>JACDQD010000007.1:3205950-4405950 GCA_019843655.1 Lethocerus indicus | reverse complement strand
ATCACAAAATATGTATGTGAATCATATATATAGTGCTCGCACTGTTTTGGACCTAGTTGTAAAACAAAAAATATTCACTTTGGTAATTTTTCCGTTTCCACTAGTTAAACCCCACCGGGTAGGAGACCAGCGTACTGCTATGTGGGTCAGTAAGATATTAACAATTTCAGAACAAGTATCCTTCATTGTTTACAGGCCCGAGATTCGGTTACATGTCGAGGGCGGCTATGATTGGACGATTCCCGATAAGAGCGATCGGGGACAAGATGTGTTTCTTGAGCCGTTGCACCAAAAACATATACATACACGCTCTCAGCAGAGAAGATAGGTTCAAGAGAATTGCAGAAATCAAGGTAAAACTCACTTTAAAAAGAACGGCTGCAATTTTCCTTGCAAATAATTCTGCCAACTGACCAATATCAACTGTTATACCACTCTCCGAAAGTGGCACCCGCTCAGATCCTAGTATATTTTGTATTGAACATGTATTGTGCATTGGTCCGTATTGGATGTGTAGCGCTTAACTAGCTGAATGCTACTGAAAATAGCGAGAGGCCGAAACTGGTCCAGCTCAGCATCACATATTCTAGTGGAGGCAGTAATTCAATTGCTATTATGCGCGTTATAATTTTCTTAATATTAGTGGACCGAAAATACTTTAAATTCGTTGAAATAGTTTTTGAACCGGGTGAATAAAATAAGGGGATTTTTTAATTTAATTTAAATCTGGATTCCATATCCAGAGTACGACTCACTTAAAAAAATAATTTGAAATCAATCAGCTTTTGTGTATGATCGATGTATGTGCCTCGTTTCCCCGGCATTCCTGTTGAGAGCAACACGTGTGTGCAATCTGTGGGGGTCTATAATTAACTTTTTTCTACTTTGATTCAGCGAGGCACATGAGCTCTTCTCGCCAGGGGAGAACTGCAAGAATGAGATCGAGAAACTACAAGAAACGGTAGCCATATTAAGAGCTGTACCCGTTGCATATTGGAAAACGAAACAATACCACTTACACAATTCGTAAAAGATTATAGAATAATAAAATGCATAATATTGGTTATGAACACTAACCGCGTACACAAGTTGTGCTGTTATTGTATCGAACTTAAGTGGTTCTTCAAAGGATATTCTACAATATTTGTGTAGAAAGATTAAATTCATAATTCCATTTTTATTGCAATTGAGAAAAGTTATTGTTGGGAAATTTAAAATGTTTATCACGTTAATCATTGTAATGCAAAAGGGGTGCGACTTGCGTCTTCAAAGATTATTGTCAAACTGTTAGGCAGGTTTAGCATATCCACAGCTGCTAATATTGTCTAATGTCATCTAATGTGTAACTTTTTTTGCTAATGTTATCTATTTATTGGCCTAAGTATGACAAAGTCCCTTTACTGAATTACAGAATGTTTAGCATTTTCTTAACTGTAGATATCAATACTTCTTCAAATATAGGTTTAACGTTAATTCCTGGAAATGTGAAATCTCCGGTTCTAATATTTCTTTGTGCCTAATTTTCTAAACTGTTTTTCAGGCACACGCCATGACGATCGTGGCACTGAGCGGTTACACAGATAAGAAGAATCTGCTTGTTAGCGGCGGTTACGACGGTGTCCTCAAAGTTTGGGATCTGAACACGATGAAACAGGTCACCTTCTTGGACACGGGACTCTGCATCAACGACATTTGCCCAGGCGATCCCAACCAAATCTACTTCTCCAGCGCTGACGGATACATCGCCCATCTGGATTCCAGAATTCCATAGACGCTGGCACAAAACCATCACCCTCCGCTCCACGTCATACCCTAAACATGTACACTTCCTTAAATATATATATATATATATATATATATATATATATATATATATATATATATATATACATATATACATAAGATAAATATGTAGGCATACGAAAGTTGACAGTACGGTTGCGTTTTTGCGATAGTGATTAATAGAAGAAAATATTCAACTTTGATATAGCGCTTGAGATGGCCTTACATCATGACAGCAGCGAAATCTGTGAAGTGCTGCCGGGTTTTCATTCTTCAATATTCAAACGAAAGGTCTGCGGAAAAATTACTTTCTCAGAAAACGTCCTTCCGTATTGTCGGTTTTCTTGTATGCACTATATAAAACAATTTCATGTACCCGAATATATTTTATCCCGCAAGCCATCGTGGAGTTAATGCTTGATTACAAGACAGTTGGTCAACATGTAGTATGTAGCAGGAGGGCAGGTTATAATTTCAATGTTGGGAGTTGGAAGTTTACGTTCTGTTCATATGTTACAAATGGTTTGTACAGATAGTGGAATATATTGCCTATTGTTTACATTAGCCCTCTTTATCAACAAGGTATACGTTTTAAAATATGTTAATTTCTATGTATATATTATATAATCCTCCTGTCATAAAGTAGACCGACAATAAAATTATTTTTATTACTGATCAAGAGTTATCTTGTGTTTATGTGCCCTTTTATTTTAATTTTCCGTAAACTGAATTTTCTAACTTTCCTTTTCGACATGAATAACGTTTTTCTTGCTCTAAGGAACAAGCAAAATAAGCCTGAAATATAGTGAACTATAGTTATTTTTATCTATACCAAATAAATACTAAAACAGTGAAATCTCTTAGAGATTTGTGTTTTGGAAGAGTGATGTTCGAATAATTTTAAATTAATTATTTATATTAGAAGGTCAGAGTGTCCTGGTAGAGCAATGCGACATTCGCTCTATGGGCCATAACATTCCTTGGCATGGAGCCTATTTTATTTTCTTAGTTTTACAAGGACATTAGCTCTATCTTGCTGTTACAGGAGCTCTGCCTCCCCATCTGCATATTTCTTTTGCCTTTGAAAATTGGATCACCCTTGTGTGTGTTAATTGCTTGCTTTTGTTTGTGACAAATAGAAATGCCAAGTTCATTCTGTTCTTTCTCTTCAACAACCCAGCCTTCTTTCTCTTTCATAGATATAATTTCTATACCAACATCAAATCATAAAAATATATTTTAAGTTTTTATATTGCAATAACATTATATTAAAACAAGTTCTACTCATGATATTTTAAATGTTTAAATTGGCATTATTTTGTAATTTCCTGCAATTAAATAATTTTCTTTTTAACCCTGAAATTAATATTTTTTAGTATTTTGAGATATATGGTTTTCAGTATGTGCTGTCGGTGTTAGGTTTCACATACCCAACCGTTTATCAAGGATGGCAGACACTAGTTGGGGCTTTCATGCTTCTTTACCTGAAACCGAGCATACCAAAAACAGATGGAGACACTTATTCTTTAAACATTCCAAACTTTTTTAGTTTGTTACCCATTCTTCTTGTGTATGTAGCTACACTCATATCAGCATCTAAAGCTCTTGCGGCAGTTGTAAGTATAAATAATAACATACTCATTTGAGCATTTTAAATTTATTTCCTCCTATTGGATAAAACTTGTAAAGTTTCACTGAAATATAGTAATAAATATATTGCTTACATCAACATTTATTACTTATACATGGATGGAATATCTACGTTAAAAAGATAAGTCTACAGTTAAAGGAAAGATGCAATATGCTGTTTGCTGTTGCTTGCCAGTCAAATACAGGAACTAAATCTGTGGTCATGCCAAGCGAGTAACTAATAGTCAGGCGCTCTCCTATATCTTTCTTGGCTATAATAGTTTTAGACTGAGCATACTGCCAAAATACACACACACAAAGGCATTGACATTCACATGAATGGTTCCATTAATAATGTAAATCAGTTCAGGAATGAGAATGTTATTGTTTTTACAGCCTGTTCCATTATTTGTTGTTGCCCAAAATGTGGCCATACTTTGCCACCTGTTGGCCACCATTAAACATCTGCCGGCATACGAATTTCTCATATCAATCACAGGACTTGTTTCATCATTTGTGCTGCTCATTTACAGCGGTTCAGTTGTGAGTCCCCCAATCTTTTCAACTCTATGCACACACATTTTTGATCAACACTTTGCACTTATATTCAGTTGGTTTCCTGCCAGCTTGGAATTATTTAGCTTTGTACATGGAATTTGCGAGTTAAAAATATCCTATGCAGACTGACTCCATTCCTCAGGGAGGGCTTGTTCATACTATAATTGTATAAAAGTGTCAAACATGGTCCAAAACCAAACAACACTCTGTTGTATTATGTTGTATACCTTTTTGATCTATACCCTCTCAGTTACTGGAATATAATGTATACAATTATTTATTCATAATACTAATTCAAAATAAACCTACAAAGTTGCTGCACTGATACAGAAGAAAAATATGCAACAGCATGTTATAATTATTACATTCTAGCTTTATAGCTTATAGCAAAAAATATATTAAAATGTTGCTTTGATACCCTAACCCCAGTTCAAATTCTCTGAAAAATTTAATTTAAATGATTTATTATAGTGTAATAATTCATTCTGTGAGTTCAACTATAACAACTCTGTCACTTCAGTATTATGCATATCCAAAGATCAGTGTTCATTGTCAGAATATTATTCTGAATTGAGCCTCATTTAGAAATAAATTATCTTAGTAAACATCTTGGTTTGTTAAATTAATAACCAACTTTTCTTATCACTGATAATTATGCTTCATTGGGCAATATCTTATTGGCTTAACTTAAATCAAACTCAAAAGACATCAAAGTCTGGGACTAGAATA
The DNA here is from genome assembly GCA_019843655.1 of Lethocerus indicus. Lineage (NCBI taxonomy): Eukaryota > Metazoa > Arthropoda > Insecta > Hemiptera > Belostomatidae > Lethocerus > Lethocerus indicus. Next base: position 4,401,252 of record JACDQD010000007.1, on the reverse strand, counting down.
TTCTGTATCTCACAAATTCCTCTTATAATACTATTATTTACAAATTGCAGTAACAAGGGCTATGAGCTCAGTTCAGTTAGCCTTTTTAGAATTCTAATATTTTAAAGGAAATAGTTAATTATATTGGAAAATATACCCAATGTCTGATCCTTATTTCTACTTTTTTTCAGATTTATTTTATAGATCGAGTGTGGTTGTCTGGATACACTATTGTCTTAATTCTTTCAGAGCTATTCCATGAATCATTTGACTGTCAGTACAAAGAAGTTTCAAAACTGTATTATAAAAATGCTTTCAGGTAACTTGTGTAGTTTAGGTTGGTTAATAAATATAGAAGAAGTCATGTGAGGTCAGTGTTCTGAGCCTTCAGTAAGACAGTTTTATAGTTCTTTCACTTGTATTATTATAGGTAATAGCATTACTGAAATATGTTTAATATTAACAGGTAGTTGTTACTGTTAATTTATTGTGTGGTTTGCTGCACTTTGTGAGTATAATTTGGCCCATGTGGGAAGTGCATTAACTATCTTGTATGCTCAAAATTATTTAAGCAATGCAAGTAATTATTCTGACTGTTTCAGCTTTGTAATGTTGGCACCTTTTAGCCTCTACCTCGGGGAAGCATTTACTGCTCTCAATTTCAAGTATCTATGGCAAGTTGGTTTTTATGTAGGTTGTGTTTTAAGTGGTGTTTTTGGTATACTATTACAGGTGTATGCTATAAAGTTAACCAAGAAGAACATACTTAATGTCACATCAGCTTTTGTTAAAATCCCATCTATAGTATTGTCTCTTGTAATATTTGGACATGATAATATCCCTTTACCACTTTGGTTGTTGATCATTATAAATGTTGTAACAACCATCATTATGACGTATCTTACTACAGGAAATAAGACTGAAGAAAGACTACTTGATGTTATTGAAGACGATAGTGTGTTAATATAACAAGCTAATTCATTCCAAATTTATTTATTTTTGTACTCAAAATTTAATTTTGTACTGGTGCAATACTTTAAATTTAATATTGTCATTCCAATTAAATGTTTTCCTAATTAATAGTTGGCATTTGGTCTGAGATCAGCTAATTAAAATGTAAAATTGTTTGTCTCAAGTTATAAGACTAATGCTTTGTTACGCTTACTATATTCAAACTAGTGAAGATTCACAAGAGAAAATAACATTTCTTCTTGGCAATATGTCAAAGTATTCTACTCAAAATAAAAATTGTGTATACCTGTGAGATTTATCTATTTGGTTTTGTCATAGTAAAGGTGACTTTTATCTGTGTTATATTTAATAAATAGATTTAGACACAAGCAGGAGCCTATCTGCACACATTTATGTCTGTGCATATAATTTACACATATGTATTTTTGGGGGTTCAGTAAGTGAATATTGTCACTATTGCAATTATTTGTCTCTGCTTGCCTATTTAGTCTTAGGATAGTCTAGTTTCTGTTTTTATCACTGTCAGTAGCATATAATCATTTATATAGTGAGGTACTTATACTTTTCAGCTGTAACTGTGGTCATAATAATCAACTATATTACTGAAAGAATGTTACTGATAATAGTGAAAGCCAAAACTGATCAATTCTAAGTCCAAATAGGCAGCAAGTGGAGGCAGAAAATCACAAGGTTGATTTTTATATATGCATGATGGGAAAATGTTTAAATATCAGATCTCAGAAAGTAGATATGGGTTTATAGGAGGTTTTAATCTTATTGTTATTTAAATGATATTATAAAAGGTATATATTTGCTCATTTGTTTATGTGAACATAAACAATAGTATTAAGCATGGTGCTGTCCTTCCTAATAAGTGCCATTTATTGCCAGATGTTTTATTAGATTCACTGTTGTCCCAACGGCAATACATTTAATTGATTTCTAAATATTTGTTCTAGTATACAGTATTTCTATTATTTTTTCTGTCTGGTTGAATCTTGATTTACCTCCATGGACATTATTGAAAATATTATTGAATGACATTGTTATGACACAGTGTGAACCTAAATGAAAAGGTATGTGTGAAAAATACAGATATTATTTTCCTAATTAAGGTGCTAATATGTATATTTCTCAAATTTGTTATTTATTTAATGGGCAGAAGTAAAGTATATGTTTATACAAATTTAAATCATTTCATTTTTATGTATTTCTTTGAGTTCCTTTATAGATCAGAGATAAAGGACTTTAATATGATTATCTTATTATTAATTTTTTAAAATTATTTTAATAAATTAATTAATAATAAATTGTATTAATATTTTAACTTAAAGGATGTGATTTATGACTATGTACTGGTTATTGTGTATAAGGATTGTAGCTTATAAGTAAAGGATTTTAGGGATTGCATTTCAAAAAGAAAAAAATATTTTCATAGTAAAGGTTTGTAATTTTGTATATATGTTTTTATATTTTATTGTATTTATATTTTATGGTTATTTGTTAAATGTGCAGTTTTTCTTTTGTAATATAAATTGATAAAAGAAATATTAACCAATTTTATTTTTCTAGTCCCTTTTCTGTTTGTTTACAGTTGCGAACTAATTCAGTGAATACATTTGTAATCAAATTTATATGTGATAATTTGAAAAGAAAGGATATGGCTAATTAATTTGTTATCTGCTATAATATTGAATTTTCATTATTCTATTGTTTATTAACTCCATTGTAAGTGTAATTAATAAAAGAGTTTTAATTAATTTATGATGAAATTATTTTTTTTATTACAAATTTAATAAAATACATATTTACAAGAGGAGAAGGATATTCCTGTATTACTGTAGATACATTTTGTGTATCCTTTTTTACATTTCATAACTTATTGAAGATGATTGTCAATTTTTTATTCGTAATTTTGTAATTTTGGTAAATTATCTTAGATCCTTTCCAAAAGCAAGAAAATTAATTGTGCAACTGCCCACGCTCTGGTTCTCGCAAATTGCGCTCAAATACCCCGGAGAGAACGTAATTGCTTTATTAATGTGAGATGGAAAAACACCTAAACAACGTTTTGAACTTGAATGGTAATAATACATTGAATTTCTTAAATTTATTTTAAATCGTAGTCTGTAATTGTAATGCCTTTAAATATTAATTTTTAAACTCATAATTTCAGTGAAAAATTTATTGGAATCTCAAATTGTAATTATGCTGCAATACTATTGACCTAAACTATTTTTGTATGACTAGTGCCGCAATAAAAATATTTTAATTTTACCTTCGCTTTACGTGGATAGAAAAAATTCTCATTTTACTTTAGAGAATTATTTTTCTAGTGGGGATTTCGGGCTATGGTGGTACCTGTTTATTTTTCATTTAAACCAATCAGATCGTTTGTTACGTTGTAGTCCTTAGGTTATGTGGTTGTACAACAGGACGTAAATCGTAAGCAAAATTTTATTATTTTTTCGTTTTTACATAGTTTTGATGTAAATGTTTTTCCCTTTACCTAAAATTTGAATCTAAATAAATTGTAGGTAAATTCCGTAGGCTTACTGTAATGTCCGGATGTTTTTCATTTGACGTCAGGTACTTCATTAAAACCGTGGATTTTGTTGCAGGAAAATCGGTTTGCACCTGAAGTGCACATTGTTTCATCATTAGTCTCAGTCACATCATAATCTATCAGATTGTTCAGTATTAGTTTTATTAGTGTTTCCAGCGTATTGATTTATTAAATCGTTTCTGTGCCTATATGTGCATTCAAAATGGTGAGTTGCCGACTGTAATTTGTCGGTACTGTTTTGATATTGGCTCTTTGTTTAATGGAATAACAAGAGCGTTTACTGATGCGAATATTTATGTTTCAGATGCAATTTATGCTGTTATTTAGTAGACAGGGGAAGCTCAGGCTACAAAAATGGTATGTGGCTCATCCTGACAAACTGAAGAAAAAAATTACAAGGGAACTGATTACAACAATTTTAGCACGCAAGCCAAAAATGTGCAGTTTTTTGGAGTGGAAGGATTTGAAAATTGTATATAAGAGGTAATTGATTTAAATAAAACTAATAATTTGTTACATAAAATAATGCACTATTCTATCGACTTGAATTTGTGTTTTGATTCCTACAATATGTGAAACTCATTTTTATTATTTAATGTAAGAGAATTGTATTAATCATGTCGCATATGATTCATAAGTGACAATATTTTATTGAGATATTTTTCAAACAGTTGATGAACTCGTATGATATCATAATCCACTGATTGGTGATAAATTAATTAATTTTATTGTTATATTTATTTATGTATGTATGTTAGTGTTATGCAATGTATTTATTCATTTTTAAGACCTAGGGATGATTACATGTTGCTAGGTATAGATGTGTATAAAGAAATAATAAGGCTCAGAGGTATACATTTTAAACAGTTGAAACTACTTGCAGTGGAGGTTTGATTCTCGTTGTGGATGAAAGAACATCTTTACCACTGGTGTTTAGGCTAAGTTAGGTTAAGACTCATTTTCAACTGTACTTAATCCACAAGACACGTAGTGTGTGTAGCTCAATACCTAACAAAAAAAAGAATGATTACAAAAATAATGTCAATAGATATTTTATACACATGTTACTTTAAAATATTAATACAAAAATATAAGTTCTTAAATTAGCCATGTGTGCGAAAAAATTAATAAACTAGTAAAATAAAGTTCTTTTAAATGACACCAGATTTCTGTTTTGAACAAGAAATTATTTCATTATACCTTACGCTTTTTGTGTTTAAATGATGCAAAATGGGACCTTGTTGACTCAGTATATATAACATATATTTGAGATCCAAAGGTAGCTGGTTTGAATCTTTCTATCTGGCTTGGGTAGTTTATAAAATCAGGGATATAGATCAGGTCTTTATTATCTCATTCTTTCAGATATGCCAGTTTATATTTTTGTTGTGCAATTGAGCAGAATGATAATGAACTACTCACTCTTGAAGTTATACATCGATACGTGGAACTACTAGACAAATATTTTGGAAGTGTAAGTATCTGAAATAATTATCTTGACTTTTAGTTGTTATTTTTTTGGATACATTTAGAATCAAGAAATTAAGACAATAGTCAGACATTTTAGACTGGATAAATACTGTTACTTTTCACCTTAATGACCAGCTACACAAAATAAAAGGTGTACAAATTCATAATATTGTATATTATTTTAATAAATAGATAACGGTCAGTTTTTAATTATAATTTATTAGTGTAAGTATGAACAGTGGTTCAATCATAAGGTATTTCATTAATAATGAGCTTCATCTAGTAATAATATGAAAGTACAGTGCTTCAGAAATTATGGTATTAATTATATCTATGAACATTACTTTTTTAAGAAGTTATAGGACATGTAATAATTAATAAGTTTTTGTAGATAACAACTGGACTTTCAACTTAATCAAACGAATTATTAATAAAGAATAAGAAAAAACAAAAATTGGATATTAGTTTGGAAATTAAATTTATTAACTTTTCTTATATTATTTTACAATGCTATTTTCTTGAATATAATTTATGTCATATTAAATATGTATTATATATGTTAATATATCTGCTCTACTGTAAATATATAATGACTTGTTTGTATAATGCACTTAGCATGGAATACTTTTAGCGCATGAAATTATTAGTTGTGTATGTGTACATTAACTTTAGGGTGTATAATTAATTTACTTTGTATGATTCTGTATGTCATTGTTATTCAGGTATGCGAATTAGACATCATATTCAACTTTGAGAAGGCATATTTCATTCTGGATGAACTTCTTCTTGGTGGTGAAATACAGGAGACGAGTAAAAAGAATGTATTGAAAGCTATTGCTGCTCAGGATCTTTTACAAGAGGTTAGTCACGGTGACACCTCACTTGAACTGTAAAATCACCCTCATTTTTTCTTCCCAATTTTCCCCTTCTGCCCTTGTATGTAACAGCGTAGCTAAACAATGAATTTGTTTCATTTTAAGTAATTAACCCCTATCCTGTTCCCAAGTTTCTGTCTCACGAGTTACAACATAGTTTGGTGGTGACTGGTACAAAATAATTTAATCTTAGCCTGTGATCATTGACAATAAGGAAATTGCTTATGTGTTTCTTTTTAACTATACCTTGTGCCTGAAGTGGAAAAGAAAAGAAGTACTACTAACACAAATTTGTCCGATTTGATAAGTATTATGAAATACCCTGTCGCTATTTCTAGTTGCCATTTGTTGAAAAATTATCGAAATAAGCCAAAGTTTTTATTTGACATTACATTGCCATTTTAATTGAGGGCAGTCTTTAAATTGTGTTGTCGAATTTTTTTATGTTACAGGTTGTGTATCAAATTATTAATGTGTTTGGTATTATTTATTTTATTGTGGTTGTTCTTGAGCCATCTGTTTGTTATTTATAGAATTTTAGTTCCTAGTCATTTCAGTTTAGATGTTTTCCGTTTAAATGTATATATATGCGCTACATATATATAAATCTAAACATAAATATAGATCTATCTTGCATATAAAATACTACCGTATCAGTTTCATTATTGTTCTTATTCATATATCATTGTTGTCTTTGTACTAGAGCTGTAGAGCACATATCATTAGTGTGTGGCCTCCTCTAGTTGTATTTTATTCCTCGTATCTTTTGTTGTTATAACTATTTGATAGTTAAAAAAAGTAATCGAATGAAAATATTCCACTAAAATACATATTTTATTATTGTTAATTTGATCATAATATATATTAGTGACGATCTACCATTAACCAAGCCAGAAAAATAAGTTGGAAGTATAGGTATTAGCTATTTATTTAAAAGTAAATGTAGATAATGTTATTTTAAAATTTATGTATATTAATGTTCTAAACCTTGTTTTGCTTCCTTTTTTTAGGATCCATTTTTAAGTTCCTTTTGCTTTGTTTTACGTACTCATAATGGTAAAATTTAATATTGAGCATGATAAGCACGAATAGTGTTTAAGAGTATTTATTGCACTTTGATATGATGCATGGTGCACTATAGTTTGCATGACTGTTTGTAACATTATCATGTGTATCTGTTGTCCATTTTAGAAATATAAATATTCAGTTCTTTATTGAATTCATTATTCCATCTGTTGATGAACCCTATTGCTTGAAATCGGCATAAAATGATTATAGTTAAATTGAATAAGAAGAAAAGTATTCTATCCTCGAGGTTTTGATTAAGCAGTCTTGTTAGTCAACTGTGTTCCTTTTTTAGGAAATGTTTAGCATTGGTTTGATACTCATACTAAAACCATAAAGAATCATTTTTTCAAATGGGAGCTTATTTTGTAAATTCAGTGCCGGAGCACATTCCTAATTAGTATTAATTATTATTGTTTAGTATTTCAGTATTTAGTAACTCATATTTAAATATCATTATTTAAATTACAAAATATACATTTAATATTTTAATTAACAAATATTATTTAGTGCAAAACATTTTATTTAAATTTATTATGCCAGTTTATACACCTGTAGTTATAATTTAAGACTAGCATGTCTGCTTTATAGAGTGAATTATAGGTAACTGGATAATTAACAAAAATCCTAATATCCACATTTCTTGCCTTTGCAATATATTAGGAATAATTTTACAGCTAATCATGATATTATTTTAAACATAAAAACTGTTATGTGTTGGATTTATCTAAGCTATACTGATGTTCAACCATAATTGGAAATTGGGGTATAGGTGCTATTTCAGATGCTTTATTGATATTTCATTCAGAAGTTAGTATAGAATATGAAAATAAACTGTGGTTGTTAATATCATTTTTCTTTTATCCTACTTTTATTATTTTGATTCCTTGTGGTAATAATAAATTGTTTAATAGGATTTATGAAGGCTTTCAAATGTAGGGTTTTATTAATAAAAATTTTAATTCATTTAAGTTCAATACATTGTAAACATGAATATGGGGCATTCTCATTATGTAGGTTAATATTTTCCGTTTCACCATTTGTTTGTCTTTGTTGTATATATGTTTGTTTAGTGAAACCTGTTACTTCCTCTCTAGGTGTCTGTGTTAAATGTTTACTTACGAGCTTACTTAGGGTTGTTTTGCAACATACTTTACATTTATACTGTTTTATTTCAGGACATTGTTTCTTTTTGTTTATTGTAGTTTCTAGGCTGGTTTGCTTTTGCACAAAATATTGTGATAGCTACATGTTGGTAACAATTATAGGAGTTTAAAGTAACATTTTTGTCTGTACTGCCAGCATTGCTTGATGAAGTTTTATTATAGAATTGAATAGTGTGACTACTTTTATTTAACCTGTGCCAGAGCCAAGATATGCCAACACTTAGGGTGTGTGAATAATTTTATTCGATGTTTTTCACTTCTTTTGATAGAACAATAGTGATGTTTCTTTGACCTATTTATTTTTTACATAAAAAAGGTAGAAATTGCCTTGGTATATAATTGGAAATTGGTGATTATGAAACTCTCTCCATGGAATCACTGTTATGCTTAAATGTTGCACAATTTATTGCCTATGATCCTTGTTAATGTAATATATAAGATAGTATAACAGTAGCACGTTACATATATTGAATTAGTTATGCAATGGATAATATTTTAGATCGTTTAAACCCAAATCATCAAATTAATTTTTTTTCTATAAATATTTACTGTTAATTTACTTTCAGTTGATGGATAATCATATAAAATCAAATTTTACAATTCATACAGTCAATTAAAGTACTCTGGTTTTAGGAAATAATTACTACATCAATTACGTACCTTGATTATAGTTGTTTTTAACTGGAGGTTTATGTGCTTTTAGTTGCCTTTTGTTTTTCCAAAATTAAATTGCATTCAGCATGACATGAAATACTGTTCAATCCATGTAAAGAAGTAATATCTTCAGCAAAATTTAGAAGATGCAACAAACCTTAATTTTTCGTACCATATATTGACATTAATTTTCATTTTCTCACCTTGATATTTTTTGCAATATTCTTATTCATTAATAAACATTATGGGGTGTACATTTTGTTTTTGAAATATATATATATATATATATATATATATATATATATATATATATATATATATATATATATATATATATATATATATATATTACACAATCACCATTATTAGTTCAAGGGCTTGCACAATCAAATCCACATTGATCTGTATCTAAAACGTAGGCACGTGCTCATATAAAAATTCATAAGTGATATACAATACTCACTTTCATGTTTGTTTGTAAATACACTTTTGGGAAAGTAATTATAGTTTCTCCATGTTTAGTTAATTCTGGTACAGTATAAAACTTAGATCATTAAATTTAGTAGTATATAATGAAACAGATAATATGATATTCATCTGCTGTATTTTTTATTTCAGGCATTTTTCAAAACGTTTCTGTGTATTTTATTCAACAAAAGTTACCCTTCTAACTGAAACTGTCTTCATAAGTAATACTAATTAGTTTTAATAACTAATATGGACTCTATTAGGTAAAACTGGTTATTTGCAAAGTAGTAGACTATGTGTAAGAGTGAATGTATCCAATAGTTAGGTGTTGAGAAGCCAAATCTGTTGTAATTTTCTGCAGTTGAATAGTTCAGTTTCATAATGAACTAAGGTTTATTATGTCCAGTTTATTGGTAGTGTGTGATAGGTTAAAATATATTTATTATGCATTAATGATTTCAGAAATATTTATTTTATTTCATTTGTTGTTCTTGTTCACAATTTGTTTTCTTTCCATTTTTATTCGTTGGTATTTTTATAAGTTAAAACAATATTATTACTTATTAATTTATTTGTAAATATTTTTATTGTTTCATTTATTATTCATGCTATTCACAATTGTTTTTCTTTAATCAACTTAACTTCAAAAAAAAGATACAAAACTTCATGATACTAGAAACCTGATTTTTTGCATAATAATCTGAATTTTTCTAGCCGTTTATGACTGATTCATAAAATGATAATTTGAGAGTATTATCAAATATGGTACTCTGTTGAAGGTTTTTTTTGTCAAGATGGGTTTGTTGGTTGATTAATGAGAGGGACCAATATCTTTGAGATCTGAGATTTTTTTGTATTTGTGTGCGCGCATTTATAAATACGTATGTGGAAGTTAAAATGTGAACACAAGTGTTAAAGCTTCAAGCTTTTTGTTTAGCTATATGGCTATAGGGTTATTATTATTCGCAGTTGCATGGCACAAAACAAGGGTAGATAGTAAGGCGGCCAAAGCATGTTCCATTGCATATATACATGTCTCCTTTATAGAGAAAATATATAAATGGACACATGTATGTGTGTGTGGATATGTGTCTGAAAATTGACAAGACAGACAGATAGTATGATTGGTTTTTAGGATGAGGCTGTTGAGGGTGCGCTAAGAGAGATTGGGCTGCTCTAAATACACACACAGATCGCAGCCATGAGCCATGACAGACACATCAGACACACCACAGTTGTTGTTAGTCGCTGTATATGGATGTATGTTGCAATATTATACATTTCTGTATATAATGCAATTGTACATTCGATTATAGCAGACAAGAACCTTCTTCCTTCCTTGTAGAATGTAGTTATAGTAGTTAGTTGCAAGTAGAAGTAGTGGTAATAGTAGCAGTGGCTTCTTTAAAAAAAATGACCGGAAAAAAGGTATCATAATGTTGTGGCTCGGTGGTTTTCAAAGTGCTGTGCAAAGAATTTCTGAATTCTTCAGAATATTATTGTTGTTCGGAAAAATATTCTGTATTGATATTTGTATTCAGTAAGGATATTGTCTACTGATTTTTTTTCATAAAAATCGTAAATAAATGAAATTTGACAGGATAACAATCACTATTACTTCCAAATGAGTTGCTGATCTGGGGATTGCTTAGTTTGATAAAGATATTTTGCCATGATAATATACCCTGTGATATCAAAATATAACTGTACTTAAAATGTATTCTATCTTTGTCAATGCAACAATGATTGATGAATTTATTTATAACTACTTTATTGTTTACTCGACATCAGCCACCCCTTGACATCTTCAGATTTATCAGAAAGAATGATATCGCTCTCTCTCTATTTTCATGTATATACCATAGAACTCAGTATTAATATTAATATTATTATTCATTTGACCATGAAATTTTTTTTTAAATTGAGATTGTCATTTTAGATTACTTTAAAGTTTTTCATCTTAATTAGAAAAAGACTTTGCATATTTTATTATTTTACTTTAATTATTTGTCCATATTTCATTACTGTTATAAATAATTTCATACCTATTTTTTTATATTTTACTTGTGTTCATTTTAGAAATTTAATTTTTTTTTAGTTCATTCAGTTCCCTCAAGTGCATTTATCATTCATACAAAATCAAATGGATCTGAATGTAGAACAAAGTAAGTCTTTTGTTGTTTGCTCTCTAAGAATATTGTTTCTGGGTTCCAAGATTGAAAATACCCTCCTGTTTATGTACTTTCTTAATTGTTGAACATGACATATCACTTCCTTTGTATTTAATTAACTAATTCATTGAAAAAATATTTGACTCCTGGACTATTATTTCATTTTATAAATTTCAAAAATGATTTCATCAAAAAGTGGTAGTTAGTATTTATGATTTTTCAAACTTGGTTGATAGTCTTATAACTCATCGAAGAAAGTAATCTTTCTCAATGGTATGAAATAGTGAAGTAACATCAATATGAAAATGGTTGATTAATTTGTTAGTTGTATTAAATTTTATCTTAATTCTGTTAATGGTAAGAAAGGCATGACAACTGATCTCCAATCTAAATCATTCTGACAGATAATATTGTTACCGTTTAATAACATGCTACTATAGATAGAACCTTACTTTGCATTTGTTGTTTGAATTTGTTTGAATACCTCGTCTGGTCGTAATTAACTTGGAATACTAATTTCGATTCCAAGCCACTGCTTCTATTGCTGTTGCAACTTTTATTGCTGCTGTCTTTATCTTCAACACTTTCTTCAGCTGCTAAAAACAAAAAGATCAATTGCAAAATATGCTGCACGTGAATTAGCAATTTTATACACTGATTATGATATTGCTATAACTTACAACAAAATTGTAATAATTGTCTTTCCAATTTACCTAATTTTCCCAAGGAGTGATCCATTTTAAACTGAAAATATAATTTAAAATTATTAGTTGCATAAATCAGTGACATTATAAATATTAAATGTACGGGTCCAGTCTTTTTTGATCTACAAGATTTGTACTTGTGTAATTGATATGAGGGGGGGTTACATTATATTGCATAGAAGAAGGAAAACAAATCCTTTTTTATAGGGGCTGTCTTTATATTCACTCTTGTGAATGTACTTTCAAGCAATAACATTGTTTATTTTATTTATTGTTGTTTTAAGGGTTTAATTTTTTAATTGAACGTGTAACTTTTTGAAAGTATGTATTCTATAGTGTTGTAATAATTATTTACACTTATTTTCATAACTGAGATTTTGGTAAGTTGTCAAGGGGATGCTATGGATATATATTTAAATCATATTTATATAATTGGTGAGTAGTGATATTAAATTGAAAATTATTTTTTATTACCTCCAAATATCTATTAGAACTGTTTTTCATATGAGTGTATTTATGTATTGTGTGTAAGATGGAGAAATGTAGAAATATAGAAATTGATATAATATACGATGTTCACAAATAAATTTGGAGTAGCCTGGTGTTATTCAGGCTGTACTTATTGTGTTTTATAAGTAATCATTATATTGTGTGTGCTTATTTATTATTGCAATATATACATGTATATTCCATTTTGTGCTCTCTAGTGACCAAAAGTGCTGAATTGAGCCCTACTCATGATGGTTTTACACATGGAAATTACACTCCTTCACACAGAAGGTTTTTACCAATCAGTATTATGTATGTAATACTTTTGGATTCAGATTCACTTTTTCTCTACTTTGTTATGTTTTATTATTTTTTACCATTTTATGAAGCTGATTTTTATAGAAAAAACAGAATGGTTTGTTTGCTAGACACAGGCTTTAACAAACTTTATTGCATTTGCTGCTCCAGTAGAGCCTCATGAAACTGCTTAAGTTTGTAGAAGGCTTTTAATGATTTTTTGCTAGCATTTCAGATGATTATGAGGTTTCTTGACATGTATAATATGATCGACAAACAAGTGAATTGTTTGTCCTCTGAGTTACATATTAACATAATGTTTTAATTTTCTTCTATCAGGTAATATATCTATTTTATAGTTTTGAAGTTCTGACATATATATTTGAGGGAATAATACCTGTATATTAATATTAACTCCTGATTTCATGAAGCCCCTTCTTTTTTTGAAAATTATATACATTTAATTAACAGTGTGACTTTGATTATAGTTCCACAACATTAGCTATTCGTATGAAACAGAGTTTAGAAATGCAAGTGCCAGTTTAAATAATGAAAGTTTATTTTATATTTAGGTAAAATTAAGTAGGTATTTTATTGATTGTAGTTCTAGTGTGCAACTTAAAAGGAATAGAAAATGAAATATAAATAGGAAAACTCAGTTATAGGATGTCAACTTTTGTTTGTTTTAAAGGAATGATGTTGCATCAGTTGTGTCAATTTTTCTAAGCATGTAGTTTGGCTGTTACTTTTTATTCTTGGTTTTATCAGCTTAAGTGGTAACATTACTTGACAGATACGTATTTTGGTCCTATGTTAGGATTCTGATTAAGTTGTAATTAACATCAAGGGGTAAGGTCCATAGGATAAACATTTTTTTATGAAATGAAATTCACATTTATTCTTAACTCTATTATTGTGTATGCATCATCAGATTAAAAAAATAAATTCAATATTGTTCCAGTTATTTCATATTCATTTCACAGTGGGCAAAAGATACTGAAATTTGTATTTCATAGAATACAATTGAATACATAAATAATTCAATACATAAATTGAATACATAAATCTATATACAATCTATGTGTATTCATTTTGGCAAGTTAATTTTAAAATTTACTCACAGTGGGTAAAATTAAGTAATCTTGAAAATTGATGACATTTATAGTTCCTACATATTTGACATAAAAAGACAAACATGCATGACAAACTTATTTGACAAGTACTATTGCACAGTATTATACCTACTTGTGGCAGGCACACTTTTTTTGCACTGGAGGGCACACAACTGCTGTTTTGCTGTAATAGTTAATTTAAAATGTATACACATTATACATGTGTATGTAATTCCTATTTTATTTACAATTTCCTTTGTTGTTTTACCATATTCCATAAAGTATTTATATTTTTGAGTCCTTAAAGTATGTTAAAAAATCCCTCATATACGAATATTTTGTTTTATATTGTATTCTAAATACAGTTTTGTTTTACTTTATTTTTTGGTAGTATATTTTATGTGGTGCTAGAAAAATTTATAGAACATTTAAACTTTAATGAGTGTGATATTTAGCTATTCAGAGAATGGTTTGTAATAGAGATAACAAATAATTGATAATAACAACCTGTCTGTTATCACATGTATACTATTATGGGTGTCAGGTGATTATTTTTGTTCCTTTTGGTGTTTGCTAACTCAATTGTTTTTTGAAAGACCATTTTTAATTCCTGAATTTTATAGAAGTTATATTATTTCATATTATTTGAGCTATGTTATTTCCATTAATAGTTTATTTTTTTAACATTATAAAATTCATTTTGCTATTATAAATTTTGAAATGTAGAGAAATTATTAATATTTTATTTGAGTTTATATATTTCCTTCTTGCTTGTTGAAATCTGTGACTCATTTGGTTTTAACCAAAATTTATTGATCTATTTATCATTAAATTGGGTTAGAGTCCTGGCAGTTTGATGATGAATTACAGTTTTGAATATTTTTTGGTCTGTACAAAATATGTGCCGATTCTTCAATTTGAACAGTGTATGGATAGTAAAATGTCTGTCAATAAATATATTTTGTCACTCTTAATTATTCTTGTTTTATTGTGACACACCCTTTTTGTATTATTTTATTTGTAGTTTATGAATTATTTTATCTCTACTTGTATTGATACTCTTTTTCCACACCCCTTCATAGTATAATTATTTTAAAGGTATTTGTTGCCTATATACATATTTCTTTAATTTAATTTAATGGTAATTGCATTCTCCATTCACATAGAAATGATGTTCTATTCCTGTCTTAATTTTAAAAGTTATTCTTTCAAATTCATCATTTTATTTCTACATCTCTTCTTAGTATTTATGTTTTGTGAAATATTTTTGCTTAATAGCATGATACAAAAATATATTTGAACCGGAAAGAACAAATAAAATTAAAGTCATTAACTGCAATGGAAAAATACTTACTTTAGTATACTGTTTTTGTATTTAATATAATTAACTATATTTTCTAGAAATATAATGATACAGAAAATTTATATTTTTCTTATTTGGCCTGCTATCACTAAGCAGTTACAGGTAATACAAATTTCGATTTCAGTAGTATATGCACTGCATGATACTACTTTTTCATTTGTCTATAAATTTATAAACCAATCCCTGTTTTATACATAAATGGATCTCTCTTCATTTCCTCAATTAAATATATTTTTTAAATATTTGTTTTAATGAAATTTGTACATGGTGTAGATTACTTCTGTATTTCTCTAATTTTTGCTTTTTTCCCTCTAATTGTTTTCCGTATTTGTTTTGCTATGTGATATAGGCGTAGTTCAATTCAGTTGTGATTGTGTATAGGTGACAGGCTCATAAGTAAATAACAATTTAATCTATACATAATTATTTGTGTTATTTAGTCCTTTATCATTTGCAATAAAATATTCTATTGTATAAACAATGTGACATTAACTGGACAGTGAATCAGTGTTGAATAAAATTAGGTACATTAGGTACATTAGCTTACTCTTGTGCTTTATTACAGCCCTTAATTATTAGTTGTGTGTTAGTTTATAATTTTTGAAGTAGAAGCATAAACCAATTAAACATGATTATGTTTAATGTAGAAAAATCATTATATACAAAAATTAAGTTGGTAGTTTATAAACTTCAAGGATGTTTGAGTAGTAGGTTAAAAAATGATTGAAGCTGAAGAGTGTCTATGAAATTATTAGGTACTCATGTTTGCACATTTAGAATTCTAGTATGTTGATATGATTTGCTTCCTCTTCATGGATATGACTTTGGGAATTTAGTGATAATTTTATAAAGTAGGTGGTAGTTATTTCTTAAAACAGTGGTCAATTAGATTTTTAATAAAAATTTGTTTTATTGATTTCAGGAAGAAACTCCACAAGGATTTTTTGAAGACCATGGTTTGGGGTAACAAATTTGAAATTGAAACGGTTTGTTGACACACAAGTATTATTTGGTCCCATCTATCTTCTGTAAAATGGTCCACTTTTGATTGGGTGTGCATGGGAGGAGGAATGTATATGTCTGTACTTAAATTTGGTGTGTGTGTATGTGTGTATATATATAGTATACATCATACAAACATACATTTAGGTGTACATATACAAAATTCTGTCAGTCTTGAATATGTTTATTAGTTGCTTTGCTGATTAATGAATATACACATACGTGAATGTTATATAAATATTTTTTATTTTATAGATTTAAGTTTATCCATTTGTATGTTATCATTATGGGACCAGAATCTTCGATCATTTTATTTGAACTCTTATATTTATTATGTAGGTTTGGAATGTTGAGGAATTTCAATTGTTGTTTTGAAATTTGAAAAATAGTATTTTCCTTTACTCTGATTAATCTTCAGCCCATCAAGCATTAGATACCTGGTGAAGGTTAAAATATAATTTAGTTATTTTGAAAATGGCTATTTATATTTTTCATAATTCTAAAACTAATATATGCCTGGACTAATGTGCATCTTTTAATCATAGCTGCATCTCTATGCTTTTTCATCAGTCACTGGGTTGAATAATGAATAATAAATAAACTTTGAAAACTGCTTTTGACTGGGCTTAAGAATAATATGTCTATATTTTGTGTGCCCATAAAGTAATTTAAATTTGATGCCAGAAACAAGTTTATTGGGTTAGAATAAAACCTACTACTTTTAGTTAAGTTTTTCAGTATTATAAATATCTTTTATTTTGGACCATTGTACTTAATTTTAAATATTAATTTTAAATATTTATAATTCCACTTTCTTTGTAATGTGCAATGAATTTAACTGTTAATTTAATAATGAAATTATTTAAACTATAGTATTTATTGTTTATTTTGAATTTAATTATGAGTGGTATTTAATTAAAGAAAAGGGAGTAATTGTAGTGTTGCAATTTCAGTGTGAAGTATTCAAGCACTATGCATTCAAACATTCCATACTAATGATATTTTGGACTTGCTAAAGGTATAGTAGTTGTGAAAATCATGCTACTGTTTATATGTTTCATTTTCACCTACAACCTAATAATTATTAGTTTAATATATTCAGTTTTAGTTACTGAAATAATTCATTCAAATTCATTACATTGAATGATTATGCTTAAAAGTGCACTTAATTTTCTATTTACAATCTATGAACCACCATGTAAAAGGTAGTCAATAATTCTCTCCTGAACTGTACATTGGATCTCATTAAAAACTTAGTATTGAAACAAAACCATCAATTTTAGGTTATAAGACTGATAGAGTATGTTATCATTAAATTGTACTTACGATAACATACTTAGATACATTGTCAGGGATTTTTGAAAAATTAATATTTAATATGAAATAAGTAATGAATAACAACTAATAGTGTTAGTTTAATGAGCTACACTTTGTTTTTGGGTTATAATTTGAGCATGTTAATTGAGAGTAATTTAATATGAACTATAGTTGTTGTGCATTTAGGTATATAATTTGGTTTTGTATTACAATTAGTGTGGTCAAGATTTCTAAATTACTGTAAATAATTTCAAATATACTACTTATTCTTGAGCAGACTTATTGTCTGAGGTGTATTTCAGATCTTATAATACATTATAATTAATATACTAGGGAGTTTCTCCTGGCTCATAAAAATTATTTCTGCTGTAAAATTTAAAGGAAAGATAAATTAAACTTGGAAATGCATACTAAAATTACATTACTTTTCTTCAAAAGTTCTCTCTTGTTTACAGAACATTTTTCTAAATTATGATGAACAAAATTTTATTTGAAATATATCAACATACAAACAAATTTAAATTTGATATTAACATTGAAATATTTACAACTGTCATGTAGACAATAGTCATAAGATGATTAAATTCTTATAATAATTATTATTTTGTTTCTTGGCCACTTACAATAGTGGTCATTCCAGAATCAGAAGTGAGAGATGAATTTAGTTTATTTAAAAAATATGTAATTCTCGGTATGGTAGCTGCCACATTAGTGCCATATCAAAATGCAAGTAAATTTTGTTGCATAATTGTATATCTATATAATATAATGTGAGTGATGGGTGAAAGTGAATTAAGCTGAAGTATTATGTCAATGTAGTATGATTTAACTTACTGAAATTGTAGCACTGAGTAATTCAAGGATGTGGATGCCAATATGTACTGATTAAGATTATCACGTTTATAATTGGAAAAAATCCTTCCCTAAGAATCAGGGGAGAAATGGAAATTGAAAAGGTACAAGTAGAGGGAAAGTTGTCCCAGTGGCTGGTGAATTAGGATCCTGCATTCTGTGGCCTTCAACAGTTAGGCACTTCAATTAGGCATTCTTCGCCCTGAGCTTTGCTTCCTTAAAAAAGGATTTAACTCTTTTCAAAGGGATCATTCCAAAAGTAAAAAACCTTAAGTATATGCTGTAGTAAAGTGGGGGTGGGGGGGGGGGAATTTAAGAAACATCTTCAAGAATGGTAAATTTTGACTCATAGATTACTTGCGTTTGTTAATATCTAAACCACTTATTGCAATTTCGTTCTTAATATTTATATCCTGACTGTTACTTAATGCGTCAAGTTTCGCTTTGAAACGCGCAATTATGATATTAGTGTTGTTTGTTATATTGAAATATTTATATACAAGAGAGTGCACAATCGTTGCAAATCTTTTATTCCAGTCAATTTTAAAATGTTAGTTTGATATTAAGACTGTGTCTGACTTTATCAAGGGGATCTTAATCAAGAGCAATTGGTTGTATTTTATATTTTAGCTAAAGCTTTTTTAAGTTTTGTTTTTTGAGATTTTTTTTAGGTTACTGTGTAGTGTATTGTGGTTTTCTGTAATATTTGTTTAATGTAATGTATTTGCACTTGTAATCAGTGCTGCTACTATTGGTTGTAATGTTCTATACGTAAACGTTCTATATGTAATGTTCTAATGTAAATGCGCATTTATCTGTATTCTGTTGAAGTTTCCTGTTGAGGTCCTTGGCATTATTGTATAAAAATTAAAACCTCTTCATATTACATATGGATTAAGAGATTAATAAATTCCACGCACTATCGGAGGACCACTTTTTTTAGTTTTTGTAGATTTTGGATTTTGGTTTTTCACTCTTTATTTAGTTTTCATTTATGTTTACTACATTCCTTTGACTGTTATAGCTTCGGAATATTGGGCTAGTCAGTTTGGGTCTCATTTTACGGATGTGTGAGTGAAACCAAAGTCATTTGTTTTGTTTCATTAGTTTTGCGTAGATCATTGAATTTCGTGCCTTAGCGTTATTTTTATAGATGTAACGATGTCATCAGTGTACAGTTAGCCACTCATCTATTCTTCGTCAATTTTGTAATATCGATATGTTATTACGTAGTTTTGTTATGTTATTAGAAAACACATACACACGAACAAAGCCTTGCTTGAGATAAACGTACACCTATACAAGTAAGGCAAAGTGGAATGTACGTAGATGATACGTAGTTGTATAAAATAATCCAATCGAAGAGTCTAATAAAAAGAACGTCTTTTGTGTGTGGATTTTATGGCATAGGTTACATTGTATAATATATTGTTATTTTTCTTATGCACATTTTAATACTATACACTTTTAAAGCTTACTGAATAAATGCTACGACTGGTCTTACTATTGTACCTTTAGAAGTTTACATCACCCCTTTTATTTCCTGTCGTAATTTTGTTACCTATTTGATGTTTCTGTTGTTCAAAAATAGAATTTCCTAGCAAAATGACAATTTACAAAAAGGTACGTGAAAGGTAATATCTTTTTGACCCTGTGATTCTTTTAAAATTGGTGCTGAATTGGCTGATTGGAATCTTTATCAGTACAGTATGAACTTTGCTCGAAAGAAAGTTGGAAAGCGAGGAGTTAATATTTGCAAAAACTGTTGTTAATTAATTAATAATTTTTCTCATTATATTTATTATATAATTAACATTACTTAATGTTATGGGCATATCGATTTTAATTCGCGGATAAATTTCTTCGGCTGTAGTTTACTTCAAATGTCGCGTCTATAGGCAGGAATCGATACTACGCGTGTATTGATAAGGCCGTTCAGAAAATGTTCATGACCTCATTTTATGATTTTATTAATTTCCTTTGGTAGAATAAAAGCGGGAAGAGTGGACGAAACCGGCGAACTTTGCAGTGCTAATGGAATGAGGCTGAGCGCCACTTCAGCCCGGTCCGGCGAGATAGATAACAGGTTGACAGTTAGTTATCGCTGCCACTCTCCAACCCGCCTCCCATTTTATATTCCAACTGCCGGTTTAACTCCGGTCGATTTAACGATTTTTGGAATTTCGGTAGTTTCCAGTTTTCAAGGCTGAACATCTGTTTCAGAAGCGGGAGATGATTTTGTCATTGGTGCCAGATGCCGCTCAGATCAGAGCCCCCGATTCGGAAAAATCCGAATAATATTTCGATTACAATAACTAGAAATAAAATAACAAAAATAATATTTAATTCCTAAATTCAAAATTATGCAATCTCGGTGTATCTTTATTCTGTGAAACGTATAACGGTATAACCGTTCAAAATTTAGTTAAGGGTAACATACTTTCTTATAAGACCAATACAGTAATTTAATTTTAATGTCCTAATTAATGAATACGTTACTGTTTAATATATTTCGAGCGGTTTTACCATAAAGATAGAGTGAGATGGCTGGAAATCGACCAACAGACTCTGAGAACAAATTTCAATTTCTACAGTACAGTTAATGTTAAAAATTTGTCGCACCACAACATGCTAATTCTGTCGCAGGCCCATATGCGTGAATACAGGGGCTTAATGATTTTCTGAAACAAATGCATTGGTTTGTTTGAAAAATCGGGGAAATTCGGGAAACAACAAAACCCAAAATCATAAATTCGAGACAGCTAAATTCTACATAAGCTATCTTACCGGTAAATTTATTGTAATCTTGGATTAACAAACTTACTCATATTAAAGAGAAAAAAGTAAAAGGATAGAAAAATGCAGCTCGACACATACAAACGACTGACGAACTAACTCATTTGTAGCCCCATTTTTATCCACTATTTTGTACAGTACAGAGAATTGGCGAAAGAGAAAAACGTGTCGAAACCGAAAGAGTTATCGTAAACAATTATATAAAGATAAACGGAATAAAATTAATATTAAACAATTAATGTTATACGTGTCTTTTGAGAGAAGTAGACCAAAACGTTCCATTTAATAACAAACGCGCTTTTTTTCTTTCCCCGCCCATACTACCACTCTTTCGGAGAGAAGAATTTTTTAACTACGTGTTTAATGTAACATTTTAATGGAGTATTTTAAAATAAAACATGGTATTTACTCGTGTCGAATCCTATACTCTAGTATCTCCGCCAAAATTTATGCGACCGCATTTATGATATGTCGGATGAATTAATAGTGCGTTTGGGGCGAGTCCTCGCGAAGGGAATAAGTCCTGTTTGATTTTTTCCTTTCGAATTCTTCTTTTTCTCTTTTCGTCGACTTCTCCACCGGCCCAGACCGTGAATGTTTAATTTGTAGAAGGGTAAAGTACCGCGATGAAAGCGACCCGACATTACAATATCCTGCTGTCAGGGGAACACGGGCTATATAGGCCCCCTGTTCTCTCGGCTTCAGAAATTTACCTCTGATATTGGGTCGGGCAGCAGTTTCTGTTCCTGAAATAGTGGGCGTACAAGTGGTAAATTCCGAGTGTCAAGACGTGCATTCGGCACGGTGCACCATCATCCGCCGAAGGCCAACTCCGAACTGAATTTATTTAGAAAACCCTCAGACCGGGTACATCTTTATCCTTAATTTATTCTGAAAGGAATTCATTATTAGAAAACAGTTTGTCTAAGGAGGCGAGGATTGTCGAAAGTTGTGTGAGAAATCGTTCTGCGACAGCTTTCAATCGCATCACAACCTCAAGTCAGCCAATTGCAGTACGCAGTCTGAAAAACTGAACTTTCCTTAGATTTTAATACACTTGTGGCCGGCCGATCCGAAACCGTCACATTTTTTTCTCAGTATCGGGGGAATAATTATTGTGGATTGTGACAACGAACTAGCTGTAAATGTTGCGATAAAGTGTTTACGGAAATGAGAATGATCGGGATCGGCTCCGATCACATGCACCTATATTGTCTAGGACGATCGTATTCTGGCCTTATATTTGTTCAACAGTAGGAATTTAAGTGGCGGTATAGTTTGTCAAGTTGGAGATTGGGGTGGTGGGTGTGTTAGTATGGTCAGTGGCTGTTTATGGTGGGGTGGTGATGGTGAGGTGTGTGGTGGTGGTGGTGGTGGTGGTGGAGGGCGCGCTCAGTGGCAGGATCCAGCCCTACTTCAGATTGGGCCCAGTCTCCTCTCAGTGGCCAACAGTACATCACCGTACACACTCTCTATCTCTATCTATCACTATCTATCTCTATCTCACTCCTGGCGCAGATATTTCTAATCACTTCCCAGCCCGATGCCAGTCCCCCAGTCAGTCTCTCTTGTCCGATTTGAGTGAAAGTGCGAATTAAACAGGAAAACTCTCTCTCTGTCTGCCCGGCTGTAATTAACAACCTGGCGATGGTATCCCCCCCCGCTATGGACCAGTCTTTAGCCCTTGGGCCGCCCCGGTGGCGTTGTCTTCGGGAGTCGCTTTAATTTCCATATTTCTTTTCTTTCCTTTATTTTTCAAGAAATTATCCGAGGTTTTTTTGGTAAGTAGAACCTGTATTTATATATTTGTATTGTATATGTGTTTTCGATTATGCTCAATTTGAAACGGTTCGAGCGAATAAATATATATTATATAGACTTAGGAATATCCCGTATTATCGTTGAAATCCGCTGGAAAAAAATACTTTCGAAAGATTGAAAAGGGATTGGCCGTTTTAAAAATATTTGGATTATACGGTATTATCGAGAAATGCGTTCATTTTTAAAATATCGAATAGTATTGTATTTTATTTTCGGTATAATGTATAACGAAATGATCCAGTCTTTTCACATCCTTTATATAGTACTCCTTGTAATCTAGCTATATAGGCGATTTAGGATTGGTACGAATAAAGTATCGGTTTTTATTGTATAGCCTTCGGGACTATATATTTTCTCCGCGCGTTATCAATATAATCTGCTTTTTATTGCCTTACCGGGTTTAAAACTGTATGAAAGAGATTACCAATCTGCAGATCTGCTCGTATACAAACTAGTGATCATCGTTTGATTTTAAATTACTACATTATTAAATTATAAATTATTTTCCTACGAGAAATTCATTCGATAGAAAATATGAACCACGAAGGTCCGCTACTTTCGTTTATCGATTAAATTTAAAACTAGAAATAAACATTATGTACGGCCATGTTTTTCGTTGTCCTTGTCCGGCACTAAAGTGAGTTTTAGCGGTGAGTAGGCGGTAGGTATAGCGTCTCAGAGTTTAGGAAATATTCGAGAATGGAAATCCCGTTGTTTAGACTGCACCGTGTAAATCTGTTGCATATCGGATTTCATATATCCAGGCTTTTTGTCTGCCAAGTTTATCTGCACTTATGTATTCCGTCGGTCCTAACTATTCCACTGAAATTCATTCCAACTAATGAAACTTTTCCCTAATAATGTCCAAAAAACAACGCTAGGCTATGCAATGTGTTCGAAGTATACGAGAACTCAATTCCTTCTATTTACCAATTCCTTTTTCAGTCACAAAATCAGGTTGCGCTCCAAAATATTATTGTTTCTGAAAACTGAAATAAATTATAAAAACCGAATGACAAATGGAAAAACTAAGGCCAGAAATGTAAATTAAGATATTAAAAGTGTTTATAATTAAAAATGATAATACAAGAACATATAAGAACTTTATTTGGTTAGCCGAATCCGCGATACCATTTATATTGAAATTATTATATATATATATATACGTATATATTACGAGCAATATGGGTCATCTATCAGTAACTGTGGTAGTACCCTAGAAATTATATTAGTACGGACCGATCCTAGAAACAATAATGACTCCTTCGGTGAACTCCTTACCACCATTTTATTTCTCTGAGTCACTGCTTTCTTATTACTGAAATTCCTTATTGTAGTTTTTACCTAAGTATATATTTATATACACACACATATTTATATATAATATATTTATTTAGTTATATATTATTTATTTATTATATATATATATATATATATATATATATATATATATATATATACATATACATACACACATAACATTGATTTTTTGAGAAATTTAGTTACACTTGTGTTTGCTGGAAAGTGTATGTGATATGTAGTAAACGTTAGTTAATAACTGAATGCGGGTGAGACGGTCTACTAAAAAATACTTACGTGTGATTATTTTGATTCTTCATGTTTCAATTTGGCTTATAATATCTGTCTTCCAACGATTTTTAATTAATTACTCACGCTTTACCGGATCTTTAAATCCTTGCGTATGCAGTGTGTAGGATTGTTGGATGTGCCACCGCTTCATTATTAATGATAATTTATAATTAAGTAAATATATACCGTCGGTGAATACGCAATATTGAATGCGCTGTTGTGTTGAGTGTTTAATGGCTACTAAGGATCGTAGTAAATTGAAATTAATGGTGTCTATTTGAGGTATCGTCGAGATACAGAACCTACAATTAATTTTCGATTGTCAAAATGCCGACTGTTTTAGCGACGTACGATTATAATATTTTAAATTGAAGATCCAATTGTAGCCTAATTGTTAACATGTAAAGCTGTTTGGCGTAACCATGTATGTAAAAGATTTTAATGTTAAGTATATTATTGTATGCTTAGCTCTTCAATACCTTCTCTTTTTTATAAGAGGGAACTTCTCAAATGGTTGAATTGTATTCTGCGCACCGATCATTTCCTCTATCAAGTACGAAACTAATTTGCGGTATTGGATATCTGCTAATTGATTCAGAAATCAAGCTACCCTAAATCCATTAAGCGTAAGTGGTTACCGAAGTGATTATATGTCTGCTGGCTAGAAAGATGGATTTCAGTAGTTTAATTTCTAACCCGTAGATTTTCAAAGTACATAGTCAAAACTTTAAGTCCTTTTAATATGTTGTAAAACAATGTATGCTCTGTTTAAGGGGTATAATACGTTTAATTTTTTTTAATACCTGTTTTGTGGTCTGCGAGGGGTTTGAATACTGTAGAATTCGTGTCCTTCTGTCTCCTCTCGCTGGTTTGGTTTTTTGCCAGACCGGTTTCGGCTGCTCGCCATCTCCAGTAGCAGTATGAATGACTTTGGCACGTGGGACGGGTTTTTTCTTTATTTTCCTACAGTTCCGGTTTACTTATAAAACGTCCGTATCGTATTTTTAGTCAGCAGAGCGATTTGAGGAGTGGAAACGGCGAACGTCGGTCCTTTGACTCCTTTTGGCAGGTAAGGAAATAAGATCGGCAGTGTAAGAGGTTGAATAATTTCGGGGCGAGGACGGATCGTCGAGGAATACTAGCCGGGATAGTGGAGGCTTCGGAAATCGCGTTAAGTTAGATACTTTTACTAGAACCCGTGGCGTTATTTCGAGCGGACAAACGCGCCCTGTCCACATTATAGAGGAATCCCTCTCTCCGCTTGTTCACTGCCTAGTAACACTGCACTAGTCACGATGCATTTCTGCATAATTCTCTATGTCGCTGTCAATAACCCTTTCGAGTTGGTCCACCGTTGAATGTTTGTTTTGGAACCTCAATTGCGTTGGAGAAATAATTTTGATTTGTCGGTTTACCTAAGGGTAGGAGTTCTTCGGTAATTTGGAGAGGCAGGTAGCAACTTTGATTTAATTAAAATTGAGTGTCAGAAATTGAGATATAGGTGTCGAAATTCATAAAAATGAGAGTATACCCGTAAAAAGCAGTAACACCAACGGTTTTCAGATAACTTGTTGTACCACTAGTGTAATCGGCCGCATAACAACTTGATCTGGTTTATTAAGTCTTATTCTTCCCTGTCATTCAAATCCGCCTGAAATTAATTTGACGCAAATGGCTCGGCTCAGCGTCTCTGCTCTTCCCCAGTTATAAGTCTAAGTGATAATTGGGCCGTTCGGTCGGTGAAAAAATTAGGCCCTCGTCCAGGGGGAAAAACACAACTCATACGAGTATTTTCGTACTTCCTCGCTGTGAATACGAAGATTCCACTCGACTCTATTTTTGGTTCTGGATCCTTTCGTAAACCGGCCAGGTTTTTGTTCTCCCCAGCGAGGTGGAATCTATAAAATTGAGGCGTGCGGAAATCAAATAGGAAAAAAATAGTTGAAGAACATAAACTTCAACGTCTATATTGGTCAACGGAGCATCGCTTTATAGGTCGCATTCATTTTTACTATAACCGGTGCCGGCGGTACGTGGCGTGTGCCAAGTGTTGGGCTCACACAGGTGCGCATAAAACACGGTTTACATATTTACAAATTTACATATAAAAATAAATTACTTATTAATTTTGGAAAAATCCGTAAATAATAAAGAATTTTTATTTGCCCACCTGATTGCCTATGTAAAATGTTGCATATATGATTATAAATCGCAGTTCTTTATTATTTTGATGAACATAGCTTGTTCGCAGACAGAAAGAAAATAGGACGCGGCGGGCCTGACTATAAGGCTCTAGGCACTCGCGGTTATTAGTCTTATACACCAGGCCCTCAGGTTTAATCAGCCACTAAGTAAAGCCAATATCCGCGTGATTATAATTAAGCGCTCATTAAGAATGTATAAAGCGCCATTGATGAACGTACCGCGGCTTATAAAAGCTGGCTCGAAGGCTATGTTCGGACATGATTCAAGACGGAATAACCGTGTGAGGAGCTCCGGTAATTTGGTCTCGTGACTTTTGTCACACCCTTCCAGCCGTTACGAGGTTTATAGGCCGGTCGACGAACTTAGCGTATGCCTGAAAGCTTGTCTGTCGTTTGAGACACGTTGAAATAATTTCGTTAGGAACAAATTTAGGAGTTGGCCTTGTAATGTATGTAACTGCTCGCTTCAAATTTTCGCTGGGAAGCTCCTGAACTCCAAGATTAGTGGGAAATGCCTCTCGGAATAATGCTTACCCATTGGAACTCCGAAAAGCCTCGCTCCTAAAAACGAATCTTTCAATTCAACAGGCGTTGTCGCATTCGCTGACGAGACCGTGAGTTATTCTAGAGTTTCTCAGTGCATTGGACCCCGTTGAGATGCCACCGCATAATTTTAGTTTTGAAGTTGGCCTACCGATTATGCTTTTACGGATTCTGGAAGCACCAGTTTAAAATGCGCGTTAATGAGCACCTAACAATAATGAGTTTATGTTTTAGAGATCTTTAGTGGAACACGATCATTTACCATTTTGTCCGGAAGGGAAATAACGCGATGGCGAAGAATATAATTTAAAATAGCTATTATTATAAACTGATATAATTGTATATTTTTAAATAATAAAACTCGGTTGATTTTTTGTCGTATTCTCTATCATAAGCGTAAATAAAGTACGTACAACATTAATGAGATATTTGACATTGTTTTTGATAAAATAATCCATCCATATTTGCTTCGGTGGAAGTAGTTGAATTCCTGAGTGAGTTTGTAATTTTGTGTCGGAACGCGGGTTGTACAAACCCGATCTGCATAATTGCGGCGAGAGATACGTTGAAGCATATTATTATGAGCAGTAGGCATGCGGCGCGGCACTGTGTACGGATTTCCTGTATAGGAAGGCGCGTAAATTAATATTGATTTGTGGAATTCAAATTATGACTTTTAATGTTAACACTAGAGGCCTTCTTAATGAAAGAAATAACGACAACAAATATTTTACTGCTTTAATGGCGACATCGATAAAATAATTTCTTTGCGATGTTATTTGACACTAATCTCACCTGAATCGTCACTAGACAATGAGCACTGGTCTAATTAACTTCGTTAAATTTCCGATCGATTGTAGCAAGAATAAAACGGTACATTCAGGTCCTCTGATCTGACCGAATCGGTTGGTTGTTCATCCGGTCAGTTTCATCACTCTGACAAAACAGGAGCCTGGTCTCGGGAATTAATAAGGCGAATTTTACAACTCCCATTTGAATTTCAATGCCGTTTTCGTTATATCCTCCCCATTTATCCCGAGCGTTTCTTCTCGTGGACGAAATACCGCTCTACTCGGTGATTTAAAAACCGGCCAAGCGCCGAAATCTCATAACGCGTCAACGGGATCCCCGCCTTATAAGGTGGGATATGTCGCCAAACAAGACATTTTTTTCGACCTCTCACTGCGCTCTTTCCTTTTTAAGTGAGTGGGATTAATAATTTTATATTAGGGAAATTCTACTCTTGTAGTCCAATATATGATATAATTTCTTATTTTTTCACTTACTGTCTGTAACCTATCGTAAAATTACGTTTAAAGCGAACGATTCCAGTTTAAAACCGCAGGAATAATTTGGTACCTCAGTCTTTTTTCATTAATAATTATTGTAAATATATTTGTAATATAACGAAAAATTCTATTAATTGCATAATAATGTAATTACAATAATGATAGTAACCTTTAAGTTAAACCTGTTTAACCTGTGTAATTTAAATTAAAATATTGATTAAAACAGTTTCTGTTGGGGACATCTAAACTGGTAGACGCACTTTTAAAAAATCTCGCATATTTTATCTCACGTCAAAGGCGGGAGACTCCTTCATTTAACAAACTGTCCAGTTGACGCGAAGAAGAAGAAAGTCCAGTTTATGCAGAAAGAATTGGGTCATATCCAGACTGGGATAACACAATTCCGGGGACCGAACAGCGGCTCGAGTTTGTTTCGAACGTGGGCAGAATTCCGGTTCGGGGACAATTCCACAGCCAATTTGCGTCCTCGACGCGTCCCCCATTTGCGTTCTCGCGCCGTAAACGAGTCCGATAAAATCCGAAAATAATCCCTTATTCTCGATAAAAATAAATTTCCGACAGGAAGTTGGGCCGGTTCTAATAAGTTTTAATTTTAATGGGCGCGCCCCATCTGGGCGGCATCCGGGGTGCCGGGCGCCACTCTCATTCCCCCTCAGATTTATATACGACTCTGGCAATATTTTTTGCCGCCCATTCGAGCATCCGATCATTTTTTTTCTGCGAAGAACGAATAAATAAGCGAGTCAAGTATCGCCAAAAATTAACAAGGAGTTTCAAGACGTTTCCCGAGGAGAGGTATTAAACGACTTCAATTTTTACAAATTGTACCTGCTAGAGTTAGGTAAATTGTTTTGAACAATATTTACGTATTGAAATATTCTATATTTCAATGTCCCATTTTTCAACATTGTTTCATTTAAACGTCACTTCGGTTTTATGTTTTGGAAATGGAGATTAATTAGATATCCCAGTTTTTGGTAGTGCTTAAGGGTATTGAATTTCATTTTCCCTGTTTACAAGAACTGTTAATAAGAACAATAAGAATGATTGAATTAGTTCAACCGTTTACATTTAATTTCTGAATATCCACCTCAAAAGTTAAGATGTCAGAATTTTCAGTAATGCAATTTTGAAAATTACGAAAATGAATTTATGAATTTCAAATTAGTTCATTTTCGGGAGGGAATTTTCAGCCGGAATGACGTTTATAACTATTATTCCATATTCCTGCACCGAGTAGTGAAGAAGGAGAGAGACCAGACCGCCTACTTTCTTCACCCAGAAGTTTTGTTTCGGTCCGTAAAAACAATGAAATGGAAACGAGCAAAGAAAACATGCAGGGTCAGAAACAGAAAATAGTCAATCCGATATAGTTTTCTTCCGATATAGTAATTCCGATATAGTCCGATTTCTTCGTCATCGCAAACAAATATTTTTAATTGACTTTGATATATCTGGATGTATTGAACGGTTCCCATTATATTCCTATCATTATATTGTATTTTATATGTTCTTTGTGTATTAATAATAATGATTACTGACAGGCTAATCATGTGGACTGGTGGGCCTTGTTAGAGTTTTTTACAGAGAGAAATTAATTATGTATCTTTCTCGAAATCAAAATGAATTTGTATTGAATATAATGAATAACAAGTGTTGTCGATATTTGGTTTTCTACTGTACCGCGGATCCGAAAAGCTTCAATAAGTACATTCCTCTGATCGGGGCATATTAAGTTTCAATTATAAAAATAACTCAATTACCGTTTTATTGCAATTAGCTTATTAATAGATATGATTACTGTTGGCTAGAATCGCTGCAGTGAAAAACGAAATTCTGGACAATTACTGAACGCTGGGGTTAAAACTGATTAAGTCCTAAAGTTTACTCTCGTTTGCCTCCAGCCAAAGAATATATTTTTATTTCGCATAGTGCCGAAAATAAATGGAGCTTTTATCGGTTGCAGCGAATAAAGCGGGAGCTGCTCGTAAACCGGATTATTTGTAGCTCCCGCTCTGAGATTTGGTAAACAATCAATTTTTACTGAAATCTAGCCGTTCAATGGACGAGCATTATTCCCGAGTGGCCCGCCCGTATCTCTCTGTAAGTAAATCATTTGAGCTACGTGAGGGTTTAAAACCTATGATTTACGGCCTCCTAACACTGTCTGTCGTCTAAATCTGATCTATTTCTGGGTTTTCCTATGTGTTCTTATCGAATGAGGCGGCATGTTTTGATTCGATTTAAGGGAGTTCGTTTTTCAAACATCGATACAGCAGTTACAGTATCTAATGCCGAATTTCTGCTTGCTACCGGCCTTGAATGGTAAATCTGTACCGAGGGTATCACTGTAGTTCTTGATTTTTCTTACGGAGGTTCGCCAGTTTTTGTCGCTTGGATGGTTCACCTCGAAGGAAACAATGATTTTCATATATTTAATTCATTGGGTTATATCTCAAGGGTCCCGTCTCTAACGTAGCACAACCGGATATTCAGTACTGGACTCGTTTGTGATGAAAATATTTAAATTAGCATTCGTCGTCACGTTATTGTGTTATAATATAAATGAAAAATTGTATAATTACATATATGAAAAAATTTTGAAATGATTATCCACTTTTTTCGGAGGTGACATTCGAGCGTTCCGTTTCAATCGGTATGTATGAATCCCATACAGATATTATTAAGCATATTAGTGTCATTAGATCGGTTCATTATATGAACCGGTTGTTATATGAAGTAATATAATTATATTAATAAAACATAGCTTTATAATCGAGCTATATGTGCAGAGTTTGCCTTACGCAAAATAATCAAGTGATATGATGTAATGCTGGACTTTTCCTCCTTTTCACCTATTATTTTCGCCGACCATTCACTATAGAGGCATTCACTTCCGCCATAATTCATTCGGGTTCGACAATTAGGCTCGGGTATTTGCTGGTCTGCTCGTAAACACTGAGCACGGACACCGAGACAGTGTTGTACTACTTACTACTAGAGGCGACACTCTCCTTATTGACCCTCCCGCCCGACACTTTATTCGGACTACATAATTGAGACTCATATTTCTTCGACCCAACGAATGGGCCGGCGGCCCCATTATTCATTCTGAGCTTCGACGTTTATATACAGGAAACCCTTGTTTAGTGCGATTTTAAATAATGCGTGACCATTTTTTAAACCACTCCTTGGAATATGCGGTGTATATTTCGATGTGTGCGCCTTTTTTCAACTACGCAAACTTTAGTATTGGAGATTCACGATATCGCCTTTAGCCCGAAGCGCCTTAGGGGAATGCCTCATTCCTGTCGCATTCTTTCTGTGAGGGTTTTGCTGTTTTTAACTACTGCTGGCCTAAGGGCTTGCCTCTGTATGGTAATTGTTCTCGGTTTTCACCGAAGTCAACAATTGGGGTCCGGAGAGGGAATTTGTGACTTACAACTTTTGTAAACGTTATCCGGTCTTTGTTGAGATGCAGGTTGAAATGCCAAGTTTGAACTCTCCTTGAAAGTTTTCGTTTCTAGGAGACTATTTGTACCCCCTGACTATTTTCCCTTTCAAACACTTGTTTAAAGGGTAAATGCAGAAATTCTATTTTCACCCAATTAACAAAGCTCAAATGTTCCAAAAGTCATGAGCCGCTTAACCAAAGCGCTACTGAAAAAGAATAATGGCATTCCCAAATAACGATAACGACTATAAAACAAAGATAGAATATATACATTTATATTCATATGTACATGTTGGTGTGATACCCGTGTAAACACACGGGTATATACTAGGTACCTTACATAATACATTACAGGTTCCAGATTATTATTTATTCGATCAATTCATTTTTATATAATTTCAAATGTTGATTTATGAATGATTAAATAACCTTTTTTTACTTAAATCTGTTTGTTGTTTTGTATTTATTCATATAATTAGTCATAACACATATTACACTCTAGATTGCAGGCTGAATAAACGAAGCTGATTAATTTGGTTTTGTTTACGAAATATAACATATGAGGTATTTATTTGGACTTTTTTCAGTTAATAGTTCGGTATTTTACCAATTTTTCTATTGCATAAGGTATTGGTCAAACGAAACGGTAATTTCTACTCAGGTAATACCTTTCTGTGGTACATATAATGTAATATCCCTTGTCATTTTACACGAATACGGGTAGTGTGGCTACTGAAATTGAGTTGGATTAGTCTCTCTTAAATTAGAATTGGCTTTAAGGAGATGGTTATTTCAGGAGTGTAACTTAAACGTGATTACATTGTTTAGTGGGATGGAAAACTTCAGTGGTACCGCCTGACAATACCAGTGACTAAATATTTGTAGAAGGCTGCGGCCTAACGCCTCCAACAATTTTCTTGCCAGTTGTCCCTGTCGGCGTTAACATAAAGCTGCGCCATAGTCCTCCAAAATACTTTTTTTTGGCTGTACTAAAATATTCAACTTCCAACCAAACTGTCGCCAAGAAGTCGTTGACAGTAGATTCATTCCGAAAAGGGTTCTCAGTTCCCTATAACAAAAAATAAACAGTCTTACATTAGGAAAAAACATTAACCACGGCTTTAGGTAACATGAATAAATCGTATGTCAAACGATATTCCTGAGTTTACGTATGAACTTCATTAAACATTAAAAAATGTATGCACGCCGATGTATTACACCCGAAGTAACTCACTGTGGCGAAAAGCCGAAATATGCGAATAAATTTTAAGGATACCAATTTTAAGGAAAGCATAATTGTTTTTTTAGTAATGTCGTCAAACCAGAACGAAGTGTTAGCAGTATGGTGCCGAAACTCACTAACGAATGAAAAAGTTATTTATTTCATAAGGGTGATTATTTCGACCAAGTTATATAGGGGTCTTTGAGGGTTAGGATTGAGATAGGTGTGTTTTTCTGTCACCACTGGTAGACCGGTTTTGGCATAACCACTATATAAAATATTTATAAATCTGCTAGTTATAGTACTGGGTCTTCCTCGTATAACCAAAAACGCGGGTACTGACCATCATGACTTCTATAATTATTTGAAATATTATAATTGATTCTGTTGCAATGCGTTAAACAATTTTACAAAACAACATCACGTAGAACTGAGTTGCATACAAGAAATTACTGTCTTCCTTAATTAACAATAATAACTTGAATTGCACCGTTCGAATTTAATACCGCGGTTTTGCCATTAGGTATATTTTAGGCACGTCTGCGGGTGTTCAACTGCAAATAACAATATTTTGAGGGGACGATAAAAAAGGGACATATTTTGATGATAATAAACGTGGACACGTCTTCATCCGCCCACGGATACTTTAAAGGTCCTCTATTTATAATGGACCCGACTCACTCTGAAGTGAACTTAAAATTGGCCGTAGGCCATGGGTCGCTGCTTCCAAATCAACTGTCGGTCACTCATTTCATGTTTATTTATTTACTTTCATTAAATCACAATTAATAGGTTATATATATATATATATATATATATATATATATATATATATATATATATATTAGTTCAATTTCTCTTCGGGTTGACATGTGTAAAATGTTTTCGTCTGAATACTGCCTTGCGACTGGTTTTTTAACCTTTACTTCTGAACTAATTTATTCCACTTCATAGTAGTAAATAGATGCACACACACACACACACACACACACACACACAGCGCGCGCGCAGTGTGCTAGAGCAAAGCCGAGTAGTCACTGCCTTAAGGGCAGCCGCTTTAAGGGTTCTCATGTCATCACGGTGCTTAAGTACTTCAGAACGGGGCGGTAACACTGGGGGCCGATTTCAAGGTTTATGATCGTGGGGCAGTCTCTAATTTCAGGTGGCTACCGGTGGTATTCGGCCTGCTTGGCTGGAGACCCCGGCCTTCCACCGCTCGCCTGGACACCAAAAACGAGTCTTGTAAACCAATTAACCGAATGCCAGACGACCGAAATTGAACTGTATAAAATATAACTAGATCTCCCCGGCCCCAAGTATACCGTTCGCAGCCGGTTTGCGGATACTTCATTACGGCACCATTCGGCGCACCGAAGCCGACCTAGCAGAATGTACCACCAGTGGGATCAAACAGATAGGTGATGTACTGTCGGTTGAGTAAATGGCGAGAGTTAAGGGCCCGGATAGACTAGTTCAGGCAGCCATTAATTATTTTCTCTTTGAATTGATCGAGGACCGGTGCCGTTCCTTCCTCTCCTTTTTTAATAAAATTAAAATCTACGTTAATATTACTAATATGTGAAATGTGTGCAAGTATAGTACTATACATTCAATATTCAAAATCAGAGTGTATTCTGAAAAAAGTTATAAAAATATATTGGGTCTGCGATGGTTTGAAATACCGTACTTTTTTCGGTCTTCCGTCTCCTCTCGCTGGTTTGGTCTCTGGTTAGACCGGTTTTGTTTGACCGCGCCAATAATAATTAAAACAAATATTAATAAAATATGTCATACAGTCTGCACGGCTTGTTTTCGATATGTTGGACAGTTTTCTACATTGGGGAGTTGGACAGATAATACTTTGAGGATGTCTTAAATGTGAATATACGATGGTTAATATAGAACCGTAACTACTATTTACATACGCTTTCAGTCGGTACCGTATTGTAGGGATGTGAAAAAAAATGGTATACTGAAAATTTCCTTACGCCGATATTCGTTATAACGGATATAATCCGGCGAGAATCCGGCATATTTCGCGGTTCTCTGATTTTTCAATCACAACCATAGGTCAGTTAACAATTACACATCATGGAGTACAGCTTCTGTTTCTGAAACCCCATATTGTATTAAAAAAACGAAACACATTTTCATTAAAAAAGAATTTCGCTGTTCCAGAAAACACGCCACTGAATTTCATAAGTTGAGTTAAGAGTTTTACAAACAAATTTAAATTAAATTCGTATACTACGCTCAATTTAGATTTAATTTGTTATGTATTTTTTTCAAGTCAAGTACTTATAAGTGGCATTATGTTTTTCTGCGAAAATCTCAGACTGAAATACAGTGATACCCCTTTATTCGAACCAGTCACTAAATGAACTGGTTAAAAGAATGAAGTTTCACCGGCCCACCAAAAAGTGATGATTCATACTGTAACATAAAAATGTTTCTCATATCTCACTGTCTCTTATCATATTCGTTTCTCTTTTAGTGGCCATTTAATTAAAAGCCCTTTGCTAAACCTTTTCCTCAAAAGATTGAGTTTGTAAATCGAGGAGGAATTGGTGACTAGGGGGAATAAAGGGCGTGAAGGACTTCCGGCTTAGTGGCTAATGACTGTGGTGTTAGGCGGGCAGCTAATTATTTTTGGGCTATTAGAGTTCAATCAATATCCCAAAGGAAAGAATCATTCCCTGGGGAAGTTATTTCAATACTGTACCTCCGGGTTGACCTTTCCTCGTTACTGTTTATATTATTCTTACACAATTTAAGTAGGTATTCAAGTAAGTAGGGGGTTCAAGTAGGTTGAATAATTATAGAGTATCACTTTTGAATGAATAATACCTGAAAGTATTATTTTCCACTTCTGTTAGTGTCAGATAAACAAACTGGATCAATGCAACTGCACCGACTTAGCTTTCAAACAAAGTTCTCTGTTTATCCATATCTTCGGGTCGTAAATCAACTTGTCAGCTCACGCGGTCTGCAATGCTGCTTACTGTTAGTTTGCTGCTGCAATTCTTCTCACAATATTATTGTACTCGAACAGAATATTTTTACTCCAGGCTGCATTTGGATGAATGTCGGAAATTTCGGACTATGACTGAAATCTAACAATGTAATTTTAGCAAATTTCGGGACGCGTCCGATATTAAAATCCTATAAAGTGTTGACTTTCTTCACCAGGCATGTATCGCAATACTAACTATTCTTTGTTATCACTCTTGAGATTTGCGGTGTCGACTTGCTGATTGTTTCTATGCTAGACGGGTCCCGACTAGTCACCGGTAACATCCTGTGTTTTATATCGTTTTTAACTGGTGGTCACAGCCCTGCGGAGGCATGAGAAAGTATCTCAAAGTGTGAACCATTCTGTTTGTAATGTTATTTTCGGACAGGATTCTCCACCGTGAATCGACATGCGCAAGGACCTAACTGATTTACCAATGAAATGCTACTGATGAAACCGGTTTGGTGTTGGTGACAGCTAAATTTGGCTTTACACTGCCAAATTACTTGGTCAAAGAGAATTGCGACATTGGTACTCAGATTGGATTGAAGTTGCGTGAATTTCAAGTTTCTGGCGTGCTAAGCTCTCTTTGAGAGAAAGTGGATTCAATTATCTGCGTAAACATGCGCCAGTTTTGGTAACTCTTGTCTTGAGGAATTCTACTTGATGTTATGTGCTTCTGCAGAAGCCCTGTAATTTCGTGCAAACTAAATACCACCGTAATTATAATAAATTAATTATAACCAAAATCATAATTAGTTTAATTATGTAATTTAATATTCACGAGTGATAAACTGTGAGAAATTTGGAAGTATAATATTAACATGATCCGATTGTGTAATTATGACCCCAGTTCTCCTCATCGAAATTCGGACGATAAAACAGGAAAAAAGGACAGAATGTTTTGCATGCTTAAAATGGCTGGTTCGCTCAATAAATGTTTATCAAAATCCCGTTTTTCATTTTTTAATTTCAGTAAATTAGCCGATTGGGCATGTTAGACGCCTAAAAATATTTAGGGGTACTGCGCCTGTCACTGCGCTGTTACTATCAGGTATAAAACCCATCTTTACTAAATAAATAAAAGTCGTACAGATATCTTAAAATTATATTGTATTCCCTACAAGGGAATTCATGCTGCGTGATTTATGTAGGGCCGGTATTTCTTGTGTTATTTTCTTTCTCTGTCTACTCGAAAGGAACAGTTTTCTTGGTTGTCGAATAGGGAAAAGAGTTTATTGGAGATACGTGAGCGGACGTGGCCCTTGTCAAAACGGCGTCCCTATTTAGAAGGCGTTTAGGAGCCACTTCTAGGGCCGAGTCTAGGGCCTTGCTCATATAGACATGAGGCCGGCCTACACGGCGATGGCCCACGTGTCTACACTCTACACTACTTGCTCTGTTTATTCCCCACCCAATATTTGTATACACACCGCTGGGGTTCGCCTTCCGTTCCGATCTCATGAAACGGCCGTTGTATATTTTCCTCTGTGACTTGCCGATTTCCTTCCACGTGTATGTGTGTTAAAACTGAGGCTGCCACTGTTATTACTCTTTGAACGTGCGTTTAAAATTCACCCGAACAACAATTATGTTTCATAGAGATAGGACAATAGAAAATAATTTTAATGAATATCGCAATTGGTTGATTTAAAAAACTGGCAGTGTTGTCAGTGTAATTTGTAATTCTTAAAGTAGCGAGAGGGGTAGAATTCATGTTCTCAAACCAAAATCTATGTATTATATATTCACACAATGGAAATTAATGGTGTTCATTAATGAGTGCAACTGAAATAGAAATCATTGAACTAATATGACAATTGAAAAAAACTAAGAAATGGGAATGAAACAGTAGAGGTTCTTGCTGTTCGATCAAGATAGCGAAATTGGAGCATTCGGATTGGGATTATTCTTTACCCGCCATCGCTATTGGCGATGTGTTTTATTTGGAAACCGCCCGCAGCAAGGCTGGAAAAGTAGAACACGAACAGTAGTCTGAAAGACAATTTATTCATGCCCCGGGATGGACTGTTTTGGAGTAGTCAAGAGATTTAATCTAACGCGGGGAGTAGACGTGATCTAGTCCTGACGTGATATGAGTCCGATATAGTGAATGCTCTGGATATTAGAGCGCCATCTGCTACCCTACCCTATCTCCGATATTGCACACGAGATAGGAAGTGGATAGTAATAATTAATTATTCTGTAAATCGATATCGAGCTAATTTTCAATATAATTGAAACCACGAAACTTCACACTTTGACAAAATTACGCCCCACAGTTATAAGCCTGGCCTGTATTAATTTTAGCCTGTTCTATAAACAATTAATAGAATCAGACCTTGAGTATTTGAAGTCGTTCAATGTAAAGCGGAAGGTGGAATGAAAGATAATACCGACTGGAATTAACTGGCAATTAACAAGCGTCCAGATCCCTCCCCCAAATGGAATCGTGTCTTGAATGAAATGGAGAACGCTATAAAACAAATAACACAAATAACTATCTCAAAGAGATAGCCTGCAAAATGCATCAACCGGAATTAAGGTTACAGGAAGAGATGACAAAGGAAACGCCATCGGCTCATATTTTGAGTTGAGCGAGAAAATTAAATTTCATTTGCTATGATAGGAAACGTGAGACTGGAGTTCATTTAAGATGACTATCGTAAATAACCGGATTTCGAGGACTAGGGTACCTTTCAGTGATCTCTACTTTGAGGAGGTGGGAAAGAAGGTTTGCTGTAAAGAAATGAGCGTTCTAATAATTAAGCGATGGCCCGTAGTTTAAACGCGGGGCAAGTCAAGTGTCGGTCGCTGGACTTGGTCCGGTCTCGGACTTTGATTTAAAGCAGACTTGCGTCGCGTCTGTCTGTCTGTGTGTTGTGTGTGTGCCTGACGCCTCTTGTCGACTGGCCATAGTGAACACTGTACACTGGCTATCATTGTCGCCTGGTTACTGGCGCTGGCAACCATCACGCTCGAATCAATTTCACCCGCGCTCAATTGCAAAACGCTCGTTTTCATTCGGAACGCTGGAACGGAAATTAATTTTCCTCAACTGGTTGCGTAATTCTCCGATCGTGAAATTCCATCTCAATTGCTGGAATATAAATGGTCTGATTCTAGAAACAGATTCGTGTTAATATCGGCCCTTGATTTATTATATTAAACGGTGTTAATAGTATTCTTATCGCAAACCCTAATATCTCCTGACATCCCAAACGTTCCAACCTGATCTAAATATACCGGAAAAATAAATAGAACAAAGTTTTTAAAAAAGCTTTCGGGTTCTCCTCCATTACGCTCTATTCATATTAGTCATTCATACCAGTCATATTAGTTCATTTAACACCAATGTCGCTGATTGTATTGTAAAGTTGTGGCAATAAAACATTTAAAAAAATTCATCTCCTCTGCTATCCTGAATGAGTACAGTTTACATTATTCAGCGACCTTGTTGATATCACTTCGCGGCGGTGCTTAGCCATTTTTTGGGTCCCCAACTCGTGAAATTAGAATAATTCGATCAATCTCGATTAATCTATGAAGGCCATCTTATTTAATCGTTATATTATCGATTTTTGGGTCGAATAGACAGGTAATGAAATTAATTTCAATTGAATTGATTTATCAGACTAGCGTAGCATAACACGTAAAAATGGATTGCTTCAGCTGGCGGCGGTGACTGCGTACTTGACATTGGCCTCAGATGTGAGGTTGGCGCCTCTCCGGCTTTGCAATATTGCAGATTTGTTTCAGAGCCTTCCTCACTTCTAAAACCATATATTAGAGGTTTCATATCACCGCGACTATATACACGATACCAACAGAAATATATAAGTTGGCGACAATGCCGACACAGGACAAAAGGAACCATTTTCAGGTAGAACATGGGATACGTTCTTAAAAAGTTTTACTCGAGAGTGAAGTCTTTGGAGGATCCGTTTTCTGCGCCATGTTTCAGTATTGCTTGGTCGAACACTTCTCTAATCGAAATTTGCATCTCTATTGGACGGATTAACCTCTTTTGCACGTTTAAAATTTGAGTTCTATATTATATTATACTTGAATATTGGAGCTTAATTAGCGAAAATGACCGTAATCCGACCTATTGTTCGATCGCATATATGAATCCCGGTGCGTCCTATTGCTTATTCCACGTCTTTTACACGCAACCGTAAAAAATTAATTACTCAGTTATTAGTTATTTCGTATAAGTGTGACGCTATAAATTTGATAATAACAGACGTTTTAGTTAAAAATGATTGGGAAACGTAAGTACCGATTTTGAGTTACAGCTAAACTTAGGTTTTGTATTGCCTCTATATACTCTCTACTCTATTTACTCTCTCCCTATTTAATCTCAGTTCCACTACTGGGTGACTTCTTTTATTTCGCCAACCGCTTCAACATATAACTCATTACATTAATATACTCATAACTGTAACACTTGTAACAATTGATTGTACAAGGAATAAATCAAACTATCTATTTATTCTTAGTCCATACACATGTAATTAATAGTCCATACTGCATCTATGTAGTTTGATTAAAAAGTATCAAGGAGTATAAAGGATATTATTTCCCCTTAAGCCCTTTTGAACAATTCAACTATGAAAACACAGTTCGGGACACACTTGAAATATGAGTTGGAAGCCGAGTTTCGACACGAGACTTATTGGTACGGCGGGAGATTCTGATGAAATTTGTCCCCTTATTTAGAGTGACAGTGTACATCTTTATCAAATATAACTATACCCTTAAAATGGGTAGATTTATTTACAATTATTAAAACTACAATAATGATATATATATATATATATATATATATATATATATATATATATATATTTCAATTAGCAGAAATGCTAAATAAATCAAAATCAACGATCCACGACCATATTGTGAAGCTTGGCTACGTAAGCCGTCTCGAGTCGTGGGTCCCCCACGATTTAACGGAGAAAAGGCTGTCGGATCGCATTTCCATTCGCGACTCGCTTTACAAACGCAACGAGGAGACACCATTTCTGAAGCAATTAATGATGGGGGATGAAAAATGGATAATTTATAGCCTATATAAGTTAATAAATGTGTACCAAAATTTAAATGAATTGCGTTTCAATTTTCCTTCAAAATCGGCACGAACTTTCCGGACAACCCATTATATATATTTAAATTGGCTGATATACAAGATTAAAGGTAGACTGTTGAATGACAATTCGGACCTTTCATCATGGATAATTGTTAACTTGTCACAATACAGAGTTCATTAATAGTAAATTATCGACCGTAAAAAAATCTTAGTCCTTTGAGGTTTATTTTAAACGATAAGCCATTGAGGCTAATGGGGTTTTTCTTGCACTTTTGATTGGACTAGGTGATTTCCGATTGCATGTGATGACACGCTGATAATGAAGATTGTGTTATAAAAACGACTAAAAAATTGTTGACAATATACATGACTAGTAATCCGCCGATCAAAGAAACGAGAAGATCACCTAGACAGTGAGCGTAATACGGCGTGAAATATATTTACAATTGGAAATGCTCAGATTTTCTGTTTGGAGGTCGCATCAGATATTCCATCTCGACTGGTCTTGACTTGCCCCTTCAGCCAATTTCAATTTGGAAATTCAATATGTAGGTTGTCGGAACGCGAGTCTTGCTACAGTTTTTCTTTCATATCTCATATTTTGTTGTGGTTCGCTGTTAGCCAACCTTTTTGTTAGTTGAAGTAGAATCGGCGGTACAGACGTTGATGCCACAGAAAACTTTGCGCGCCTCGGCACTATTGGCATTTTCAGTTTTCTACTTTTTGTTGGGCTATAACGGTATCGATTCTCTAGGTTAGAGTGATAATTAAATGTGGCGTTGAACATCGATCGGTTATAATAATTTCCCCAAATTAGGTGTTGACCCAAAATAGAACGAAAGGAAACAGCTGATACTACTTATATATCCAAAGAATAAACGGTTTTGATCCAAATGAATTATTAGGCTGTAAAATCTATCTTGTGTCCTGTTTTACAGTCTGTTTTATTGGTATATAATTCCCTTAGCCGTAATTCTCTGTTTATCGATGGCCCGGATCAGACCTAAGCAGGAGGCTCTTCTCAACTTCGATAATAGGCGTTATATCGGATATTAGATGCTTTGAGTGGTGGCGATTTTATTTAATCCCTTCCACTTGACGTGTCCCAGGCTTTCATCTCCGGCCACTATTCAAATCCTGCCTTCTTAATATATATTACAGCATCGTATAACCCAAAAATTATAAAAATACTCGCTAAATGTTATTATTAATTCTAACTAATTCAAACCAAACTCATGTTGCTTACTGCTTAATGACTTGATACAGCGAAATTGCCCTCTATACTTACAGTTTGGTTTTGATTTTTTTTTCCTGTTCTCGTGTATATACACTTATTGCGAGGGAAATCCCAAGCGATGTCTTAATATTGCGATAGGAGACAGGATCTTCTTCGAAAAAATCTAGGCTCATATAAGTGCAGCATGAAGGAGAATCTGTAGGTAATTTGTTATTATCCAAGTGGCCTAGTTAAAATGGGCTGCTAGTAACCTAGTGTTACTGGATGCTTGGCTCACTGTTAAGCATACACAGTAAAACATCGATGAGGGATTGAAGGGAATACAGTTGGTTTTTTTCTTCTTGTAGGCTATTCAATATTGGCTGAACGAAACGGCGAGCTAAAGGGACTTCTCCATTCAGGAGACCATTAAAAATGGAAACGATAGCGATGTAAGGGTATTTATTTATTTTGTTTTCTTACGAGCGGAAGATCCGCGCAGGAGAATGAAACCGTATATACGCTTATTCTTCGAGTGTATTGGAAGTGCGATTTAAAACAGAACTGCATTTATAAAACTTCTTATTCTTGAAAAACGAGACAAAAGAATTATTTATTCCAGTGTGAATTGTTACTAAGCTCTAGTTTAACTTTATGTTGAATTTTCTTAGATTAAGGAAGAGTATTTATAAATATGAATTAATCGAACACTCGTGCATGTTTCAGATATGATAATTCAGTTTGGATTGACTGATAACATTATTAATTGTCTCTGAGACAATTTACTGACAATTACAAATTGAAATAAAACTTGTTAATATTTATTATTGCTGAGAGAATGTCTCGTAAAGTCTGGCCCGATATCGTGGTGAACCGGTACCGGGAACTCGGGTACCGGCGTCGATGGTACCCGCTGAGAGAGTTGGCCACAAGCAGGGGATCAGCGAGGGATAAACTAGGGCCCAACTGGAGCCTGGATACGGAGGATAATCTCTGGACCATTGGAGCACTATGGTGGAGCTCACCGTGGAAGATAGCCTTGTATGCCCTAAAATAGGAATAAACACAGTTTCCGAGGAATGATTTGCAGTCAAAGTAATACGAGTCCTTTAGGGAAACGCTCGTCTGTAAATCTTATATATATATATATATATATATATATATATATAATAAGGGGGAGAAAACTGTTAATCATTGAATACTATTATTCGATCCGGGTCTCATGTTATTGACATGTTTTAATTTCATTTAAAAACTTGTTTATTCCCCTATTTCTAAACTTAATAAATTTATTGAAATAAAATTGACATATTTCGCCGGGAGTCGAAAACTGTCTATATCATAACTATCTAGAACACGCAGGTAAAATTCTCAGTGTTTTGTTGCTTTGAAATTATTCTAAATATTCCATTGGCATTTCTTTAAAAAATACTTACCGTTGGATAAACACCGGAGCAGGAGGTTTGTTAATATAGAAGATCTAATAACCGGTTACAAAACTGCTGTTAATTTAAACAATAAAATCCACTCCTATTGAATTGTTAAAATATGCGACCGAAATTATTGGACGAGCAGATTCTCCATAGTTTGCCTTCCATTTTATAAATACCGATATAATGTACGCTGATTGGGAATATGAATTGAACAAGGCCCCCTTCCCTTAATAACTGCATACTTAGGATATTAGCTTATCCCGTAAATTTCCCCCACAAATAAATGATTTGTTGGCATCTAGGCTTTAGGTGGTGTATTTCTTTGCCAATTTTTTTAAATATCATTCCAACGAGTACTATCCAAGACAAAAAAGGCTCAGTAGGATTTTAATAGTAGGAAAATTAATAGTATTTTAATTTTGATTTTAATTTAAATATATTTACTTGCACTTTCTACAGTACCAGCTTAGAAACAGATTTGTTTAAAAACCGTTAGTGTTCAATCGTAAAATACTTTAAGCTATCACGTTCCGCTTTACATTAATGGAATATTTACAAACCGAATATGGCTTTCTTTTCATCCGCGTTGTCCCTGAACCCTCTGCAAGGTTTCTTCCACTGCGAAACAACACGACCCCCTACAACTGAGATGGGCTCGGAATCGAAGGAAAGTATCCCAAACGAAGTTTCGCGTGGAGAAACCGAGAGCAAGATTGAGACCAAGATGAAGAGAAAATAGATCAGTTCTGGACTTAACTTTAAAGAACCAGTCAGCAGGGAGT
This sequence comes from Lethocerus indicus, assembly GCA_019843655.1. Taxonomy (NCBI): domain Eukaryota; kingdom Metazoa; phylum Arthropoda; class Insecta; order Hemiptera; family Belostomatidae; genus Lethocerus; species Lethocerus indicus. The sequence continues at coordinate 4,356,254 of JACDQD010000007.1, read as the reverse complement.
CAGATAGTCAAACTATCACTGATACCAAGTAGGCGAGAGAATGAACTAAAAAACAAAAAACCTATCTTTATATCTCATGGTCCTCCAAATTTAAAAACCGTCATGCGGTGTTAATAGATGAATAAAGAACACGAGATTATATAAGAACTGATTTTTCAAACGGTTCTCACAGTAACAGAAATGATCTATTGAAAAGGCCGAGTGATTTGGAGGCGAAGGCCGGTAATTTATAACTCCCCGATAAGTGGGCTCAATCTTGTGCTACAAAACCTTATCCTACTATATTCCAATTTTTCATTTTTTCATTGAAATAATGGAGACTAACATATATTTTTTGAAGAAATTCATAAAGTATCCGACAAAGTAATGTTCGACACAGAATATCGATTTAATCAAACCGAACATTGATCAAGGGATTTAATATTTAAAGAGTTTGACCGTTTGGCTACAACACCATTAGTGTTTGAAACATTGAGCAACACTAATGTCCTTACCTACAATGTTATATTATAAAATTTTGAGTGATCAAAACAGATCCGTACCGTTCAGAATTGTTGAAAGGTTCTGTACACGTCGAGAAACGGGGGAATGTTGATAAGGCAAGCCTTCAAACCGGGACTGAAGGGTTATTTACGTTCCGCACGACCGAATGATATTTCTGATGGATGATTCACCAGACTATATTTCATAGGGAACACACAGACGTATCAAGAGAGTGCTACAAATCAAAAATCCACTTCGCGTTTACAGATCTATATATGCAGTTTGTTTATATTCAGAAAACAGAGTCTTAAGGTTTTTAGAAACCCCGGTCTAGAAGTGACCTTGAGAGGCAGGTGGAGCTGTCACTGCAAGATAACTTATCCTAGACCTCTATCCTACTACTTATTATCGTTTGTGATATTTGTATTGTAGGTTGAGTCCAAATGACAGAGCCGCACTCAGGCTCGGAGCAACGAAAATCAGACATCTAATTTCGTCTCCTTAAAATCCCCCCGTTATATGGGTTCCAATCGTGTTCCCTGTAATACGATTCCACCGAGATTTTTCGGTGTACTATCCTTCTATTTGCGAGGAAAAGTTCAAGAAGCGTTGGGATAATTTAAAAGCTGTTATAGGTGAGCGTCTCGGTTTGGAATATATACGTGTAATATACTGATTTGGCTGACACTTTATTTTATCGCATTCTCTCAACCAGGACTTATCCTTCAGACTGTATGGTCTAGTAATTCATTCAACACTTTACGCTAGAATTAAGTAAATCGCTGTCGGTTTTAATTTCCATTACTTATAAATAAAAAGTAAATGTTCTGTTTTTATTATTTAATTCTGTTCTATTTTATTGCATTATTTTCATTATAATCTAAGTGTTATTATTATTACGCTACACTTGAAATTCTCGATATTATTACCGGTTCCGTTCAATCTACCCGTATCTTATTAATTTCACGGAATGTCAAGGTTTCCTCGATATAAACAAATGAGTTAAATTACCAATAAGTCTTCTGAAAAGATGGCGCTAGGTCGTAAGGGTAAAACCTAGGCCTAAATTTCACGGAATTGAGAAGGCGAATTCTTTATCTCTTTATACGTACCATTTTTTCACGTAAGTCTTTTCATAATCCGTCACTCTATCAACAGTCGCTATGGGACAGGATAAATTATCTCCTATGTTCAGATAAATAAGATTGGATCGGTAGTAATTATGTATGGGAATAAAGCCGACTGCTTCGGGTAATATATGAAAACATTTCTTTCGTCGTTTTTATAATTCTCCATCGCACAAATCCGTCGTTTACGTACCTACGTATTTCTGGAGATGTGATTATATTTAATGCATTTGCCTAAAGTGGTGGAATTGTTTTGAAGGAGGAGGATAATGGAAGGAGAGGGGTTGGCAACAACGGGCAATATTAGCGGCAACTCGTCGGGGATCGGGCTGGATTCAACGCAGGAGGACCCTCTCTATCTGAGGATAATTATGACTATCATCTACTCGGTGATACTGTTCACCGGCCTCGTCGGCAATATAGTCACATGCCTGGTCATCTACAGGAACAGACACATGCATACGGCGACCAACTACTACCTGTTCAGCCTAGCCGTCTCCGATCTTCTCCTACTGATCACCGGCATGCCGCAGGAGATTCTCTACGTCTGGCACAAGTTAGTACCCATCATCATATCTGTTATAGAAGCCTGGGCCGGCAACCGGGTTTTCAGGCAGTTTATGTATATTTTTAAATTACGATTACTTTATTTTTCTTTACATAGGATATCGTATCCGATAGACTTTCTACATTTATATACACGAGTATTTAGATTCGGATATAATTGTGTTATGTACAATGTTGGTATAATAAGCGGGAAAGTTCCAGTACTAAAAATCCGAGAATATAGTCAACACTCACTTCTGTCTGGCGCGCTGTCACACGCAGTTTGCGCCCCACTTAGGTTTACTGCACTATTCACGATACCTTGTGTCGATGCAATGTACACTTGAGAGACCGGGGACGGTATACGACCGGTCCCATTGAGACGTTAGCACTATAAAACTGTTGATATAGCCACTTAATACCGACACAACTGTCTTTGGGGTTCTTCAAGCTCGTCTTTTATTTTCCTTTTATAAGCCGCTATTTATTGAATATATAAACGGAAAACCGTAGAGGGAAACCGCGGGATATGTATCTGCGTTAAAAGAATTTCGTGTTAAACGATGAATGCAAAAAAACTCACCGCTGTTTTTCCAAAACCGTCCAGGTTTTCTGCTAGTGAACCGTCAAATCAACAATTTCTAGCGAGTTTAGAGAATTAAAGTATATGAGATGTACGAAGTTGTGGGGAGCGAGGTAACTATACTCCTAATTCATTAAACAATGCCGATGCAGGCCTATTTCATTAGACCACAAAAGAGTAATTAAAACGGAAAGTAATTTCGGGAGTAAAATAATTGCCCGAAGTAAAAATATATCGAATAACCATTGAGAATATGAAAAAATAATATTTTCCCCTAGGTTTCATGTCATGTCAGTTCCACTTACCACTTCGTTCTGCAGGTCTACTACTACTACTCCTGTAATTACTGTAGAAGCTAATTTGTATTATCGTTTACAGCAAGGGAAATCGAACTGGAGTCGATTGTTCTCTGAAATGTGAAAGGACAATTCGTAGTTCTAGTGTCATTAGCGTTGACAAAGGGGAACAATGAGGATTACAGAAATTCCAGAGGCTTTGGAAAAGTCATTTGGAGGCTACTCTCTGAGCAAACATTTGTATCCTGAAAACTATTTGCATAACATGGATTACAGACTCCCAAACTTCTATCCTATTTATATCTCATACCCTTTCATGCCGAATTATGTTATCGTCGAAGAACCTAAAGTGGCCGAACCTTATGGCATGGCTGAACAATTTATGTGCGTAAAAAAATCGGTAATTGTTAAATATATTGTTTTCATTTAAAAGCGGGTTTTTTATCTGTTCTAAGTGAGTACGGAAATCTCCCAAAGAATTATTTTATTTAATCTGTGTACGATTCAGGATTTTAAAGAAATTCACTCGTTTCCATTTCATATTAAAGGAAGTGTGCCCCTGAGAAGGACTCGAACACAGGATAAACCAACCACGATACAGTTGGAAGAATAATTTCATTATTAAAATAGGAGTACGTTCCAACTTAAAATACTTGCGAAAAAAGCATAGTCTGAGATGCACATGAAGGTAAACTGTACTGTTGTGTGCAGGGAGATGAATCCCAAAACTTCGCCTTACCTTTAATTAGTTTTCTCAATACTTTTCCTCGTTCTCCCTTTTACTTTCGGTATTGCGACGTACTTCTCTACTTCAGAACTAAATTTGTTCACTCCATGTGATTGTTTTCGGAGTGGTTAAGACGGGCATACATGAATTGAAGAGGAGCGATGGTTAGAATATTTTTTGATTTTGGAGTTTGGAATTCATCGATCCGGCAGACGAATCCACAAAACTCAACATTAAAAAAAGTATCGCTTCCATTTTAAATTTCTGCGAAATCAATCAGAACTTTGTTCCCAAGATTCTCTTTGGGTCAAACGATTGGGAAGACCGTAAAGGGTCGAGATTAAATTTGCTTTAAAAAACTTCTCGAAGGACTGCCTCCCACTGGAGTCGAAAGTTGACTTGCAGAGGCAAAAGTAGGGGACTATAGCGCGGAAATAAACAGAAAACAATGGCCATGATCCTAAATAAAGTCTATTCTTTATATAGCCTCTCGACTGACCCTACAACCTACAAACATTTCCACCTGGATTAGGTGGAATGGGAGCGGGCAATTGTGTTTTCATTCTCATGATGTGTATTCAAAAGTGGTTCCCAGGATACATTCGCCATATAAAGGAAGGGGTTTATCGAGAGATTTTTAATCATAAAACGATTGCTAAAAAGTGGTTTTTCATCGCAGAAACAGGTCTAAAAAGCGGGGTTTTCATAGGAAAATCGGGGGTTTCCTTCGAATAATTATGGCTAATAAGTGGTTTTTCAGCCCTAAATCTTGGTTAGAATGTTGCTGTCTCTGAAAAGTGTGTTAATATTACCACATCTATGAAATATTTATGCGAACAAAGTGAGTGTAAAACAATTCCTAACTAGATTAATGATTTCTAAATATTTCATTAACCATTGTTGTACTTCATAGAACTACTCGTTTGCAAAATAAAATATGTATCAGTCGTTTGGTAGATATAGTTTTAAAGTATACCAAGAAATTTTCAATCTACAAGAAAAGAATATGAAGGAATATTTAAAGCTTGCTAGATCATTACGGATATACATGGCTATCATCGAGAGCTACTTTTACTCTACATAATTTCGTTATGTAAGTTATAATCGTCCAATCTTCGTCGTAAATGTAATTAAAGATTTGTGGTATTAAATTACAATCCAACTTTAGACCAAATATTATTCTGAATTTCTCGTCATAGATCCATCTATTAACTGCCCTTGTTCGCTATCTCTAAAAGATAATAGGAGGGAGTAGGCGATATAATAATTGTTCGTACCATAAATTTGTTTTGCACGTTCCGAGTCAATTGAAGGCTAGACACAGTCGGGGTCTATTGAGGCACGTTCCTTTTTCCATCGAGGGGCCAATTAATTGGCAACCTTGGGCTGATCGGCCATTTATTGGTTCCAATAAGGGGAACAATACCATCCGTCTTGTTAGTTTTTATTCGCACTGAGTAAATGCATCATCAGAACAATGCCATCGATTTTTGCAACCCTTCCACCACCCCCGTTCTCCCAGGTATACATTAATAGAAACATCGCATCGCACATTAATAAAAATTTCCTTTTTCACCCAGCGTCGAACCTAAGGTTTGATGATTTGTTGAAGATGGATACATTGTGACTGCTGCGATTTCGGCTGTTTTAAACTTTTAAGTCTGTGTGCAACTGTGAATAAACTACAATCGCGTAAATATTACGACGTAATTAATATTATACAACCGTTTTATATATCGTGTGCAATCTATTCCGCAATAGTTTTCGGTTTGGACGACTAATAAATATGGGACCTATTATATACAATTTCTAGTGATTATGGCACGACTCGTAGACACAACAATATATTGAGTTAATATTTACATTACGCCCCGCCTTTAGCGAGTGGTATATTGACACAGTCTACAGATCTATAGACCTATAGGTCAATAGATCTATAGATAGTTGATTGCCGGATAACTCGGTAAAACATTATCGAGATGGAGGAATGTATTAAACGTGAGCGTATTAAAGGTTTGTATTTGTCTTTCAGGTCGCCGTATCTGTTCGGTGAGGCGTTTTGCGTATTCCGCGGTTTGGCGGCCGAGACCTCGGCCAACGCCACCGTCCTGACAATCACCGCCTTCACGATAGAGCGCTACGTCGCCATCTGTCACCCCTTTCAGGCGACAGCGATGACCAAACTGTCCAGAGCTTTCAAGACCATCATTTTCATTTGGGTAGTCTCGCTCGCTTCGGCCGTACCCCAGGTGAGCTACGATCGACAAACCGGGGCGCTTTCCTTTTATTTATTTTATAGCCAAGTTTCAGAAAAGTGTCGGTAAGAAGTGGATTGTTGAAGAATCGCTTCGTCCTAGTTCAGGGGGTCAGTACGATCCCCACCTCATAGAGCTACTCTATCGGGGCTACGTGGAAATCTGCGTGAGCTACCGAGGGTAGAATGAAAGTTGTTCGATAAATGTATTGGATTAATTTAGAGACAAAAAAAACTTTAAACTACGGTAGGCGGGCTTGAATTTTCGAGTTACATACAAATTTCGCCGCCAGCTTTACCGACCGACCCCTGTTCTGGTCCAACACGATGTTCCCTCAACAAGTCCTCTGCCTTCTCTGATATCTCACACGTATTCATAAACACCCAATTTAGCGTATTCCGAACATTTTGATAAATATCAGTAATTGGAGTGATGCCCGGGTGGACAATTTGCATTATGGTTATAATGTCGAGTCTTACTTTAAAAGTGGATAATCATAACGTACACGGCTATTAAAAAAACGTACATTATAGTAAAAAAAAATTTGAAAACAATTTATTATTAAGATTAAGGTAAATTGTAATTACCGAGGTACGAGTATGTAAATAGGGCCTGAAGTAATGTACCGGGTTGGGTACTGTGTGGCAGGCTATGCAGCTTAACGTCATGAACGACCGTTGCGCCGTGATGACGCCGATGCCCTACTCGTTCGAGCTGTCGACACTGGTCTTCTTCGTCATCCCGATGACACTGATCACTGTCCTCTACCTCCTCATCGGGATCAACCTGAGGCGGTCATCCGTCCTCGGTCGGAGCGAATCCTCCAACCCGAAGAACGGGGCCGGATCTTTCACGGACAATACGGCCGGCTACAGGCACCAGCATCCCTCTTCCCCCTCGAGAAAACTTCTCAAAATGCTCGGTGAGCCTTCTCCCACTTGTTCTATTATATGTTTCACCGAATAGACGACAGTGTGCGTACGCAGAGTGAAAAACGAATTGCGAGGTTTGTTACAATTTGCGTACGCTCCTAGAATTTGTCACGGTTCAGTACGCCCTATTTGTAGTTGGGCGAAGGAGACCCCCGGTAAAATGGATTGGTAAAATTGATGGCAACTGGGGCCTCTGAGTGGGTTGCGGTGGGACAGGTTGCCCGTTCCCTGGAATTAACCCGACGTTATATCCGGCAGTCTTAACAATGTAACAAAAATAAAATCCGCAATGATGCGCTACGATATCGGAAAGAAATGAAACTTGCTACGTAGTTTCAGTATTGATCTTAATTTTTATACATCTTACTACGTTTTCCTACAAACTTACACATTAAACAATTTCAACGCTTATTATGACGATTATTAGATAGGGAAATATAAGAGGAACAAACAGCTTTTTTAAAATAGGTGGTTCAGCAAATTGAAAACTGGAGGAAAGAAATCATCGTTTTACTCGAGGGTTTATTCCCTTATTCTTAACTATACCTTGTTATAACCTTTTTTTTTATGCATAATTATAAAAATATTAATAGATTCTGGACCTGTAAATATTTTATGATGTTTGTTATATTTTCACATAGGTTTTTCGAATTTTGTTTCTTTGATTTAAGGAGTAAGGCAAGTGTATTAAGCTTGATGGTTTGAAATTTGTTTGTTTAATTTTCATTCTTAGCTCAGAATCATAGTTTAGAATCATTTGTCATTAGTGTAGTTTAGTCGAAAGGTAACTTCAGTAGGGGTAGTACCCCCACTAAACATTATTTATGTATCTTTGTAAAATCATTATTCCTATTTAGGTCTCATTTAGCAACCTACCCTTTTCATAGAAAATCATAGTTTAGGTGGATGGTTGAAGCGTAAACAAAGTGTTTTGTTCAATCGGTCTTAGACTAACTTCGACTTTCGATCCTTTAAGCCGATAACATAAATAATTAATTCCTCACTGAGGGCCTGTGCTGCTCAGTTTTTTCCCCGGAATACAGTGTTTGCTCATTTAACGATATGGATATTAATTAAAAGACTTTGTTCTAAGCCAGTACATCAAGCGGACGAAGCTGAGGGCGGGAGGGATCCATTGTTATACCTGTCAGTTTTGCCTTAGAGTCTCGGATTAACACGGCGTTTTCACCGCCTCATACTAATAAGTCATTTTACACTACTTAGCTAATAACAGTGAAAAAGCTCAGTACAGAAAATAACCGATAAAAATGGGTCCGTTTCAATTGCCGCTTATATTTGCAGGGGAAATACACAAACATAAAAATATACATATAATACATAGTATTACTGTTTTAATTACAATAAAATCAAGTATTTGTACTGAATGTAAATGCAATGGCCGACCCATTCTGTTGGGACACTATTTGAGTCCGAAGCATTGTGTGGTCCCGTATTACTAAATGACGGCCGGGACAAGTAAATCAGTAACTTTGGTTATTTTATGACCTCCTGTAACTATAGTTAGTTCCACAAGAAACAAACACGAACTCAAAGTCGCAAAAATAGCACTGTGACGAAAACCACCGCCTGTTAAAAGCAGATAATTCGTTTTCTTCAAAAATCCCTATAACTCATATCCCCCGTATTAACTAATGACAATACCATAAAAAGAATCTTCGGGTAAAACCTGGTTATATCTGGTATTTTCCGGTATTTTTCAGCATTTTCCGGTATTTATCTGTATTCCGGTATATTTGTATATTTCAGGGATTTTTCTGCGTTTTCCGGTATTTTGCGGTATTTACCGGTATTTTGCGGTATTTCTGATACTTGTGTAATTTTCCGGTATTTGCCAGTATTTTCCGGGAATTTACCGAACTTGTTGTTAAATGTCAGATTTCACTGTCTCTTCGAGCAACGAAACATATATAATATTTCCTTCACATTAACCAATTGCGGCTTTTCCTATTTAATATATGCGCTCCAATTTATGGTTCCAGAACGCTTTCAGTGTAAACCGAATGTTAAGACACCTTTAATGAACATTATTGTTGGCAAAATATGCGGAATAGTGGGCATAGATTACAAGGCGCGTCCGAGAGTCGGCTGAGGGTTATGTTTTGAAAATGGAGACGGGATCATGTTATTTGATCCTTAATCGACACATCGTTCGACCTTAATTAAAGAGTCAATAAAGATGGAGGCGCTCTATCGGCGGCCAACCGACTTTCCAGTTCATAGAGAGAGATCGATATTGTCAAACTTATTATTTTTTGTTTGTGACAATTTCATTTGCGATACTTACATACACATCCTTATTTATTCCTCCTTATAAAATACAACGTTTACAAAATATTCGATTTAATTCTTCGTGCGATGTTTTTTATCTTACCTCTACCGGTCGTTCATTTGGCGGATAGTGGCAATCCTGAAACCAGTAATGAATACGCTATTATCGTGGTCCATTACTACTAATTATCGTCATAGTAATGAAAGGACTACATTAATAAAGGAATGTGATTTGGAACCGATCTAGCAAATGACATAATAGTAATATGTGCATATATTTATGCTACCATAGGTATTCCGTATTCCTGTAGAATAATACAACATATCATGTTCATATTTTTTCATTCCGAAAACGGATTTAAAAACAGCATTGTGCCCCCTCAGTATACATATTTGTATGTAGGAGAATCTTAAATGAATCTAATGTAAATTACTTTGTCTTCAATACCCCGGAGAATACTCAGAATGTTTGCAGGCTTTAGTCGCAGATGGACAGAAGGTATAATGGATTGATGCCATGTATTTCTCCCAAATTTGGTAGCGTCCGTCATTACCTAAACCGGAGCTACTCGAAAAGGGATATTTGAACTTAAATTTAAATCCAGCGGCCGAAAGCAGCTCAGTATGGAAGAGGCTTGCGAGAGTGGCCCTTTTATGGTAAGAGTTGGTGGGATTTCCTGATCGGTAGCTCGATTCCTTGTATAGACTTTGGTTCAGATTCTGGCTCTGCTTTTACGTCTCAATAAAATATTCGGAGGAATTTTTTCGGTTTACTTTCGCATTTTTTACCACTCACGGGTCAGAACTTTTCTGTATGCCCCCTGATAAACATCTTATATAATCCTTTTTGCTGTAAAATGCATTATATATCGAAATTATTGAATATATATATTTAATGCTTAATTTATTAAATCTCAGTTTATTGTGATTATCACAGTGAACGGTTGCAGCAAGGGAAAAGTACAGCTATTTGCCATAACGTATATAGTCTGGAGAAAATGTGTTTCAACGCATAAATGGAAAATATAGTTAAAATATTTCGTGACTAATGTTCCCCGCTTTCACCCTATTTGTATTGAGTCCAGGAACCGCTTTTACGAAAGGTTTTGAAGAAGTAAAATTCACGTTTTGAAATGTTAGCCAGGCACCTGTTGCTTCTCTTACACTTTTCTCTTATACGCCCTGTTAATGAATTGACTTAGGGACTGAGAAGGTTATTTCTTCGATAAAGTTTTCCTCGTCAATTCCGCTACCAAACGTATGTCCATTCCATTGCTTTTTACAAGAATAAATACGTTTTCAGAGTGAATACAATTAATGTAATGTTCCATTTTAATGGTTTAGTTAAATAGCTGAAAAGGGAGAAGTTAAAAGATATATAAGGGGGACAAGAAAAAATTTAATGTTTTCGTTGACTATGAACAGTGGGTGAGATAAATGTTTAATGTTTCTGGGAAATGTTTTCGAAATATTATCATCAATCAACTAATTAATCGGCTAATTATACGTTTGTCCTGTATTATATTACCTTATTCGTTTCTAAGTTGTTTTCTTCTGCGAGTGCTGTTGTAATGGACACAGAGACCGAATGAGAGTAATTTAAAACAACGGGTAGGAAATTAGACTGTTTATTTGTACTGGACCGACCTGTGTTGCTGTAAGGCAGCGTGACGAGCCAGTGAAACGAATCAATTTGGACGTAAACCCAGCGGTCGAATGGTGCCTAAATGTGGTCATTACGTTTTATACATTAGAATAATGTCCATCGGCCGCATGATGTTCCGTCTTCACTCGCCGATTTAGATCAACGTGTACCAGACCGGTTTGAGTAGCGTTCCAAGAAGGATCTAATCGAAGAATAATAAGACTGAAATTGGCTACGGAGCGCGACCCAACCGAGCGACTAATCTAACCCTACTCATTTATTTAATTGTCCGTTTACATTTTATAATACACTAGAGGGAGGGAGATGGCTAAAAGCAGTAGCTTCTGTGAATTCCCTCTTTGATCCACCGCCGCTATTGACAGAAAAGGTGAATTTCCGCATACCGTATCCTCTGCCCTGGCTGGGAAGGGGGTTAGTTTTGTACTTTGGCGGCCCTCTCGCTAACTCCCGTGGGACAAATTTGCCACGGGAGATTGATGGAAACGATTTGTTGTGTCACCGAACATAATAACAACTATAATAAGTTAGTCCGCAATCAAATACGATAGACAGGTCTGCATAGTAGTGCAGGAAGGTAGTGCCTGTCGTTTTCCGAACAATTTTCGGAATTTGTTTACGTTCAATTAAATACTATTAAACTGGAAGGATGTTTTAAAGGTGGGCGACGGACGGCGTTATTGCCTTTAATATTGATTTTAATTTCGCGCTAACTGAAAGTCAAATACTTCAGCGCGAGGAACTAAGGTAACTCCGAAACTGTTGCATGTTATATTCGAAATTAGTTTTGTTGACTTGGAAATGCCAGTTACAAAATTTGATTTCAGCTGTTTATTATACGATAGTAATTCGTACTCCTTGAAACGATGGAAAAATAAACTTCCTCCTGAATTCTATTTGGCGGTTATGTTTTCTATTTGAAGATTACCACCGTCAAAATGAAGGGATCCATGAAAAAATCCTTATTGAAATTCGGCGTTCCAGTTTATTAAGAAGAATTAATTCCCAAGTTTTAAATTGAACTCATATTCTTTTAAGAAGAGAACTAGTTTAAATGTAGTCGAAATGGCCTGGAGACCACCTGTCGAAAATTCCTTTTAATCTGAAGGGCTAAAATTTCCTTCACCCCCTTAGTTTATCAAACTAAATGATACTTACAAGTAGACATTTTATTTGTGCCATTCGTATTTTAGGTATTAAAGTTCTCCCAGCTCGTGGCTTTACCATTCGGTTCATTTGTTATAATTTAACTTTGCAACTCAAACGAATTATTCCTATTCCATTTACTTTGGAGACTTTTATTCGAGTATAGATGCCCGAAACATTTTGTAAATTAAAATGTGCCTTGTTCTTCCTTAGATAATAATGCAAATAACTCTCTTCCCGCCGACGCTCCAAGTTTACTTTTCATGTCATTAATGCGGTCTTCTCCCGTCTTGGGCCCATACATATTTACAAAGTTCTGGTAGAATACCTCCGTCTTATTTACATTCCCGTTTTATATCATTTCTTGAGTATATTATTCAAATGAAAGCTACTGGAGTTGGCGAGTATTCGATCTACGAGAGAACATACATTCTATTGGAGACAATAAATTGACGGGAATTTGAATCCAGCATATTCCGATAGTGCAACAGGCGTTCGTATGCGTGTTTACTGTAGTGTAGAGTTTGGTCACTACAAAAAAATTATTAGCCGTTTTGTCCTGACTTTAAAACCCAGTTTCCTCAAAATAATATAATCCCCAGTTCCCATATAATAAACTATAAATTTTAGTGAATAAAATTCGAATTTTTAGTTAGCTGAAGTTAACGATTCTTTACGCATCTCCTTCTTCATATGTTTCCACCAAATTAAATAAGGAGCGTAACAACAACATAGCGCTGGTATTCGAATTTTATGTCTGTATTATTTAATATTATTACCGTATGTAAATAGTTTTGAAAATTAATATCAAAAATAATTATAACATAATTTTTCAATCTTCTGTTTCCTCTCGCTGATTCGTCTTTTGTTAGACCGGTTTCGGCTGCTCGCCATCTTCAGTAGCGTTTTGTCATTAGGGTGGTGAGTCAGAATTGGTTATCTGCAACGTTATTTCACATTTGCCGAATTTATTAATTTTTAATAATAGAAGTCGTGCGGGTTAGTATTAGACGCACCGTATTTCCTACTAATAATAATAGGTGCAGTGCGGGTTAGTATTAGACGCGCCGTATTTGTTATTAATAATCGGCGTCGTGCGGGTTAGTATTAGACGTGCCGTATTTCCTACTAATAATAATAGGTGCAGTGCGGGTTAGTATTAGACGCGCCGTATTTGTTATCAATAATCGGCGTCGTGCGGGTTAGTATTAGACGCGCCGTATTTGTTATTAATAATCGGTGTCGTGCGGGTTAGTATTAGACGCGCCGTATTTCCTACTAATAATAATAGATGTCGTGCGGGTTAGTATTAGACGCGCCGTATTTGTTATTAATAATCGGCGTCGTGCGGGTTAGTATTAGACGCGCCGTATTTCCTACTAATAATAATAGATGTCGTGCGGGTTAGTATTAGACGCGCCGTATTTGTTATTAATAATCGGCTTCGTGCGGGTTAGTATTAGACGCGCCGTATTTCTTAATCATAATGGAAATAGTGCGGGCTATTATTAGAAGCGCCGTATTTCTTTTTAGTACGTCAGACAGATTTCAGTTATCAGTGTCTTCAACATTAATTTCGTATGATAAATTATAAGAAAACGCTTGAGAAAGCAATAAATCGGTCATTTTTATTGGCGCCGTCGTGAAGGCATAAAAAGTAAAGTGGTGGCAGCGTGTTAATCGGTGTCTCATAAATAACGTCTGGAATTTGAGGTGGGCTAGACTTCTAGCCGACCTCGAGGTTTCGACTTGGAGTCTATTTTTGGCATCGCAAAAGCATTGTAGATAGGAACGAGTCCACCCACTTTGCCGTTCCCTCTTTTCATCTTAGCAACGCCGGCCGGCTAAATCTGGTTACCATCATTACAAAAGATAGATTGATACACCTGTTTATTCACCGCATAAATTACTTATCCTTATTCTATTTCAAGTTAAATGTATACTAACTACTTTTTGTATTTGGATTATTTATATTTTTTTGCAATAATTCGCTATAAATATATATGCGATTAGTAGTATGATAATAAATCTGGCGGAGGAGTGTTTGTAGATTCGATCTATTAAGATTGAGGGACGAACAGTAAAATATTCATCATTTTCTTTATTATACTTTCTTTCGCATTGTGGTAGAACAGTCGGGAGGAGCGGAAGTGCACCATCATTATTTTACCCGAAACTAACTGGCGAAAGTTCAAAGGTAGTGATTCTCTTTCGATTGAAGGGTACAAACGTTTTATCGATTTTTCACACTCTATCCTAAAAGCCTCGACAATATTTAATAATACTGGCGCTGTCTCCAGGGGCAGATAAATGCGGTATAACGCTCTGTAACGTGCGGACATGTAACACTCTTCCATTACATAGCCACCAAAGTGAATTATTTTGGACCGGCCCGCGCTAATTTTACTTTGATGTCCGGGCCTTAAACGATAATGTTAAATAATTAACATTTTAAAGGATGAAATTATTCGTCCGCTTGAAACAAAAATTTTTTTTATACACAAATAAATATGAATTAGACCATTGCTCGGATAAGGTTACGATTTAAGGGCATTAGGGCTATAGGAGCATGCCAGAAATGTGGAAACGATTCCTGGGAGGCGGCTATGTCCACTAGTGACACAATTTATATATATTTCTTTTTTTCGTGTTGTACATTATACATTTTGAAACAATGTTTAAAGACTTAATTTTTGATTTGCTTAATTTCTATTTATTAAGTACATACATTTACAAGTGACCGTAGAAATAAAATACATTCATTTTATTATATAAAAAGAGCGCTAACACTTCATGTTCGGCTAAGACTGCGATTGAATGTTATGACCAGAGGTCAGAAGAGGTACTTTTCGAGATACTTTTTTCAAGTATGATAAAAGAAAATTCTTGTTCCAAACATGTTCCCAGGGGCCGGTGCGTTGAAATATCTGTACCAGTATCAGTGAAGCCTCTATTTAGTCCTACGCTATTTGACTGGTTTTGATTAAGAATAAATTTTTAAATTCAGCTATTTCAGCCGTTCGGTCCGCTAGGTAAACCAGGGGTGGGGCCCGGCCCGCTTTACGACTGAGAAGAGACAGAACGTAATCAGGCGCGTTAGAGTTTTGAAGCCGGGCTCACTTATTCTCCCTCTAAAACCGTTTAATTTCCACAAGTGAATTCGAAACGCGAAAATTTACAGTGCGCGAGCACCGTCCCCAAGGGCTTATTTACCGCAACCCTTTAGTCCTCGATAAGGAGGTTATTTATCTGTCAGGGTCCAGCTCAGATAAATACCGTAGATTAATAAAGTGAAATAGTAAAATAGTAAACCATAGATTGACAAATTAAAATAGATTTCTCAATTGTGTAAACAAACATAAACATGTATATATATACATATTAGTATTAGACCAGTATATTATACGTCAAAATGCGGGAAATTGGTCTGTCAGGTGCAGGGAACCTTATACAGTTTCTGACTGCTTGTAAAATAGCGATCAATACTTCAAGAGAAAAAGGAAAGAAAGGTGGGGGCGGGTGCCCCACCAGTTAGTACCCACTATTGTGGGGGGAGGGGGGAGCTTGAGCTTGTCCATCCTGGACCCAAATTCCTCAAGGTACGCCGGTCAGACAATTCGCAGGAAGGGATTTTTCTCAGCGGAAAAATATCCTCAAATGGATTATTGTTGTTTACATCTGCGAGGTATATCCCACCGCCGGATAGGGCTAGAACGCTGTACTCGGGGACTTTCTAGCGAAGATTTGCGGGGAAAAAACACCGGCTTTAATTAGCCCACTATGATGAGGAAATAAATTAGCCAAGACTGCAGCGATGTCCGGAATACATACATAGTGAAACATAATTGATGTCTCAATATTTAATTCACACCGAGGAGAAAGGTATAATTGTTTAATCATAAAGCAGAATACTATTTACTGCGTTCTCTACAGGCCACGAGGTATCTTGTTGTCAACTTATCGCTAAGAAAGACGATATCGGCCAAAGAAATTATCCCACTCCCCGAGTTATTATCCTAGACATCGGGTCTAGGAGGCTGCTATTTATTACCGGAGCCTAATTATAATAACCGAAGATAATAATCGATGTAGATGAATAGTTTAGAAGTTAAGATTAAAGACCCGGTCGCCAGGTAGTGTTGAGAACAAAAATTTGAACCGTACCACCCAGAAGTTTTCAAACGCCAAGGGTGGCTGGTCTAGTCCGATCCAATGGGGACAGTCCGGTCCACACAGTTTGCTAAATACAATCGTCGAGGATGCTCGCGATGAGAAGAATGGATCTAGAACGGAACCTTGTTAAGAATACAGTCAATAACCGATAAACCGATCTAGGACGAACCCCGAGCACATCGACCTTCCGGTGGCGGGAAAATGCCCCAATTTATAGTAACGTGTTGAAAATGATTCTCATCAAGAGCCCATGCCGCTCGAGTTTATTCTTTCTGGAACTGGCTTATATCGAGGCGGTCCCTATCCTCCTCCCTTTTCTTTTCTCTTCGATTGCGTCGACAGTTTCTGATATTATATCCATCCTCCATTCGGTACTGTTCCAAGAACGCCGGCTGCGACCTCTCCCAGTTTGAAACTCGTCATCCTGGAGGTTTCTTGAGGATTAGTGAGAAAAGCAGCTTATTGTTCTCCTTTTCTTCCCGCCGAGTCATGGTCGGCTCATCTTACAGTATCCTGACTTCCCCATCGATGGCATTGTGCCCTATTCTTTCAAAACCATTATGTATATAAAAACCACGATTCGTAGCTGATGTATCTTTATCCGTCGAGGAAATAGTTAATCTACTATTTCATGTCTTCGTCACTTTGTTTAAATATTTCATATTTGTCTATTTTATACTTATACTTATTATATGGGCAACACGCAGAAGTGACAAACGGTATGTTCTATAGCTGCAATTCCAAGTTCTTTTTGCGCTGCTTACTCAGTTGGAAAATTCGCAATTACCTGTCTGTCTGAATGGCGAAACAATAAGGCTACGACGGGTTAAATTTTTTCTGTCGGAACTTTGAGTCTGTTGTGTTGTGAGGATTTGTAAAAATAATCGGATGGAACTAAGCCGAAGAGTCTGGAATATTGATTGAAGCCACTTTTCGGCGAAACATTTATACGTTGATGAAACAGAAATTTTTCTGCGAATCCATACCATAAATTAAATATATGGTACCTTTGTTCTGACAGCATTCTATCATGCTACTCACATTCGGAAGGCTTAACCAGAGATTTGATACTGTCCTTTATTTATGGTCATTATAAGTTGCTAACTTCCGATCGTAAATTCGCCAATAAAATGAGAATTTAGATAAATGGGACTTTTATTAATTTGACGACTAAATTCGCTTTTTATGTTTCGACAGTAAAAATCGTATTTGCAGTTTAAAATTGAATTGGTACCGGGAAAGCGAATTCAAATTGTATTGCACAAGGAATTGTCAGAAATATGAATTAAGTACAGCTACCTTCAGAATTATGAGTTATCAGCTCATTGTCTCATTTAAAATATTAAGCTATAATGAGACCCGTGTAATAATATATCTAACATAACAGTCGAGTCGCTCAATGGAAACCATGACCAATTGTTTCTGATTAAATGACAGCCAATTTCCTTTACGGCCGTAAAAGAAAAACAATAACACATCAAATTACCACAAACGCTCACCGATATGGGACCGCAACAATTCTCTGTGAAAAAAACAATCTCTAATGGTATGACATATACCAGTCGTCTTCAAACATCGTCGACTCACCGACCACTTAGATCTATAACGATTTTTCGGGGAGTCCCATCCCGACTTTCAGAAAATATATCTTAGAGTATATATCATATGTTTAGAGTAAATCGACATGTTATTGGTACTTCATGTAAAGAGTTAAAGAGACGTATCGTATTTTTTATTAACAAATCCTAACATAAAATTAATGTAATATGCTCATTAATAGTATTAACCCTTGCGTTATATATAGTAACTGGTCTAGATCTATTCAGTCTCATTTAATATTTTCTATTATTTCATTTCTATATTTTGCGCCCCTGCGAACGAATCGGTGGCCCACACTGGAAGCTTCTGATTAATATTCGAGCATAACTAAATGTATCTTTGTTTATTTAGTTATCAAACATTAGTCAAGTAATGTGAGTGCTTTATAATTCTTTTTCAAATGTTCATTTTGACTCGCGGAACCGTTCAATACTGTAAAAATATTTAATAATAACAAAAAAATGCTGAAAAGTGGTTTAAAGCTCTTTTTTATTAAACTCAAGTAGATAATTCATTTTTGAAATTTCCGTATGTCCCCCGTTATTATCTACAGGTTATTAGTGCTACGCGAGCATCAATGTGTCTTATTGCATTTTATACATTTATTCATTAGTGAAATAAAAAGGTATCGTAGTGGCTTTGCGCCTCCCCTGCCGTATATATAAGTTGCCCCGAAATAGAGAGTTTTAGAGCACCGTCAACGCCGTGCGTTTGTTTAGTTAAATTAACAAACGCGAATGCGTAAATTCCTCAGCGTACGCAATTAGCATAGGGCCGCTTCATTGGCATCAAATTATGGTAGAAGGTCTGACCGCATCCATAATAGTCAACGTGTATTCCACAAACAGACAAATCAAATCATATCACAGTCATATCTAAGTGACTTGGATTTCAATTTAAATAAAACAAAAACTCTCTGTTCTAAAAGTTTTTTTATAGACTCCATATTTAGCAGGTAAAATTCCGAGAAATTGTTTCCTATACATTCTTCCAGGATTGAATTTCTAGAATATCTTCGATATTTCCTTATCTAAATTAAATATTTTAAAGTTATATCACGGATATTGGCTTTTTAAAAATTACTTTATTAAAGTATATACTTTATTTACATATATATGTGACTTACAGTATCTAGAGCGATATTGTGCAATTATAAATGTACACTGTAATAGACGTAGATGTTATTAATAGTTGTTTTAAATATATAATAAATACATTTAAAAAATGGTTACTCAGTTGTTTGCGGTGTTCAGCTTCAGTAGGATTTATTTAAAATTATAAAAGTTAGATGATCTGTCTATAATTAAAATTATTAATCCGGAATACATGTATTCCTAGTTGAACAATAGTTCATTCATATTGTATTACATGAGCGAACTACATGAAAATAATATTTGAATCCATATTAGGTAGGACATCAGGAGTTCGTAGTATAATCACTCGCGTAATAACGGGCGTAAATAAATAAATGTATACCAACACAAACGTTGTATTGCACTCGGGATACACGGTTCTAGACTTACTGGGGCTTCCCAAACAGCGGAGAGCTAACTAGTAAATAGAGTGGAGAAAATTGCGAGACGCTAGACAAGCCCTTTGAACGGTGAAATTCTTTACCGTCAGAAAAGTTGAAATTGTCTAGTAACTGATATTGGCGGAAGGAGTTCAATCGGGTATGAACTAAGCTGGAAAGCGAGTGGAGATTGGGACATTGGTAACTGAAAAGCGAATGCATTATTTTTTCCTTCCAATTTTAAACTGACGAGGAAATGTGTGTCGATCGCACGACGCCCAGTAACTGGAATACCATGCGTCGAACGTTAGAATCCCTAGTTTATGAACTTTCCGGAAAATCCGGCCTGTTTTCGTCAATTTTTTTATTCCAATTATTTAAGCGTGTTATGCGAATATTGAAGTTGCCGAGGCCGCGGTGGTTCAGTGACGCGTCACTGTTATGAATTAGTTTACTCTAGTTTGTAAACTAATTGAATAATTGGAAAAATGTTGAAAGAATAAAATTTCTCTCGTTATTTAAACACCTTAATTACGAACACGTTTACGGGAGTTTGTATGGAAGGGATAGAATTTATTGATGTTGGGTGTATAGGGAATGTTGATAATGTGGGACTGTGGCCGAAAATACAAGTCGAGCATTCCACCTCTGCCTCCTCCATTGTCCTCTTTTGACCTCATTCAATTTCGCAGCGTCACCGCGTAGTGCAATATACAGGGAATGGGCGGGTGTTCTCCACTCTAATATTAACACAGATATCTCAGATATACATCCTAGGATGAACTGTTGGTTTGTGCGGGAGGCCGGTGGAGACCGGTTTTCCGTCCAATCGGGTTGCGTCGACGTCTGAATTTCCACGGACAGCTCAGTCCATAACTTCAACTAGTGAGCGCACAACTGTGCAGTGACAATACTAGTGGAATATTCAATTTCGACGAGGTGTTTGAGAGGCCAGCTAGTCCTTTAGCTTGGCGCAGCGAGGCTATTTTGTGCCCGTGGGCAAAACATTATTTGGCGTCCCTCTGATTGCCGTGAATGCACGTATTGTTATATTGTTTATCTACAACAATAAATTATTTCTTCGTTGTCGGCTCAACCTTGGTGTCGGTTCTTCCCTGATAGTCCCCGTTTCTCAAAATATGCACAACTGTATATTCCTGGCCTAGTATAAACAAAAGTATTAACGGCACACAAGTGCGTTTCTTCTTGCGCGCGTTTTTTCTTGCGTACACTAATTATTACAGTTAATGATTCTTTAAAGTGATTTTATTGGGGATTTATATGTATGTATGTATACATATATGCAGTGTCTAGTCAGTATTGTGAGCAAATTACACACTTGCCAACCAGAAGAGAGAATGAACTAAAAGAAACTATACACATTTATCGAATACATGTACATGTGAAAGTGACAGTGCAGTGAGGATGCCAAAAAAACATCCAAAGTGCTAACAGTGACTAACACCGCTACTGAAGATGGCGAGCAGCCGAAACCGGTCTAGCAAAAGACCAAACCAGTGACATTAAATAAATAAATGATTTAATATTTTCCATTAAATTTCCAGTATTTTGTTCAATGTATTTTCAGCGTTACGTTGTACATCCATTATCTTGGACAGTTCATTCTGAAATTTCGCCTCGATAAAAATTGTCCTCGGTAGTAATTTTATTATTCGAAGCGCTATCGTTGGAGAGAGTCATTTGGAGTGAATTTCGTATCCTGGCCCCGCTTACATCGAGAAACACCGACCGATCACTTAAACCCGCTATTTTTACACTCGAGTTCCTATAAACTGTGGTTCGGCTTTTAGCGCGCACCACTTTTAAGACTGCCGAACTGTGGCCCTCGCCTCAATCCATCTATCGCAATTTGCAAGATAAAGGGAAATCAGGGTAATCAGGGAAATGGGAGACGAGTGCGTGTGTCAGAACCGGAGGGGTGGTGGCTGGGGCTGTACAGAGTGCCTGTCTGAAAAGGGAGCTTTTAACTTTGATTGGAAGCAAATTAAAATCGCTGCTTTAAATATTAGAGGTTTTTTTTATTATTTCAGACATCGTAATAAATTAATTGCATAATACACGACATAATATAACATTTTCATAAATGTTTGTCATTATATTGTATTATAATGATGCTAGCAAAGAAATAACAACATGGCAAAAATAAACTGTGTTGAACCGGCTCTCATCCCCTTTCAGAGTTCTCATTAGTAGCAATTATAATAATTAATTAAATAATTTAAATAAAAAGGGCGACGAAAATTTAAATATAGGACGCATTCTTCTTAACTACCTATCATTTTAGCGTTTTAATTCCTCCAATGAGGTCGGTCATACTAATCAATTTAGTTTTATGATAATTCTGTCGGTTATGTAGAATTTGTGTTGGCGAGCAAATAGGTTGACAACGTGAAAAAAGAATTTGAGTAACCTAGTTCGTATTTTATTTTAATATATATTTGTTTTTGCGGATGAATTTTCCAAAGTAAGGTACATTATTTATAATAAGGCCAGATGCATTAAATATTATATAGATTTGTTTTAAATTCGAAATGCCGAAATAGAACATGTAAAATAGTTGTTTGTGAGACGGACAGTTGAAAATAATAATTGATAATTTAGTTTTTATTTTTTCCAGTGGCCGTAGTGGTTGCGTTCTTCATCTGTTGGGCTCCGTTCCACATACAGCGGCTTGTCGCCATCTACCTCGTCACCGGCTCTGATAACGCCATCAAGATCTACGCGTGCGTTACTTATGTCTCCGGTGTACTCTACTACATGTCGACGACAATAAACCCGATACTCTATCACATTATGTCGCTCAAATTCAGGCAAGCTTTCAAGGTGAATATACATTTGACGATTACTTATTATTTCAATTATCGATTGGTCACCAAATGGACGGGACATGGGAGTACTCCTCGGCGGTGTTGGCATTTACTTATAGACGTGTTTGTTGAAATCCGCCCGTCCAGTTTTTAGTTCTTCGAAGTGAAACAAAATCATCTTTTCGTAATAAAATAAATTCTTACGATTGGTGTCGGTTCCTCCCTGATACTTCCCGTTTCCCAGCAAAGGATCCGAATAATAGAAAGAAAGTATGATACTGCTAATGGAATCCGTGAATGCACAACTGTATTTATGGCCTAGTCTAACCGAAAGTATTGACGGCGCACCAACTGGACGCTCTTTTTATAGCGTACACCAATTATTACCGCTCTTGGTTCTCTAAAACTGGTTTTTATTGGGGTCTTTAATACACACACACACACACACACACACACACACACATATATATATATATATATATATATATATATATATATATACACGGCCAGGCAGTATTGCAAGAGAGATCAAGTAACCACTCGACCCCGTTATATAGTTATATAGTTTCTATGCACAAAAGGACTGGCAACATCTAAGAATATATATATATATATATATATATATATATATATATATATATATGTATGTGTGTGTATATATAAATATATAATTTATTTATAACCCTTTTACCGCATTTCATGAATAATCAAAATTGTTAAAGCAATAAAGGGGGACGAACGAACCGGGATAAGTTAATTAGCTGAACAGGGAATTTTAATAAATGTGGGAATTCTCGTCGTTCTTGGAAACAGGCCCTTTTGGTTTCGGCTGTTAAACAATGCCCTTTGTACACCATCAGGGTTCACCACTGAAATCCCAATTTGTGTTTATTTTGTAGTCGCTCATATTTGTCGTTACACATATAAAATATTTTTATTCTCATAAAAATTGTATTTACTGTATTGTAAATTGTATGTTATAAATATTGTATTATGAATATATCGTTGCCGAATATTTTATTTTACTGGTTAGATTAAGAAATATAGCAATACAAGCAGACTATGGTAATATAATAATTGATGAGAATGAAATGTACCAATAGACATTTGCCACTCTCACATTGACACCAGAACGAACCACACTGTATTAACACCTTCATAGAATTCGTGACAAATTTGGATTACTCGTTGTGCATAGTTTGGTGTAGATGTTTTTATTACATATATTGCGCTGTTGAATTGTAATTGAATTGGCTTTCATCTAGTTCCAATGGCAATCTGCACAATGATGTCTATCAGCTAGTTTGTATTGAAACATCCGAGCAACAACTAGACATTGCCAAACAAGTTTGAATATATTATCTGCACTATCTATAGACGCAGAAAAAAATACTATTTCGTCGCTTGTATGGTTTTGTCCTTAATGGCAAAGCAGTTAAGGAAGAATCACCTTTTGGTATAACCCGGTAACAGTAGGGACGAAAACAGTGATACTATTATATCGAGTAGCTTAGATCAATTGCCGTCTCTAATTCAGGCTTTGTTAACCGTTCCGATAATTCCATGAAACAGAGATTTTCATTGTTTAGTGGCGATTTTCATTCCGCCGATGGAGAGCCAACAGAGGAAATGAAAATGGATACGGCGGTCCACGAGGTCAATGATAATTGCATTAATTGCCAACTCCGAGCAAACTCCGCTTACACACAACAAACACAGTGGTGTAAATCCTACAGAAGTGGTGAAAAGCAGAAACCACCAGGTTATTGCCCCTTTCGCCTAGAACTGAGTACATAACTCAATAATTAAAAACATTTTTTACCTCAATACTTGTACTGTAAAATTTATACATTGGTCTTTATCTGTTCGAGGACTATAAGGAACTCAATCGATAAAAATTATATACTTTCTAGTAACCAATCGTTTACGATTGATAAGTCATTAGAGTTATCGAATTTCTTCTCTCGAAGTTGTACCGAACGGTAAAGCGGAAAATCCCCATTTTCGTTCCCTCTAACAACCTTTATAGCACAACTGCGGCCCCGAATTGTTGAATAATAACAGCACTGTTCCGGTCGAAGGGAATCACCATTAACTCCGCATTAAGTTCTCATCACAAAACGCTTCATATTATGTTCTCTCAGTCACAATGAATGTAGTAACGAGGAGGTAAAGAAAGCTCGATAAGGGATAAAATTTCACGACCGTCAACGTTCGATATCGAGGAGGCTTATTGAAAGATTAGCATATGATGGGTTGCAGGCAATGATGCGGCGATGGTGTTCCTCGTGCCGCGGTGGAGGAGGGGCACAAGGAGCCGGAGCAGGACGACTCGACAGGAAGAGGAAGGGGCTGAGGAAGGGAGGGGCGGTGGTGGTGGCGGGGCGGGGTGGTGGCCGCGGCGGCGGGGGCGGGGCGGGGCCGCCCGCCGAGGTCAGAGCCGCTGGTCTACTATAGCACAAGGAAGTCGATGAGCGGGGTCCCTGTTGGTCGAGGGCCAAGGGGCCGGGGCATCCTTCTCGAGCTCGACAAGCCAAGAGACCACCACGAACACGACCACCACCTCCAGCCTCCTGGAAGAGCACCAACAGCCGGCCGAGCTGCCGCCCACCGCGGCCTCCTACTACAAGCCGTCCCAGTGATCCACCGGCCCCGGGGCCGGCACCTCCCCCTTCTGCTGGCACCACCACCACCTCCAGCCCGAGCTACCGCTCCGCCCCTCCCACTCCCACTCCCGCTCCCACTCCCGCGCCAACACTCCGCCAGAGTGTTATTCGTCTTTCCGGCGAAACACATCTCCTGTTTCAAGTTCTAGGTGGACCCTCGAGAGAGTATCGGATTTTTCGAAAACACTTTCATTTTATTAGTATTCCAATGCGAACGACTCCGGGATGCGGGTCCACTCGGCGTCCGGACGTCCGGTTCAGGAATTTGAACGATACGATCGCCTCGAAAATGATGCGATGGTAGCATTTACAAATTAAATTCCGACCATGTTAGAAATGATAAACCGGGGTAACTCATTACCGACTATCGACGGTTCGATATCGAGAATTCCTTTGAGATAATATTTTTGTTCGGTCTAAATAGTTATCGTAAAACATTCTATCAAATAGATATTCCATAAACTATTCATGGACGTCACGGTCCCGAATAGGGTTTGTATATCTGAGCTTAACCGAAGGGATTTATAAACACGTGGACGTGTACCGTAATTTGCGTGAAATATTTTCGTTAAAACTATTTTTGTATGTGTACAAACCCAGCTGTGAGAATACGCACGAGCGATAAATGGAAGCGCGTGGTTAAGGACTAGCGAACCGAAAAATTAATACTTGCAGTATTAATACTTGGAAAAACGGAAGCTGCAGTAACATATTAATCGTGTGAGAATATGTTCTGTGGAACCCAATCTGTTCTTAAAGCGGCGTGCATGTAAGTATATTTACTATGTCGTTTTATATTTTTGTATAAAAACATTTGGCTAAATTTCGATTGAACAAATTCATTCGGTAATTGCTCAAGTATAGATTAGAAGCGATGAATAAGATTGGGAAAAACTTTCCAACCTTTTTTTCGCCTCTTCAATTAAATAGTTCAGTCCGAAAAATTCTTAATGTATCCGTAATAACAGAAATAGATGCTATTTTATCATGGCACCTTTTTATTATTCCGCGCTCATTTAATTCATCTAAAATATTCTATTAACGTAAAATGAATCGGCGGGGCAACTTCCAGATATGTTAACATCGAGGATTATTTATTATAGAGGAATCTTTGATATGAATAGCGTATGCATGCAAACTCATCAGCAGTAACGAGCTCGTATATTCCAATTTTTCATAAATGAAAGGGATTTTATTTAATTAAAATATTTATGACTGAGCGTACACATTTACATTAACCTAATTGCAGATTATAGTATCTGATTATAAATATTAGTAGAGATTAGTTTTCATGTATTAGTTACCAATGTTAAGAAAAGTTACCGAATAATATAATTCAGTATTCGTTTTTGTTGTAAACACAAACTATATTTCTAAAACTGAGATGATTATTTACTCGGTGAAAGTAATAATAATAACTATTAAAAGTATTTATGCTACAATGCCCAGATAACAAAACAATGGACGTTTAGTCGGTAACTGTATCTAATAAAAAATTGAAGGAAGGTAGTACTCATTGTATATATAATGCATTGTTGTCATTTTATAACTTATTAAGAATGTAAGAATTGAGCTGCTTTCTGTACAAAATGAAATTGATGTAATGATTTACGATGTTTTCGAGTGAAGTCATCTGAAGTGCACTTGTCTGTGATAATGTGATGTGATAGTGAATGTTTCGGTAGGCTAAGCTGGTCACAATCTATTATCTGAGCGCTGTGGCTCATTTAAATTGAACATACACTTATTCTTGATTTCCTAGGGAAATACTGCGGCTCGGTGCTAACTTTAAGGTGTAAACCAGCTTAATTAAAATACCGAGTTATGTAATTAAACCTCATCACTTTCGCTAGTTTGATCTTTCTGTAACAGACTATTTAAACAGGTCCGTGTCTTTTTGTTTTGATTGCTTCCGAGAACGGAGCAATGTATCGTCGGACATTGAAATAACATTTAAATAAATATTTATTAGTATTTTTTAAAAACGGGCTTCTCTGAAAATTGGTTTTGGCGCAGTTTTCTCCTTCATATTGTGTAAAAAAGAGTACTTACGAGGAGACTTGCGGCTCAAATGTAGTGTTAATGTGTTAATCTCCTACAAGGTGTGAAAGTGAAATAAATTAAAAAATCATTTATAATTCTCCCTTAAAAGTTATATAAACTGTTTAAACTAAACGGCTTTTGACAATTGACTTTGGTATCATTAAGTATCTACTAAATGTCTTTAGAAAAGAAAATTAATTCAGTCTTTTTTATACTATATGTAGCGTCCTCATACACTTATTAGTCTTTAAGCGTTACCCAGCTGCCTGCCTTTAAACTGTGAACGTAAACCCACATGTAAATATTCTTATCCCTGTTTTGTTATTAGAAATATGAAGGTTATTTATATATAATATTACGTAATTATTACATTATATGCTACACAGTACCGTGGGGGCGGATAATGCACCGGTAGACTATCTTTCGTATTGTGTATATTTAACCATTCAAATTTTCCAGAGCCTTTGCTACTATTTTAGACGAAAATTGTTAAGGAACTCAAAAGTTTCAACTAGAAAATGACTTACTGTCTTTTAAAACATGTTTAAATCCCAGAATTTTGAGCTTAAATATACAGGGTCTATATTATTAATGGTAATTATAACAGCATTATATGTGTGTATATTTCAAGGAGTCTTTCAACACATTCAAAACGGTTAAGAAATCTTATTGTACATATCCATAAATGTAAAATATGAACGAATACACATTCCGAAATTTTTTTGAAACTCGTGTATGTTTCGACGTTGGTACCAATGACATTGCCAAATTTTACGAACTTCCCTCGTAACACGCACGTTGTAATATATTGTTCTCTTTTAGCAATTCGGTAAAATCATTCAACTGTTTTTTCACTCAATATTACGCGAGCGGAGTTGTTTCGCTTCATTTTGAAGGTTCAACATTTTTAATAAGAGCTTATAAATATAAACGCACGAAACAAAATCATTTTGAAAAGACTAACAATACTTATATACATTGTATTTCTCCTTGTCATAATCAACTACACTTATTATTAATCGCGTCTGTCCTCTGAAAGTGTAATCGGCTTTTCTCCTTTTAAATGATTTTGTACACTTCAGTCTAGGGGCTTGACGTAATCCAGGGTTGAATTATTCGGCTGCCTTATTTCGAAGAAATCAAAAAAAGAGATGACTGAAACTGGGCGTATTTAACGTCTCAAGGAAGTTGAACTTTCATTCAGTTTTATCTTTTAGAGTTCCTTTAGGGCTTCGCGCTGTAATCACATTAGATAATTAAAGGTTGTGTGCTGGAGATAATTCGCGGCGCAGGTATAATTCGCAGGCGGTGCTAAATGGCCGAAAACGGTGAGTTCAGTATTACTGAAAGGCAGCCTCTGTAATATCCCCTCTAATTCGTGGCTCCAGTAGTTCATTCAATTAGCTTAATGGGACACGCGCCCCGTCCATTTGACCATTTGACTGTGTTCTCTATTATCTGAACTGGTCTTCCGCCTCTATTGAAGCCTCATCTAGACACTGCCCCCTATCCGAACAAACCTTTCGGTGACTTAGGTTTAATTTCATGTCTATAAGTCTTTCGCTTTTGTCCCCGTACGTACAGGGTCAATGACATCCCGTGACATTAATCTGGCGTTAAATTCACGCGTTAGATTAACACATTAATCTGGTTAAATCCAGCATCCATTTGATTGTCCCAGGATAAAAGAGAAAAATATAAATGTACATGTTACTTAACCTGTCAAGTCCTGTGTTTGGGTTTACATTGAATAAAACTGGTAAACGCGTTTCAAGCAACGGTCGGTATGAGTAAACAACGACATTAATTAGATTGTAGATGGGAAATGAAATTAGAAAGGTCATTCTGTTTTCCATTGTGTACGGGAAGGGCGAGAACTTAAATTCACTAAATAGTTGAAGGTATTGAAAACCTGTAATGACATTGCAAAATTAATTGGTACCAATGACTTGTATGTTATTTCTTATCGGAATATTTCAATGTAATATAGCTATCTGTTCGTTGTATTGAACGTGTTGCCATTAATTATAAATTTACATCGTGTTTTAAATAACGTGGAATGAATTACCCTGTCGGAGGAAAAAACTCCTCTACTGGTTACATGTCAACGCATTTACGTTTTTATTGGTGTTAAATTAATGACTGGTTATAAATGACCGGACATAATCTTGCAGACATTAGTCTATGTAACTGCATTGATCTAATGTTGTTGATTGTATTTACTATTTAGCGTAATGAATGTTTTTCTAAATGTATATTTTTGTAATATACCAAACCAAAAGGTAACACAATATGTTGATCTTTGTTCTTATAAAAAAATAAATTGGAAAAAACGCACGATTTCATTTCATTTATTCCTACAGCCTGCAATATACTTTGTATTATTCCATTTTGGAATGGGCCTAACAATAGTAAAACATGTTGTATTCTGTGGCTGGTATAGGTTTCTAAATTACTTAATTTGTATCTCTCCGCATTTGTGGCGGTTGGGAAGTTTAACAGTGAACTAAAATAGGCAACAGTTTTTTAGTTTCCTTATAATAATTTCTAATTGGGTTAGAAACTGCGGTTTGTTCGATCTCAGTATTTGTCACATCAGAGATTGTTTTGTTGTTCTCGCGCTTGCAGATTCGAGTTATCCATTATGTAATTATAGTAGTAGATTGTAGTAGATAAAGAGGGTATATTAGATTACTCACTGGGATCAATACTTGAATGCATTATAATCTTATTTTCCATTCAAATAATCTAGCTTGAATATCCCCTAATGTAATATCATATTAATGTCTCTTTAAAAATAATTAAAACTTGGCAAACATAAAAAGAAAAACTAATAACATTCTAACGGAAACAAAGATCTTGCTCAATTGAGCTACACAGTAGGGGTTCATTATGCATCGGAATTTCTACCGATTAATGACATTCATCGCGGAAATTTCAGCGTTCGGTATTAAATTGGGACAGGCTGTGAGCCGGATAGTAATTGACGGGGCTAATGGGAGTGGCGGCTCTCCAATATTTGGCCCACAGGAGTAGCTGTTGGATCGAGCCCAAAACTGCTTTAGATATTATGCAGATACTAAGGGCTGCTAAGAGCCGGATTTCCAGCGTCCATTTACTCTGTAGCGCACGATTTTCTATCGAAAGAAGTTATCATGAAAAAAAAAACGCGTAGAATTGAAGGGAATAGGACTGCAACGTTACGTTTTATATTGGACCAGTATTTAGTAGAATATCTATAAATGACTGCGGGTCATTATTCACGGACAGAGGAATATAAACAAGAATAAAATATGAAGATAAAATGAAATGTACGCAATGCATTATAAAAAGTGGCGCCTCAGCAAGATTATTAGCGAATTGGTGTGCTTGGAACTGAAGGAGGTCAGCTTTACAGCAACATGATGAGGTGGAAGTGGAAGTGTTGGTGGCGAGTAAGCAGTCGGTGGTGGCAACTGTTGCCCGTCCGTGAATTCTCTGTTCAACCGACTTCCCCCTCAGTTCTGTGACAGTTTGAGCGGCTTAACCGCGATAAGGGGTAAATTTCTAAAATGTTGGATCGCCGATTTAAGCGGTCTGCGAAACCGGTCCTGATCATCCCCCGTTTTCACTCAATTGGGACTGAATTCGGACAATCGGCCAGGAAAATAGTGGGATTTGGACACAAAGGGGGATTGTTCACGATTGATGTCCTTAACCCATTGTCAAACCATTAATATGGTCAATAACAATTCCGCTACTGGTTAAATAAAAACACAATGTTCCGGTGCCAATGTCCTTAAAAGAAATGGCAAGGCAGTTCTATAGTTCTCTTTCCTGAGGAAACTTTACTTGTCCCTCAGAATGTGAAAAAGTGACTCAATCAACGAGATTAATTATTCAAAATTATATAATCGACATCTTGTTTTACTGTAGAATTTTAGGGGATTCTTTTTATCTTATACTTTAATGGCTAGCGTGCTAATATCTAGTCAAAGTTTATTGTAAAGTCTGCCCGTGAGAAGTTTTTCCTTTGTTTATTTGTAATAATTGTGGATTGACTTTCTTTGTTAACCGCCATTAGGTCCCTCATTATTGAGTTTAAAATGTTTTGTTTTTTACTTTTCCTTTGTCTTTAACCCGATTGTTGTCTCCTTTATTATTCTAAGCCTGGGGGTAGTGCTAAAGAATTCACTAAGAAAGAAGAATTTCTTCTGCATTCGCTTTATTTACTAACAGCATTTTATTCACGCCTAATCATCTTCTAATTGGGCAATGAGGAAGTTAATATTTTTATATGTTATCATAAAGGTACCGAAAGGGTTTTCTTAATTTCACTAGTGACGGGGAGATTCAGGAGATTTTTGGATTTTTTTGGAACGCCTTTAAGGGTGAATATTCTCTTGTTCTTCATTCAACCTGAATCTGTGAATTTGATCCTATGGAGGAAAGTGTCACGAGATATCGCTTTTCATTAGAGCCCACAGGAGATGACGTCCGAACGGAGGAATGTCTTTGTCGAATGTTTCCTGGGGAGGTCTCGTTATGATTCAGTGGCATTAAAAATAAATTGCAAAATATAACGCCACATCACCGTTAGGCTCGCCAGAAACACATTGTTTGAAACTTGAGCGTTTTCGAAGGAAGAATAATTCTTCAAATTGGTGCTGAAGGTGACATCGGACATTGTTTTCAAAGCGTTATGCGATGTAGTAATATTGATTCCCATAAGATTTAAATTTCGCTATACTTTCGAACGAGTGCCATTATTCCTGGCGCTCGAAAATAATTTCCACCATTTCTAGATTTGGTCCTATGCAAAAAATCAGTCATTCGAGTTATACTTGGTATTTCCATCGAGCACAGGCATTCCTAGCTGCTCCACTTATTTGCTTACGGATTATCACTATCTAACTTCCGGTAGGATTGCCCTATACTATTGTGGTGAGACCTTCGGGCAGAAGGTGTTGAACACCCATCTGTTCGAAATTCTTCCTGTCGGAGACCACTCGAGCTAGTTCCAGTTGTAAGGTTTATTCCCTCCACGTACGATTAAGACTCAATTGTTCCCATATTACTGGGAAACATCCATTGGCAGTATTATGCCTCGTAACCCTATTAAAGTTACTCTCAAAATTATTCTCGCTATCCTGTTTTGATGGAAGAATTCATTCATTTGATTCTCCAGTCTGGTCGGCATTTGCGGGTGTGGACAATAGAGGACAGCGAGAAGATTGTTTCCGTAGTTTTCTCGATCTTCTGCCTCCTCTCGCTGGCTCGGACTTTCGCTAGACAGTCTCGGCCGCTCGCCATCTTAGGTAGCTGTTACTGTCTCTCACCCGAAACCGGTCCTGCAAAAGAACAAACCAGCGAGAGGAGACAAGATGATCGGGTAAAAGACCGCGTAAGAGGTATTCTAAATTAAGTAACGGTAGTTCATTGTTCCGACATCATAACTTTCGGTTAAACTAACATAAATGTTTCTCGAAAGCGACCGGCAAGTGTTATAAAGTGGCGTCAACCGCTTGGACCGTTGTAGTTTGGCGGTCGAAGCTTTCTGTCGGTTATTGAAAATGGGCGGTGGGAGTAGGCGGTTGACACCTGGGCGCGAGGCTACAGGTGGCCGACCGGTGGCGCCCTCTCGATTTCCCCAACCGGAAACACGGCCAAGGTCACGCCTCGACTCCGGGCCCGACTCGTGTCCGACTCTTTCCACACGGTGCCAGTCCGTTATCCGCCTTAATGCCAGACACCGACGCCACTCTCCAACTCGGCGATAATTCTCGTTAGCGTCTACCGCCGCTTCGTCAGGCCCCGCGTCTCCAGTGTCATGCCAGTGGAAATCCGAAAAGCGGCGTTCGGTTGAGACGAGGGGCGCGCTAGAAAAAGTGGGCGTAACTGTGCAGAGTGAGTGAGTGAGTGAGTGGGTGAGAGTGGACGGTGCCAAGATGGTGCTGGTTTGGGCGAGGACGTTGTCCGGTGCGTTGTTGTGTTGTCTGGTGGCGGAGGGCCAACAGCGCTACTGGGCCGACGACAACGACGGCCCTCTACCCGGGGACCCGGCCCAGGACTCGAGAAGAACCTACATTCACAACAGCAGAAGGTACGGTCAGACTTACAACTACGGCCAGCCCGGCTACGGCTACGGCAACGGCCACCCCAACTACAACAATCCCTACGATTTCAACAATGGGTTCCCGATCGGAGTTGACGGTGGATTGGACGTGAGTCGATTTCATTATCTTGTCTTTATAATCTGTAATAATAATACCAGGAACATCACGCGACCCGAATCTGTCCCAAAACCCGACCCATCTAAATAATTTATATACCTATTTTAATAAAATAGTTAACGTTGGCTAGAAACTAGTTTGATTATGATAAAAAATATATTTAGCCTTTTTTAATGTAATTTTAGTTTCACTTTATTTAGAGCTATGAATATCCTCGAAGGGTGGTTTCATTTGTTTTGTATTGTTCCGTTATTTATCAATGCGCACTTATTAGTAAGTGGTAGCAACGTTGTGCTTATTTGTGAGGCCGATAGGCTTGGTAAAATAAGAAAATAATAAAACCTCGAATGGGTCGTTAGTTCTACGAGTTTCGTGTCACCGCGACACGAAGGCAGTTATCGACGTTGATTGATCGTGCCCTAGACCGGTTTCGTGTTTTCGCCAACAAGTAGTGGGATACTTGGCCTTCTTCCGTTCTTCCACCGGCCGATTTGGCCCGACGGTAAACGTCGACTTCAGTAGCAACTGTCGATGGAGCAAACCGCCCGCAATGGGAATGCACTGATAATATCCGTTACCCAGTTCTTTGACCGCTGCGGTGTCATATTATACACAGAATTTCACATTAAAATCTACAAATAGTTCTATTTCGGTGGCCGATTGATCCACACGTCGAAGTCAGTGTTTAAAACACTGATTGTAATTTAGGTACATCGTAAGAGTTACGCTTCAAATTATATACAATATGTAAGGTATTGAAAAGGTTAAAAACTAGAGCGAATTGTCCACAGAAGCCTGAAGAGACTGATCAACACTTGCGCAACTACAACTCAATGACTAATTTAAACTCAATTCGAATCGGATAAGCTGATACCAGTCTGTTTGACTTCTTAATTCCATCCGGTGCAGTGATTCAGCGATTGAAAAGCGGTCTTTTACTATTACTCTCCTTTGCTCAGAACAAATGATGGATGATCCGCTTGTAGTGTTCAACAACTTTGTTGAACACTGTCTCCTCCCGCACATTCTATCTGAGGTTAGACCCCTTAGGCCTTTCACCGACGTTAGGAATGAGTGCAGTTATCGATTATATATACGGTTATCAATGGTTTATCTTGTTTATGTTGGAATTTGGGAGACATTAACTTTACTATTAGTACACTAGGTGGTACCTTCAACTGATGCTAATGGTAAAGTTTGAATGAATCTATCACTGTCTGACAAAAATTATTGATCGGAGGTTAAATATCAGGGAATATATGACATTGATTATAAGATTACGAAAAACACTTTGAGGGACAGATACCACCCTTAAAGTGCTGTGATAATTGTCATTGACTGCAAAACGCAATGGTGATACCAACTTCAAATTTAAACATTAGTTACGATCTCACTGAGAAAACCGAGAGAATCATTCAAACTCTAGACATTCACTTCTAGCTATTTTGGATAACAGAATTCAAAACCATACTGCGTTTCTTGTTTAAACATTGTTTGTAGGCAGTAATTTGCGTGATGGTAATTTTACAAACGTTGAAGCGCTATCATTTGCATTTTTCCTCTTTAGCACTCCTGCTCAATCAGGGACATATTCAGCTCTTGAAATCACAATCTCAATCGGGGAATATTTAAGAATAAAATTCCTTAGGATAGGAGAGGTCTAATCCCGAAGTTGCTTTCGAAATAAGCCATACCTCCTCTGTTGCTGATTATATATTGATAACTTATATGATTTCTAGTTTTTTTTCCATTTTAACGTGGTACATTACATTTCTCAAGCGAGAATGTGCAAAATAATAGTGAGCATACTTCTAAAATTCATAGAAAAGAAAGGGAACATTGTTACCAGCGTGTTATGAAGAACATATTTACTGCAAATATTTTTCTCGGACGATGTTTGATGGGTGGAAAAACGTTTACAAACATTTAGTTGAACCGTAGCGTGTGGGAAACTGATAAGTAGCCGAAGTTGGGCCGAAGTGTTGCTAAATTGAGAGTAAGCGTTGTTATTACCTGGACAGTCGTTTGTTTAGCAGAGCGTGTCCTCGGTAAATGTCAGTTTTGAAGGGAACCTATTTTATAATTTGAAACATTGTAATTCATCTTTTCCCTAATTTAATTTCGTTCGAACAAAGTGAAAGAAAATGTGAGCGTATATTCATTTATGTTTAATCATGTTCGTAAAATTAGAAGCGAGGGTTTTAGTTTCACTGATGAATTTCAGAATCTCATTGCGATTATTATGACCTCGCAAAGGGAAAATCGACCTGTTCGGGGAGAGTGGACCTCTTGTAAAGAGACCCTCTCTATCCGAGCGCTGAAAACAGTTCCCGTAATAGCGCCACGGCTCAAAGAGGATTCCCAGCGCCCACTTCTAACACAGTTCCGGCTTCATCCTGGAACTGGCAGTCCCGCAGCACGTGATCCAATTCTTCCAGCGCCTTCCCCGGGGCCCGGCCCCGAGTCGAGCTTTTAAAATTGGACAGTCAGTTTCTCAAAAGCCCGGCGGAAACTAACTGGTGGGTTTCACCGCCTGTGAATCCGCTTGCGCCAACCCCGATGTTTATCTGTCTCCGACCCTCGGTAACTTACTTTCTGCCCTATCCGCAAACCCGGTGTCCCAGTTAACGGAACGCGTTGGTCCCATTTCGCATAGAGCCAGTACGGCAATAAATTATGTGAGAATATATAAAAGGTCAACTGAGCCAGTAGTTGGATTCTGTGAAATTAATCGAGTGGAGGTGATCACGTTTTTCGTGATATGTTTTGCAGGCTGTTCTGTACAGGAATATACAAGGAAAAACAAAGACAAAGGAGTAATAATCTTCTCCTACTCTCCAACTCTTCACAGTAATGGATATAACAATAGAAAAAGAATGAGAAGCGGTCGAGAATATCCACGATTGGTTTCGTGTATCCGAAATCAAGGGTTTTTATTCTTTTGACAGGCTCAAATTTGATTTCCGAGGCAATATTGAAGTCATCCAAGTTTCTAATATTCAGTGTTAAAGACGTGAAGATTTACGTGAGCGGAAATGGTTTTCTGGACGGCAGGTTTTTGGATGCATCGCGAAAACCGGCACAAACATCAATTTTTGGAATATGACTTTCGGTGGTTGGTTTCCGAACTGTTCTGTACAATATATAAGCATTTGTAGAGCAAATTTTGTGGCCACCGCGTCCACGAGGCCACGTACATGAACGGCGGCTGATCATTTAATGGAATATAAGGGTTTCCGAGGACGCGCTCGATACAGTTATGGGTCAGGAGGAGGGAAGGTATGCGATATGTGTTGACGATCTCGCTTTGTGCCCCCGTTGCCTGAGCGGCGTAAAACTGGGGTAGTTGGTGAGGTGCCGATAAAAGGAAGCCGGCCATAATATAATGCCTCTGCTAGACCGCGGCCCTCCTCTATTCTCGACCGTAAACTCTTTCACCAAGGTCTCCTGGAAGATATACGACAAACCTAAACGACCCTACAATTTTCATTCCACAAATCCCCCAATATTAGGACGTTTATTAAACGTTAATAAATTTCATCGCACATTAGGAAAACCAACAAAATATGTTCCACTGGAAACAACTTTCTACTTTCTAGGGAGGATTGATTTGTCATATACTAGATATATATAATAAATAATAATAATTGATTATCCATTCTAATTGGCATTTGCGAGAGATCTGCTCTCAATACTGCCTGGCCGTCAAACTTTCGCTCAGAACTGAGTCATTTTCTGCTCGGAGGTCCATTTTGGCAAAATTGGCCACGAAATATTAGCTGTACTGCGGTTTTTCCGGTGACACGTTTCCCGGCTCAATTGGCTTCTACGTAACACGTTCCTTAATCACATATCGCGCTAATGAACGGCCTCCCTCTATTCGATTTATTAAAATTTCAGCACCGCAATCGACGCAAACAAACCCAGATAAAAGATTACTCTCGAGTGGATCGTTATCGTTAAAATCTTATAATTAAGATTATACTGAAAATTATTGACGAAAGTGATGCATGCCGGTCGGAAATGAGATAATTCCCCAATATTTTTACCTTTGTATTTTCTGATGAAAATATATTAACGTATTAATAATATCAATAAAAACGCAACGTTCTCGCCTCTCCGATCCCCAGGACTAAATTTGTTCAGCATCCGTGAATGAATCAAGAGGAGTTTAATTAATTGCTCTTCGCCTTTACAGTCGTTGGATGTAATTTGTCTTAATAGGATTTCATTATAATTAGAATGATTATGACCAGCAGCATATAAATGGGACTGACGTTGAGAAGTTGTCAGGGAAGAAAAATACAACGCTATAAGACGTATAATAAGTTTTTAAATTTTTCTATGGTTTTATATTTTTTATATGGACAAGATTATCCGGGCAGCTTTTACAGTTGGTTCTATGAGCATTCTAGATTGGTATGAGTATTGTTCTTTCCTATTTACTGGCTAAAAAAAAAATATATTAAAGGGAAAAAAGTCATTACCACGCTCGTCTCTTTGCCCTTCACGCTCTGGTGAAGTGAATACAAAACCGGGGAATATAAATTCGTTTGATTTCCAGGGCTTCTTTATCTGTGCTCGGAAGAAAAGCATTTCAGTTGGACCAAGTCTAATAAAATGGACGGGTATGGATAAACCGTCGTCAGTGAGGATGTTTATTGGAGATTCTGCATTGGGGAAACAAAATAGTTTTCTGTTTCTTTTTGTTATGTCTTTTTATACCGGACATTATGAGTGCCAATCCTAGAACGTGCCTACAAATATTCCCCCAGAATGGCGTTATTATTATTCGTGATCGCGTAAATATTCAACGTGTACTTTGGTAAATTCTGCAATGGTGATATCCTAATTTGAACAAACATTTGGTTTTTGGTGTACGCTATTATTCGTTATTTAGGTTTTTCGCCGACAAAAGTAATGTATGAATGGCAATTACATTATACATACAATTTTATATATTTCGTAAGAATGGCGTGTCGAAAAAGGTGGAGAATCGGGTCGCGTGAAGTTGATAAGGGGTAAGAGCCCCGGCCTCTGAATTGCGCAGTTTTGCACAACATAATTGTGTTTCCAATTGTGGGAAATAATCCGGCTCGAGTGAAATCCTGAACACTCATGAACCCTCTCTCCCTCTCTCTCTCCCTCACTGTCCTCTGTTTTGTCATCATTGCGTCCCTTCTTATCTTAGAAAAATCATTTACTTTTCTAAGAGAGATATCTACCTTTCATCTCCAACAAGCTATGAATATTTTGATACAATTACCCTTCCTGCTTCACTTCCCTCCCCCCACTCATGTCCTGTGATACTTTTTTAATCGTTTAAATTGTATTTTCGACCCTGTTCGAGTTTCTAACTGGAGCCAAAATTTATTTCAGAATCAAATGACAGCGCATATAGAGGCAACAGATAGAAGCATTTGGTAGGGGGGTTAAATTTTTGTTAAATTAAAATGCTTTATAACGGATCCGAGCCCAGATGAAACCAATGTTTTAAACTGTTTGTTCTAAAGCACATGTAATGAATGGATCGGAGCACACTAATCTGTTGCATCTAATAATAAGAGGGAAAATACTTTATTAGATACTATATAAGTTTATACTGTACGAATACTATATAATTCCATTAATTTGTCGCGTTATTTCTCGAAAAAAGACATTATTGTAATTCGAATATAACTAAATGAAAACGCATTTTCATTCCATTGCAAATACAAATTGAATCGTCTTTGCTATTTACAATTCACGCAAAGCATAATGGAGAAAATCGATTCAGAATTGTTTCTCTGCTCTTTTATAGAGCTTTGATTGGCTAACTGAAAGGTGTAAAAGTAATTCACCGATTACGTACCGGTCGATTACGTAACATCTTATATAAATCTGATATTGTTTTCACCCCGGTAGGACTTCTGTCTTACGGACGGCTTCAGTCTTTCATAAAAACATTTGTAATCACCTCCTCTGATCGTATTTTGCCTAATCGTGAAAATCTTCACCGCCAGGTTTCTTTTGTGATTCGTTACTTCGGTATGATTACCAAAGTGAGGTTAATTATATGTAACGGTGATTGTAAAGCACATGTTACTGTACTCGTTCACGGTGATAACAATTGAAACATCTAATTCAAAATACCCGTTTGGTGGGTGGCGTGCGTTTCAAATAAAACGATTATTGCGATGTGGAAATAATGTTTAATGTGTTATCAGATGTGAGTGTCCGCGGATACATTGTATTCTGTGTTTAACCTAAATTTAGGTTTTTTAAACGGTAAATTGGAACTTTCTGGTTTGCTAAATGACCATCACATCCTTCCTTCATTGTCAAAATATATATAATTTTTTAATTTATTTATTTATTCAACAGCTATTTTTTATTCTTTTATTATTGTTACATTTAATTGGCGCTGCTTGGAATTGGGTGGATGCGGTTCTATGGAAAATCAGGCTTGTTTTTGTAGTTGTGAATCACCGATGTCCCAATTTAATCTCCGTTATCAGAGAGAGAGAGAGAGAGAGAGAGAGGACTACGTCACCCGATAGCCTGTCAAGTGGGCCCTCTTAACGGCATATGTCGTTTTTCATCGTTTCTGGCGGCTGGTATCAGTTAGAATTTCTGTCAAACCCTACGGGAGAACGTAGAATACCATTCGTCTCAAAGTTTTTATACTCTGCCATCGCACTACCTAATACGGCGAATAGCCGGAACTTCAAAACCTATCGTGAACGGAATGTACAGTATATGACTCTGAGTGAAAGTCATTTATACCTTGGAACGTTTAATTATGAGTATTTAATAATCTCTTACCAGTGTCTGATATTAATTGCTTTGTTAATATTAGTGTTGTCCTTTTAATAATATTTTGAGAATGCACGTTCTATATTTATTGCTAGGGCAGAATTCATCAGGATAAATTTCATTCAGTGGCTTGAAAATATAGTTTTTCTTTCTATGTATAAATATAAATCCTGGCAACAGACTGGTTGTATTGTATTATAAATTTAATTTATCTGAATTATAAATATTCGCTCTATAGTTTTTGGAACATTGTACACACAATTTAAGTGCTGGAATGTTTACAAGGATAATTATTTCGGGATTATAGTTGTTTTGTGCTTGTTAACATATCTAAAAAAACAATACATCTGTACAATACTCGTGTCTTATATTTTCAGACACCGAATAATTTCAGCTACTAAAATACCGAACGTGTCTGTAGAACTAAATATAGGGCAATAAAAGGTTGGAAAATATTCAGAATAAAGTAATCATACGTTGTGAAACTGCCATCTGTAAAATGTTGGTAGTGCGTACGATAATGTAAATTATTAATCAATGACGTCATAATATTGAATTATATCTCTGTATCTGTGACCAGAACCGTAACCTGGATGGATACGGTGTATGTGATCCTCCTTCTTCCAACAGACTAGAACGTATATTGTGAGAATTTGGTGAACTGGAATTTCAACCTCTTGTGTTTCCTGATCTTTTTCCCACAGACAATTTATAATGGGAAAACACCGTCTGCGAACTTGTCCTAGTTTCATACCTTAACATGAGCCGCAGTTTTTACTTTGTGAGCATGGAAAATATATCTCCCACTGCTTCATACGTGTTATGTGCGTTAAGTGTTTCTATAGTACTGGTGTAATATTGTAAATAATTTAGTGCCAAATAAAAACGCGTTGTGTTCACGGAAGAATGAATAATTTTCGGTAATTAATTTTATTTGCGCATGATTTCAGTTTATAAATTATTAAGGTAGCGCCCGATAGCGTTTTATTCCGAGCGAGTCCTCTCAAGCATTGATCCATCCTGTATACAATATATGTTGATACAGTATTTCATTGTTTTCAGTGTTTGTGTTTTCTGGACTCGACTGTTGGAAATGAAAACTTAACAAATAGTCGGTTATGGTTTTAAGTCACAGATCAGGAATGTTTACTTAACCCTCTATGGCCAGTGTTGTAACTTTCAGTTCACATTTCAATTTATCGAGATTTTACCAAATAATTATTATCTTAATAATTATTAGCTTTTCTCGTGAGATGGCTCATAAATCTTAATCCTATACCGTTTTCAGTTTCTCAAATTTTACTATTTGTCGATTTCCCATCAAATACCGCGTCAAAAATATTAAGGAGAATAACCGACGCACCCTATTATGTCTCCAACCTTACCCTACACACAGATCTTAAAGTCCCGTTTGTCCATGACCTCGCCAAACAACGATACAGCAATTTCCACTCACGACTCCACCATCACCCTAATACACTAGTCCAAAACCCTACTATCTCCCGACATCCCGAACGTTCCTTACAGACGCCTGAAAAGGAAGTGGCCACGCGACCTAAATGATTAAATAAAATGTTTAAATAAATAACGTTAAAAAAATAATAATAATAAATAAATAAATAAAATTAAATTAAAACAAAATAATAATAATAAAAAAAGGGGGGGGACTAGTGGATTTCTCCTCTAATTGTTGACTATTATAGCTAGTGACTTCATAAATGTTGCTTGTTGTATAATTTTACAGTTGTAACAATAAAAGAGACAAAAAAAGAAGGTTGAAAATTAAAGCGGTCGTCGACAGAATGGTAGATTCCTTTTGACTGGACGGTGGCTCCGGCGGCCCACCGAATTGCCACGAAACATCTGGCCGGTTCAAATGGGTCATCGCCGGCCAACAGGGGCCGTCCTAATGAAAGGAACGAGGAGGAAATAACGCGGCCTTCTCCCGTCAAACGGAGGTCAAACATACTACGCTCGCTGAACACTACTACATTCACCGATATCGATACTGTTTATTTGACGGGCCAAATTTCGATTCACCGCATTGGATCCTTCGGCCTAAAAATCGACACTTCAAATTCGCCGTCCTGACTTCGTAAACATTTCAATTTTCGTTTCAGCCGCTGTCTCGAGACTCAAAATTAGAATTTTTGTACATGACTTGTTTCCAGCTGAATCGGAGGTCTTCTCGTTAGTAAGGGACTGTACATGATTCAATAATTCTGTTGTATATGACACGGAATTTACCTCCCCCGTTATTCAATTTAATTAAAATTAAAAACGATAAAATAAGCTTGAGACATTTTACTTTGCGGCTAAGCGTTAATTGCTCCATTTTAAACCTTTCCAATCCATTAACGTTTCGTGTATCAGAGTTTGAAGTACAAAATCGACGTTCAGAAAACGCTGTTTAGAAAACAATATTCATCAGGAAAAAGGTAAAGGAATTTTCGTCAAGATATTAATTAAGATTTTTGTTGGGGACTCTAAACATTCCACAGAAAGTGAAACGAGTGAATTTATATTAATTTAAGCAAAGTCAGGAAAAATGATTGAGCAGAGTGTTTTTAAAAAATAGTCATAATAGGTGCGACGAATGTGGGACTTGTAAGGTGTATTTTAAGTGAAATAAATAGGTATATATTTAAGTATAATAT
Source organism: Lethocerus indicus (assembly GCA_019843655.1). Taxonomy (NCBI): domain Eukaryota; kingdom Metazoa; phylum Arthropoda; class Insecta; order Hemiptera; family Belostomatidae; genus Lethocerus; species Lethocerus indicus. The sequence goes on along the minus strand of JACDQD010000007.1, from coordinate 4,313,721 downwards.
ATAGGAAATATTTTAAGTGAAATATAATGAAATATTCTGGTTGTTTCCCGAAAACGTTTAAAGTCAACTAAAATCGATTTCACTATGTGTAAAGGTTTTAACATTCAACGTTGCTTTCAACTTAAATAAATTTTAAAAACCGGGATGTAAAAATATTTCTCCTATTAATATCTCCACAATAGCAATTAGATTTATATGGGAATAATAGATCGGTAAAAGCGTTTGCAACCTGACATTTTGCGAGCTATCCGTCCTAGTAATTGTGGAAGTACTATTTAGTGTAACAAGTGTCTCCCTTGTTGACCTTTCCGCCTAAACCCGAAGTGGACGCTTTGCTAGTGTTTGTGTTGCTCCAATCGTTTCGTTAATTACTAGTTTCGTTTCTAAACGGGAAGATAATCCCCAATTAAAATGAGACAAAATTTTACTTTGAACTTATTGATTTACCTTAGCCCCATCATTGGCAAAATATATGTCTGGTTAGGGATTGTAGCCAAAACCAATATCTAGATCTGCAGTAGCTCCCGTGCGGTTTCCTCTGCAGGTTCCATAGAAGCAATTGTATTCGTGAAATAATTTTTCATTTCCTTGGCTTATTGCGTGGTATTATAAAATCGGTCATATTCGCCTGCCATATTAGTATAAAGATTGTAGGAGATCTACCGACCGACCGAGTGTAATAGGACACACACAGTGTACGACGAATTTATTAATGATTTAAGTTAAAAATAAAATAGTCCGTAAATATTTCTTTTTGTTTCAAAAGCTGAATACTGAAGCCGTATTTAATTATACAGAAATTGAAATAATATTAGCGTTTTTATGAGTTTAACCTTTTCTCTTCGAGGAAGCAATATGAGGACCCAACCACGGGATTAAAATATTGCCTTTTATACCTAAAAAAATGTTTCATTTTGCCTCCATTATTCATATTGTAATGCTTTTGATGCTTGGGTGATCCAAGTTTTTGAATTATTTGAAAAAATCTGAAACCTTAATTAATTTTATGTCTTGTTGAGATGAGGGGTAGTGTTGATGGATGGCTCTACGTCTAAAACAATAGATTATATACAGTATTAATTTATATTAACATCGCATTTTCAATATAATTAATGATTACAAAAAAGGCATATTTTTTCCTGGAATGGGACATTAGGCATGATATATCTATTGGCGTATATCACATTACGTTTAAATGGCTTTTTCGCCATTTCCAGAACGTAATCGGCCATTACGTTCGGTAGCATCCGCCTAAGTGACATACAAAACTGCTCGTAAATCGGTAAAGAAGATAGTAAAATGTGTTTGTTGTTGTCTCTGCATAGCCTGCGGTCCAGATTTACAGCACAATATATCCCACCGATAACAACCAATGTCCGCTTCTATGCCTGGAAGGTCGCTGGGCAGCAAGATTCATATAGTCCAAAACAAAACTCCTCAGAGTTTTAGGTAAACTCCATTAGCTTTGGTCCTAAGCAGGACAAGATTTGTCTTCTCGTCTATGCGCATAACGTGGGTTATATCGGGATATGGAAGAATGGTGCATACTTCCCCAGGATTCCCCACGGAATAACTAATAAATAAAGTGGTCCTGGTATCTAAATGAGCGACATTTATTTTTATTGTATTTTGCAACTACATGTGCCGCATCCTGTAGGTGATACGAAAGTGGACCGCCCTGGGCAGTATCGAATATTATGAGAATAACCACAAGTTTATTTCTAATATATTTCAGAAATCATTTACTAGAAACAATGAAACAGTAGTGATTCATAACGTGCTAACAGAAATGGATAGAAGATTTATTCTAATAATAGTTTTTAGTAAGAGAAATTAAAATTTGCGGTCACGTTTTTATTTTGTATTAAATTGATAATAGGGGATGATAAGAGTCGTCATTAATCAGTTTAGAATTGTTCTCGAACTTATGTTCTCTAGCTGTATGCCCAACTTTATTCGGAAAGTCGGAGTGTGATATTCAGAATACATCCTCCGTGTATCTCACTTCACTACCGGGCCGTACATTTTAACTCCTTCTTTTTCAACCGTCCGAGATAACTATACGGCCGCAGCGTTACGTCATTTTAATAAATTATCCTTAATGTTTAATGACAGCAAGCGGGTATCAAGCTGCCTGGCATCCTGGGTAATTGGCGGCCCGACCTGCAGGGCCGGCAGAGGCCCGATTCGCCCAAGCAGGAGGTGGACAGGGACGTGATTGTGACGACGAGGTACGGCCAAGTGCAGGGCTTCAGAGTCAACCTCTACGACAACCCTCTACCGGAATCCGGCTTCAGACCCGGACAATCGCAGGTCGACAAGGTCCAGGCGGTCGTCACCGTCTTCCTAGGCATACCCTACGCTCTCCCGCCCATTAACGAGGGACGATTCAAGGTAATTTACTCACCGCAATAGACATACTATAGACTTGAGGCAGTATTTTCCGCCCTTAAAATTACGACACAAAAATGTAAAAAGGTATGAAAAAAGGTGATTTAAAATTTATTTTTTGTAAAACTATTTTAATTACAGAAAGTTCTCCTTCCGTAGGATTATTTAGACCTATAGTGAACTGAAATAAAAATATACTTCCAGAAATAAAAACAATACTTCTTGATACAACTGTTTCCATATTGTCCTTAACAATATTATGTATAACTATTTCGAAATGACCAATTATGTTATCCAAGGATTCAATTTGTTTTTTGAATTAATTCTGTATTGTATTCGTCTTGTTTAGATAGATTTATTGCATAAAGTACAAAGTATTACAAAGAATAGGGAAGACCACAAAATAAAATACTTGCACCGCGACACTAGCCTCCCATGAGGGTGGTGCGGAAATGTACTTAACTAAAGTTCGTTAGTTGCACTAGCATCGCGACGCTAGCACTCCTTTGAGGGAGGTGCGGCAATGTACTTAACTAAAGTTCGTTGGTTGCACTTGCATCGCGACGCTAGCGCTCCCCTGAGGGAGGTACGGCAATGTACTTAACTAAAGTTCGTTGGGTGCACTTGCATCGCGACGCTAGCGCTCCCCTGAGAGAGGTACGGCAATGTACTTAACTAAAGTTCGTTGGGTGCACTTGCATCGCGACGCTAGCGCTCCCCTGAGGGAGGTACGGCAATGTACTTAACTAAAGTTCGTTGGGTGCACTTGCATCGCGACGCTAGCGCTCCCCTGAGGGAGGTACGGCAATGTACTTAACTAAAGTTCGTTGGGTGCACTTGCATCGCGACGCTAGCGCTCCCCTGAGGGAGGTACGGCAATGTACTTAACTAAAGTTCGTTGGATGCACTTGCATCACGACGTTAGCAGCTCCCCCCTAAGGGAGGTACGGTAATGTACTTAACTAAAGTTCGTTGGATGCACTTACATCGCGACGCTAGCGCTCCCCTGAGGGAGGTGCGGCAATGTACTTAACTAAAGTTCCTTGGATGGACTTGCACCTTTCTATAGACGGAAACGAAAGCAAAGACGGCCGAGAATATATAAAAAAATTTCACGAATGAAAAAGAACCAAACGAAATTAAAATTCTTCCTGATTTTGAAACATGATTTGCAGAGAGGACCCCATGGTTTATTAGGGCCCAATTAGTTTGAATTCTATTACCCTGAAGGATGTATAGCGACGGATGTCAATACAAAACCCTTACACTGCCAAATTAGGCTATTAATTTTAAACCATTTTTTCGTTATTATACAAGTTATTAGAAGAGTCCAATTGCAGCAGGATATAAGGGAGAATACAACAGTAAAACACAGTTCAGTAAAATCTCACGTTGCTATATTTTGCTGACGAATCAATTCTGGAAATATGGAGAACAGTTCCAATTACTTAAACAGGGTGGGAACGGCAAGAGAGCACGCTTCAATCATATAGGAAGGAATTAGCGCTAGCACATGTGCAGTTCTTAATGCATACTTGTAATGTTAATTTTATGTCCAATCCGGACAGTTTTGTTTTTGCTTATGATTATGTTTCAGTTTAAAACTGGGAATGCCATACCACAAAGTTCCAACTACCTGATGAAACTAGAGCTGCGTATTCTCTCCAACGTAGGCTTGTGAATCTTTGATTTGAATCTTGATGGGATTCGCTGGACGAAACCAGACTTGTCTTGTTCCTCACCAGAAAACCAATAGAGAAGAGAAGTCATTAGCGGAAATCTGTTCCAATTACCAACAAGATTAGTTAACCTGAAAAATATGAAAAACCTAATTTACACCCGTGTCCATTAACATGTATTCTGTACGAACAATACTGACGATGACAAGTAGTCACCGAAACTGGGACCTTGCCACACTTGGAGAATATTCCCATCTCTTACCGTTTCAAGATAAAGGGAGAATGTACTCATGCCACCATGAAGATACGTACTCATGCCACTCTCTCGGGTTTCCAAAGCTCCCACGATTGTCTCTCCCGTACAGAATGATATTGCTTTACTCTAATTTGGTTTGATGCTCACCCCGAACTGACGTATGGTCCGAGAAGCGAGAAAACCTCAAATGTGTCGTCTAATTGACGTTGACACGTATTGGCCGGATTTCGATAAATATATTACTTTAAATGGTAACGCGGGCGGATTCCCGATAGGATTACATTGTAATGGTACCAATTTTTTATTAATATCATTAATACGGTTTGCTATCGATCTATTTTCTAATACGAGACAGGTTTATTTTGTTTATCGGCATAAGGGGACAAATCATTTTCCTGTTCCGTGTTCCCCGAACTCGGATAGGGACAGACACAGAATGATATTACTTCAATCTAATTTGAGTTTAATGGTGTTTATGCTTTTCCCGGACGTATAGCTAAGGTTCGAAGAGCAAAAAAATAGGTTCTACGAAATGAAAGACGAAGCGTAGGTGGTCGGTCAGGGCTGTATAAAATGTCCCGTGCGGGGGCAGCTCCTCCGTATCAAATGTCTTCCCAGAGAACACTTTCACATTCTGCCGTTCTGGTCAATGCCCTTCCAGTTCCACACAGCTCTCGCCAGTATAACCGTCGATTCGAAAATATAAAATTCTCGGGCGATTAAAATCAGGTTTTGCGTCTTACCCGTCGCTGTTGCGATCTTCCGCCACCGTGTGCTAGACCGATTTCGCCTTTTCGCCATCATCAATTGTGTTCTATTGGAAATTGACTGGCCTACGCATGTCGGTTACGCGTCTAGGTGGGATGCTTCACCGGCTACTGTTCTATAAAATGAACACGTTAGGAAAAATAATATTTCATTCATTTCCTTTACATTGATTTAAACAAATTAAAATTAATTAATTTTAATAAAATATTAATTTAAATGTTAATTATAATTTACGTAATAATTTTAATTTTAATAAAATAAGATTTATTTCGTCCAATATAACTCGAAGAATAAAAATATATTAGAGTATATATTGTTTTATATTTTCCGAAAAGGAGTAACGGTACCAATTTTTTATTATTATCTTGTAGAAGTAGCGGGTACAGGGAAAGTTTTGTTTTGCCCCAGTGGCAGAAAGGGACAGTTAATTTCCCTGTTTCCAATTACGAACTCTGAGGGGGGTTTAGGTTAAATAAATACTTCGGGGAATTATTTACGGAGCCCCTATCTCGTACAGTCGATTGCTCGTTTCAGCAACGTTTTGCTATCTTGATGTTGTATCAACGGAGTCTATGTAATATTGCAGACAGTTAATGATGTTATCGCGACAATGGGGATATAATTATAATACGGGGTTGGACAGGCGATCGCCCCGCATTTTAAGCCTGTGGCTATGACCGAGCTTTTCTCGGCTCATGACCGAGCTTCTGATTAAAGGCCGTTTTCAGTTGCCTTTACCTCGTTGTAAATTTAATGTGGCGTTAGTTGCATTATCCCCTGTGTTGGTTTGACCGAACTTGGCCAAAGTGGTGCCAGAGATAAACTGGGAGTGGCTTTGGACTCATTAGGAGAGCCCAATATCCGGCTAAACCTCTCCAGAACCTCCCCCCCACCGTCTATCTGGTAACTATTCGCTCCTTACACAATGTCTGAACTCATCCAGCTGTGATATCCAGGTTTTATTTCAATGTATCGTCTGCTGTTGCACTCGAGTTAATAATAAAAATAATTCTTATCCTTTTGTGATAATTCGTGTCCGCTCTCTTATTTGGCCCTAGATCGGTTTTGGCATTCCCCTATCGTCAGTACCATTCCGACAGTAAGACTAGGTTCTTACACCAAAATAGTGTTCTAAATTTGGAACGTATAAATGAGTGGAATCAGATGAGCGCGAGAGTGTTTCATTCGAATTATTTATTACTCTGGGTAGCTGCCCCCGTCAGGTATATTGCAAATGCTTCAGCTATTTTCGCGATAATTAGAACAGGGAATCAACTATGTAAATTTTGCTCTTTATTTTCCGATTTGGTCCATGTATGTGTGAAATTGGATGAGTTTCATACTTCCTGCCTCGCAGCGGTTTCTCCAGTTGGAAAGGGACTAAAACCCGTCCTATGTTTACTATATGGCTTCAATCTGACCTCATCAACTCGAAATACGTTCCCTCTTTTTATTTAATAAAAGAGATAGAATTAAAAAGAACTGAAAAAAGCCATCTCGTATAATTCCCTTTTTCATAAAGTCCGATCTGGTTTTAATACTGCGGATCAGAATATTTAATGCTGTGCATATTATTTCACCTGAATAGTACAATTCAAATGTCTTAATTTCAGTTCTATGTAAAGTACTATGAATCATCATATTGAGTATTAATATCATAAATAATGGGGGAATGAGCTAGAAGGGCTGGAAAATATGGTCTAGGGGAGGCCAATGATTGTCGCGAATGAAGATGATGATAGCTCCTCGGACGATAATCATTTCTTTAAAATGTAATTCGTAATTTCATAATTAATTAGCCTTTTATTCTCCACTAGCGTCATTCTTTAAAACGAGGTAGAATTTACCGAATTTATATTTTTACCGAGAGTATATTTTAATTTGTCTTAGCAAGTAGTACACGATTTAAGGGAGTTATATTAATATATAATAATATATTACTGTATATAGGTAATGGCTACGTCACTTCATACAGTTGTGGCAATAAAGAGATTTACTCGAAAAGAGCGGAAGAATTTTTCATCTTATCATCCTTTTAGGAAAAATTATCGCGAACAATTTACTAAAGATTTCTCTTGGGATCATTAGAACTTTGGACATTGATAGTTATAATATAGGTATGCTATATTTTACTATAGAGGTGATAGGGAATGAAAAATCCATAACCGAGAAAAAGATTTAAACCGGAGATATTAAAAGAAAAATATATAATTACAATGGATGGGCGTTTTATTTCTTTCATTAAAATGTAGAACTTTCTGCGCCCGATTCGGGAATTTCCAAATTAAACAATGTTGCTAGGATGTGTTAAATGAATTTTCCGCATTTATTGAACATTCTAAAAGAAATTTATTGTATACATAAAATATATGCATATTGTATACGACTTATTCAACTTATCCTTCCTTCTGACTGTTCGTCTATTTACCATTCTTCCCGGCATTCTTACGATTTGCCCCCCCCGCTGATTCTTCTTTCCGCCGAAAAGTAGGGTTTCAAGTTATATTTGGCACTGAGGTGTGTTTATTTCGGCTGTTGGCAGCCGGCGCGCAGCCACCCCGGCTGGCAGGTTGTCCAGGCGGTTGACTTCGGGCCGGCCTGTCCCCAGCCCTCCGCCTACACTGGAGCCACAAAGGGCATCAGGGACGTTCACGAGGACTGCCTCTACCTCAACATATTCACACCGTCGGTAAGTACTAGTTTAAACTCATTTAACCTGCACGAATAATATATTTTGTATACCGCGAGTTTTGAATTGCGCGAAATTTTAAATACCCCTTGACATACAAATATAATGTCGACGCCTGCCCAGGAAACCATTTGCCACTCATATACAAGCTCAGAAACGGGCCGTTTTATTTTGAAATTTATACCGCTTTATAACATTCAATAAGGTTGATAATTAATCGAATAATACCGTAGAATAATAATTTCATAGTTCTGTAACGTGCGATACTGCTCAAAGCATTTAGGACTATGTAGTGGAATGAGGCATGTTTTACATTGCCGAGTCGTTTCACTTCTTATATTGTGTTTCGTACACACACGGAATCTTTTTGCAGGACGTTGCTTTTCGTCCTGTGTATATTCTAAAGCAATACCCAGAATTGGATTCACATAATTTATAAAATTTGATTCGGACGCTACGTATTGGATGTAATTTAGTCGCCCTCCGAATTTCACGAGGGATTCGTCTATGACGATATTTTCCTCTGGGTGTATAACTCTTGAAACCCGGCGTTCGAGAAATCCACCGGCCAAAAAACGTTTACGGGGCATAACTTGCGAAAATACGGGTGTTTCTATTATTTTCCGTTTCGACCGATACACGTCTATTTTAGATTTTTTTGTTCGCGACACGATAATGCATAACGCAAAATATGCCCTAAGCTCTTCGTTCGTTTGCGGATACCGCTCTTCCTTCATTTTCGAACCCTCTTCCATTCTCTTTTGCGCTGCATATCTATTCGTTTCTCTAACTATCGTTTCGAAAAAATCATCGCATAATACTTCTAAACGAAACAGCATCGATGCACGAACGAAACAGTTTAATCTAATAATATACTGCCCGGGGTTAGCCAAAGACAGTTCTCGACGTCTCGTCAAGCAGTCGATGAAAAACTTAACGTTTTCTGTTGAGAAAACAGAAAACAAGTTCAGTTTTGCTGAATTTTGTAGCAATAAAATATATGAAAATATGAAAAACAAATATTTTATTAGGTTTACGTTAAAATATATTTATTATTAGCTTATAGTTAGGAGACCGCATTTGTTTTATGATTTGATTGAAGAAATCTTAATAATTCTTTTTCTAGACGAAATCCGGACTGGCGCAGACCTATCCGGTGATAGTCCACATCCACGGTGGGGAATTCTATAGGGGCGCGTCCAACCTGTTCCCTGGACACGTAATGGCAGCATTTTACAACGTAGTCGTTGTCACTTTCAACTACAGGCTGGGAGCATTAGGTATTTGTATTACAATAATTTTTACCGATGCTAAATTTTTAATTCGTATCTCAGCTAAACTAGATATTAATTGCGACATCAATTGGACCTTTTTATCCAGCAAATTAATCACGCGATAATGTGCCAAAAAATAACCATGCAGTTCGTGTCATCGACGGTCGAAATCCAATAATGCTGTTCAGAAGTGCTGTAACATTATCGGGAATTAATTATTCATCCATTAGCAGCCAATTAATCATTCACGAACTGCCGTAATATTGTTTAGATAGAAAGTTTGTTATGTAAAGGAGGTTTAAGATACTTCGTCTGCTGACGGTGATTTTCTCTCAACACTAACAAAGACGTCTGGTGGAAACAAAGTTAGGTATAAAGTGATGCTGGAACTAAAATCTGTCTCGTTACTGTCCTTCGTTAATAATAAAAAATAACGTTATCATCCGTGTAAATGTAATTTGTTTGTATTTGCGACTCGGAAAAGGCCCCTGTCAAATTGTGAAAGCAAATAATAGATTTTGAGTTCAGAAGCTATTCCTTCAAATCCGCTTTACACAGAACGCTGTTGGTTCAGCCAGATTTGAATTGTGATTCCCCCTTGTACGATACAGCGGCTTCGAATTTATTTGTGAAAATGTAAATGTAAATTCCCTATCGAATTTAACTGAAATCTTCTAACATTAATAGGCGAACCCGTGACCCATTTTGCGGTTGGGTAAATTTATTCCTGTTGCATTTTTTCAAATTGCATGTTTCAAATCTTTATTCAATGAATAAAGATACTTTATTCACACACACACACACACACACACACACACATTAGTTTTCTTTCATAGCCAGTCAAAAACTACGTTTACTAATATTACGTTTTTGTGTGGAATGTTTGATTGCTATTTACCCCGCTGGGAAACGATATATTTTCTATCATTGCGCAAATATTTCTCCGACGCAAAATATACTGGAGAAAGTGTCAACGAGGGGAGCGAATGCCAATTGCCGATACTAAACTTTTCCCCGGTGGCCCAAAACCACAGGGAAATTTCAAGACCCTGACAAATGTAGATATACTGACGTAGGAAAGCAAAATTGAGTTGGAAAGATAACGTTGTTGTTCGACAAACAACTTTTTCTGAGTTCAGCGGGGGGGGGGGTGAAAGTATAGTGGGACGGGGGAATTCTGACGCCCTTCCGAATCATGTCACAGTTACTGGGGCAGATATAATGTTCCTGGTGGTGAAGAATTTGAGGTTGCGTGTAGTGTTACTTTCAGGGAAATAGAATAATGTGCCAGGTGGGAAGTTTGTCATTTAGACATTTAAGGCGCCAACGCATTTATTTCTGTTATTCATTAGGCGTTTATCTGGGTACGGAAAATCCGTCCGGAAGGCAATAGTACAAATTGTAAGAGTTTCCTTACAAAACAAATTGGTTTCGTATTTCTTACAAGGGATTGGCGAGGTTTCGGAATTGTATGGTCTTACAGCTGTCTTGTTTGTGAATACATTCAGAGTAAGCCCCAAATAGGCGTGATAGCGGTTAAGTGCGTGTTCCAATGAGAACACGAGTTTGCGATATATCCCTAGTCAGGAAAATCATTACAAAAATAACAGCGACTTACCTTTATTGCTGCACCTTGTTTTCCTTTCAGTGAAATACACAAACGTGAACTCGTACAGCATTCAACATCATTCAATGCCCTCTGGGCTATTTCATCGAGGAAAAGCGTTGTATTATTTTTGAACTACTGAAACTTTTGGTTGGCCGGGATAACCGAACGGTGAGCAAATGTGGCGATTCGTATTTCCCTATGAAATAAACGGGATTGAAATTGGTCCCTGAGTGAGGACCGGTGAAATTGGAATTTTTTGGTCCCAACATCATTCTTCATCGGTCGCTTAGTGGTCCGGCGGGGATTATTGAATTTTTGGTGTGTATAATTTGTATTTTGTAATGTCCGGAACGACCGTAACTACGAATACCGAAGATATCGATACGAGTCGGTTGCTGCGGTAAGGTCGATCAAGTGGGAAGGTGTTCGTTGAGAGGGCACGCATTCCGCGTGTTGTTCAAACCAACTTGTCTTTGTATTTGCAGGTTTCCTGAGCACGGGTGACGAGAACAGTCCCGGAAATTACGGTATTCTGGACCAGGCTATGGCTCTCAGGTGGATCTACGACAACATCGAGTCCTTCAACGGGGACCGGAGCTCGATCACGTTGTTCGGTGGTGCTGGAGCGGGGGCCGCCTCCGCCGGTCTGCTCATGCTCAACCCGAGGACATCCAACATCATCACCAGGGTCATAGCCCAGGTTAGCCAAGTCTCTTCTTATATAAACCACTGCCTGGGCCGAGGCTGAAGGTTGCCAATATGAAACATACTTATTATTTTGTAACGATAAATTCGGGGATGCTTAATTAGACGTCGTTAACTAATTTAAGATACCTGCTTGCGGGCCTGCGAGGGTTTGGCATGTTGTCACTCTTGCAATATTCTGACCGGAAGGTGCGCTGTTGTATTACCCCCCAACCCACTTGTACTAAGGTAGTAATACCTTTGTTTGTTCACGCTTGATGGTGGTACGTGACTATTTGACACAAAATCATATTGTGTGTTATTGGTCGATGGAGTTACTGTGCATACTCGCTAATTGCTCAGGCAGTGCTTATTTGCCTTCTGTGTCCATTATATTTGGCTCTTTTGTCAATGTCAATGATGGTCACTATTATTTTATGTATCAGCAGACTCTAATTTAATTTAAGTGTCTTTCAAATTAGAGTGGATCGGCGCTCGCTGATTGGGCTCTGATTTTGGACCACTACAGGGCTCAGAACACGAGCAGGGTTTTTGCCCAGCAACTTGGCTGCAGTATCGAGTCCTCCTATAAACTTGTGGACTGTCTCAGAAGAGGGAGAAATTTCTACGAATTAGGGAATGCAGAATTTCAGGTAACTTTCTTAATAGCTTCATACAGAATTGTAGATGGCGCATGAACAATTATGAGACAAATTTTAGAAAATATAACGTCACAGATCGTTTTCAGATCCAGAAATGTGATAGAGGCACTGAATTGTGTGCATTCCACGCATATTGTCTTTAAATGCAGTAATACAGTGTAATAAAGTCCTAAAAAGCTTGTAATTATAGGATTTTACTTTACTAAGGGAGATATTTTTTAAGTATTACAAATCATTGTACAGCTTGTATTCTATTCTCCAATATTTATTAATTCCATTGCTTCTCAGTATTGCCAATAGCCTGCAGTTAACAATTTAGTGAGACACTTTCTCATATTTTCAAATTTGGAATATATTTTCATTTTTTATTTTATCATAAATTATAATTATCTAATAATCCTAATCCTAATCTAATAAAATCCTAATTAATTATAATTCTCTTTATACTCTTCACTGATAACTGGATACTGAGATTGTCTTCTCCAAGCTTGTTTCAAGGTTATGTGGGTCGTTATTTATTTTGTAGTTACTATTGATTTTTGTTTCAACCTTGATACCATAACCTGTACAATTTTTCAAGAAAGATCAATTTCATTTTGATTTTAGCCTGAAGTTGGAACATTCCCTTGGGGCCCAGTTTTGGACAAAAGGTTTACTATGCCAGGTGATAGTTGGTATGAGGGATGGAAACAGGAGGACTGGTTCTTTACAAATTTCACTCCTGAAGTACAAATAAGAAAGAGGGCTTTCAATTCTGGCCTCAGTTACCTGACTGGTGTTACCACACAGGAAGCTTCATTTATTATTTGTAAGTGTATAGTAGTCAATCATCATACATTTAAAAATGCACTTAGATATTAGTAGTTTCTTGTCTTGTATATATTTCTGCCATACTTGAACAAATTTCTTCAGGAACATTTGCATTTCAACCCCATTTATTTACATAACCCCATTTATGTGCGTTAAATAAATGAAAGTTCCTTTTGTTAATTTTTATTATTTAAAATAAACTGTCTCATAACATTTTTCATTATGGGGGAAATAGTTGAACACTTTTGATAATGTGGCACCTCAGAAACATCTTTCAATGAAACTTCAGTTCATTGGCATATTTAACCAAATAATTCAGTATTGCTCTTCTTAATAACATTTTATTTTACACTATAATAATATTGGAAATAAATATTTTTCAGCAAACAATGAAACACTTTCACCACATTTCCAAATAGATGAACAGTGGTTTGATCAGAAAATCAAAGAATTAGTTTTGAAATACAATTACACATTGAATCCAGATGGTATTTACAGGGCCATTAAGTATAGGTATACATACTGGCCTGATCCAACAAATAGAACGCACATCAGAGAACAGTTTATTGATGTAAGTATTCCAAACTGGAACTAAATGAATTAATGAAATCAAATTTGAATAACAATCAAATTGAAACTCAAATAAAATACATAGATGCATAGTAGTATTATAATGATTTGGTTTGCATGTATTTTAGAGTGAAATAGCAGTCCATTTTTAATATTAGTAATGCTAGACACAGTAACCCTTAAGAAGAAATTAGTTTGTGACAACCATGTTTTTGTACTGCTAGCTAAATGGAATACAAATTTTTAAATTACAGAGTATCATTGTTTTTATTATAACAATAAACATTGACACTGTTTTGTTTTTTATTCTATGATGTGACCATATATTTTTATATTTGTACAAAACTGGCTTTTTTTGTTTACAGATGATGTCAGATTTCCTTTATAGGGCACCAACAGACCATATAATTAAATTGCTTGTGGAACAAAATGTACCTGTATACAGTTATGTCATGAATACAACCATTGAAGCCCTCAGGTTACCATTGTGGGCCAAGTATCCTCATAATATTGAACACCTCCTGCTAATGGGAGCTCCATTTTTGGACCCAGGTATTTCGCTAACCTATTTTCATTGCACTTTTCCAATGGATTATTTTGTTAACATATTTAATGAATAATTTAATTTATTGGATATGTAGTAAACAATAACTGAACTTGTCTATAAGCGTAATATGATTTTTATAAGCAATTTACTAAAAATGTTTTTGATTCTTGATATCTGAAAACCTTGTTATTTTCTTTGACAGAATTTCTACCAAAATCATTGAAAGTGAATAAGTTCATGTGGACTGACAATGACAGGAATATGAGCCATTTTTTCATGAAAGCCTACACAGACTTTGCTAAATATGGGTAAAATATTCATGAATATTTTGTAGCTATTATTGCATTTTTTCATTAGATGGTGTAAAAAGTAATTTATCATTTACTATTTAGAAATCCATCTCACACCCAGATCTTGGGTTTGCACTTTGAAATGGCAAGACCTGGCAATTTGAGGTATTTGAATTTGAACACAACTTTCAATTCAACTATTATGCTCAACTACAGACAAACAGAGTCTGCATTTTGGACTTGGTATTTGCCAACTGTCATTGGTATTCTCGTACCTACTTATCCACCATCAACAGAAGTAAGTGTTGTATGTTATTCTTTATAAAAAAAGCTGTTTTCAAAAAATAAAAATCCTTTTTATGTTAATAATCTGAATATGTGGATAATTAATCAAATATTAATATTAATATTATTATATCATTTTAATACTCTCTTGAAAATTTAAATAAAATATATTCAAATTATTTGTATCTTCTATTAAGGTAATTATTACCACTATTCTTAATTGAATAGGTATTTATTATTGGTCAGGATTTGTCCTGGTTTTACTGTACCATTTATTAGTTGACTAATAAATAATAATTTTAAATTCTTTCAATATTTTTGTAGTTCTGGTGGGAGCCAAAAGAGCCATTGCAGATAGCATTTTGGACAGTCTCAGGAACAAACCTTCTTCTGATTGTGCTTGTTGTCATATTTTGCATACTCTGGAGGAATGCAAAAAGGTATTAGGAAATCACAATTGAAACCGGTAATAATTATGAAATTGTAGATCTGGATACGAGTTCCTTTCTACAACGGCAAAAGGGAGGGGCGATGGTGTCAACTTTTTAAACGCTTACCACCACAACTGATGTCAGAAGAATGGGTTGCATGAGGTTCAGGTTCAGCATGACTTCTCAATAGTTCATCAGAATCTCAAACTTTTTTCTATTTCTATTATAAATTATTACTAACTTTTTTTAACCCTCTTTGAAACCTAATCACTTCAGTATTTTTCACTTATCTTAGGATTCTGCATGTTGGATGGTTTGCATGATAGACTGTTAGTAGGTTTAAATTTGGGTGAATTTTAAATGAATATATACAATCATACTCAATACTTCATATAGAATTAATTCTATCTTAAATAAATTTTAAACATCCAGAAAATGAATCTGATTTTCTTTTATTTGCTTACTCTTTAGCTATACTCCAATTTGAGAAGGAAATCATTGAAGTGTATTATATTTCTGATATTTAATTTAACGTTGCAAAGTATTGGATGTGAGTTTTCCCCTTTCTTTGCATATTACATCATAAAGTTATGAGTGAAAAGACAATATTATTTCTTGCATTTTTGTGAAAAAAAATTTTACTTGTTCCAAATTGTTGTCCTTTACCTATATTCATTGGCTTATTTATAATATAAATAAAAACAATGTACATTCACTGATGTATAGTCATTAAGTCACAGATGACTGCTTAAATGAAATTGAATGAAAATAAAACTTGCTACATCTCATTCAAAATTATGTAACACAAATTGTGCATGTTGTGAAACATAAAAATTAAAGCGTTTGTTTGAAAATATTTTTTTGTAAAATAACAAAGGAATTACTGTAACAATTTCTCCATATGCATCATGATTGTTATGATATGTATTAGGTGTTATCAAGAAGCTATAACTGTTTTAATGTCTAGTGAGTGATTATAGGTGTTATTGTTCAACAGTATTAAACTCAATAATGATTTGTTATGCATGACAGACTATGTGTAGAAGTGATTACATTGACTTTGATTGTTGTGGATGTTTACATTGTCTCACTTTGTTAATTTTTTTGTTTTATTAACTTATTTCAGACAGAAAGACCGTTATTACAGCAGTGATATTCTAATGATGAGGGATGAGCCTGAAAGGGGGATTGAGAACAAATCAGAAAGCGCCGGCAATATTTATGAATACAGGGACACTCCACCACTGTCAGAGCCAAAGAAATATGAACCAAGAAAATCAGCGTCAACTCCTTCATTGAGGATGGGCGGAAGCAATTCTTCACTAAAAGACTCTGGACTTGTCTCATCAAGTCCAAATGGAGAACCAAGGAGATCGAAGACTCCCCCAGTTAGGAGATCTTTGCCAAGGAAGACCATCACTTCAGGTGGAGTACCTATGACGGATGTTTAACTCTTTAAAAAAAGTGAAACAAAATATTTCAAGTGATGAACTCAAGGGCAGATCTTTATTTTTTCCAAGTGGAATTGTCAGGGGAAACAGGAGGAATATCTGAGGCCTAGTCCAACCATCAAAGATGTATTTACCAACTTGAATTTTATACAGTTGATTACTGAATAACAAATATTGTTTTACATAACAAGAATTTCAGAATGAATAACTATTAAAGGAAATAACTGTGTTGGAATTGGCTAATG
Source organism: Lethocerus indicus (assembly GCA_019843655.1). Classification (NCBI taxonomy): domain Eukaryota; kingdom Metazoa; phylum Arthropoda; class Insecta; order Hemiptera; family Belostomatidae; genus Lethocerus; species Lethocerus indicus. The sequence goes on along the minus strand of JACDQD010000007.1, from coordinate 4,297,080 downwards.
TTGTTCCATCAATATAATATAATTCAGAGTTCTTGTGGCTCAGAGTATGTGAGTCAGAGATATTGTGATAAATATATAAATATCTGTATATCCACAAATATGGATTAATAAACAATGATTTTATTCCATAATTTTCTAAATTTTGAATAAAGTCCAAAATGGAATTTTTTCCTTTCTGCATAAGTATGGTGTTTGGTCATGAACTTCCTCACTTTTGAATTGAATAAGAAAAAAATTAGATGTTAATTATTATCATTTTTCTACCGAATGAAGATATATTGTGTAGAACTGTTGTAGGTGTGATAATGGTGTCACTTTTGATGTTTCAGTTATGAGAATGAGTTCTTACAAGTTTTTGTTTGTATAAATAATGCCTTCAATTAATTTCTTCTTTAAGTTTTACAAAATGCTCTCAATTCAGTTTTAATTTCCGTTGAAGGTAACAAAAATGTGAACTGATTTGTTGTCCTTAAAGACAATGTTGGTTGAACAACTAAGTTTAACATACCTGTAATATGTTAAAAGTGAGATGATTTCAGTGAGAGAAACTAGATTTGGAGATAAAAATTGATCTGCCCCAGAGATTAAAAATTTGAAGTTAATTTTTACTAATTGTACCTGCTGATCCAATTTACTCTTATTGTATAATTCAAATGATATATGTCTCATATCTAAACTTCAGTAAATGATTTTTAGATGTGCTGGTCATTTTGGAAACTAACAACCAAAATTAATTTAAACTAATCTTTAAGATTTCCAGTTATTCCTTGCTAGAATTTTGTTAATTTGAATTTATAAAACAATAACATTGCATGATACTTGCAAGATCTTGCACTATTCGTATATTTATACTCCCAATAAATTACTGTCCTTGCTCTGTTCTTGTATACATAAATAAAAATTACTGGTTCATTAATCACCATCATTAAATCTGCAAATATCTATTTCAAAACCAATTTGATTTTACTGGAGTAAGTAGGATATAATGGAATTAATGACAATCCTGATAATTAACTTTAGGTATAATAGCATAATATTGAAAACTACCCACTTTCAAATATCACTCTTTTATACATAATCACAATCATTATTCCATATACAACTACCAGGACAAAGATCTATGTCTTTTATCACCTTTTGAGTTTTTTCATCTTATGATTATAATGTAAAAAAACATTTTTAATTAATTATGCATAAAACTATTAATAAATTATTTACTTATATAGATTCTGAAATTAACCTTATCTTTTTCATGGAAATTTGTGTAAGCAAATAAGATATGTTAAAATAATTTATTTGAAGGTGTTTGTAGGTTGGTGGGAGGGTGTGTTTGAAACATCACTTGTGCAATTTTTTTGTCTTTGCTTGCTACTACAGTTTAAGTTTCATGGCGTCATCAGTAACATTCCATTAGTAATACAGTGAGGTACTTATTATCTTTGCTGGTGAAGCATCCAATTCTCACAAACACTAAACAATTATTGTTTAACAGGGATAAGGGGACAAAAGTGGCAAGTTTTATTTTAGTTTGCTACTGAAACAAATTTAGTAATATCATGTGATATTAAAAATATATAATTTTGAATCTTATATAAAATGTGTTGTATTAAAATGTTCATTGATTTGCATTCTCAGTACTCAGTAATTCTACTTCTGTAATTCATTATGCCAAGTGATTTTCTAAATGGGTGCAGTTTTTCTTGTTTCTTAATTTTTTTGTCCTGTTATAGAGTTTAATTATTTTTTTAAAAGATCTTTCTTTTAACATTAATAATATTTTCTAATGAGTTGTTGATATTTACAAATTGATTTAATTTTAAGATATGTATAAAGTGTATAGATTATAGTTGTTATATTCATAGTGCTGTTCTACATTGATTTATAAAATGAAGAAAAGGAAAGTAAAGATTATGCTTTAAATTTATTATATTTAGTTCATATATAATTTGTGTGAATAGTGGGAAATTAATGTATGCATTAATATATTCCATTCATTCCAAATTGTGTCATTTTAGAAATATATTTGTTAATTTGTTTTAAAAATAAGTTGACTAATATGTTTATGCAGTAAGTCAATATGTTTTATCTATACTGATAGAACATATTTTCATTTCAAGAGTTAATAATTGTATAATCTTATATCTTAATTGAGAGCTTTAACTATTTATTTATTGTACTTTAAACATAGTTATTGATGCCATAATGCAATCAAAATGAATAGTTTTGTTACCTTCTTTTTTATTTTCTTAAATCCCAAGCATCACTGGAATACTTACTGGAGATAAACTATCCATTCAGCAAAAGAATATTATGTATTATGATTTCAACTGCCAAAGCTATTTTCTAAACCCGATATCTGTGAAAAGATTAAATATAGGCGTATATGAACAAAATTTATTTTATTATTAGGGTATCATGTGCAATTTTTTTCAAGAACCATAATTTTTATGTTTTTTTATTACAAAATATACTTTAAAAATAAGTTATGTATATTACACTGTAATTTTTATTTGGTCCATTTTTTGTTTTAATTTTGTATAATCCGTTGAAATATTATGTGACAAGTAAGTATTATGTATATAATAATGTAAAATAATAGTCAGATCTCAAGTTAGAAACATTGCCAAAAAGGTACTTTGTTATTAATAAATTTGTGAGTATAAACAATGTTTCCCGTCCATTTAAATTTGACTGTGTAATAATAAATGATGTTTCACAGAGAAAATGTAATTATATTTTTAAAAACTCTTCTGGTAAATATATTAATATATAATTGACTAACATTATGTTCATGATACATAATAGAATCCCCTCATCCCCCCTTTTTTTATGCATGTATTACATTTTCAATTGAACTTGTATATTCATTATTACCACTTTCATTTGTCAATACAAAGGTATTGTCAGAATCAGGAAAAAGAAAAAACAAATAAAATAAAAATAATTAATTATTAGGAAGATATTTGGTAACAAAAAATGGTTAAAGATATAAAAAAGCATTTATCTACAGTGCTAGTTAATCACTGTTTGGCAGGTAACTGAATTTTAATGGTCCTTCTTCATTGTCACTTTCTGCTGTGTATTTCTTCTGCTTTGGTTTAGGCTTAGCAGGACCTTCTGTTTCTTCACAGTAAAGGTCTAAATCTCGTCCCATATAGCATACCAGTATGTCCAAAACTACTCCAATGACTGTAATGGCTATAAAAAAGGAGAACAAGTTTTTTCTAGTTTTAAATTTTTGAGTTTAAAATTTTTCTTGTTTGCAACATTATAGGTTTTAATAGATGTCAGTTTACCTGCTGCAGTTCCATTTAGTGCATATCTGAATGTATCTTTGTCATAGAACCAGCAGTTGCCCTTAGAACCACAAGTTTCATCCCAGACTAGGCATGTGGAGTCTGAAAAATAAATTCGTTTTATTTTCTTTGAACGGATATTAAGATTTATTTTAAATTTGTCTCCAGCAATTTTAAAGAAGTATTTTGTTTTGTAACTAAAACCATGCTTGCAAATTTTGATTAATACCTATAATAGCTCCATACAATATTGGGCCTGGTATGAACGCCATCAAGCTGATGAGTAACAACGACAATCCTTGCGCAAATGCTTTGTCCTCCGGTTTTACAGCTCTAAAACAAATTCCGAACAATTACCAGACGAACTTTTTAATATCTTAGTAAATACTATTTCTGGTACATGAGCACAAGGAATAAGACACAAAGTGAAAAGCGGACAAGGCTTGTAGAAGGTGCCATGTTCTGCAGTTCATTCAGTATTACCGCACACTTTTCTCATCGAGATACATTAATCGCCTCCCTGGACACAGTTTTGTAAGAGATCTCTCACCTTTCCTTCGATGACAGTTCTACTACTACCAGAAACAATCAGTGAAACAAACAGTCCACATCAGGACCGTTTGCTCGACATATTTGTCGGAGATGAAGATGGGCAGGTCCAGTTCAATATTGTTTCTTTTAAATTCCCGACCTCTTTCTTAGGTTGGCATTGAAGAAGACACATCTCATAGCTGCCACATTATTATATCGTTGCGGTTTGACACTGTTATAAAAGGGCAGAAGGGGGGCTCATTGCTCCAGCATCCTGTTCCTACCCCCCCTGCCCAACCACCCCCCGGGTCAAGGCGCTCGCTCTACTATCAGTTAGACAGCAACTCTACTGGCTACTCGTATGTTCGTCTAAGGGAAACACCATTAGATCTCTCGGGAGAGATCATCACCGGTTTATTTCGTGTGGAATAGGAGGGACGTTAGTAAGGATCCAAAATGTAGAAAAACCACTCTAGGACAGACATTTCGAGACCACTATCGCCGCCGGGAGGTGGGCTCACTTGCTGGCGCCAAACCTCTTTCTGTTTTCTATCTTCCACCCCAACTTTAGACATCGGAAGGGTTTCCGAGGGTTCTTCACGGATTAGTGAGGAAAGCAGGACCTCGCTACAACCGAGAACGACAGTTGTTCCATCAGGAACAGCTGCTTCCTTAGCATCCCTAATTGATTAATGAGTCTTACAGTTTCAGTTATTTAACATTCTAGAAAATTAATAAGCGTCAGAAGAATTGATATAGCCCCTTTACCATCCATCCTTATTTTTGGTCTTAGTGGACTACTCTTTTTACGTGCAGTAGTCATTTCGGTTCGCTTACCTGTAGTTGACTAGGATGTTACCAATTTTGCCGGTGGCTCCGAAAAAGTGTATTATGAACGTAACGAAAAAAAAGAAGTAGAAGTTATAATTGCAGTCCAGTTGGCATGGACCGGATTTCAATTCCCCGGTGTAGGTGAAGTATTCGGGCAAGTCCGAGCCCGTCGACGACGTCACATTAAAAGCTGGTATACACGAACAGTTGTAATAGTGCTGGAAAAAGGACAAAAAAAGAGTTACACAAATAAGAAGTGTCTGCATTTCTGCAGTTTCACAGTTATAAATCTTTGGAAAGATTTGCGGAAAGGCCGTCCTTTGGAAGGGGGGCACTGGCGATGTCCGTGGAAGCTGAAACTGGTCTAATGCATGCCAGTGGACACACATAGTATACATAGCAACGTATTTATTATCCCCTCCCCAATTTTTATTTATTATCAATAGATCCCCCCGTAATTCCCTCATTAATCTCAGTTTTTACTCGACCGTATTATAATATCGTTTTAAAACAATACTGTTTATTGAACTGGGTTAATAAACTGTTTTATTTTATTAAAAATAAATCGCCGTCCTCACCATGAGCCCATTTTCTTTTTTCATGCTGCTGCACCCAGCATGACAAGCCGAATAGAACGTCAATTTATACTCGTCCAAACAAACGGGTGAATATTTCAGATAATCGCAACCGCAATCCTTGTTGCATTCGTTTCCGAGAACAACGCTGCAAATTATAAGCAATTAAATTAGGTAGGTGCAAGAAAAATGAAATTTCAGAAATACGAACGGTACAATTTTAAAAGTTTACCTGTTGTTCTGGATATTGTAGCCGACCATTGCGTTGTCTGTGCAGCTGAGGGAGGTGTAGGACAATTCGCCGAAAATGAAAATGAACCCGACGATCACATTCCAACCGAGCAGATAGCGCGGCCCAGGCTTGAATTTGGTTATGAGTACGCCGGAGACCATGAACCCTGAGACGACAGACAGCAGTGCTATAGGGCCTGAAACAAGGCACAAGAAAACAAGTTCTTTCTTATATTTTATCTAACTTTCTAATTCGAGTTGCCAGCGGCACGCTACTAAAGATGGCGGCGAGCCGAAAAGTCGTTCATGAAATGTAAATGTTGTTCGACGATTTAATTATTTTTAATAAATATTCAGACACGTGTACTTGCCAATTAATAAGCTGGCGTCGGAAGAGGATTTGTTGAACTGGACCTCAAGATACTTGGAAAGAAACGTGATATAAACGGTCGCTCCGAGTATGTAAAATACTCCCGAGAATATGTTGACGATTAACAGTTTGTTTTTAAAAAGTCGTTTGCACGCCGAAGGAAATTCTGTAATATAATAAGAAACAATTAAATGTTTATTCGATAAATCGTTTCTTACTTGAATACTTGAATTTTTTCGAGAGCCAGGGGAGTTATTTTGTAGTTAAGTTATCACCGTCGGTATTTAAATTCTATTTGAACTCGATTTGAAGCCCGAAAAGAAGCTTCATTCCGAGAAATGTGCATAAAAATGATAATGTACAGTTTAGACTGGGTAAGACTGGCTTTGCTGATTACGTAAAGACATGCCGATAAACCATACTCCCTATAATTGCAATAATGTAGAGGACCTTTTCGAACCCGCTCGAAGATGCACAAGATATTTTAGAGGACATGTGGCGGTTTACTCCCAATGTAATGAAGAAGGTGGCTTGGGCAGGATTAAAAAAGGAGGAAGATACCCTCGTCACTAACGAAGATGAGCCAACGATGAAGTGCTCATCATTTTTTACCTCATTTACTCAGGAGTTTTTGTGTCGTGCAACCCCAAAGTCCAATAAAATGCAGATGAAAGTTATACCCTTGAGTGTTGGCGGTTTGTTTTCCGGGTGTGGCAATTTCAGGGCCATTTTACTGTTGCTGTATTTGACCAGTTGGCCGCCCTTGGTTTCGGTTCGTATTTCCACCCCTTTGTAAAGTCCAGAGTCCACAGCCGCCGTCCCCGCACCACCTCCACGTTTAGTTGCCGCCGCCGGGTTTTTAATATTTTTAGGAAACAGAGCGATCAGAATCGCAAACATGAACATGACCACGCCGAACACCAACCAACCTGCGAAACATACACAAAGTACGGTACGAGTTTTGTCCAACGCGGTTTTGTAAGAAGATTGGGCCTAATATCGTACTGTTACTGGAAGAAACGGGAAAAAATCTTTTCTAAACGATTGGCCACAGTTAATTTGGTGCAACTCTAATATTTCTGTCCGGTCACATACCTAACCACCAGGCTCCCAACCATCTCGGATCACGTTTATCGATGACCGGCGTCAAAGAGGGTTCGATGAAAACCGACAAACAGGCTGATCCGATAAGAAAACCGAAAGCCGGTCCAAGTGTTCTCAGAGACATTGTCACGCCTGGAAAAAAATCATTTCATTTTGTATTCATTTATTACAGTCAATATTGTACGCGACCCCGTTTGTTCATTCCGTGGACATTTTCGAGGTTAATAAAGAATTAATTTTATTAAATATTTTATTTCGACTTACCCAACAGCAAAGGAGTATTTGTCTTCTTTGCGTTGTCGTCGATGTAAGTTTGACCGAGGGCGTAGTAGAGTGTCGTCCCGATACCGAGTATGAATTGGGACAGGAATACAAGAAGCGCCGGCAACTTTGAATACTCTCCGCCCAACTTCTTTTCGCAGTGTTCATTCTCCCGTTGACCCAAACAAAGACCCGCCTTCTCTTCTGAAGAAAACAAATTCCGAAAATTAAAATCCGAAATCGAGTCGTTATCCTCCAGATGAAAATCATCGGGTCAATTTGTTATAAAATGTCTCGACTCACTTATTTCCAGTAGGGTGGTGTTGACGCCGTGTGAAGGGATATGCTCTTTGGTGAGCGATAGGGCTGCCTCGCCCGGGCCGTAGAGGAAGTGTGGCAGTGCCAGGACGAAGCAGGACGCTGCCGATATGGCAACACCCCAGGCTATCCACAGCGGCCTGTTCCGCTGACCGCTGTAGTAAGTCAGCAACAGGCTCAACAGTATCTGACTAACTTCATTCCCGCTCAGCATCAGACCTGCCAAAATTAATAATAATAAATATCCTAATTATATTAAAATAAACGAAAATTAATAGACACGCAGCATTCCCTTAACGCGTTTAAGGACGCGGTACAATTAAAGGTGGCGCCACTTTCTCAGATAGTGTAGTATGAAGTTTGGACTAACCTGTAGTTTTGCTCGGTATCCTGAACCTTTTCTCGAATGTTGTGAGAGTCGCCACCCAGTAGATGAGGGTCATTGATTGCAATGTGCCCAGGAGCCCGTAGACGGTCAAGAACCACTTGGTGCTGTTGAACCTCTGCAGCCATTGAGGCCGGTAACTGCCAAGACCGCAAGAGCCCTCCTCCTCCTTGCTAAGCACAAAGGACGACTCTTATTATATTAGTTTTAGGTATATGTAGTAGGGGATGGGGGTAGAAGGGTGTTGAATTGTGTCCTCCCCAATTTATTTGAGTTCATTAGACAGTTAGAGACCGCCTTCTGCGCTTCAGGCCACTCTCATAGGAACGTCTTCATTTAAAATAATTAAAAAAATAGATGCATACACTAACAAAATCGAAATAAACTCGAATTAATAGAAACAATCGTCATAACATTAAAATTACATTACTTAAACAGTAAACGAATTGCGAGTTGTGATATGGTGTTACATCGGCAGCTGACATTTTGAACACTTTTATTCTGTTCTGTAGTATCAGTGTCCCGAAGACAATAGCATACTGGGATGAAACTCAAGGTTCCAAATTTGCTCTCACTCTTATGGGAAGACAGGCTGATATGTATCCCTCTCGAGATAAAAACCTATTGTTCGCACCTGAATTTCGCAACGTCAAAGGATTATTCTTTTTCTTATCGAACGTTAAAGTGTCTCTCAGGCGAGACAGAATACAGTAATAAGCGTACAATGTGTCTTGGTCTTTTGGTAGATCGGTTTCGTTTGCACGCCATCTTCAGAACTAACCGGGGGTGGGAATATCACAAGAACCATGCTACTCCAAATTACAATGAATAACTTCACACGACCGACCGCAATCTCAATGTCATTATTGGAATTATTACCTAAAAGACATCGAGAAGAAGACTATCACGATTAGAAAGTAGGAGCTTTACGGAACTAATTAAGAAATGATGCGAAGAATTGTTTTTTTTTCTTAAATAATTAGTTAAACCTCGGTTAAATCATAATATATCAACTAATTGGGGACAAGGTTGGCAGCACTAATTGGGAGGCTTCCGATATTGAAACATGACTGGTTTTGAAAATCACGAAATTGTAATTGGGCCTGCCGTCAAATTAGTGTAAGTGAGCCAATTTATTCGGTTTTTAGTGTGGACTTGCTGTAGAATTCATTCACCGACTTCATTCACCGACTTCATTCACCGGCCGAATCGATTTGCTCCATGTTCAAAAGCGGGAAAGTTCGGTTCGATCGAACCAAACATATTGTAAAAATGAATGACTTTGAACGGCCACGGCTATCAGAATCGGTAAGGATCAAGTTTCTTCTTGCCGGTTACGCTCGTAAGCATTTTCCTAAGGTCTCAATCATATCAGTTCCCACGCCACTTTTATATCGTCTATTTGTCCGTGTTAAACGCCTTCGGCTGTCTATTGCCGGGGCAAGAAAATATCTGTCGTCAATGCGTCTCCCCTCAACGGTACCGTACTGACATTCCCTTCCATTCAGAAGACATCTCCAGAAGATGACACTAAGATAGTACCTTCCGCGTCGGGACATTAACCCCGAAGGCTCGAGTGCAGGCACTTGAAAACATTACTTAAAAATATTGAGGATTAAATAATCCGAATATTAAGGATTAAATTAAATAAATTTAATTAATATATAATATTTAATTAAATGAATTCATTCTATTTATGTATTGTAAATATGTTATACATACTAGCGCTGTAGCTCTGCTCCCGTCAGTCTTTTAATCGCGAAATAAGAACGCCAATTATGGCAATTTCTTATTGAACAGATGACCACTTGACACTTATTCATAATCCGACGTCATTATCGTAATTGTTTGCAAATGTTGTTCAGTTTTAAGAGTTCAGTTCAAATTAAAATAATCCGAAACTCATCGTGCCCTTCTGCCTTCCCCTGTCTTTTACTGTCACTCGTTAAGAAATAACGTTTTGTTTATGATTGTGCCTGCACAAAATACGATTAGAACTTGCTGTTACAGCCAAGTCAATTTGAAATTAACATTTCATTGTCGTTAATTCCTTCATTATCGAGGTGTGTACAGAAATGAGTGGCCCTCTGCGAGAAGAGCAACCGATAATGGTCAAGATTAAGCGTCCGATATTGGCATTTCACGTTAGTGACTCATCTCCATTTCTTCGTTTTACGCTTATATTATGCTGTTTACAATGTCGACATTACCGATTCGGTCTACTTTCATTTACTTATGTATTACTCTAAAATAATATAGACTGAACACTAAACGACGTTAAACTATTTACATTCATTCCAAAGTTCGCTGGAATATTTTTTCAGGAAAAAAACATCTTCGACCGCACATTAATTTTACCCTTCGAAATTTTCAAGCTTTTGAAGGAACAGTTTCGTTTGAAACAATTATTTATTTCTAAATGTAACGATGGTTGGTATGTTAATTGAACCAGGTCGAAGCGTGAAATTCATAAATTTTCAATTAAATTCGTCACTGTAATCGACTCATGTCAAATTAGCCATCTCTATGTTGCATCATTTGTTTTGTAATTAACACCACTCCACATTTGACCTTTCTTTCGGATTAAACACGCAGATTTCCTTCTGAAATTGCCTTTAGATAACTTTATCATCGTAACGTATTATTAGCATTCACGAGAACATCCGTACAACCTCTGATCATTGTTTTTCCTTAAATGATCCCAAGCATCAATAGTCATTGTATTCCGGATTACAGCACTGACAATATCCGGCATATATGTGTATATATGTTTTTATGTAACGTGAGAGAAGATTGCCAACATCGTTCCAATTATCTCGCGGTAGAGAGAATATTTATTTATATACTGTATTTATCGTTGCTGTTTTCTAATCAATCATTCGATTCAATTAGTATCCATCGACGTGCTAAAATAACCGGGACGATGAATGAAATAAGTTTTATTTATTGAAAATGGGCTGGTTAGTGTTATTAACTTTTGCTCTCATTCTGCCAGGCAATTTCCCTGATTGAACGGCCCTCGTAAAATCTGCGGTTAAAGAGATGCCCACGCAAGACGAATATTTTAATGGACATTCGTGGTAAACTGCGATAGGAGAATAAATTCGTGACCAGCCGGCTCAAAATGGAGCCAGTGATAGACGGGTATTAATAAAAAAAAATTGAATTAATATTATGTATTTAATTCTCGTTTTAATCATCCTAATCGGGCAGTAAACGTTTTTATTGGTCCAGGAATATAAATGTAATTAGGCTAAAAATATGGCTTTTCGTGGACCACGATGGAAAAGAGTGTCTTCCATTGGGTTACCATCAAAGGATGGAGAACGACGAAGGCGTTTGGTATTCGACGATCAAATTGGGATGAGACGGGAATAGAACTTGAGGATTTGAGACTATCAAATGGTGCGGTTAGAAACATACCGGGGAGCATTAATTCGAAGGAATTTCGATTGGAAATGTTTTCGTGGAACCCCGCAGTTAAATCCGAGTAACTGAAGTCCACACTCCTGCGCATTCCTGGAACCATCCACCTTCACCCTCGTCCTAATACAGAAGATGCACATGAAGAAAATGCGCAGAAGCCGTTAAGAAAATAAAACTCAGATTTCGAACAGGCGGCGATGAAACCGGTTACGGCTTTAACGACGGGAATTTAACCTTTGTATAAATACCAATCTTATCTTTAATTCGACATTATTTATCAGCAGTTTGGAGGAAGCCGATTGTCACCCTTAAAAGTGAACTCGTGGTCTGGTCCGACCTTCTATTTATAATAATATACAGGTCTATACGCCCGGTGCTTTCGGTCTAGATTTCTCACGGCGATTAATAGGGAAGATTAACGTACTAAACGCATTTAATGGTTTACGTTTTACTTGAGGTATTTGTTTGGAGTACCATAAGTCTCGTGATCCTCTGTCGCTGTCAGCTTTTTACTGGCAGGGTATATCGGGATGCACTGACATGGGGAAGTTAGGATTCATTAACGCGCGGGTTTCCGTCATTGCCGGTAGCATTATACTCGACCAGAACTGTAGCTGAAACCGGTCTAAATTCATAAGACCTGTGCCTGAACGGATAATTTTGAAAAAATACCACGAGTGGCAATAAATACGAATGCGCGCAGAAATTATATTAATATCGGTAATATTTTGAATACGCGTTATATATCTCCAAATTTTTCGTATTTTGAAATATTTCGATCATAACCTTAACGCTTCTTTTTTAGTTAGATAATTTAACAGCTATTGCATAACCAATTTCCACTCGACGCGTAATAACCTAATAATAATGAGCCACGTCGCTGCCTTACTCTCTCTTGTCTGATTCACTTAATCACTTAATGTCTGAAATGCCGAAGAAAACTTGGTTGATTTTTTTCATAAAACTAAAGAAGTGCTAATGAAAAGGAATTTCTTCCGACCTACAAGGTATTATGCAAAAACGGTGATTTATTTAGGTATTATATGCTGTCAACCAGTTGGTGCAATCGACCCAGCAATATTTTCTGTAATTTCACCTACCTACATAGCGGACCTATTATTCAGTTTTAATTTCTTAGTTCATTTCGGTTTTGAGTCTTTCCGCCCACCGTATTATGCGAGTGTCTTCAGCATTCGAAATACTCGCTACACGACCGAGAGAAGGAAATCGTAGCTTTATACGAGAGCTATTAGCTGAATGAATACTACATACTGAATCGCTGAATCGTTAGTATTCAATTATCAATACGAAAAAAAACATTTTGATGGAATTCAATTGAAACAATATTACATATGTATATCTTATCGGCCGTTTTGGCTGGGCGCGCAGCAGATTCGAACATACAACACAGATTGCACAACGCGTGGATTTTTTGTCCCTTTTTTCGACCTTAAATTCTGTTTCGTTAAACGTGAATGTACAGCGAACGCGACCAGTCGGTAAACGATTGTTGGACGAGCCCGAGATAAGGCGACGCTCGGAAGTGTTCCTGTGGGAGTGAGCGCCAATAGGGAGATTGGCCGGTTAACAGGGATGCATCCCACGCCCTATTTAAACAATCATCCCTAGTTCCCATTCATTGTCGAGTGTTATATAATTGGGGTGTCGGCTCTTAATCCGGTTCATCGATTTATGTTCTATTACAAATTGAGCTGAGCGTCTCATCGTGTCACTTATCTTGTGTAGTTGTAAGAAATTTTCAGTCATAGGTAAACTGCCGGTTACTTGGACATTAACGACAGCCGATCGAGGACAGCTGGAGGCCGCGGGCGGATAAATCCCAACATATTCGCCTATCTAGCTATTCGGTCATATGCTTGAAAGGCTTTTCCTTCTCTGCGACCCAATTACGTATTCATTTAGGACCGTGGCGAGTTATTTATTCTATAATATTAAAGATAGAAATGGAATTGTTAAAATATCTAGAATATAATATATATTCGCGATAAACATGAAATATAATTTATAATATCTTATTATTGATTCATTCATGAAAAGAAAACCTCTCTAAGAATAAGTAAACACCGTTTGAGTATGTATATATAACTGGGCGGCAGATAAGGAAAAGCGCCGAAAATATGATCTATACATATCGATGCGTTTTTTAAAGCGCGTACGGAGTATTCGCAAAGGAATACGGGAGTATTCCGATATTGTGTTAATCGATCAAGATGAAAGTATTGAAGCAGGCGCGTAGCCTTAGTTTATTGAATAAAGGAGGCATTGGAAGCGCGTAACGTCGATATCATTTAACAAATTTCTTAGTTATACAACGCCTTTTAGTTACACCATATTGCGCAACTGTTATTCAACGATATTATCGTCAATAATAATAATAATAATAATAAACGGCGGAATAAGCGGAATCCCGTAGCGACATTCGACTCTATTGCTCACCACGACGCAACACTGTTTGGACTCACTGAAATTACTAAAACTATTCCTTTTTTCCCTCAATTTTTACTGACCGTTGCGGAAAGATGATACTGATTACACTGACAAGCGATTGTTGACTGCCGAACCGAGGGCAATTAAAAACCAATTTACTTTCGTTTGCTTTTTCAAGTGGATATAACATATAACCGCAGGATTAATTCTGAAGTGCATTAAAATTTTAATATGGCGTTGTGAACACAAACCTGCAAAAAACAACAATGGTTTGTAATACATGGGTTTCCCCCCCCATTGTCGATCGAAGCACATTCTATTTAAATATTTTCCTCCACCGTACGGCCAGGGGAAGAATGATTTCCGAGTATAATATTGGGATTGGCCGCTTTTAACAAGACAACTTCGGCTTTTATGATGCTTTCCTGGATATTTCCCCTCAACATAAAAATATACGAATTTAACACTTTTGAAAGAGCTGAAAGAAAGAATATATAATCCTTTCCGCAGTGGGTGGAAAAAGAATTAACTACTTAGCCATATTTAGTTGTCATAAAAACAATGAGGTTGAACCATACAAAATGTCTGATGCCACATTTCTGGGCCATTTCGTATATATCAAGGACGAGATTAAGATTGAAGTGTACGCTGTGAGGGCACTACTCAACGTTGGATCCACTCGAGGCGTCATCATCCCCGTTAAGACGCCTATTTTATTAATCCTTATTAAGCTGTATTGTAAACTCAAAGTCCTCGTTTTCAACTCCCGTTTTCCCACGACTTGAAGATATGTGGCCGGGGGTCCTTCCTCGAGGGAAAGTACGATGCCGGGACTTGGCACGTAATTGATTATCGAATATACTCGTAACTGGCTGATGTAGGCGTCGGCGATTGACTCTTCAATTGCATGTAACGCTGTTAATTTCACCTCCACCACTCGACATGTTGCAAATATTCCAGGATTCTATTAACTACCAAATGGGAAACATGAAATTAAAAATAAGATCTGTCTATCGTTAACGCGTTTACAATAAACTGCATGAATGATATGAAGACCAACTATAACGTTGAGAGAAATATTAGATAATGCACTACGCATTGGCGCGTAAACAATTAAGCCGGCTGGCCACAATGCGGTTGTAATAAAATATTCGGTTATTAATAAGAATAGGATTTGTAGGAATCTCGTGCACATTGGCCTAGTACACTGTTACTGCGTAACGGTGCAGATTGGATGCTTTATCGGCGAATACATCGTTATACGGGAATACGACGACGGCTAGAGGCTAGAGACCAAATGAGCGAGCAATGACTGAAAAATAGCTATAGAGGTTCCGTCTGGTGTTTGAAGTGAGGCCACGACGATGGGGCGAGAATCGGCTGGGAAGAAGCACATTATCAGATCTTGCGAATCTTCTCCAATCTACCAATTGTCAGGACACAAAGGCGGCAAAGCCCAGCAGAGGAAATATCGAACGAAAATTGAAATTCTGTTTTTTTGAGGGTTCGGCGGCATTGTTTAATGTTTACCGACAAATGAAGGATACAGAAACAATTATAATTAGATTAAGGTACTTATGTCTCTGAAGACGGATGAATAACTTCGAATTATTGAGATTTTGCGATAAATCCCATTTATTATCGTTATTTATTTAATATAAGAAATAATAAGCGCGATTCACATCGGCCGGGACTTGTACATTCGTTGTTGTACGTGTATGTTTTAAATTTGTGTTGAATAGTATCGCTATTATTTTATTATAATAATATTATCACAGAGGAAGATGATAACCCCTTGTAACCTTGTTAATAAGATCAGTCATAATTTCCTTCTTATTTTTCCAAAAAAAATGTGGACATCGATTTTCCAAACGATCAGAAACGTCTCGGGAAACATCAGACGTTCATGATTAATGTTTAAGGATTTATTTTTCAAGAGGTGCGTCTTAGGCGTGAAGTTTATAGTTATTCACATAAATATTGATTGATCGAATCTCGGGTGATATTCCTTGAAACCAACCGTATTTTATGGGTCGGTTATTTTTGGTTAATCTAGGAAGATATCTTCCGTATTTTTATTGTTTTCTTTTTACCAAGAAACAGTGTCCGAATGGCACTGAAAATGCCGGTAAATCTCACCATTGATGTTAACTCCACATTCATAAGTAAATATATTGCCAAAAATTCGCGTTTTAATTGATAATTTAGCAAAATCGATGACCACCTCTAAATACTTTCGACTGCCCTCGAAACGCAACAAGGGGAGGAATATTATTATTATAAATAAATGTGATTTTTATAGACGCAAATATAGAACAGACTCCTATAGCACAAAAATTGTATTGGGTATGGCCGATGTCAATTGCGTAAAGGAATTATTTTCAGATAGCGACGTAATAAACTTATATCTTCTTTTTGTTTAGTAATAAATCGGATTTATTACACGATCTTAACAAATGTTTTGTTAACTTGGCTGTTGTTTGAGAGAGTTTTTATCAGTCCAACATTCAGATAAAATATTTCGTTTCAACGAGGTACTTGTATGATTTTTATGACGAATATTTCTGTTTAAAACATTCTTTATCTTCAGTATACTTTGTAACAGGACAACAGCACAACTCCCAAGGTTGTAAGTGTCACATGGAAATTGTTTTGAAGACGAAAAAAATATTGCTAGGACCATGTTTCTTGTATATCTTTTGTCTCCTCTCGCTGGTGTGGTCTTTAGCAATTCAAGACACTCGTGGGGTTTATTAACAAATGCCTCAAATTAATTTTTGGATATTACAAAGTGGATAGATATTCAGGAGCTTTCGTTTTCTGAGATACTCATTTTCATTAATTCGTCGGAAATTTCCGCAGCTACTAAAGTCGGCTGATTTTATATTATGGGTTCGTATTAAATGCTGGCGAGAGTTTCATTAGTTGCGGTTGTAGCCAAGTTACAGCGAGGAATTGCGATACGGTCCATAGCCAGCTCTCCTAGCTTAATCATGAGGAAAAGTACTATTATAAATCTAGAAATATAGAAATAGTTGAGGTAAAAAACCGATATGTGGGAATATAGCGTAACCCTAGCTTCAACACACATAATCGAACCCTCAACTCTGATGGTCCCAGACCATGGAGTTCGTCCCCAAACTGAGCTTAGAATATGAGGTTACAATGCGAAAATAGTAGAATCATTCCTAAGTTAAACGTACATTCTTTATACAGATCAGAAACATTGCATGGCAAAATGTGAGCGAAAAACCTTTTTTTTAATCTAAACGAAGTCAATAAATTATGTCGTTGTTGTGTAAATATCATAATGGTGCTAATCGAATAATAATATAATTTTAATTATTAACAAACGTAAATAATGCAGCGGTGAAACTGCTACCTCGAATGCCGATACAGGCCCTTCTTGATAGGCGTTAAAAGATGGAACGTTCAAGTACACTTCCCGAATTCGCGGTTACGTTAGAGAGCTCTAAATCTCAATTAATAATTAGTCCTTATTTGGTCCTGAGCTAGACCATCATCAGTTGCCTAGTGGTTATCAAAACAGAGAGATACGTTGCATACTCACAGATAAATCAGATTATAGATTATGGTAGTAACAGTGCAGTAATATTGCTGACAGTACATTGAAGTTCCACCCCTTGATGGGGACACTGTTACTTACAGTGTAAACTATTTCATGAAGGACCAATGACAGTTGTGCCGGTAGGCTTTTGTACAAATATTAATCAATTTTTTGCGTCATTGACTTGTCCGACTTAATTGTTATAAGATTCAATTTTAAAAATTTGAATTTTAAATTAAATATCCGCTTCCTCCTTATTTGGTCCTCAGCTGCCGCTATATTACACCTCACTATATTAGGTTTAGCTTAGGACCAAACAAGCCACAAGTGATGGAAATTCAGATAGTGACAACGCAAGTGCAAATGCAAATCATTCACAACCCAACACGGGTTCCGTTTACCACAATTTTGCTGTAAATAAATTCAGGAATAAATTTAATGTAAACCTGTCAATAGTTGCGATCATTTTGTAGAGGCGGGACGCGGTCGGTTTAAATCACCTGTTCTGGAATCCACCGGTATTTTTTCATGTAAAACTTATTACTTGTATTATGTAGGGAACCAAATGATTGAAAACCAGGCTGGGAAGAGTGTTTAGCCGAAGAACGATGCCGACTGGACGGTCACTGCCGACTTACTGGCAGCCCGACTGCAGTTGCCTTCCCGGGCAAGAGCCGCCGAGGCGCCCAACTAGGGGGCGCCCCCATACCACCCCATACCATTTTGTCTCCTTTTTTGTGCCAAACTCTTCTCTTTCTTTTCTCTCCTACCTTCATTTTCCAAGCGGTAACATCCCGTTGCCGTAACTCAGCTCTAATCTCCAGTCCGCTCTCTACGCCTTCCGCCGTTTAATAGCGACGCCCGTCCGAACTAACAAAAATGTCTGACAAAATTACATCACCGAAAAGTACCTTTGTCGTAACATTTTTAAGATGTTCCAAGACAGTTCGGGAACACGGCTACATTGCTAACGGAATCTTACTGACGCCGAATAGTCGAAACCCATCTAATTTTAAATATAATGTTATAATCTTAGCAGAAGAATATATTAATTGAGAGCTATGTAAATTTTAGGCGTTTTGCCACTAATAAAAAATAATAAATTCTATTGATATTGGTACCATTAAACATATACTACTGATTGCAAAGTGTCAGAAATGAGGAACATCTAAGTGAGTATTAAGCGTGGATTAAAATTTCTCAATTCCTTTTAAACTCGTCATAAATTCGACAAAAATTTGTAATTCGGTTCGCTGCAATTTCCCGGTTTTACTAACCAGGAGTCGACGAAATGTCCGCAACCTGAATATTTAAGTTTCACTCCAGTTGTTTTTGCGACAGCCGACATTGCGGCATTTTGGCAAATTTAAAGGCCGTTATCAACTAAATGTATTCCTATAAGTCCTTTACAGGGTCTTCTTCATTCATTGAGGCTTATGCAACAGAGATATTCCTATAGATATGAGACGGTAACAGTGCGGACAGGATGTTTTGTCTGGAGTTCACTGTATTATTGACAGAATGCCCAATTATTCGTATATTATTTGCTCTTTATCTCGATAAACATATCGGGGTTGAGATAACACCACGAGGTAAATATAAAAAGAAAACATATATTTAACATTTTTGACTGACATCTAATTTTATATACAAATTCACACGTTAAAAAAATAAATTTACAAGCAGGTACTAAGGGTGTTTTTCTTCGCCGTTTCCAATAACAGATTTGTCGCAGGTGCTCGCTTTCGCGCGGTTTTTCTGATTCTTGTGAGATTCATCGCTGTATAGGTCAAGATCTTTACTTAAATAACAGACAGCAATGTCCAGAACAACTGCCAGTAATGTCAGAACTGAAATAAAAACACGTGTATAGGATTTGATTTGACTTTTAAATGTATAAATTTGAAAATATGTTAATTATAAGCAAGGTAGCTTATATTAATGATCTGTCAAAAGTAATATTTTCTGATTGAAATACCTGCCGCTGTAATGTTGATTCTAAATCTGAATGCTTCCTTATCATAAAACAAGCAATGACCATTAGACTCACAACTCTTGTCCCAAACAAGGCATGAAGAATCTGCAAATTAATACTTATTGGTTTTGATGACAATACTGAATTTAAAAAATAAATCGTACTTTCATACATATTTACATATTGTTAGTAAATCCAAGTAATATGTAAATATTCAAATGCTTACCTATAATTGTTCCATAAATTATAGGCCCCGGAATTGAACCAAGAAGACTCATTAAAGTTAATGACAAACCCTGAGAAAATGATTTGTCTTCAGGTCTCACAGCTCTGGAAATTAGAAAAATCAAATAACTTTTTTAAATTTGATATTGGAATAATGAGATTTTACAAATATTGGAATTTCACTGGAGAGTTATGCAAAGGTAAAAATTACAGAAGAATTTTACTGACAAATGAATGGTCAGATAATGATATTTTTTGTACACATTTCAATTTTTCATTATATATATATATATATATATATATATATATATATATATATATATACTTTTTGTCATGTGAAAATTATTTATAACAAAGCATCCTTTTTTTTAATTAAACCCTGATTAGTGAAGATCTTGGGACTCCACCATAGAAGTCTCCATGAAGCAACTCTATATGACTTTTCACAACAAATAATTATTTTATATTTATTGTACTATATCTTATATTTTTATTTTAGGTTAAATTAATTGCTTAGTCAATTTTTCTGTTTAATATTTTTAATATAATATATATCCTATTTAATAGAAATCATTTTATTGTACTAATTAGTCTATTCTAGTCTCAGTCTTATCATATGATATAACAAGCTATTGCTGTTGGTGTGAAATTGTACCTTATTGAAATTAATAAATTGCCAGTTTTTCCACTATAATAGAAAAAGTACATTAAAATCGAAATAAAAATGTACATTATAAATTTAAACCGGCATGGAACTGTACAAGAACCTTCTTTGAACACATCCATATTGGTTATATTGTAATCTCCAATAGTATTGTTGGGATTTTGAATGCCACAGCTGCAATTAAAGTATGTCTGAAATCAAAATAATATAATTTGTATTATATCAATAGAAATATATAATTCACATGAGTGAATTATATATTACATATTCATATGAATGAGGTACTATAATATTATAGTATTATAGTATATTAATAATTAAGTATAGTATGTATTATTTCCATCAATATGAAATTTTAATTGGAATATTTAAATTTCTATTGAGAAAAATTTAAACACTATCATATAAGGGGGACAACATACATGACACAGAATGTTTCAAATCCAAAGTATAAATGAAACGAACTTTTCAGTAGTCATAGTATTCTTTTCATTTAAAACCCAGAGTAACCCATATAATAAACCATAACATGAGTAGGAATGTTTGATAAATTACATTATTCTTTAACCTTTAAAGAACAATATACTATACCTTTAACCCATTTTCTATTTTGTACTTCTGGCATCCAGCATGACACGCTGAGTAATATGTAATATTGGTACCTTCATTGCACACTGGCCTGAATTGCATATGTTCACAGCCACATCCTCTATTGCATTCATTTATAACTTGAACACTGCAAAAAATCACTTAATACTAATTATTTATATCAATAATTCGGTACAGGTATTATTGGAATAAACAATTTTATTTTCTATGTTTAAAAGTTTGTTCCTGGGCCATTAAGCTGCATCTATAATTATTTTATGTTACCCTAACAGGGCCCTATTGAGTGAATAATGAAATAATAATTTACTAGGCTACCAATATCGTAAAATATTTACTTTTTACTGTAGGGTCGTATCCAGTAATCGGGTTATCTCCACAGTTGATTGAAATCAGAGAGAGCTCGCCGATTATAAAAAGACAGCCCACGAAGACGTTCCAACCGCAGACGTATAGTGGCCGAGGCTTAGACCTGGAGATGACCCACCCGGCAACCGACGATCCTGCCGCCATAGACAGTAGCATTGCTATACCTGAAATCAATAAAAACAGGATATAATCCTCCAATTTAAAACCCGGAATGAGAAATCCACGAGAAGATGATGGATTTATGCATATATGAATGGAATTCTTACCAGGAATAGGACTTACTCTTCCGACAGTCATGTTGAACTGCACTTCGATATATTTGTTGAGATAAATCATGTATCCGGATCCGGCCAACAAGTACAATATATTCGAGAATATATTAACCACAAGAAGTTTGTTCTTGACTATTCTTTTGAAAGCGTCAGGAAACTCTGGAAATTATAGAAATATATCTTAATATCTGATCTAGAAAAGTTTCATTACATTTTTCATCACTCTAGTATGATTGCCTATTCGGTCCTGAGGTATCACCATCTATAGTATCGTTTTTTCCATACTGAGGTACTATTTATTCAGCAGCATGTCAGCGAGTCCTCTACTATACCACTGACGATAGCGAGAAGCTGTATCCGGTTTTGTTAAGGACCAAACAGGCGTGTAGAGACTCCAGTGGCCTCACCTTTTATTGAATGCAATCTTTTCTTTACAATTTCGGTGGTGTATTTTTCTAACAAAGCTTTCTCTGCGTTCGTGTCCTGGCCGGTCTTCAAATTGTTTTCATTTATCTCAGATCCCTTTAAATCCTTCGGGAAAAGGGAAATGAGAATGGCGAAAACTAGCATTAATGTGCCAAGTATTACCCATCCTGCAACAAAAACAACTCCATAAATAATACTCTATTCGCATTCTTGGAATAACTAAATGAACCGTTTGAAGCTAATTTAAATTGATTGAAATGCTTCCGGGAACAATTGATATAATCAAATACGGGACCAACCATTACTCTCTAGAGCATTCTTACAGACAACATTTGAAGGGAAATACAGAATTACAATATGTATAGTAATTTTTATTGTACATTTTCCTAACATTGTTTAAAATAAATAAATTTTGTCAATTTCTTTCTGGAGTATTCCACTATGATTACGACATCTTAATGAAAGTATCTAATATTCCATAAACAAAACTTAGTAATACTCGTACTTCATTAAAACCTTTTGTCATAGCAATGTATCAAATTATTCAAAAGTATAAGTCATATAGTTTATAGACAATACACATTGCTTATTAAAAACAACTATTTAATGTCAAAAATCAATCCAAAATTTAAAAATTCTGAACGGAATAGTCCAGAACACCGTCAACTGTGGTTTAGAGGAGAGATATGCGTGGTGTATTAAGAAAGGATCAAGAATTGAAAATTTTCAATATTTGAAAATTTTTTTGGGAATTGCGCAGAACTTGGTATACAGTCGTTTGGTGGAAGATACCGTAGCGTATGAAGGAGAGATCAAATGTCGTAAATCGAGCATAACTTCAACTAGATACTTAATTGCAATCTGTTTTGTTCAAGGTGAAATTAACGTCGGGAATAACCGAAAAGGATCTCGTATAAGTAACAGTACACGGTGGAAGAAGATTGGAAACAAGAAATCCAACAAAAACCGGTTCTTAGCTCTTACTCTGGGTTTTCCCGGCAGAAATCTGGGGCACATCAGATTTTCAATTCACTTTGGACATCATCCACTGGCCGGCAATCGTTTATTTCGCCGGCATTAAACAATATAACGAAATTTATTGACTCAATCACGTAGATTGGCATACGTGATGGTAAAACCATCAGTGCCGCCTGACTTCATACACTTTGAAAACCTCTGGAAAATTTGAGCGTCCTAAACAGAGCTCGAAAAACCATTGACCCAATTGGAATGCATTAGGAGTGAAAACAACGACTCCTGAATATTCTTCAGTGCCATTCCTCAGACTTTTTCCTAATATCTCTTCCCTCACCTTATGAAGACGTTTAATGAACTTCAAAGAAGAAGTCTGTTCATCTTACTTCTGTTTCCTCTTCATTGATTTTGGCTGCCCTACATCGGTTTATCTTCCCTAGAAAGATCCTACATTTGCGAACCGCGTCAGGAGAATCCCATGTATACAGTTGAAAAATGTTGCGAAAGAATTGACGCTTCATTGTATCCCATCATCATCCAGTTGCTCGGAACTCCTGTTAACTACGTCCTGGTCACTGATGTGCAACTGCAGCTCTATGGGGTGGGAAATAATGGAAGGGGAATACCGAAGTCTTCGGTGATAGAGGTCTCTTATAGCTCACAATTCTTTCCGCATGAAACTTCTGTCTTAGAATAACCAAGAGAAAAACATAAATGTATATAAACAAATATGTAACCTATGACTCAGATTTTGATTCTCTGGCGACCTAATATTCCTTCAATCGGAAATTTTTCTTTTAAAAAATTGGGCGAATAATTTAGAAATTGATTACTGTACCTAACCACCAAGCTCCCAGCCATCTGGGATCGTCCCTGGTCGACATCGGAGTCAACGACGGCTCGATGAACATTCTGAGACAGAATGTGCCCAAAAGGAAGCCGAAAGCAGGACCGATAGTTTTCAGCGACATTGTCAGACCTGAAAGTAAAATAAGAAAAATTTTAATTTGGCTGGGTCTAAATATTTCAAAAACAAATAATTCAAAAAGTTAAAATAAGCAAATAAAATTGCGCAAAATATTTAAAACAATATCGAGAATACTAATGTAATGTAAATTTGACAAATGTCTCTTTTGTCAATAACGGGAAAGAGAAACTGCTTATGATTCATCAGCAGCCGATGGTGAACAAACAGTAAAACTCCTGATACTTTAGAACACTTGCCCCGTGCGGCGTTAAGACGAGGATTCCAAGAAATATAGGCGTTTAGTGTCGACTTACCCAGGAGAAAAGGCGTTTTCGTTTTCTTGGTGTTGTCGTCGATGTAGGTTTGACCGAGGGTGAAGTAGAGGGAGGAGCCGATGCCCAGAATGAACTGGGAGAGGAAGACGAGCAAAGGAGCCATCAACGTGTAGTCCCCAACATCCACAGAGTTGCATTCAACATTCGTCGTGTCTCGCGTGCAGATACCGAGGTTTCTTTCTTGAATTAAAATTTAACAATGCCAAATATTACTACAACAGAGAATAACCGAGAGACGACGGGTAAAATTGATATTTGAATTACAGATTTTCAAGCAACTACGTTCTTCTGTAACTTACTAAGCTAATGGTTGAAACAATGAACCTCCTTGTCTCCTAATTTCTCTTCTAGTTATCGGCTCTTTGCCATCAGTACTTGTTGTCATTTGCGTCATACTATGGGAAGAACCTCTTTCGGGAAGGGTTGACTCCCGCTATTCGGGGATTTTTTCTGTGCATGGAAACCACGTGAGCGGGCTCCATCTACTCTTCAGCCGGATCCGGATGATGAAACCAGTAAAGAGTTCCGAAACGCCAGAAGGAGACAACGCCCGAGACGGCCCCAGTACGAAATTTTCAATGAAGCCCCACTCTGGTGGTTTCCAAGCGCAGGAATAATCCCGGAATACTTGGCGGTCAACCCAACCCGTTACACAATCCTACGGGAATATAGTGAAAATATCTGAGGACTATTTGTAATTATTATAAAATATTATACAATATTACTGCTATAAAACTAAGCGTATGTAATAAATTACACTTGAATTGCTCGGTTATTTTTGCTACAATGAAAAGATAAACTGAGTCGGGACGAATTGAACCTCCCTCAGGCTGGGCTAGCTATGCGATGAAAACTAGTTTCAGTACTGATCCGGCAAATGGCAACCGTGTACAGTGGCATTTTGAAACACGTTTGGACTACATGACTGGAGCTTTTTACAAAGAGAGAGAGAGAGAGAGGAGGAGGAGGAGGAGGAGGGAGAAATAGAAATGGCAGAAAAGTCAATTACTGGTCTGTAAAGTGGACCCGTTGAGAACCGACTGCGGGGCGCCGAGCTGGGAATACTCTTTGGTGATGGACCTAGCGGCATCTCCTGGGCCGTAGATGAAATGGGGAAGTACGAGTACGTAGCAGGAGGCGGCCGAGAAGGCGACTCCCCAGGCTATCCACAGCGGTCTGTTCCTCTGTCCCGCGTAGTAGGTCAGCAACAGGCTCAGCAATATTTGGCTGGCTTCGTTGCCGCTCAGCATCCAGCCTGAAACAAATATCTTCAGGTTTAACGACCCTCTCAGAATTTGACCTACGAAATCCCCCACCACTTAAGGAATTTATGATTGCAAGTAGAACATCATCTGGGCTTTGACCCTTGCCAACGAGTGTTTGTATAATTTTCCAGGCTTCTTCATCCGATGCACATTAAAGTGTTGAACTTTTAGAATTATAGAAATATTATACATTCGAAACGACTTAAAACTACGTTCAGAGGAGCAGGTGACCAAAAAAATTTGATTGCGCGAAACAATATTTTCTAATTCGTGTCGAATTTGGAGTCCCAGAAAACAAGAGCGTTTTTCGTCGCGAGTCGGGGTTTATCTGATACAATTTACTGGTTCCGAGTGCGCAGTAGTGCTCAGCGAATAACAATGAACTGCGCCACTTCAAGGGGGGATCGGGAGCGGGGTGCATACGCACGTACTGCGTACGTACTCCAGCACAATAGTGCAAAAACTTGCAACAGCATATCTGCTTTTCGTGGCCGCGCAGTACGGTACAACAATGGAGAGAGCGCGTCCTCCGAGATGGATATTTATGGGACCACAAAGGCGGGCGAAGCCGCCCTCGGGGAGAACAAAGTGACACCCGGGATTTGATATTCGGGGCACAGAATGGGACGCTATCACCGATGACCCGGAATGATGACTTTATATATTAACTGGATTCTCATACCGTGCTCTGTACCTAAATTAGTGGGCGTAATTTACGGAAAGTATCGATTATAGGCTAAAAAAAATAATCGTGGATTTCGGTCGCACCTTGTCACGGTAATAACTGAGCTTCAATATCAATTTGCTCGCAGTTATTAACCTATTAAGTGACAGCTCAATTAAACCGTTTAGAAGTGCACGCGATACGCGAACGCCAATCACTGCTATCGCCCCAAGACTCCTATCTTAATTATTAGTACCTTAATTAGATTACTTCGTGTCACTGAAAACTTTCACGCTACTCCAAAAGCCGAAAAGAAAACAAACCGATATTATAGTATTTCTTGATACACTTGACCAGTCCCACACCCAGCAAGTGGGAGCGAGTCAAACAGGTGATAACGTGTCAGGAACCCTGCTGGAACGTTGGGAATATTTTAGGTATTTTGGGTTATACAGATGAAACAAATAAATTGTAAACTGAGTAAATGACTGGGCGGCTTGATGTATATGACTCATACAGGTTTATGCTCAGTGCAATATCGACTATGCAATCGTCTCCGGGCGGATAATTAACTTCGGTCTAACGACCGTATTTTAATGAGATCCTCGGTGCCGAAACACTTTCGAAAGGTTTACGTCGAGAGAACGGACACACGGCTGGAATGTTTAGAATTTTGAATCACCGGGAGTGGGTACCGGTTTACTAATTGCGATGTGCAAATATAGTGGGACTAGGTTCCGAAGAAAGGTGTAATTGAAGGGAAAATCCGAACTCTCCGGGTCTACAGAGGTCAAAACAGTTCGGTTCAACCATAATTCGAATTGTAAATTTTAGAACGCCGGTCGTTAAATAATTTGACGATTGAAATGTTACCTGTTTTTTTATCTAATTGTATTAATTGCGCGTATTATAAAATATTCGAACTGCTATTGAGTATTGACTATTATCCATAAACATCAGAAAACACGTAATAAATGTCACCTCACAGAGAACCGTAACGACGAATAGATAAAACAAAGTTTATTTCCTCAAGACATTAGTACAGTACCGGCTTAAACCGCATCAGGAAAATGTATTCCGGTCGTGACTCACTGAAAGCCCTTCGGGGAAGGAGTACAATCTGCAATTAGACGACAGGTCTCTCCCTCTACCTCTTTTTCTTTTCAAACCTCAATATAATTCAACCGGCGAGGCGCAATTTTAATATAATCGTCCTCTCGGCACTCCGATTGTCCAGGCCCCCAATCCAGCAGGATTCGACTCCGTTGTGCAACATGGGCCTCCGGCTTAATGCGCTCTTCGTTTTTATTCCCCCACCCCACCCAAAGCGCCAAGGAATGACAAGTGGCTAATTTAGCCGGCCCCAAGGTTAGAATAGGCCTGTCACAAATGACTTTTCCCCATTCAACAGTAATGGCGGCTCAGTAAGTCAGTTCAGTTATGGAAATTCGACGTCTGCCTGTCAGGCGGCGGAAAATCGCGTATTCATTCCGGCAAGGAAAATATATCTTTTGAATCCGCCCCTCGGAGGCCGTGGAAGAATAGCCAGTTTTTTATTATTCACATTAAAAGTACAGGCGAGATAAGAATGAAAACCAGAGTTTACAATTACCATCAGCATAGGGGGGCTAAAAGCGGTCTACCATAAACTTGTATCCTTTCCTTTCTATGTATTCCAGAATGGTAATTATAAAAGTATTTTTGTCTTGTGGGATCATTATTATTATGTTGCATATTTTTAATGAAAGTTAAAATAAACAGCTATTATTTGTAGTGGCCCCCGAAAAGGAGGGGTCCGTTAACTGGCTAGGCATTTCAAATATAGGCGTGATGGGAATCGGTTATCGAATGGAGACTTGACGCTGCCAAATAAGCGTCTTATATACGGCCGTCCAGTGAATTAGCAATACCGCAATACCACTCTGTTCAACTGGCCGTACTGAAGGCAGATTGATGTATGTGCCTTGAATGAGTCTGCGCACAATTCATTTCGGCGTTTTGCATCAATTAATGCCTTAAATACTTTATTTGACACGATTAACATTGTTCCCATTTAGGGGGCGGGGCGTGCCTGAGCGAATGGTTAATTAAATACATTTATTCGGATTTTCGGAACGGGAATAATTTTTTTTAAATACTCAGAGAAAGTGTACCTTATTAAAGCTATTGCGCATGATCTACAAGAATTCCGCGTTTAAGTAACCAGATATACATTTTTGTCAATCGAACAAACGCATTTTAATCTCAAATTTATGCGGATACATCCGGGAGGTAGTAAGTAAAATAATGACCATCTATTGAACGCTGTCATAGCTGACATAAATACCTCACTATATATTACCTAACAAATACCCTAAATTAATTATAGCAAGCATATATCTTGTTAGCTACTCTGACACGCTGTATCGGAAGCCGGTTTATGAAATACGTAGACACCATTTAGCGCCACGTCACTAATGGAATATTTCAGCGAAGATGCCGACAAGCCAAACATCACCAAACGGTGAGTGGAAAATGAAAAAAACAATCGATGAACCTTGACTATTAAATTCAAGGTTAATTTCGGTATTAGTAAGTTATAAATCAGATCAACTCCTCTCCCAGACAATCTTTCAAATGTCGTTTGAATAGACAGATTGCGGTCGAAAAATTGTCTATAAATAGAATGGCTGTGTTGAATCAATCGGTGAATATTTTTCGTGCCTCTCTTAAATTGATGTCTTCAAACCCCGTTCTAGGATTGTCCCAGTGAGAGGGCGCTGCCTTAGGCCCTGAATCGTAAGATTCGAGGCCAAACATGATATTTCCGGATAGATCCGGAGATGGAATATTTATTTAAATGAAAAAGGAACTGGAGGGCGGAAGTTTTCAATAGTGGCAATTGTGCGTCGTGCGTTACGTGGCGGGTGGGTACTTACCCACTGTCTTGCTGGGTATCCTGAATCTCTTCTCGAAGGTGGAGAGAGTTGCCACCCAGTAGGTGAAGGACATTGTCTGAACCAGCCCGAGGAGACCGCACACTCCGGTAAAGTACCTCACATCCGCCAGCCTACCCACCAGCCCACTTCTCATCCTGCTCAAACAGTAAATACTCATTTATAATATAACTACTTGCCGCTTCAAACGTCAATTGCAATCACAAGTATGAGAGGGTTTTGAATGTCATCACGAGCTTATTGAATCCTCCAGCGTCCACAGCTTGGGAAAATACGTCCAGTCCGCAGGAAGACGCGAGCCTATTAAAGAGGCCATTCGAATTCCAGATTTGCACGATAGCTCGGCTGCATACACCGGAGGACTAATTCAAATTTAAACACACGCAAATTTCCTGCCGAGCTTGTTCCCATTGCCGGGGAATACCAATAGGCAAGTTAGGCGGGGACCGAAGGTTCGCTTTGACGTATTCGCCAGTCAATATTAGCATAAGGCGTGCGTATGGAGGCCAGCGGATTTATTTTTCTATTCATTCCATTCTGTCCGCAGCCATAGGCTTTCGGCTATGGCCGCTAATTAATTCCGATTCAAATTACATTTAAGGACGGTGAGCACAATGATAACACGAATGTAATTTCGATGGGGAAGCCATCCCATCGATGCTACTCCTGCCCCTGCCCATTCTAGGTAGTGAGCAATTCGAGTGGCCATTTTCTCTTAAGGTGGTGCTAGGCATTTTCAGAACGGTCTCATGAAGGAAGCTGTGGAATCGAAGGTTTGGAGTGATGAGATAGTTTGAATCGGGAAGCTAATAGTTCATTAACTAACGGGGCTTTCAAATCGGAATTTTGCGATTAGAAGCATAGGTGGGAGGTCAACGGTTCGACGAAGTATTATAGATTCTAGATTGAATTCTCCGGAAGTTAGACTGCTTCGGTTTATAAAATACAGTTTTAAATCATTAATTTGTTCGTAAGTAAGAGTTGTAATCTGTTGTCGAGCAGTCTAAGTAGCAATTTGTAACGTACTTGGAAGAGCTACCTCGGTAAGGCCTCAGGCGCGTACTTTCAGTAACTCTGGGTGTACTTTACTGTTTACTGCTGGTTTGTAATCGATCTGAAATGTGAGCTAGGGCCTGAGGGACGGACGTCAGAGAATGGGACGAAACAATTCCAGCTGTAACGCGATTGTGTAACGGAGTTGTCGGGACCATTGTCAAGCCCGCCTGCGTCATCTTCACTGCCGCCGGAGCATCCATTCTTGAATTTATCACAGCCCGTGCCAATAGTATAATTCATTTATGCTGGAAATGCCGTATATTTAAAAATTAATCGACCGATCGGCTCTAGAATATTAAATATTTCCGATTCATAAAGTTCAGAGCTATATCGCGCGGCTCCCGGTAGCAATATAGTAAGGTATTTATCGATATTACTAACGCAATGAAACTGTAATCACTTACACTTTCATATTGATATGTTATAATTTACTTTATTACTGTATTATTATTATCTTCATCGGCAGAATATCGCAACTCTATTGATGACGGCGAGGAGCCCGGGGGACCGGCGAAATTACTGATATTTAAATCGTTCAACCTGTTTCATTTTTTATTGCCACAGTAATCTGAGCATTCAAAAGAAAATTTAAAAAAATAACTGCTATAAATATTAAAGTTGTAACAAAAATTTAATTTTGTTCTTCCATACTGCCTGTGTCTTTAGTTGAGCAGCTATTAAGTAATTAACTATAATTACAAACGGGTTCATTTGACCGAAGCCCCAAAATAAGAGAAGTCATTTCAAACGTCAGCTCAAGGCCTCGATGTCATAATTGGCATTATGCAAAAAGCAAAAAATTATGCCCGAGGGCACTTAGAGGAATTAATCACTGACACGTGGATATATATCGTGACAGGATAAAAATATGGAATTAATGTTGCACAATGCTCAGTGGGGCTAACCGAATATTCTACTTTGAATTGTATTTTTTTCCTTAAGGTTACTGTGCTGAGCGTGCACGGGCACCGAGAGATGTGGCTTAGGTTATTGACAGCGGCGAGACAAAGTCGGGGATCCAGCCGAAAGTATAAATACAATTTAAATACATTAAGACGAAAAAGATAAGGCGCGTGCGCGACCTTATGCGTCTCTAATAAACAATTATTTAAAATTGAAATAAGACGTGAAGCGTTCAGAAAAGGATTGACGGGCGGAAGAGGCCCACCTAGCAGGCCTGCATTTATAACATCGCCCCCCACCCCCACCTCTATCTGACCGACCCGAGGTCTGATAACCCGCACCCAAGTACAATTCTGCAGATCGAGCTATACAAGTGAGAATAATTATTACGTACCTATGATCATCAGTGCTTTACTCGGAAACGAGGAAAGGTAACCCATAACCAAAGATTTAAGTGAGAGCAAAACTTTCATTGATGTCAACAAGATGAGGGAACAAAACTAAAATCCTCGAGAGGAGGAACATTGTATAATTGTATCTCATGTACAGAAAGTAGCAAACAGGACGTTCAATTTCTAGCGATTTGAGTGTACCTCCGATATTAACGGAAGGTAATTTTCACCGCATGTCATTGGCAAAAACCTCAATGAGGTAACTGTATGTGCCCTTGCGGCTATTCCAGGACTACTAGTATCAACAAGACGACAGGAGAAATTTTAATCTTAAATTTAGAAGCTGCTATTCTATCTACGGCCCGTGACTCAGAGAGGCAGATTATTGTCTGCGCATTAACTACCCATTGGACATTGGGAGCACGTTTGGTTTCAATTCAATTATTTCTAACGATGGGATTTTAATGACCCACTCAGCTGGGACTTTATTATCCCCTTTAAGTGATCAGAAGAATTATTTCGGCACAGTATAAGTAGGAGCCCCTAGTATATGTAGGCGGGTACGAAAACGCTTTAAATTAATAGAAGTTTGTATTTTTAAATGTTCGCGATAAATCTATTACATTTTGGACTAAATGAATAACATTCTATCAGCACGATATGTGTTTATGGTACGAGCCCAGAGCGGCGAATTATGATTTACGAGCTCCTTTTTACACTTTCTTTCATTCGCCGAGTTGAAAGAGATCTTTCAATTCAGTTTACGGCACTAGGACAGCCCTGTAAATTTAAGTACTTCCTGATTTCTTCAGTGATATGTTTTTTCTTCAGGTTAGAAGGACCCAATTTAACGATGCAGTTCATCGACCCCGGGAAATTTAATTTTAACGGACGAATGGCCGAAACCGAATGTCGTAAAATCATCATAAAACTGACTCGTCGTTGTTGAGATATTCACATATTATTGTCGCTGGTCCGATTTAGCGTTTTCACTAGCCTATTGGGCCCCAAGCTAGGCACAGCTGCGAAGCCGTTCCAGAACTTTTAATATTCAGAGATAATTGTGACTATTGTAAATAAAATGAAGGCCCGTTGATTGCTTTACGGTGGCGACAAAAATCTTTGCGTGTGGGCGGGGGGGGCAATTCAAGAGGGGCTCCAATCGCTGTTTTAATGTCCGTCATAAAATCTCACCAAAGGTCAAGCGAGGTGATGTAAGATTCTAAGATAGATGCCGTGGAAAAATCTCGCGGATTTTCCGGATTCTACCGGTTGGATACGGCAGATCGGATGTTTCAGTACCGCGCTTGGAAAAATATCGCGAGAATGCAAGCACGTCCAGCGATAACGACCAAGGAGAAATTACTGAACGCTAAAGTATTTGCGATCGTATACATCGCCTAATGATCATAAATCATACAATTCCCTAAAGCAAAATCCTAATCCTAATTACGCTAGGAATGAGGTAATACTTAAATTTTCCCTCCGCGGGAAATCTATCTATATGCAAATAAGTACATTTTTCGCAGTGTCCAATACATCTCTGACAAGGTGGCAGCTCATAATATCTCATAAGAGGAACCCTGCCGGTGTTACGCAACTAACTCAAGGATAATCGCCTTAACAATTTTGGTTCGCACAAAAACATCGTTATCTCACCGATTCCGAAATAATAATATTTGCTTAGGAAATATATAACGAAGTGTGCTTAACAAAATTCACATCGAGATCTTCTCTCTTGCGCTAGATCGGTTTCGGCCTTTCGCCATTACCAAATATCATTCCGTCAATCGATTAGTGAAGACTGATAATATATTTGAATCTAGATGTTCCGTGAGTACATCTTCATCCATGAATACCCCACTTTTCAGTGCTCAGAAGATTCGCAGGATGTTTTTTTGCAGCGATTCGGACTTTCTCCGGACAAGTGCATTAATGTTTTCAAAATAATAATAACTACTAATAAGAACAAATACATAAATTACGTCACAAAATAAATCTTTACGGACATATACATAATTTAAAAATATATTTGTGTGCGTATATGTTTTTATAGTTTGTTTAGAAACAGTTTTTGCTTAAAAATATTTTCGAGGTTCAAACAAGGACAAATCTCTTCTGATTACCTTGGATGCCCTCAGGTATGTAAAGTAGATTTTTGTCAAAGGTATTTTCTAAATCCGATCGCCAATAAACAGGATTGATATATCCTTGATGTGGCCGATGATGAGGTAGAATTCCAAGCACAATAAACACGAGAACTGGTCGAACTTGAAATTCCGTTCAAGGCCTCCGCACACAAAAAATAAATAAAACCTTTTCCCCTCAACCCCTCCAGATTCAAATATATATACATATATACAGGTCGCCATGTTAGATGACCGGTCGTAATTCATATTACGACGTTCACTAAGTAATCTACATCCGTAAGCGCTCGTTTGTAGCCTTGTACAACTCATTACTTTTGAAGCGTGCTATTGTGTTCGGGTTTAAGAATTTTACTGGACCTTTGAGAAAAATCTTATACTGAAAATTGAATGTTATTACATACAAGCAATATTCGCGACTAAATTGTAAATAAATTATTTCGAACCCGAATAGGGCGTCGTTTTAACTGGAGGTGGCAGGACAACGCTCGCAATTCTTGAACGGGCCAACGAATCTTTCTGTCTCTACGACGACCAGGCTCATGGACAAGTATTTACATAACAATGCTCGCCAGGAAGAAGAGGAGGGGTGTGCAGTGGAGCATGCTCACTGAGCTCTATACCACCGGGCAGCATTGAATTCGCGGGGCAAAAGTACCAAACTGCAATGACAGATAAATAGGCCACAGGAACTTCGCTTTTTTTCACCGTCATATGACTAAACCGAAAACTAGGAGGGGGAGGGGCTGAAAAATCGTTTGCGAATATGAACGGATACAAGAGGATATGATTCTAGAAATTTCTTCTTGCTTCTTAAGGATTGCTCCCCGACGGAGCGTGGAAATGGGCCGTTCTCAATAGCTGTATCGAGACGAGCGTACAG
The DNA here is from genome assembly GCA_019843655.1 of Lethocerus indicus. Classification (NCBI taxonomy): domain Eukaryota; kingdom Metazoa; phylum Arthropoda; class Insecta; order Hemiptera; family Belostomatidae; genus Lethocerus; species Lethocerus indicus. The sequence continues at coordinate 4,262,676 of JACDQD010000007.1, read as the reverse complement.
AATGAGATTAGGTGCGGGACCAGAAACATTCGACTGATCGGTGATAGTCGGGTAGAGCTTCACAATTTATATTCTCCATGAAACTACATGCCTTACTCTCAACGCTCTAAGAAGTCGGGTAAATCCTGGGAATCATAAAAAAAAAACACGCAAATTAGGGGAGGAAACAGTCGGACCGATCGTGATTATTAAATAATGCGGGACTGCTCTGAAATGGTTTCAGTCCTTTATTGGAATCGTAGAATATATGTGGGATGTTGCGGCGGCAAAGTCGTTGGTGTTCTTCCTTAAAACAGCGATAAGCGTCACGCCGGAAGTCTACAGCCGCAGAATTACAATCGGCTTTGTCGTTTCTTCCTTCCGACCTTCGAATTTCTGTATACGGTTTCACGCATCACCAAAGAAGAAAACTAAATTGTTTTTCCGTAACAGAATTCCATCTCGAGGGCTGCCCGATAAAACCCGGTACTGCGGGTGTTACGCATTCCGGGTTGAGATTTGTAAATTGTTTGTTTGTCTTCAACCGGCCACCGTTATGACAATTCCCAAGCTGAAATTTTCCCAGTAAAGATAACTCGCTGGGAAAATAGCGGGTGCCACTGAACGCGAATGGATGGGAAGACACGATGAGGTGGATTAACAGGACGAGAGATGGGAATGAGTTGGGAATAACTTCTGCAACTGTTAAGACATTAAGTACTGTAAGAAGAATTTAAGGTTGAAGAGTACGGGAATATTTAATAATCTCTGTAACACTGGGTTTCTGTGTAGGAGGCGAAGAAGCGACAAAATACTATCTGTTAGTACTTAAATGTTTCAAGCGCGCGAGGATTCGACGTTAGTTATTTTTCCAAGTATAGCCCCTGGGTAGGACACCCCAATTACTCATGTATTATCTCTGAGGTCGTTTTTAACCGAATATCATCTACACTATCGGTACATATTACGATAGGGGAAGAGACAACAAAAAAACGACAGAGATCCCTCACACACCCCCCTTCCAACTGACATTTTGTTTAAAGACGACCGTCCTATGAATTTGTCTGTGCTTATCGCCCCATTCAGGGTCCACCGGGGGTTATCTGCTCCTTCCTGAGGGGTCTATTTTTAAACTGTATTCACTCTGAGACCACCCTCGGCCTACGCCCCGGGCTAGACAGGTAAAGGAGGGGCCTGAGGAACGAAATAAATATACCGGTAGGTAGGAGGACCGATAGATAGGTGACCGTCGTAAATAATCCGGAACGGTCGGTTAGGCTATTTGGTGCCCCGGTCATCTCAACTCTCTCAATGCCGGACTACTCCTACCTGGTTTCACAGCGTTCAAATCCATCCGTCTTACCCTGAATCCAAAACCGACATAGGCCGTTAGTTGACTCTATGCCCAATCCATCTCTGTTTAAGATATTGGAGGGGATTTTGCTGAGATTACGGGTAGGGTAGCACGATACAGTGGGTGGACTGTTATTGAGCCCCCATACTCTAACACCTCTAACAGGATGCGCTAAATTATGATTGGAGCGTTTGTTTACTGATTTATTTTCAGGTGCAGTAGGCAACACAATTGGGAACCTGTCTAATCCAAATTTGCAATAGACAAATTAGAAACAACATTATCATTAGGCAGTGCCAAAGTAAGAACGTTTAATCGCAAGTTTCAATCATCATATTACTAACAGAACGCTAACGACGAGGCCGAAAATCCGATACCGGACTAGTTTGCTAGGACCAGAGATGCTAGAAAATCGCAGGAATATCGTATTCCGCGTGCTCTCGTATCCATTTCGAAATGATAAATAATAGGATCATCGTTTGGGTGATGAAATGCGATCGAGAACGTTGAGTGATCGTGTGGCAACTCGGTGGAAACAAGGAGTAATTAATATTTGTATGAAAGCCATGACACCCTTGACAGGTTGGAGCGTCTGATGGCTCTCGTTGCGCAACATACTTATACCGTTTATTTATAGTCGGTGGTCTGGTCGCGAAAAACCAAACAAAAAGCGATTGTTCGCTTTATAGTAAATAACATTTGCAAATATTGTCCGACGATAACCTTTCATACCGAAGGATGAGAAGGTGAGGTAAGCTGAGGGGAATGATCAACTCTTGATCATTGAAATAAACCAATTTCAATTAACCGAGGCAGCCATTAGTGCAATGGACAAGTGCAATACATGCAAGAATGTAAATATTATTAATTAATTCGATCCATTTGACTTTAGGTTGTTACTGCGATAGAATACTGTACAGAGTATTCTTTAGTAGAGTACTAGAGTACTGTTTCTTCTTCCCCTTCTGTCCCTTCACATTCGTCCGATTTGTTACATATTTTAATACTATTGTAAAAATCGGTTGTAATTGTATTGTATTATAACTATATAGTGACTAACGAAATAGTTAATAAGAAATATATGCCAATGACATTGTTAATCGAATGAAGTCATTAAGACTGAAAGTCATTGAGGGCGAATGTCCACAATCTTGCCCGCAACGAGGACACCCGAGCGATGTCAACATTTGCACAGACATCGAAAGTTGTCCACTCGAAGAAAATCGGAATTCCCGTTCAATTACTCCTTTTTCCGCGAACTCACTCTCATTCTCTGAATTCTACATCAATTGAAAATTTCAACTCATAAATTCCAGTGCAGTCGTCAGAATACAGTTTGTTCCCTGATTTGTTCGGAAAGTCATCAAAAAGTGCGGATATAAAGCCGCCGCTCTCAAATACATATAGTGATGCCTACGTATATATGTATAATGTCTAATTTATTTGACATGCACTACGGAAATAGTGATACTACAGTAAATTCATAGAGTAAATTCATAAATATTCTGAATTATAACACTTAATATAACGTTAATTCTGAAATATAAAATTCTAGCTGCGTCTACTGCACAGGAAATATCAATTTGGAACGGTTGAAAATTATTCCTGTCATTTTTTGTCGTAAAATACCTTCCATTCGTTTTCGCAGTGTAAACAATGAACCGGTTCGCCTTCGGTTTCTTAACATTGCCCAGTCAATGTCTCCGGCCTACCATCAAATCATAAACTATCAGGATAAAACTAATTTGATCCTGTTCCGATTAGTGTTTCACAACAAATATCTGCGTAAAAAAGCTCTTTTACGGCCATCTGGAAACCTTTCTAACAGTAAACAAGCGTAATAGCTCATTTTCGCGTAGCATTTATGTAAGGTTGGTTTTTATTCATTTGTATTCGTTTTTTCGTTTGATCACACAACTGGTTACATCTATTTATTAGGCCCTGAATTCCAAATATATGACAGTAAACCTATCTGGTATTATGTATTTACGATCATTAAAGTTTTCTTGTTGATCCAAAATTTATTGAAAAAAATTTTTAGTAATCTAGTTTATCGGTGCAAGTGCACCCAACGAACTTTAGTTAAGCACATGTCCGCACCACCCTCAGGGGCGCTAGTTATGCTATATCTAATAATTGTTACTTTAAGAGAAAGCAAAACTATCGTAGACAAATAAAACCTTAATTATGTAAGATCAAAATAAAAAGGTAAGTTATAAAAAAATGTGCTTAACTGTGAAATGTAGCTAACTAAAGTTCATTGGTGCACTTGCACCCTTGGATCCGTCTGACAACCCACAAGTCGGTACCCACATTTTTAGCCAATACTCGCAATCCCAGTTTTACTTAAAAAGGATGTGGCCTCGACGCGTAGAAGAGATTAACGGCAATAGAAAATCAAAAGGGAAAACAAGAAAAACGCCATACTTTTATTCCCCGTCTACTTCTCAGCCTCCGCAATCAATGTCACTTATTGCACAACTGCATTGTACAATTATATAAACAAGTGAAAAAGGAATGACCTTACAAAACTATTGGCAACGAGCGATGAAAAACATCGGATCGACAGGCGGCCATTAAAACAAATATGCAGTAAACGTCGCAAAATATCGCGGATTCAGAACTTTAATTGAGATACACTCGATTTCGTGTTTTCAATGAAAACTGCAATTTTGAATTTCGATAAGGAAAACAAAGCTCAACGCTTGGAAAGATCACGTATTTTCCACAACGAACGTTAATTGAAAATCTACAAGAGTTAGTTACTACATCGTTTTCGTTAATTTCGTTAAACTTTAATGAAGGACGATTTTCTAAAACCTCAGGAAAATGAATAGTTTCACACTGGAAATGTGTTGGGACGTTCAAGGGTTGGACTCATCCTTTTGTTTTTGAAATGATCATATTATTGTGTACAAGGAAATACTTGCGTGCATACATTATTGGGTCCAATAGAGGCAAATGTTGATGAGCGGCGGACAGGAAGAGATCTGGCCGAGATGCGGGCCTCCAATTGAGAGGGAGAGGACGAGGAAGAACAGAGCCCGTCATTCCCTCCTGAGTACTGTCGAAAATCCGAGTTGGGAATGTGGGAAATTACGGAGAATTTAAATGGGAAATTATTACAAGATTTTAATTAACTGACCTACACCTGAAAGAGTTATAAAAAATAATAATGTACGCAACATTCACAACTCTTAGCCCTGCTGGCGTGTGCATATTAAACCGTTGTTGATATTCACAAATATTTCAAATAGTATATTTTACATGGACCGTATACGGAGAATGATGTTTCCCTAAACAAATATTCTGAAATAATGTATTTCCATTTCACTTCCCAAGCTCAAAACTTAAATGGAAATAAAATACAAGAAGTTATACAATTGTAAGTCCGAGGTGATCACTGTATTACTGACTCAATCTATTGTTTACCACTTGTACCAAACACTTACTCGGGTTTTATCTTATAAATACCTACTTCTGTAAGCTAATCCGAAAGACGTCTTTCGGGGAGAGTGGCGAAGAATTGGGAGAAAGATAAGCGGAATTGCGTCGGCGTAACGAATTATCTTCGACTATAATTAAGGGAATGGGTTATTAAAACTTTGATAAATAGCCGTCATCTGAAAAAGAACGTTTAGTTAATCCATTCGATTGAAATCGTAATAAAATGAACGCGTAAGGAGGAACAAAACCGTTTCTGTTACTGTACTAGTTTTTCTCATTGAATACCGATTATCTTAATGGAAATAAAAACAATTACAAACAACGCCAATAATATTTCTTAGGTCATCGACTCATTTCAATCAAATTGTTTTGCGTATTTATCTGCAATCTTAGATAAATCGGACGGGGTCAGAATGAGAATGAGATACGATCGAGAACAACAGTGAGTAAATTATTAATTAATGGATTTTTCTCTTTATTTTCTACTACGCGCGTTTTGCGAAATATGCGAAAAACAGCGATTCGATGTTACCATCGAAATAGGGGAATACGATTGCTGCTGATAAAGCTTGGTGTTGATGCATTGGTACAGATGTCCTGTATTCGCTAACATATTGATTTTCAAGGTTTTGTACTTTCATTGTTGTTCATATGTTGTACTATACTTATGGAGTCATACTTCACTATTATTACTAGGCCCGATCTAGCTCCGGAGTACCGAATATAGGAGAGAGAGAGAGAGAGAGAATATGACTGATGATGGCAATTGAATTAATATACTCCAGGATTGAAAGTTCTTCGCGTTTTCAGTTTAATATTTTGATATTTGCATAACGATTGGCGGGGTCACACTGAAATTCGTTATGCAATGCGTCAGACGAGTTTTGATTTCACACCGCGCTAACGATACCGGCAATGGACAAACATGATCCCTATAAAATCGTGAAGCGCACAACTTTACCAAAGCGCATTAAGCTATTGCTTAAGCACTGAGAAATATTTAATTAAAAGAACTGAACCCCGCATATTTTAATTTAAAGTTATTAGAGACACAACTGTTAACAGTCTTTAAACAATGTGTGCTTTAGCCAGGATTCATTATCGAAAATTCCACAGTGGAATAAGTTGCGACTCGCGTGATGAACCTGTTAAATCGCGATTACAAAAAAATGTAAGAACAATAACAATGGATATTTTTCGTTAATGAATTTCCACGGAAAATGTGGAAAAAATTTACGCGATAAGACAAAAGAAAAAAGCCATTGATTGGTACCGCTGTTCTACTGACGGACAGTGCACCCTGAGGTCTTAATCCTACCAGTTTTTTACCTTATCGCTTCCAGACAGAATATTTTTTCATTCGACGAATATTATTTTTTCCCAAGTGTTTATTTTTCATTACTCCTGAGAGATTGTCCGCCTCCGACCGCTCGTTCACATTCCTAGCGGAATCGGCTTCGACCTCAGTAATAGTACAGAGAACATTATTACTATATTAACGAGAATATCGACCGATCTAGCCACACTCAGTAAAAATTATAGGCGAAAACCCGATACTATAAACCCGACGGCTAAAGGGATACAGGTGAATCCTTTTGTAGTCTTAAAGGTGCGCGTTTCTTTGATCTAAAAAAACGAGCGAAGGGCGACAAAGCTCAAAGTATACGTCATAGTAAAAACCTTCCAAAAATACGAGGCTGTAGGTAAAACAATTTCTTATGTTAACCAGTAGAAAATGTTAAAATGTTTTGTAGGTGGCTTAAATTGTTTCGTCGATCTAAAAGAACAAGGAAGGGCGACAAAGCTCAAAGTATACGTCATAGTAAAAACCTTCCAAAAATACGAGGCTGTAGGTAAAACAATTTCTTATGTTAACCAGTAGAAAATGTTAAAATGTTTTGTAGGTGGCTTAAATTGTTTCGTCGATCTAAAAAAGAACAAGGGAAGGAAGACAAAGTTTAAAGTGTGCGTTAAATAAAATATGTACGAGTGTGTTGTATCTATAGACTAGAGTTGTATTAGTAGTGGTGTTTCTGACCTGTTGTCGGGCATCGTCCCGCGTGGTTAGCGAGCGTTGCGACTGGGAGTGAAGGCGTCGCGACGCTCTCCAAGCCGGCAGGGGAAGTGCACTGCGGCGGCACCTCCTTCCAGCCCGCTTCCCTTCCACCGGGCCCCTCCATACCCCTCAATCGCCCGCCCCTCCCCGGTTCGAGCCCCTACCCACCGCCGACACCACCCCGGACCATAATATATTAACTACCAGCCACTCTGTTCAAAAAGAGGAGGGGTGGGGGGGGGCCGGTTTCACGGTTTGCAACATCGCCCATTGTCCGATCGATAAAACATTTACGATTGTCTCCCCTTTTCTTCTTGTTATATTATCACTTCGCTACCTGCGCAGAGACACTCGTCCCCCGCCGGCATAATAGTTCGTAATTTTTCTGTCCTTGGAACGGTGTCGTGGAAGAACTTTTCGCAAAAGCGAACGCGAGAACGACCGCACGAACCGATAACTAAATTTTGACGAACCCTCAGTAAAATCCATTAACGCTAAATGGTCGACGATCGTCATCAATAATTAGCACTATCAGTGCGTGGACCGAAACCCCATTTGTAAAATATTTGTCGAACCGCGCGATATTTGATTGAATTTTAATACTTATAGTTGTTTTAAATTCTTATATATATCGTCGTTACGATATTATATCTAAATGTAGTCCGAAATATATTATGTTCCCGTGGTATATATATAATAGTTTCCTTCTTAGATTTGTTTTCCAACCTTAGAACCTCTTATGGCTGGTGTAGGCTATGGCAACGGGGGAATAAAGTAGTTAGTTCGGGAGTACAGAGAGCGAAGCATTCATATACGCCACCCAGAAGAGGAAATAAACTAGAAAAAAGAAGTGTACAGCTCCGATCGTGCGATGATGTGCTATTGTATGATTGATGATGCTATTCTGTTGAGGTTAGGCCGAGCGGTCTAACCGCGAACGCCTGTCTATCAGTGGCCCGGGAAGGACGTGAAGTTTTTCCTTTATGTCATCAGAAAATCTGGCTGGAATATAATTATTAGTCATTGGCCGAGCGAAGACAAATAGCGCCCGTCATCACCGACGTCGGCAAGTGGGTGTGCGGCGGATTTTTCACTCAAATTCCAGTAAGCCGTGAAGAGAGGAAAAATCGGCCGGATTTTCCGTTGTGTGGAAAATGATGACGATCGTATTTTGGCCGCGAGGAACGGGAGAGATAAGCGGCACTGTTTTTGATACGGGGCCGTCCCGGGGCGGAAGAGCGGCTTAGCGCCTCCTCAAATCGGTGAATCATCATCAATCGCCACGAACAACTGAAATGACGGACGTTTTATCTAGGCTCATCTTATAACGCGGGACATTTTTCCAATATGAGCTCACCGGCCGGGGGGCCGGACAGAAATCCGTTTTTGGGAACCGAATCGTACTTAAATTTAGGCTATCTCTGAGAAGCCAAATTTGGGCCCCCCGCTATTGTGGTGTGGGGGCGGCCACGTAAAAATACTGACCCGTCTTACTCGTCCTTTCCTCGGGATTGCATCAGTACCAGGGCGGCTGGAATCCACAATCCGATAGGCGTTCAGACTCGGAACTTGACCGCTCGTTGTTTCTTTAAATATTTATACGACGTTTAACGATGAATTGGACAGAAAACATATTGCACCGCTCGCGGGGCCTACTTCTGTTTGTATTGAATCCTCAGAGCCTGATATATGCTCGTGCCGCTTGTTGTTTTTTGGAATACTAGCCGCCGTTATGCGCCGACTATTCTGGACCCGGGCTTACGTCTTCGCCCCACCGCCAGTAGTATTGCGTCAATAGAGTCTTGAGTATTCCGTACCAATAAAGAACGACAATTGCTGTAGGAGTGTATGAGATTTCCCGTGTCCATTCACTGAACGGTATCAGTGCGGTCAAATAGCGGTGGTAAAATTTTCCTCCACGGGACACTGTTCGCGGAATTGAAACTCAAACGCGATGAAACTACTTTCATTTCTTGCGTCATATTAACTTCTACTTACATTGGCCTATTTTGCCTCTTCTGATTCTAACGAACAGGAAAATATTGTAAGAAAAAGCCGTGACATACAAATAAAAGAGTGTCGGGGTCTCTTTCGAATGTTTTAAGCTTCATTTATAACTATTACATTTACTAAATATTTACTGCTGGTAAATTACTACACCGACATCGAATTCGTATATTCGGTACCCACGAATGTTCGCATTTCGATGTCCCACTTCGATTAATACAGAGATAAAAACCTGGCTCTTACATAAACGTGTCTCGAGATTAATGGATTGATCCCGGTGTGAATATCGTGCTCGTTATCGGAGCCCAAAATATTTGTAAATGATTGTCGAATTTTATAATTCGCGACAACATTCCTTAACTAGGTTTGAGCATAACACCCTACTCGAGTATCACTTATCAGTTGTTTCTTGATATACAGATGAGAGAAATATGTCTTCTGTCAAGCCTCGATCATAAATTCAAAATCCCCGCCAGATCTTTTCAGCCCTCTCACCAAAAATTCTACAGATATCTTTATCGCGATTTCGTATTAAAAGGGGACGGTCAGAATAGACTGTAATTTCGAGTGTAAAATTTCTTTTTATCGTCAACAACGTGTGAATTGTTTCTGCGAGCGCTCGATTGCACTGTACCGGCAATATGTTGGTGATTTTCCTCGCTGAAAACTGCGCCCTCAAACGAACTTAAAGCTCGCGAGGCCCCCTCAGTCAAATCGCTATTATATTTAGCCTCCACCTTGCAGTTCCGCCCGTCGGCCTCCGTTCAATTAATCACCGCTGTTTTGAGAACTGCGGTAGGCAGTTCTGTTGTGACGGCTCTGTAAACGGTTTTTTGAAATTAAAACGTTTACGCATAGCCCGAATCGCGTAAAACCGCGTCTATTTATACGAGTGTTTACGCGGGCGTCTCGCAGTCGGAACGCACTTCCAGCCAACTGATACTGCTCCATGTATTATGGTCCATGACATGATTAAACATTCAGTTAATCATTCCGTTCACCCTGTCGTCGTTTTATATCATAATAAGTGAGAATTATCGCGCTAACATAAAGTACCACCGATACTGACGAATTAATCTTCGGTCTTTTATTTGGATTCAGATCACCTGATAAAATAAAATTAATGTACTTCCTATTTACTGATAATCGTCTTGACCACATAAAAGGTATTTGTATAATCCAATCCATTTAAAGAAACCCACTTTAAATCCAATCCAACTTAATGTGGTGTTGTTATGTGTTTTGTGTTTACACGTCCCTGAAATGTTTTACGCCGCACCTTATATGTCCAGATAAGAATCTGGACGAAATTATTTCGCAACGTTGAATTTTTAAAAATGTGAATTACTGGCTTCGAGTGCGATTATGCTTTTGAATGCATTTATGGAATGAATTCTTAATATAAAACATTACTCTTACGTCTCATAGGATTACGGACCCTTTATTGCTGTTGTGGCCTGTGCTAATTAATTAATCCCATGTGGCACATTTCCACCCAATTAACCAGCTCACTGACGATGTCTGCAATGAAAAACCTGAAATATCAAATAATGCGTTGATAATGCCTAATGCTACACGAGTGCTACACGTTTAAATTGAAGGATTGTTAAATTTGTGAGCGCAAAATGGTATATAGCAGAAAAATTATATTAGTATTTTGAAAATATCCTTGTACAGGTTTCTTGGATTTCGTATACTTTTGAAGTAATATAAGACTATTTGTCGCACTGAGAACTTAGACAATTGAAAGAAATATCGCCCAGTTCAATTTCAAATAATTAAACAAATAATTTCAGATTAAATTTAGCAATTAGATGATTTAGTAATTCAATTTAGCAAGTAAATACCATTATATTGCTACTCACGGTGGCTAACCTCCTCCATTCATCGCAGTACCACGTTTATCACTGAGTAGGCTTATCATTTTGCCGTCGTATTTTTGACCCCAGCCAAATGATTAATTCCCTCTTGATCTGCGATAAATTGCGACACTTTTAAATTTTGTTTTACGCATATATATATATATATATATATATATATATATATATATATGAATCCGAGATATTTATCCGAAGTTGGAAGACAGCCAAAACGGCCCTAATGTACTGATGATTCGGAGGATGCCCGTTCGTGACTTTAAAGATGAGTTTTGTTTAAACTGAAAAGGAAAACGCCAGTGTTTAATTAAGGCAGTGTTAACACAGGTTGGTCGAAGGCCGAGCGGGTCTTGCACATTAAAGGTCGCGAGGCACCATAAATCCTACTTTCGTTTTTTCCTCTACTTTCCTTTTGGAACAGTTCTTTCGGTCTTCTGCCTCAGCTCGGCGGCTTGGCGTTTTCCTATATCGGTTTCGGCCGCTCGCCACTTTCAGTAGCACTACCGTCAGCAGTGCCCTGTGTGCCACTTATCGATTTGCACTTTCGCTACTGTGAATGTGATAAGGAGTCTGTCATTAGGACTTAAATGTCGTTTCAGTTTAATCAGTACGGCGTGCCGCTGAAGAGGGCCAGAAACCAAATTCAATGCTGGACGAGAAGGAGGAATGCAAGTGTTGAAACTGGTGACGACACTGCCCGTCTTATGGGGCCAGGGATTACCATCTAATTTTCCCTACGCGGTTTTCCATCTCCATTTCCCGGTACGACCGACCGCCGAAACGGATATTGCGCGGAGATGAGGGTATTGTTTGCGGTGAATCACTTGGAGGAAGCCTATTTGTAGTTAATCACTGTTTACAGAAGCCCGCGGAAGAGTGGGCCTACGGCAGGAGGAAAACGGGCTCTTCCCGTGGAAGGAGGCGCCGTGGACAAAAATTAACCGGCGTCAATATTATTAAGATGCAGAGCCAACACCATCCTCGCCCCTGCCAACACTTGCCTAACCCCTCGAGGAAACGTTTTTGTCACAATTAAGCTTTATTCGCGCTTAGTAATACGATTTTTATATAGTTTTCGCTTTACTCAGAAAAATACTCAGTTTTACCGCCCAGTTAAATGTCGGTTTCAAACTGAATTTGTTGTTTCAAATAAAACTTTTGAACTTGCACAACTTTTAAGGAAGAACTGCTTAATATCGTACACGATCGAATACTGTCCCTCTATATCTTTTCAGAAATTTGGGTCCTTTAAACGGTTCGAGAAGAGGAAACACCCCAAATCCCGCGTCCTCATATCTAGGCATTTTAATAATAATTAATTTAATTTCCCAGCCAATAGCGCAATATGCGGAGAATATCTTTTCAAAGACGACCTTCCGTTCGATGATTCTTCTCGTTCTCTGTAACTAAAAATGACTCTTTCAAGCTCCCTAAAGTATTTAAGATATTTTGCCCTTCGGAGTGGCTTTAGTCTGAAAAAATCCTACGTTTTTCTCAAATAGCATTAATTTAAAAAAACAAAACAGGGGCCGAAGCGCCTTTATTTTCCCTATTAGTTATACGAAGAGGTTCTCTCACAATACCGGAGGCCAGATGATAAGCATCATTACTTTACTATTCTACGCGCGGAATCGTAAGGTGCGGAAAAACTCTCCTAGCATCCGAAAGGCGCCGATACTCCTTACCATGCGGCATTATGACGTTCAGCTCAGCAACACACATACATATTTTTAAACGGCGAGCGAGGTCTTCCGCAGCGACCAGCGCCGGCTCAGCTGCGAACATTCCAAACCATACCGACCTACCAGTATATACTATGAATACCAGATACTTTGCCTGTTTCACCTACTTCAAAGACATACTACACGTCGCGGTGTTCAGTAGCCATGCCACAGTAAATGCCCAGTACAGTCCGGTGTACACATTTCGCGGAAATTTGAGCTCTCCGACCGGTTCCGGTAGTGGGGAAGAGACTAATTTCCTTTTAGTTCATTCCCTCTTCCGGTTGACAATTGCGAAGGTTTCGCCCTGACTACTGGAGAGCTGGGAGAAAAACCCTTCCTGCAGCCGAGAATACTTTCTTTTTTTTTTTAATTTGCACAATCAATGTTACATTTATAAATACAATTGATACATGTATATTTTTCACGTGTTTGTCTCGATAAAGAAACCGCCCGATTATGGTGCTTTTTAACACGATTTAACTACGGTGGCGTTTAAGCCGTCGTGGTGGGGATAATGGACGGGTAAGAGAGGAAATGGACTGAACGAGTGGATTGGGATGAGGAGAAAGGCGGGAGTGGAACTTCAGGAACCGAGATTTCGCGACTTCGTCCACTGTCGGTATGTTGAGGTCATGGTGTATTGTGTGGTTAGAAACAGACCCCGGGGGGAGCATTAAGGATGGTGCGAAGGACTTTTGATTGAAATCTCTGGATGTCTCGGTGGAACCGCATACCGTATGTCCGTGTCGTTTTGAGTATCGCTTTTTATATTGTCAGTTTGTTACTTAGGGTCAATTTCGATGTCCGTTTTAGTAACGGATTTTCTGTTTAAGTCGATTCTTTTGAGTCGGGTATGGGGACGGAGAATACGTAGCTGGAATCGACGTTCCCAAAGACGGATTCGTGTGGAGGTGACAAGGGTCGGCGGTGGCGGAAGTCTTCAAAAGAATATATAGAGCTGGTGGGGCCAAATTACAGAGTTTTCGCTCGTTCCGCCGGCGGATGCCGAACGAACTGGCGCCAAATATTCAAGTCGGGTTCAGTTCGTTGGGCATTCAATAGGCCTCGACAGAATCGGACCTAGGACTTCTGTACCTGCTGGATGAAATATAAATTTCGTACATTTTCTTTCCTTTACCGTTTGAGGTTTGGAATGAGCTTTATCTCTTCCGATCTGTCGGCATTCGGAGTTTAATGTTTACTATCGAAGAATTTTTGGCCCAACCGCCGTTTCCTTTTTTTCAAAGTAAGACGCTCTCGAAGTTCCCTCGTTTCGATTCCTAGTTTCTCCTTTCCGCCATAATCGGTAGAGTCCCTTAAGCGACACACGTTAACTGTTATTATATAAAAATATCGCTTCAGAATGTGACAGTTCGGGAACCTACTAACAAGTAACTTACTAAGTAGGAACTCCTAGCGATTTGTAGTGGAGGGGCCCGCAAGTTGTGGGGACAGCACGAGTGAATGCGATAGTGATACAGTGATAGTAACAGAACAGTGGTATTGATAACGGAATGTTTATGCCTAAGTTCCTCACTATATTACTGACGATGATGAAAAACCGGTCTAGCTTACGTAAGATCGCGAGTACTTATGTTCCAAACCCTAAACGACTGGCATAATTTGTTTGTATTTATTTTTTGCCATCGTGTTACCACCAAACTTCGGCGCTTATAATGCGCGCAATTAAAGGGTCGCTACTTTCGTAGATAATTTTGTCGCTTTACTTTTTACGACATTATATTTCTTTTGCGCATTACCCCGGAGGCTAAATCCAATGTATTTTCTGCCTGTGCGTACGAATAGAAGTGTATTTCTGTACATATCGCGTATATTTTTTGGCAAGTGAGCGCGCAACGTGCGTAACCGTCCGTTGAACAGAATCAAATATTCCGAATTTAATATTCGCCATTCGTTAATTCCGTTGCGGACGGTTTCCTCGATGGACGATAGGCCCAAAGTGAGATTCGGAATAAATTATAGTTTATTGTTTCTGGGTTTCGGATAGACGGAAGAAGGGCGACAAGGAGGTGCGGACCGCGTGGTGGGGCCGGCTTAACACTCTTGCGCTCTGACTGGCGATGGAACGTTTTCGGAACTTGTAGCTATTTCAGGAAATCCTGCGCCCGCTAACGTCAACGGTGCCTCACCGCCACTAGGCCAACCCCTTTTACAGCGGTGAATAAATCACTACTAAAGTTCGATTCGGTTTTCCTCATGAATTACCATTATATGTTAAACTGCGGACAGCCTCCACTAACGCACGGCGCAACTCCCTCTTGATGTATGTACTAATCGACCTAACGACAGTTCGACTGCAATTGGATTTGCACAAAAGGAAATCGTACGATAAAAGTAACAGAAAATAATATTGTTTCTTAAGAAAACTATATTGTAATTAGAGTAATAATAGTTCACTTATTTAGCAAGCCAAACTGGACCTCCATTCCTTTCTCCATTAATTTAAAATAGCTGTTTTGGGGTCTATTCAATTCACTTCAATTGCGATAGTTGTGCTCTCTCACTGTTTTGTGGTCTGCGAGGGGTCAGAATGCTGTACAACGTGAACGGCTGCTCCGATTCTCACCAAATTTACCAAAATATTATGTAGAGATTTCGCAATTTGAAAAAAGAAATCTGTTAATAACATGCAGCTTAGTTCTGATCTACTGATTAAATTGAAAAGACATAAATATAGAAAATAAAGTCAATATAGACAGGAAAATAACGATACGAAATAATAATCTGGAATTTAAGATAACTAAAATAAAAATTAAACAAAATAATAAACCAGCAGGCTTTAAAGCATGTGGAAACAACCAAACTCAACTTGAGAGGCCCAACTTGAAATTATCCTGCCCATATTCTATTGATGAACCTGACAGCACTGTTAATAATACAGTCAAAGAATTCCTTACAAACCTAATTTAGCGAGGTGGGAAATTAATGTTCATAATGGAAATATAAATTGAGATTATAAAATGTACAAATGTATTAGTTCAACAACAAATGGCATGATCCTTAACAAATAATTCTATTTAAAAATATTCCTTTTTTTATAAATTACAGTCTTAAATAATATATAACATATTTTTATTAATATTAGTCAGAATCTGAACTGCTGTCACTGCTACTACTGCTGGTGCTACTACTCCCACTGCTAATACTCGAATGGCGCTTCCTTTTCTTTTTAACTTTTTCTTTGTCTTTACTTTTCTTCATTTTCAATTTCTTTTTCTTTGAATGCTTTTTATGTTTTGATTTCTTACTCTTCTTGATAGAAGGGGTTTCTGGTTCCGTTTTTAAAATGATATCTGAAAATGTAATGATTAAAAATTATGAGGTTTAAATAAACGTGTTTAAAACTCCAAATAAAGGCCCAGTTTTGGTCTCTCCTCATAATACAAATAATTAAAAATGTTGACTGCCAATGAAATCCTCTCAGCTCTGTTACTACACTATTGATAAGGGTACACTACAGAATTTCTTTTTAAAAATGGTCTTTATAATTCAATAATATTATAACTAGAAAGAGTGTCAAAAAGGATTTTCTTTAATAGGTAGGGCTTTATGACTCTATCCATAAACTGTATACTGTATCCATTTAGCTTGCCTCTAGCAAATAAACCGCATGAAGTAAATTTATTAAAATAAATTATATATTCATACAGGATGATTCATCAGAAGCTGACGTGTAACATTTAGAGTTAAGATTTCAGGGATGTATACTGTAGAATGAAAATCTATTGATTTAATTAATAATTTTGTAAATTTGTATGCAGTAATAATTACCAAGGGGTTTTTTATTGTTTTCCTCTTCCTCGGCTTTACGCTTTCTAGACAACTCTTCAATCACATTTGGTGCACAACCATGTTTCTGTAGCGTAGCTGTTTCGGCAGTGACATGTTTGTTTTCTTTAGGAGGTTTGTAGTCTGTCACATGGTCAACACGAATTGTACGATTCAGCAGCTGTACAGTATATTAAAAAATTGTATACATTGTATATATGTATATATCGCTTGATCAGAGTGCAAAGAGATTTCAAGATATACAAACTTTAATGCCATTCAGGTTATCAACAGCCAATACTGTGCTTCTCTGATCTTCGTAACAAAGGAAACAAAATCCTTTCTGTTTACCAGAAACTTTGTCACGCACTAAATTTATCTGCACAATTTCACCATATCTGAAAAAATAAAACATTAACCACACGATTTAAAACTCAAGGAATTATATGGTTTAGCATCAGCAGGAACATAATTTCAGATTTTTATTTTTTCTTTTAGTAACAACTATTATAATCGCCATAATAAATTACATATATCAATTAATTAATTATAGAGGGGGAAACAAAAATCACGATATATTATTCTGTCTTCAATAGGAAAGAATATATGCAAAGAAAACTTATTATCAAGATTGTGATCACTTGTACTCAATTTAAAGTTTATTTTGAAATACCTAATAGTTAATAGGTAGCATAGTACAGATACAACAACAAAGATGAAATCTTATAGCATCCTCAACATAAATATCATGATAATATAAATATAATTAATACCTAACTATTTTATTATTACACAGTTATTTTGATAAATAACAATATTACAAAGGAGTAAACAGGATTGGCAAAATTGTTTACAATTAATTTAAAAAACAACCGATACTGTAAAAATATAAATTAAACTACCTGAGTCCTAAATTGACTTACTGTGAGAAGACGCACAAGACATCGCCTTCAGTTAAATCATACGGCAAACCGCCAATGAAGATCCAAGCGCTGTCTCTGTACTGGTCATGCCAAGATGAGCCGAAAGATCTCTTCAGTTCTTGTTCACTTAACTTCTTCACATTCTTCACATTTCTGACAGAAATCAAACAAGAAGAGTGCAACAGAGGTTGTAGCAAATTAATAGGTAAAAGTAAATGAACATTCATGACAATCATATCATCATAAAATACAGAAACCTAATCATTCATCTATTCTATGCAAGGTTATAGATCGAGAATACCACAAGTAAAAACCGCCGGGGTAAATAAAAATTATTTTTGTAACTACTCCAAAGTCTTTTAACACTCCCCATCAAATATATTGTAATATATTTAATATACCATCGATTGAAAATTATCCAACTTACGTCATAGGATTCATTTCGTCGAAGTTATTTATGTACCTGTAAAATAAACAATTAAAATGCTACTGCAATAATTACAAAACTGCATAACAACAAAAACATAACGTTATACCCGAGAGGTTTTCTTTTGAAAAGGTTATATTATTACATAGAGAAAGAAGACAAACTCAAACCACTTTTGAAAATATGCCCCCGTTATTTATAAACGTGATATTCGAGAAATTATTATTTAAAAAATATAAATACAAGTACAAGAAATGATAATAAAAAAGTAAGTACGTAACTGAGAATATTTATTTATAACGTAATTTTGTATAACATATTGTTTATTAGATACTAGTTCTTAGCAATTGTTTAAAATAAAAAATACAATTTGCAGTCAATAAATTCGATTTACTCGTTATTAATCGTACATTAATCGTTATGTTCTAACATTAATCCAATAAAATAAAAAAAATGTACCAATTGTAATATTGCTACACATGTATGTCAGTTATAAATTATTTCCCTCGTAAAATAATTCGCAGTATTATAATTGTTTATTTCTTTATTCTTAAAAGTTTTAAAACAAATAATATATTATTAATCAGTTTAAGGGAATGTAGTTCATCGTGTTATTATGTTGCCAACTTGTTAGTTATTAGATTAAAACCTTATTTACTCGTTGTCTTTGGTAACGGAAATTTTAAACTCTGACCGTAATACTTTTGTAATTTTATAATCTTCAAGCGGCAATGGTAAGTAGTTATTGACTTCAAATTAGAAAAAAGTAATTTTTATTTATTTGTCTTTTCATGATCAGCTTCTGTTCATCGTTTTAAACTCGTCATCCATTTGTGTCCTGACGTTTATGATGTTCCTTGCAGTCTGACATCAGCAAGCTTGAAAAATACTCACTTTTGGCAGAATGGTTCGATCCAATATCTTCGATAAGAAGGAAGTTCATCCTGTTTTATTTCTTGGCAGACAACACAGTAGAATTAGTAAGCATAACATTTCATAAGTGCTTCACTATGATGTCCAGTCTCATGTATTCATTTCACTGTTTTTCTGTATTTCAGTTTGATATTAAAAATCGCCGATTATTTTTAAAAAGAACCAAAGTTGAAGGTCTCGACAGAAGTGATATATATGTCGGGAATATTCTGAAAATATTTTCGAGGAGCTTTTCAATTATTGATTATGCCAACGCCTACACTATGAAAATGATGGGAGTTGTTACTCAGAAGTATGTTTGGATTATTTAATAACAATGTTGAATAATACAGAATATAATGTTTAGGAAACTTTTGATACCAGTCAACTGCAGCACACAATGGTAGGTGACATGCATAGTTGTAACCAAATGATAACTGGAGGACAATTTGAACTGTGATCAATTGTACATTATTGGTTTGGTTTGTCAATTGTTACAATTGAACAAAAATATCTTCAAATAGCTTCTGTGGGTAAGATTGAAACCTTAAGGCAGAGCCTCCCTGTTGAGGGGAAAAAAGTAAAAGGGGTCAACAGCTTGCTCTCCTTGGCACATTATATATCTATCCACCTCCCAGTTTCCCTTATTAAAAAATTTGTTTCTTATTTTTTTCCATGTGTTGTCATTTATTTTCTTTCTAATTTGATTTAATCTTACAACGGTCTTTTTGCAGGACTTGTGGAATTATTATGCCTGAAGCCATCTCCAAAAAGGGTAACATACTGAAGATGCTTATTAAAGAGGGTTTTAAAATTAGTAAACTACAAATGTGTTATATTAGTGAAAAGCAGGCCAAAGAATTGTACAAGTCTCGGAAAGAATGTTCGGATTACATGTAACTATGATTTCTTTTTATGTATTATACAGTGAATAATTCATAAAGTACATTTTACTTAAATAAATTTTTATATTCGGTGACTTAAAGTATTATTATTAATTAAAATGCAAATCTGGTATTTTTATCACATTTTAACAATATATGATTCTGTTAGAATTGGTAAGAAATATCTCCTTAGAAGTTGAAAATATAAAAAACTTAAATAAAATATACTTGGTTGGTTGGTTATGACTAAGTACCAGTCTTGTTCTAGGGCCATCTTTACATATAAAATGCAATTTGTTTATAATTGTACCTTGGGTTTTTTCAGTAGCATTGCCACGAAGTGCTGGGCAAAACTTAAGATATCATTGATAAAAATAAATTATTTATTACAGGTCACTTGTGAGAGCGATGATTTCGGGTCCTGTGCTAGCTATGGAACTGATTGCAGATTTAGGTATCTCTAAGCTAATAGAGCTGGCTGGGCCTGACGACCCTTCTGATGGCAAGCAAATGGCTCCACGCACTATCAGAGCCTGCTATGGAATAAATAAAGAGAAGAATGGTTTCTATGCCACAGACAATCAGGGTGATCCCAAAAAGGTATCAAATTAAAAATATGACAATATTTTTCATTCTTTAGTTTTTTTATAAATAAATATCTGATTTTGAATTTATGGTACTAATGTGTCGTTGATTAGATGCTTTTCTATGACTGTAGCTCATAGTAGAAAATATTTATTTAATAAGGGCCCCTGAGCCCCATTACAATTTTTTAAATGACCTGGAGAGTAAAGGACTTTCATTTCTTAAAAACCATTTAAATTAACAGTGGATATATTCTTTACATTGTCAGGTTTACTGGATATCCTGAAACATAAATGTTTAATCAAATATTCGATTTTTAATTTATGAAATAAAAATAAAATTGTATAACTGGAACTGGAACTTCTAGTCCTGGAACTGCATTTGAGCTTTATTAAAAAGATAAGAAATAATGATAGGAATTTTACAACATTATATGCAACAAATTATTACAAATAGATCCCTATTTTATACTTGATTCAAACTTACATGTGAGACCTGACAGTCCTTGTATTCGGGCCTTCTACCAGTGTAATTATTGTTTAGTTGAGATTGTAGCTCTATGTCCTCACTTCTATATTCTTTTTTGTCTATATTAAATGTTCTTTTCACTGTAATGAACAGCTGTTTTAGGAATTAATATTTGGTTTTATTTATTATTGGTGTTAAAGTTTTCATTTTATTTCTTTGAAAACAAATATTTGTATTATTAATTTTAATTTTGATAATTGTTCTTTAGGAGATAGATTTGTTGTTTGATCAGAGTATGCAAGAAGATAATCATGATCCTTGTACGGCCACATTTAAAAATTCAACTCTCTGCCTAGTCAAACCACATGCCTTAAGGAGTGGTCAGTAAACTTTGGCTTCATTGCTCTCTACAGTAAATTTAGATTTAATATTTTTAAATGTCTGTCCAATAATTTTAACATTCTGAAGTTGCTGTTTAGCTCAAGTAAATTTAGTGTATGCACTATAAATCAAAATGATTTGGCAAAAATATGTTGGAAATATTCTGTAAACTTTCACTATCTACTGTAGGAATAATAGCCACTTTTCAGAGTATTTTAAACTAAAGATAAGAATCTCAGGATCCTAATAATTTCTTTTTTAATTTACATTATCAGAATTAGAGTTGTATTTTTCATGTACTTTTTTGTTTAGATAACATTTCATAAAAAAAATTTAAGAGCAAGTAATACAAAGGCAGTTTAAGAAAATGTAAATACAACATTAAGCAGTCTTTAGGAAGTCTATAATTTTAATCACAATCTAAATTATTTTCCTTTGTTTTTTATGTTTATTTTTTCTGAATAATATCTTTTATCTTTTAGTGTCTGCTAATATGCAGATAAATTTAGAAATGAAAAGTAGAACTAAATAATTAAATGCAAAGCACCAGCTATTAATTCTTGTCTTTGACTGTATTTTAATATATCCACGTGTTTTTATAAATGTTATTATTATAATTATTTGAATCTATCCTCAATAATATTTCAGGTCTTCTTGGTGATATTGTTTCAACTATTGAAGAAAGTGGTTATACAATAACTGCAATGAAAATGTTCTATATGGATACTGTGAATGCTGAAGAATTCTATGAAGTGTACAAGGGTGTGGTGCAAGATTATTCTGTATGTAATTAATTTTTTATTTATCAAACTGTATCTGTGTCTATTTTACAGAATGATCATATCCAATCCTGTCTCAAGTAGACAACAGATCCATTGGTCAGTTTTGACTTCCCTGAAACTTGAAAAACATTACATTGCTGTTATGCAATTTACAAGATGACACGACTGCAAAATCTGTCTAAATAATAAAGGCCTTGGGCTGATTATAAGGTGGCGAATGCACTTATTTATGTCCAATTCCATTCAGTTGTGTGTTCAGCCTCATTATTATTTTCCATCTGTCAGATTCTATGGCACTATTTTAAATCTAATGGTTAGATGATTGTATTACAGACTCTAAATATTTTGAAAACATCTTTTTCACTATAAATTCTGCTAATCTGGAATATCTCAGAAAGAGCTTATGTTTAATTCAAACTAATGTAATTCATATAAATAAATAAATTTATATTACAAAATAGATGTTGTGAAAGTCAAAAATGGTGAATTTTACATACAGCCTTAGACTTAGTTTCATAATAATTTTAACAGATATTTTGATACAAATGATTGTATTATTATTATTGTGGAATTACAGGGTATGGTAAGTGAACTAGTAGCTGGAGCCTGTGTGGCTATGGAAGTAACCAGCCCAATGGATGAAACACCAACACAGTTTAGAAAATTTGTAGGACCGTCTGATCCTGTAAGTTTTTATTTTTTAGTTGTAATATTTTAGTTTATATAGTTTTGAGTGTATTATTTTGTATCCTCTAGAAGACAGGTTTTTCTTAAGTGCAGATTTTAAATAAAACATTTCCAATAATCCCTTGTTGGATCAACATATTAGCTGTATTATTTGTGACTTGTGTTCTAACCTTAATGCAAGTTGTTTATAAATATTTAATTTTCTCCTAAAACATGTAACAAATTTCTCCTGTATTATAATGATATTATGGATAGAAGTTTTAAAAAGTGTATTTTTTAAATTGTTAAAAAATTAATGAATTTTATACTAATATTTAATATACATTTTATATTCCTTTTACTGGAGCCTCCTCTTGTTATAGGAGATTGCAAAAAGACTTCGTCCAAACACTATTAGGGCAAGATTCGGGACAACTAAATTGCAGAATGCCGTCCATGTAACTGACCTTCCTGAGGATGCCCTTCTTGAAGTAAGTTTTTGTTCATTGTTATTAATGTTTTATATGGTCCGTGTAAGATCCTATTGGATATGTGCAGGTAATTTACAATACCCCCTTTTTTAAAAATGATATATTCATAAAACATTTTAACATAGTGTATCAACAACACATTCATTGCTTTTATAAATTCACATTTCACAATAACAGTCAATGATATGGAATTATAATTTTCAAAAGATAAATACCACAGGGTGAATCTAAACAATTTAACACAGGCAAAAATAGATTTAATATTGATTATATGAGTCAAAATTAACAACTGGTAGTTTGTACTTTCTCTTTTTGTATCTTCTTTCAAAAATTTTATATATATATATATATATATATATATATATATATATATATATACCTTCAAAATTGTCTATAAATTTCAACCACTGGTTTTCCTCATATTTTACTATATCCATTTTTCATTTACAGCTGGAGTACTTCTTCAAAATATTGGACTGCTAATAAAAAATGGAATAAAAAAGACATAAAGAGCTAAAATGGGAGAGCAGACGAGACATATTTTTTTTCTCAAAAAAACAAAACAGAAAAAGTAAAGGAAGTCCAAATAATAGCTGTCGTTTTCAAAACTTCTTAATAAGTAGGTGAGAGAAGAAGAAGAAGAAGTAGAAACAGGATGAAATCATTAGCGATAAACGGTGTGGCATTGAGATGTTTTAGGTTATTTGAATGGGATGGAGAAACATAATTTGTGTCCATTGTATTATTTAATGTTTTGTGGGTGGGGATGTTTTTTACTCATTCCATTCTGTTTGGTGTGACTGGGCTTTTGCTTATGGCTCAATTTAAGGTTTTGAAAGTGGTGGGGGAAGAGAGAGAGAGAGAGAGAGAGAACTACTAGAAGAGTAATAGTAAGTAGAGTTCTTTTTTACCATATTTGTTCAAGGTGAAATAATAGGTTATGTTCTCTTGAGTATGTGGATGTGTTTTCTCTGAGTTATAACCAATTCAAAATCAGAGCACGTAATATAGCTTTTTACCCAGTGGAAACATTCATCACCTCTCTCCTCCCTCTCTCTCTCTCTCACACACTCTCTCTCTTGACACATCCTCTTTCCCGTTTTTTGCAACACTTTACAAAACGACATTCTCTGCCAGTTGTCACTGCCACTAGTTTTTTAGAATCCTGCATTCAAGTAGTTGTCTGCACCAGGAATCACCATTGATTACACTTTTTAACTTTTTTATTTCCCCTCACAGACATGGACGTTTAGTGTGTCAATTAACAAGGAAGGGAATTTAAGTTTTTTAACCGTTTGAAATTTCCTTTCCTTAGGCAATTCTGCAATTCTTTCTGCTTAATTTATTAGAGATATTATCAGAAATGTCCTGTACAATATCTACATATTTTTCTTAGCATAGAGAATGCACATATTATTTTGTTACATTAGGCATTAATGAAATATTTAATTATCTGTCCATTATCCAACGTTTATTTTAATATATATCTAAAGGCATAAAATTCTCTACAGTTAATTAAGCAGAAAATCACTAACTTTTATCATTTAAATAAATGTTTTTAATGATTCTTCTGATCTGTATTTGCTTGCTGGTATGGTCTTCACCACAGAAGATTGAAAGAACTATTTTATTCCAAACCTTCACAGACCACATAGGTATTCCAAACTAAATGTTTTACTTACTTCAAATTTTCAACAGCTGAAATTTTGAAATGTAAACAAAATTACTATTACAAAAGTTTTATTCCTAAATTTAGATCTTGGATTAATATTTTTTATAAAATGTTTTACTTCATTTAATGAAAATTTTGTTAATGATATTTTTTTTGCATAGGCTGGACACATTATTTTCGTTGCAGGAGAAAAATTTTCCTTAAACAAAAAAACTTTCTTTGAATTCTAATTCTGAATAGTTAAGAAGCAGTTCGTTTGTATTAAGTTTGCAAAGATAAGCTATATGAAAGCAAAGAGAAATGACTGATACTTTTATTGATAAGCAATTTTATACCTCCATAAAAATTTAAAGCCCTTTAAATGTTTAAGTATTTTTATATAAAAAAATGTTTTTAAATGTTAATGATGAAATTATCTATGGTATTGCCAATACAATTGTTATCTGAAATTCCTTCAAATTTTAACAAGTTGCATTTATTATAATAATAACTGAAAAATATTTTACAATCATCTTAATTGCACATCACACATATTTTTTGTAGATATGTGTAATCACTGTGTGTCAATTTAATCAATGTGTATTTTATTTAAAAAACTAATATATGTTTTGTATTTTTATATATTTATATTAGAATATATTCCCATATTTATGTATATGATTAGTTACTGACTAGGCTTTCCTATATAATAATATTATATTGTTGATATTGTAATCCATTTAAAAATTATAGAATAATTCATAGTCGGGTTTTTTATTGCGGTATTTATTAAATTTCATTGTGCTCACTCCTTTTCATTGTTCTCCCTTATGTTTATTCTTAGAGTGGAATATTTAATTAATGTTATTTTTTTATTACATTGATAGTCTGTTTGCTTTAAGCCACCTATTTCTTTAGATTATATTTTCTAACTGGAGTGTGTGTTTACACTATGTATGTATAAGAATGCAGTGGGGCAATAATCATAATTATATACATAATGCAATTCATATACCCTCATTAGATATTTAACCGATGGTCACTTCCTAGTTATAACAGACCTTTGTTCCAGCTTCAGTTGTGGTATAGAGACATAGCATTGAGGTATACAAACTGGTAGAAATAAGAACAAGGACTTGCCAAAGTGAGGAGAAGCGAATTTACACATTAAAGGATAAAGAGAAATGCTAGTTGAATGGACAAGTAGGCGGCTGACTCGAATAACAACTCATTCCGGCCATGTTTTGTAGGGAAACTTTTTTTTTATATCTGCAGTGGCCAGCGGGGATATATTCCCCTATATTACAAGTTCATAATAAAACAGCCGAACGGTACATGATACGGACAATGCCGTAAATTGCAAATACAGTCAATTGCACTTTCGACAAGACTTAATACATCGTGAGTGCAGTACAATTTCCTGCCAGAATAGTGTTCTTTGAGTGTGCTTAGAAGAAGTACACTATGAAACAACCTATCAATGTATATAAATTTCTGATCGATTCGGTAAATGCAACACTGAAGTTCCAGGTCTTTAGTTTCCTTTCATGGTCCAGGCTTGGAGCGTTCGATCCGTACACTTTCGAGACGGTCAAAAATGCAGACCAGGATTGAAGGAACGAGGGGAGCGTCACCGCATTCGCTCTGTGAAAAATATGGCATTGAAACTCTGGCTGAGGACGAATGCATTTAGTTAGAGACCTTCTATCTTTATTAGGCTCACTGTTTGACTAATTCCCTCCCCCCCCCCCCCCGCCACCCCCCGGTGTCCCTACACGTCGTGCCCTCTCACAACGATCGTATATCATAAAATAGGGTACAGTCGGGAAAGTTCAATTTCGGCTATCTAAATTTTATTTCATCAAAGACCCACTCGACGGGTAAGATCCTGGCCCAGACCCAGACCTGGATGAGTCGAGATAAAATAGGGGCAACGTCATTTTAACCCTAATTCGATGACTAAAGTAAATAATTTAATTATTACTTTCATTTTTACTTTAGTTGTGAGGACAATAATAACTTATCTGTCCATACATGGACCCAGATTGTGTATATCGACAGTGAAATATTATTTGATAAGATAAAAAGGACGCATGTCAGCACAGGGTGCTATTAGTGAAATAGCGAATTTCGATGTTTCCTTTTTTTTTTATAAAATAGTAGGGTTCTGGTATATGTAAAACGTTTTGTTTTGCGGATTCGGAAGGGAAAGTGAAGAGTATCCTTAAATAGGAATGCGACGTAAACTACAGGCAGGGCAGGTTTCTAGAAAATGGAATGTGTTTTCAATTAAGTCCATATTCTCGCGGCGGACGGCCGGCCTAAGTGCCCGATTTTAAGGTAAGAACGGGGGAAAAAATGTGGCCTCCGAAACCCATACGAGTCGTCTGTAAACTGTAATATTATATCGGAACGACCGTGACTGTGGCGCGAAAACCAGCGCGAGGTGGCGGAAGATCGAGAAAGGACAATACGGGGGACAATTGTCTTCTATTCATTTATTTTTCGGCGGTCCGAAACGTTGGCCAAATATCTTTCAAAGTTAATTCTTTTTTTGAAACGCAGAGTCTTAACACGGACAAGGATAGCTCAGGGCTTAAATACTACTTAAATGCAACCGGGGCTAATGTAAGAGTGGGCTTTGGATTTATTGTTGTGTTTGTAGTTTTGTGGTGCGGCGGAGGGCGGGGCGTGGCGGCGCTTCCTGTCTGTTGCGTGCGCGATGACAGACCGACCACCCGCCATTACGGAGCTCATGACACCGTTGGTCGGCGCAGAGGACCCCGCTAGTTCCACCCGTGAACAACTTTCAACATCCCGAAGACCGACAACACAATTTATATCGATAGAGCTCCTGGATTTAAAAAGAAATGCGCCGATAAAATGTCGCCCGTTGACAATTCACCGTAGTCTAGTTGCGATGGTAAAAGTGCCTTAATCCAGATATCCCGGCGGGCGTAACCGGGTTCTGTGAAAAGAAAGAAAAAAATCGCCCGATTTCACTTTCGTCACATTTTTTCAGTTTTTGTTCGGATACTGTTTACTTCGTTTGAACTTTCACCGGGGAAATACGGGAGTTTTCTACTCGGAAATCGGCAAAGAAGAACTGCCGCCGCGGTCGCGAGTTTTGAAATATTCGGGGCGTGCCAGTCCCAATTTTTTGCCCCTCTCGTTATCCTTCTTACCACTATTGTTACTGGCAAGGCGATGAGCAACATTCAAAACTGAAAATTGTTCCGTCATATCTCTCTGCGACATAAAAACACAGTGTCCGGTCGAATCAATAGCTTAATGGCGGCCATGAGACGATAAATACTATGAATTGTGCAATACGGATTATCAAATCTGCTATCAGGTTAATATAAAATAAATCTCCGAAAGGGAAACGCCCTTGAGACATGCAGGAAGTAAACATAGTCAAAAAATAAAAAATCTACACAATGACGTATAAAAACAAATAAACATGGCTCGTTCTCGTTGTCACGTTCTATATTATTAATTATTAATTCTACGTAACAACTTCTGACAGGTAAGATAAAGAGAACTACAATGCCTACTTTTGAATCTGTTTCTGTGTGGGCGGATATTTCACAACGCTTTATATAGATTATAAATGTGGATACCGAAGGAACAATGATAAGAATCATTGTAAAATCAGGCAGGGAGTAACAATTAGCCGTAAAGCCGGTGGATGAATACTGGGAATGTGTTGGAAGAAGATTTTCTGTTCTTTGGCCTTTGGTCTATCGGATGGGAGGGAGGTGGTGGCCAGTTGTGCAACTGGCTGGTGGTACGAGGCCGCCCCCCATGACGCCGGTAAGGTCACGGCGAACTCTTACTTATTATACTTTACCTGCCCAACATTAGTTAACGGCTCAACCTATTAACTGGAAGGGGCAACATGGATTGAATCGAAAGGAAAACATCACTGGTCGCTCCATTACTTTGTTGAATCGTACATTCGTTATCGTCTGCTCTCATTTCTTCGGTCCTGCATTTCGGCTTCTTGCCGTCCTCAGTAGCGTTAAAATCGGTATTCGACTAATTTCATATTCGTTCTACGCATTTAATAAATTAGTTTCGTAACATAAGGAGACTGTCTTACTAGGTCGGTATCCTCTCCCCCAATTATGGTTTTTCTAGCCATTTTCCTCAGTCATAAGCTAAATTCACGAATATTGGATATTTTATCACCACAAGTCGTTTGTTTGACTGTGCTATACTCAGCCAGGTTTGTATAACTCAGAATACTCCGCGGTTACACCACCAAAATCAACTAACTTCCAGCGACTGTGTGTTAGCAACTAACAAAGCGGTTAAGTGCTGTTTGCTTTAACATTTCACAACCTATGAAATTAAGCATCTCTGACATTTAAATTCTGTCTGGTTCTTTTATTGGAATAGAAGAAAAGAATCGATCTTGCGGGGCCAAAACCAAAGGACGAAAACTAAACGGCGTCTTCATCGGCCTTCGTCCTGGGACACATCACGGCCGTTTTCTTGTTCTCGTCCCGCGGAAACAAATGGAAATTCCGGTGGGAAAACTCCGAATCCTGAATCTTTTCTCGTCGTAGTCCCTGTCCGTTGTTGTTAGCCAACGGGGCAAATTGCTGTGATTGTATCGTGGGCCGAGGTCCTAGAGAGGAAGGCGCAAGGACTAGGAAGTGGAAGTGGAACATTTCACGCCAAACTGAAGTGAATTCAGCGCCGAAACTGATAACTACAACAACGGCTACAGATATTTGCAGATTCCGCATCCGATTCAAATTAAATTGCAAATTGAATGAAAAACGGTTTTCATTTACGGCAGATTTATAAATAGCCCGCATTATTCAGTCTCATAGGCCGTTCTCTTCTCGTTTTACAGTACAGGCACTGTTGTTATTCGTTGTGTAATGAAAGGTTTGCCAGTTTGAAATATTGTGGTCTGTGAGTGGACGGAATACGGTAGTGGTTCGGTCTTTTGCTAGACCGGTTTCGGCCGTTTGTCGAACTAGCTGTCTGTCCAGGGCCAGAGGAGACTACGAGATTGAGAAAACTACGGAACGATTTACCGTTATTCTATTTAAGCCGACCATCCCGGTCCGATCATTTCAATACAAGAAAGCTGGCTCCAAGCCAAGCCGCAAGTTTTATTATCGCGCAAAATTGTTATCTCCCCTGCCGCCTATTCCGGGAACTGTAGCGGGGTTTTGGCAAGCTTTCTGTGGTA
Source organism: Lethocerus indicus (assembly GCA_019843655.1). NCBI lineage: Eukaryota > Metazoa > Arthropoda > Insecta > Hemiptera > Belostomatidae > Lethocerus > Lethocerus indicus. Next base: position 4,233,061 of record JACDQD010000007.1, on the reverse strand, counting down.
TTGACCCTGCCGACTGGCGAAGCAGCTCGCTGCCCACGGCCCTAGCCAACCTCCGTCTGGACTGCAATATTAATAAAACCTTTGTCTCTCCCACCGGTTTATCCATCGAGATTTTTATTGGCACTATCCACGAGTCGGCAAAGCTTCACACGCATCACCCAAGGCCGACTTCGGCTTGCCACTCTGTAGAATTCTTCGGGGATGTGGTAGCGACGAGAAACAATAGTTTATTCATACATATGTAACTACTCTTTCCAAATTAACATAATCAATTGATCGTATGCAAATGGAGTTATATATTTATATATATTACAGGGACGGCCAAGAGGTAGGCATCGTTTCTGATGTTCTCTTTGTATCCTATTCCTGACTTTACAATACTCGAGGCTCATTTGTACTTTTATTTGTTCTACATGCTGACTTAATACGTTATTCAACTTAAGTTGGATCTGGCATGAGAGGATTACAGTGTAAAATTGAATTTTTTAAATGGTGAAATATTCGCACCGTTCGTTTAAAGGGCAAATTGCCAGATTTCTTGGCCACCTGTGATTCATATAATCCGATTGCAATACTAATGAATAATGCGAGTAGAGCTGATATATTTCAGCGGAACTCATTACGAAATATAAACAGTCCATTCATAACTAAAACGCTATTTGTGTTTTGGAAAATAAATATATTGCACTGTAACTCGAGTGCTTTAATCACTCCGGCGTAAGGTATGTTCTGAAATATTTCGTTTCAATTACTTACCGCCATTAAAATGAATTTTCTGAAGTAAATTATACCGTGAAATTAATTTCAACCTCTAATTTTATTATTGGACCTAAACACCAATAATTAGCAGTAAGAACAACCAGAGAACAGTTGTTAATGAACTCTGATAGCGATCGGTATTGTCTAATAATTGCTCATAAACACCACCAGCTATAAAGGCAGTATAATTACCGAAATACGTACTTGCAGGCAATTAAAGGTAATTACGTATGAATTGAGATCTGTCCGTTTCCTCGCTCAGCAGGAAAACGAAAATTTTGCTTTATCGATCTATTTGAATTTTCGTTTAGGACTATTTTAGGATTATTCACTTACACGAACATGTGCAAGACCACCCGCAAACTGAAGTAATGGCGCTGTTCCAAAATTGCGAAAAAATGTACACCCTGAGAAACTCAGTTCATAGAGTTTACGAGGTACACGAAAGTCATATATTTTTGTGCCTCCATGTGCACTACTCAGAAATTATCGATGTAATTTTTTTTTTAAGAAAAAGTCTTTCGACGTTAAATGATAAATGAATATGTACCGTTTGAAAAGTGTGACTTGAAAAGACGGAGAACAATAGCAAGGCTGTCTGTCCGGTCAAATTCGTCAACCGACAGCCTCGGACGTCTACAAGAGACCAACAGTTGTCCGGACCACCACGCCGGGGATACACTGTCAAGGTTCTACACTTCTTTTAACTTTTCGGTTTTTTAGACTTTTTACACAGCCAATCTAGGCAACGCCCTGAAAGTTTGCAACAATTAGAAAATTGGACATTCCCCGACCGCTACGATCTGCCATAACGACACAACAACACTTTACAATGCCAAAATGTCCATTTTGGTCACTCAACAACAGATTGAGTGGTATGAGACTTCTGATGAAAAAATAAAAATACCGCAAGGATGGAGCACCCTACCTGCGCTTTCACCCCACTGTTACCCGGATAGTATTTTTCCCGTTAGTATTTATTCAACGTCCAAATTTTTCAATTATATCAGCGCCCACCAACCTGGCCGTTCTTGTTATAACCCGGTGGAAAGAACATTGGGAAGGGTTTGGGTACTCTCCTATTACACATTTAACTGGACAATTTAGATAATGGCGAATAATGGCGGCTACTAGAATATATATATATATATATATATAGGCGACCTCCTATTGTTTGACCCACCGTACGGCCTCACACACACAACTTCAATTATTCGCACGAACAACACGTCCTACAGTGAAGTTTTCAACAGTGGAACCAGGCGCGTAAACTGCCAACCGTCGACACTGGCGCACCCGGCACATATTTCTTTTATCGGAAATGATTGGGAATTCTTTTGATATTGCCGATTCACAAATCCGTTTCTGAGAACGACAAGAAAGAAAAAAATCACCTGAGCGGACGAGGTTCCACTCTGCAATTTAATTAGTCCGGAATTCCAAAAGGTTGTCGGTTCTCGAGCGGTTCACACTTTCCTGTCTTAACAACGCGTGATGAAGTCCTGTCAGAGCTATTCTGTCGATTGAGATATAACTAAAAAATGTAACATTAGTTGTGATTATTATTTATAACATATAATATTTTTGTACACAAAGGAGATCCGCGATGATTTGGAATATCATAATTCTTGGGATTTTTCAGGCGACAGACTGAATGCTGCATTAGAGAGCGAGAGGAACAAGATAATTTATATATTATCTATATGCGTTATTAAATTATGATCCACTGATTACACATCTACCAATTAATTAACGTTGAGGATTAAAACGGTTGTCACCAGAGCGACTAGCTCGAGACGGTGTGGAGCTGAAACCCGTTCTTGCTCAAACCCAATCGTGCTGAATTAGAAAGTCCCCAGGAATGATACGCAGAATATTGTTAAGGGGAAGTATATACCGATCTCTATAGTATTCCAGTGCGAATATATCAATTGTGTTCGTATAAATGGGGTACATCTAGTGGTATCATGGTGACTGGCTAATGGTGCGGGGGCCCCTCCACCCCGCCCCCCCACATTGAAATGTGGACATTCCTCGTAACGAGGTTACCGAGGTGCTTTCTCCCTCATTGTCAATTCACCCGCTGTAAACTTCATTCGATCCCACCGGATGAACGGTACTCGCCCTCCGGTAGTGGCTGCCGCTGTCGGCTCCGGCACGGGCCCCTTTCACCCGAGTTAATAAATTAGATCAGTTTATCTATCATGTGTAATAAACAATAATAAGTCCTAATTCCTTCATATTATAAGCGCATTATGCTTCATTCTTCGTTGTAAAGGCTCCACCACTGGGCGCGGTACATCCCGACAATGGATCGCTGTATCTTCAGCCTCGACGGAATCCTCGAAAAACGAGGAAACTATTATCGATTCTCGAACGTTCCCACGTCTGTAGGATAAGGATTGGTGAAATAAAACTCACAATTTAACTGAACCAACGAACTGTCCGAGAGGCCTCCCGACGTTCCCGATTCGGCAAAGAGGGTTGTCACGAATTTTCGACCTCGGGTTTTCAAGCTGTATTTCGAAAATAATACGACCGTGGGAATACCGGCGTCGACGCGGAAGCCTCGAAATTAAGTGTCTCTATTGTTCTGCGAGATGTGCTCGAGACGACTTCGCCAGCCAGGAGAAGATTGTTCGCCGTGAAAATTCCTATTATTATTCCACTACTTATCCAACGGTGCTAAGTTGTCATTCCGCTTCCCTCCCGTTTCTGTCGTTTCGTCCCCGAATTTATTATTCTCTTATTTCCTACCAAACTTTATCTTCGCCTCTCTCTTGCTGCGAATCCCTCTTAACCATATGCTACTGTCGGCAAATGGATGCCCTATAATGGGCGAGCAATTATAAACTAATAATGTTCATTTATATCTTCCATCGCGTTTATACTTTGCAGACGAGTATTGACCTTCCTTCCAATACCCTTTCGTATTTTTGATAAGGCGTTATCGCGCATTCTAAACATTTTAAAAAATGGTCTGCAACTTGTTTCTTGTTTGTTTTTTTTATTGTGTATATTGTGTAACGTTTATACTTAGATAAACCCCTTCTCATCGAGTCACCATTTAAGATTTTCTACATTTTTGGTGGCTTCTCGGCTTTTATTCGTAACATTTTTGTTAGTGTTAATTAATACACACTGTCTTAGTTGCCGCTCCCAAGAGGAACTTGTAATGTTGACAGCGTGCCTCAATTTTATCATTTCATTATCAGTTTTAATTTAAACGATTTCTTCTCGTTTCAAATATTTGTTCTTTTATATTATACAATTATTTCCGTTGTATCTATATTGGCTTCACTGTATTGATAACGGAGTTCTATTGTCACCGTCTAGAAAATGGGTTCCTAATCGTAGCGTATCCGTCTACAATTATTTTGAGTTGGTATTACTCTCGCGTTTCCTATCTGATCAATAAACATTTGTTTACCATTATATATTTATGAATGTTTCATGGAACCAAGTGCCGGCCACTCTATAACTCTGTGTATTCATACTTAATAAATGATTCGAAGACTCCGGCCTGTCACGTCTGCATTCTGCAATACGTCGTCAGGCCTAAATTTTGTACTCGAAGGTCGTTTCTTGGGAATTGAACAACCCGAAAATTGCAAATCTTTCTAGGGATAAGGTGACCCGATGATAGGGTGACGTGGTGACGCGTTGTGTATACCGGAGGTGGGATTGGACCCCGTGTCCGGCATACCTGTGCAGCGGCGCCAAATAGAGCATTCGTGCCCAAGAAAGACCTCGAATAGGGAAGGCGAGGGAGGACAGAGTAGTTGCCGAGGCTGCAGAGGGTTTCCCTTGAGCACTTTCAATTTAGAATCGCAAGGTCGGCCAGGCCGGGGTGGCTTTTGGCCGGCGCATCGCCGCTTCCGAGACCGCCTGTAATATATGTCGTCTTTCGCTGCCCTCAGTCCTCTTTGTATCGCGTAAATAGATACATCGAAAGACGCGGACAAACTGCAAATGGAGTATAGATGGGTATATAGTCTTTTTTAGACCGATTTCATAGACCGTTGAGCATTTATGTCTCTTCTTCCCTGTCAATGTACTAAGATCTAACGTAATCATTACCTCCGTTTCCTCGTAAAGATTTCCTGAGAATAATTTTATTCTTATTATTCGATTATCTTTAACTGTAGGATTTAGGTATCGGGAATTAACCGCGATACATTTTCTCTTCACAAATTTTCATCATTCTAGAATCTACTAAACCTATATTTTGGGTATGTATATTTTTGTTTTCATTATTCTGCCGTCGGATATCATTCCGAACTCCAGTCGGAAGTCGATAATTTGGGACTTGGGTAAAAAAAATTCTAATACAAATAGTTGAAACCGCGCTAAAGAGAAGAGCAGGCGATTGGCCGGCGGAGAGGGTCCGGTAGGGCGGTATAGCGTGGTCGCATATCGCCATTGACCCCGTAATAATGTCGAACAAGGTCGAAGACGAAAACGGATTGCCGGGAGGAAGGAAGAAGTTAACGGGTGGCCAGAGCCGAGCCTCGGAATTATCCTAATAGACAATGGGCGGGTGCCCCGGCTGTTCTTCGAGGAGCTGGTCGGGGGCGGGGGCGGGGGCGGGGCCGAGGGGGTGGCGGTCAGGGCGGTCGCCCGGTGGGGGATAGAGCGTTCTCCTCGGAGGTGGACCCCTGTACCCAGTGCCACAGTATACTTTAAACCATCCGCACCCACCCGAGACACTTCCCAACAAAAACCGACAACACGGCAGACGCACAGTAATAGAGGAGACGCGACGCCTCCTCTCCAGCCCGCTACCAGACCTCGGATTTGAGTGACATTATCTTTCTGTGCTCTTCGGCCCCGTCCTCTCCCCATATGTGACAACAGTTCCCGAACAGGAGGAACGACACACCGGCAAGAAGAGACCGGTAAGTCCGCTCATTCATCGCTTTCGTCACCCTCCATCCTGGCATTACAAGGAATTATAAAAAAATCGTTAATAAAAAATTATCTATTTTTTCGAACATAATACACACGGCTGGAAAGTACTGAAAAACAGGTTCCATTAATGGGCCTCGAGGCCGATTGGGGCCGCGACCAAGTTGTACGAGTCGTTTTCATGCCTCCACAGTAAACGGCAGAAAGCCGTTTTTTGCCAAATTGTTGGGACCCTGATTATGGTATCGTGACGGACTGGCTTGTTGCCACCGCCTGAGAGTACAGTCGGGTGGTCATAGCTGTGCGTGTGACAGCTGGGTGACGGTGACAGCGTGCCCACCTACTTAGGCCACCCGCTGCATCACTCCCCGACTGGACCGGACGACAGAAAAACCTGAGAGAATTCGTTTTGTAAACGTACCGCCACAATTTCATTCTTTTTTGTCATAATTTTGGGGGGGCGAAAGTTTTGAGCTATTAGTGGTCGTTCTACCGAATGATAACGCTCGACAAATATGAAATTTCTCTTAAAATATTAATAACTGAACTAATCTGCATAATACTGAGGCATATAGCTGCAGGATGGGCTTTGCACGTGTATCCTGAAAAACGGTCTAACATTAATTTCGCGAATTTATTTGCACAATTCGGCAAATAAAATTAAAATATTCAATTATAATAGGGCGCATTGGAATATTGCCATTGCCATTCTCCAGATGGTTAGAAATTTTTTATATTCGATAAAATCTATCGACGAAAGAGTGGTGTGATTTTGCCTAGAATTTTAATTTCCCTCCCGAATTTGATATTGTGTCTTAAGTATTTGTTCAAAAATATTGAAATTCGAGACCTATAGTCGTTTCGAAAGTTGAACAATGGATGGGATTGTCGGTTTTCTAAGGTTGAACAACGAATCCTGGTTTGAATAAAAACATTGAATAACAGACGAATCGGCGATACTTCGTTGCTGTCACCCGTGAGATTTTCGTATTCTCCTGTTCTCGGTTGAAATAATCTCGTTACTGTTACACACGGTTACCTTCTGCATTCACTACAGTAATTCATCTGACGGGATGCAACCGACGGCGATCATAAATATAAACTGTTTTACAAACCGAATTCCACCGAAGATGGCGAGAAGCCGAAACGGGCGTTCGGACAAAAATTGTGGGGACTGAAAAAAACCTCGGCCGACGATGTTCTCCCGCTTGTTTACAGTGACAGCGATTCCAACAGCGCCGGCATTTATCCGTATAGATTTTTAGTACATCGCATAAATGTGCCTAATTGGGAATTCGTTCAATTATGCAATGTTTTATACTTCAAGAGTTTCTACGAACTCCCAGATGATATAGTTTGAAGTCATTATGGTTGTCTCTGTATTATTTTTCAAATTTATCGTTGTTCAGGACTAGATACGAAGTCTCAGTAACTGATCTTACACAAATTCGATAAATATGTAGTTTTTCGTATTAATTGTATGATTGGCTTCGATGATATCATAATTAAGTATTCATCTTTTTACTCAATGTACGTTGAGTTACTTGGGTTAGGTTGAGTGTATTATTATACACAGAAAGAAAGACAAAGAAATAGTCTTTTTCGAAAGCGATCTATCGCAGTATTGAGTCTTTTGTGGAAAGGTGTCGATCCTATCGTAGTTATTCCTACGAAATCGCAAAGTTTGTTGGATTTCTCTGAATGTTATACAGCGAGCGTCCTTCGGCATTATCTGGTCCAACTGGCAGCGGGGTACCTTGGATGGAACATTGCACCAGGCTGGCTGTGAAGTTCAAGGTGTCCCGCCCCCTTACTCCTGAGCCTGCCCCCTTACACTGCCTACTCCAACCTGCTTCTACCGGCAAATTTATTATTGCCAACCTTTAAAGTTCAGTACACGGTTCACGCCACTGGGCCCTTTTCCTGAACCGACTCCTCGCCCGGTTTTCGAACCACTGAACAATCATGTCACTGCTATGCCGTTACTGTATATATTCTATTATCTATCAAAAATTCGTTCCTAGTGGAGTTGGATTAAAACATCGTGAGCGATGATGTTTTAAGTCTGCTTCGATGGCACGATTTTTGCCAATCACCAACAATATTGTATAATGTTCAATTACACTTGTCGGTTTCTGGTTTTCTATCGCGCTAGTTAGTACGAACTTATTGTGAAATTGGAGAACATGTTGGCCCCGCTTATCTAATCTTAGGTACGAAACGTGTAAATAGACAAAAAGCTTCCAGCTAGCATACAAATAGAATACTCTTTCATGAGGCTAATGTTCCTGTTCTAATGTATTACCATATACTTCGCACTGTATGTTTTCTGTATTTATTATTAAACCTTGTAGCGTATTTCTAAGTCCTTCTGCAATTCTCTAATAGATATCGCTACATTAACAAAGTGGTTATGTCACTGCGTAACTCGAAAAAAGATACGACAAAGAAATTAAACGAAGGAAGCTATCGAATGGCCGATGAAGGCAGTAAGAAGTTCTGAGGTCTCCCTCTTATCTCTACAGGAAGACTGGAACGACGAAGGAATCAAATTACTCGTAATTGTTTACTTTTATTTCTGTTTTTATTTTTCTTGTTCTGTAACTATAGAGTTACGGAGAAGAACTTATAAAAGAACGCGATAACTCTTGTCTGCGGGCCGTATTGTTGAATGAGGACACGATTGTTGAACAAGGACAGCCCTACCCAAAAGGCGACAACGCGGATATTTGCGACGCATTTTTATTTTCATTTTCAAAAATAAGAGAACAGACACTCTTTCTATTGTTGCCCGATGCAATTTAAAAAATGGTCTAGTAACTGTATGTAACGCATAGAAGAGTATGTAACAAATTGGACCATCATTGTTAGAGCTTTAGTTTTTCCTTCGATATTAATTAGGTAACCGGGAGGCTAACTTTCGTTTTTAAAAGGGCGAGGGGTGGAGAAAACAATTGTTTTAAATTAACTCAAGGACCGACGGAATCCTTGCGGTTTCTGTGACCGCAGTGTTGCTAGCGCAGTAAAAGCGTGGGAAAGGAAATTTCCTCGGTTTGCGCCTATCTGTTAATAACGCGGTGCTACTGACAGTGGCGACAGGCCGAAACGGTCTATTCTTTGTGTACACCGTCTATATATATATATATATATATATATATATATATATATATGAAAAAATAAGTGAGGTACTCCTTTGGCTCGACGATTGAAAAAATCATGGCAAGTGAGGCAAGCAAAGAGATTTCGGCACGGTTCAAGGGAACTATTACAGGGGAGAGAGCCGATGCCAGATAACAATGTGTGTTTTATTGTTGCCCGAAGCAATAAAAACTGGAACACGTTTTGACTATAACGGTTTCCGACCTTGAGCACCTGACAGATCACCTGAATGTCAATTGTCACTACTCCTCTCCCAATATTAGCACACACCGGATCTGGTACCAACTATTGTATCTACAATATGTTGTAGCGGAAATAGTACTTTTGCGGCTCGTAAAAATTAATACATTTCTTGTACTCTAGAATTCCGGCTAATTGTACATTACAAATCGAAATGTAACTACATACATTTACAAAATGTAAATAGTTAATCGACGTCCAAGAATCGCGTATTCCAAACACTCGAGTTATCGTTTTATAACTGAGATATGCAATTTAAATGTTGTTATTGTCATTGTACACTTGTAATTTGTTGCGTTGTTCCTTCTAATTGAATGTCCTGATTGGAACGACCGGTAGTAGACAGCACTTTATATCCTTTTCAATGTAGATCATCTAGAGAAATAAAAATGTTCATGCTCTAACTATCGACAAGTGTCAAGGTTGGTTTAACATTTGTTGACGTTGTAATTCCGTCTTTAAAAGGATTGAACATTTCTAGACAAGGCGTATTCACTGTCACCCTACTGTTACTGAGGTGGCGTTTTCTGTTCGCAACAATAGACGAACAAAAACCTTAGAAAATATGACCAAACCAAAAACATAATGTAAAATCTCCCAGTCCTCAACTGGAACCTTGAATTTCGTTCACGAATACAAAATTTATTGGACGATTCATAGTTCTTATTTTATAGGACGATTGTTCCCCATATCATGATCTCATATTGAGAGTAACATTTGTTCGATTACGTAGTTTCGATTAGGCTTTTTTTTAATTTATGCATTTTATATTATCGTTGTCTATATTTGTTCAGCCGTTCCGAATAAGTGTGAGAGCAAATAAAACACATTTTATATTCCAGTTTAACATACCTGTTTTGTGGTCTGCGCGGGGTTGGAATACCGTAGATTTCGTGTGTTTCTGTCTCCTCTCGCTGGTTTGGAGTCCCAAAGTCACTTTTGGGACTTTGGATGTTTTTCGGGCATCCTCACTGCACTGTCACTGTCACTTGTACTGGGATTTCGTTAAGCGCCTCAAGTCTTTGTCAGACTATCGGTCAAATATATATATTTGATCACGCAACTGGTCACAACTATTTATTAAGTTCTGACTTCCAAATATAAGATAGGATACCTATCTGGTAATGGGTATTTACGATCATAAAAGTTTTCCTGTTGATCAACAATTTATTGAAAACAGTTTATTTTTAGTAATCTAGATTATCGGTGCAAGTGGACTCAACGAACTTTAGTTAAGTACATTTCCGCACCATACTCAGGGGGGCGCTAGTTTATCGGTGCAAGTGCACTCAACGAACTTTAGTTAAGTACATTTCCGCACCACACTCAGGGGGGCGCTAGTTTATCGGTGCAAGTGCACTCAACGAACTTTAGTTAAGTACATTTCCGCACCACACTCAGGGGGGCGCTAGTTTATCGGTGCAAGTGCACTCAACGAACTTTAGTTAAGTACATTTCCGCACCACACTCAGGGGGGCGCTAGTTTATCGGTGCAAGTGCACTCAACGAACTTTAGTTAAGTACATTTCCGCACCACACTCAGGGGCGCTAGTTTATCGGTGCAAGTGCACTCAACGAACTTTAGTTAAGTACATTTCCGCACCACACTCAGGGGCGCTAGTTTATCGGTGTGCACTCAACGAACTTTAGTTAAGTACATTTCCGCACCACACTCAGGGGGCGCTAGTTTATCGGTGCAAGTGCACTCAACGAACTTTAGTTAAGTACATTTCCGCACCACACTCAGGGGGCGCTAGTTTATCGGTGCAAGTGCACTCAACGAACTTTAGTTAAGTACATTTCCGCACCACACTCAGGGGGGCGCTAGTTTATCGGTACAAGTGCACTCAACGAACTTTAGTTAAGTACATTTCCGCACCACACTCAGGGGGCGCTAGTTTATCGGTGCAAGTGCACTCAACGAACTTTAGTTAAGTACATTTCCGCACCACACTCAGGGGGGCGCTAGTTTATCGGTGCATGTGCACTCAACGAACTTTAGTTAAGTACATTTCCGCACCACACTCAGGGGCGCTAGTTTATCGGTCACTCAACGAACTTTAGCATTTCTCAGGGGCGCTAGTTTATCGGTGCAAGTGCACTCAACGAACTTTAGTTAAGTACATTTCCGCACCACACTCAGGGGGGCGCTAGTTTATCGGTACAAGTGCACTCAACGAACTTTAGTTAAGTACATTTCCGCACCACACTCAGGGGCGCTAGTTTATCGGTGCAAGTGCACTCAACGAACTTTAGTTAAGTAAATTTCCGCACCATCCTCAGAGGATACTATTGCTCTATTAATACAGCGAGACATTCACAGCCATGACTAATTTTATGAATCTGTATAAATCGAATAAATTGTCAAATATAATTTGAAGACTGGGAAGAACACTATTAGAATAAATCGAATGGAAGTTGCTGGATTGGAATGAAGGCGTAAATTAATATAGAATAATTATATACAAATAAATAATGGCAGCGTGGAAACCCGTAATTAACTTATGGAGCCTGCAGTTAGTACTATTTGACTGTCAGTGGGATTATTATCGTTATAAATCTTCTGTCGACCAATTAATAATGTTGGTTTGTAAAGTTAATTGTAAGTTAGATGTTTTAAAGCTCTCGACATTTTATTCCACAGTCTGCTGCACAGCTCTAAACTTGTCCCGAATATTTCCTCACCGATATATATATATATATATATATATATATAGTAATAACACTAATAATTGAGTGTGTGATATGTATGAGTCCTAATTCGCGCTTTAATGTTAATTATATCTGCCGAAAGGTTTTTTTCAAGGCGTATTTCGGGCGCGGGCGGCAGTGAAACGGCGCTCGCGCTCTACTAAATTAAATAATGGGCTCGTGCTATTTAGTAACGGTGCGGCTCAAAACATTTCTTCGTATCCTGACCGAGTTGCAGTCGTATGATTTTCAGGCCATTCATATTAATAAGAAAACCAATTTCATCCGCTCTCGGAAGTATATTAAAAGAAAATAATACGACAGGAAAATAATCAACGTAGTTCTTCTAAAAATTAACGAAATTTTTACGTCGCGAATCAAGAATTTACAATTATAAATAATTCGTGTCGATATTTTTATATAAGTAAAAGAAGATTCAAGAATCCTTGTTTCGAATTATATTGTAATACTATCTCTCATACCAACCTCCCTGCAGGAATAATAATCCTTCATAACCTTCTTTGCTCTCCGTTATTTCATTACACGACATACATAACCAGTAGTTAGAGTGAATAAACAATAGTAAGTTTATGATCGTGTGAAAATCATGCACCCGCGTAATAAAGGGAACGATAAGAAATTAATAGGACCAATGTTTTCACAACTGTAAAATTGTTGTGTCTCAAACACCTTCACAGCATCCAAGACGAATGTTGCGTAACAAATATTATGCCTGAGGTCACGCTCCTTCGTTCAGCCGTTTTCTAGCAGTAGAATATGTTACACTACGGAACAAAAAATACCGGAATGAGAGTATACGAATACCTGTTTTTCGGTCCCCGAAGTTTGTGTGTTCTCGTAGGTTTCTCAACTTTTGCAGCCGTATTTAACCGGTCTGACGAAGGACCGAACCGGCGAAAGGAAACAGAAATCGAGAAAAGTATCGCGATTATATGTTTAGTATAGTGTTCTATCGGGTGTATAAGCCGGTCCATCTCTCGCAACTCCATCGCAACCGGCGCCTTTCTATCGTTCTGAAGAGAGAGAAAAAAGCCTCGTCCTTGGCTGAGATAGTGGATTTGGGTCAGATCGCGAAACCCCTTGTGCCTGGAACTAAGCGGTTTGGCAAGAGAGACGGCGGTAAATCTCAAAATGGAAACGGGCTAGAGCCGGGTTAGATGGCTCCAGTTGGTGCTCTCCTCAATCTGGATCGGACAGGTTTGTCCCGGGTCCGTTGACCTTTGCCGAGGCGGCCCCTAATCATAATCACCTACTCGGAAGATTGCGGATATGAAGCAAGGTCGAAGGGTCGAGTTCACCAAGCTCTCTCTTACCTGCCCTCTCATCAATAGCTCTATGTACAGTTTTTCGCCTACAACTTTGTTGTTACCCGGCTGCCGTTTCCGTGACGTTTCTCGACGTTCATATTCTTAACTTCCGATAATAAATTCTCACCCACGCTCGGTTGGTTCTAAGCTAAACCGGTTTCGGTTAGACAGTTCTATAGGTTAATATGACAATATTGACAGCGATGTTAATGTTACGGCGTTACGAACTGATATTGGACAGAAACAGATCTGATCTAAGATGAAAAAGGCGAGAGGCGATAGAAAATGTTTAAGGAAGTTTAAGATCTTTGAGGATTAAAAATTTTTCTTTCTTCTTCTAGTTATTTATTTAAAGGCAGTACAGGAATACTTTCACGATTACGTATTTGGTCATTCTTCGCATTTATGATAGGAAATTTAAAAGTGAAAGCGCGTACCATAAATTGCAGTAGCCCTGGAATATAATAATGGCAGTTAGTACATAAAAAACAAGCCAAATTCCTTACTGTTTGAAGATAATATATCGAAATTCGAGACGTGGAATAAAATTTCATCTCATCCGAACGTCCTTGGGCCGGTTAGGTCGGAGACATTTTAAAGAAAGCAGGGAAATAAACCGCGCTTCAAATTTAACTTCTCGAACAATGTTAATAATATGTTGTGAGTTTTACAAAAAACGAGATATTATGTTATCCGTAACCAATCGTGTTATCTATAATTTTATCTATTTTATCATAACTGCTTAATACGGCTTTTGGACTAGGTATTTTCCGACGAAAATTATTATCCGACGAACTTACTTTTGTTTATACAACGATAATCGAAGCGTGGGATTTATATCCGTTGGAAAGATAAGATTAGATTTCGCAATCGAACGGAAACAATGTAAAACATGACAGTTCTAAGACAAGTCACCGTTCCAAGGGTCTTCCAGGAAACAAATAATTCCACGCCGTTAATATTGTTGTTATTATTTGTTTTCTTTTGTGGCTACAAATAATATTCTTGTCGATCATCTGTACATACAAATTTCAAACATTGTGTCGTACTAAGTGTACAACTTTGTTTGTACTTTCAACGTAAGTATTTTCAACAGTTATAAACTTCGGGACAGAAATTATACGACAAAAAAATTCGTACTAAACCAAATTGAAGTTTATAATAAGTCGAGGGGGCGAATCACGTATGTAATTTTCGGCCAGGCCTCGGCTGTCACGTCTGTAGGCGTCATGTGCTGCGTCGGCGTTGGGTGTGCACTGATGATTCAGGACACTTATATCTGTATATAATGTTCAGAGGGGCCAAATTAGGTCATCGCTCTTATTATGTAGTACAAAATCACTTTTCTTCTTGCTTGTACGGCTCTAAAGCCGGTTTACCTGCGTTTCTCAATCGCCAGTAAGGTTTATAATGTAAAATGCCATCTCCGATAGGATTGCTTCATTAATATTGCCGTGTTGAGTAACACTTTTCCCGTTATGTATTGGTATTTATGCCTGCAAAGGATCCTATCAACACTGTTACGCGAATCTAACACTGAAATCCTACTATTATTATAATTTGTTTAATTATTTTTATTTTGGTCAGGATAACGATTAGAGTACGTTAGGCGCATCGACGGTGAAAAAATGATTGCGCCTTAAATCAATATCGAGTTGAGAAAAGCAATATTACAGGACGCGAATTGGAATAGCTGTTGGTCGACGTGGGTTCGGAATAGGTTTGTACTTGCGACCAGCGTGCCTATGCTACTGAACAACCTAGTGGCGGAAAGCTATTTTGAAGGTGCCGGACAACTGAAAGAAACCGGTTCAGCGAGAGACGAAACGAGCGGACTCAGACGGGTCAGAAGGACCATGAAATAACTCAGACGCCGTTTAGTGCTGGCACCGCGGACAGCGACACTACCGTCGGTCGGTTTTTTCCATCGCCAACCGACATACCTCAGTATCACGGAATATCGCCGGATTATGACTGAGACGGTGCGGAAACTGGTCTAGTTTTCGATGAATTTTGACATCCGACACGTTAAATCATTTTAACACAACAACTCTCTGCTGTTGGGACGTTGTTCACCGGGTTTTGTGATTATTTTCGCGCTATCGAAACTGTCCTGTTTCGTCATAAACCGACGCAGTCCGTCGGTCTACGGGCACGGTTTGACTCGATGGCCCCGAAACGGGACTGCGTCAACAGCTACGCGTGGAATCGCAATTTAACGGCCAATATTTACACACACACACACACACAGACAGTGCGCATACAAATTGTTATCTCAGATTGTGGACCGATATATTTCGGGCATTGAACCGCGAAAAGAATTTACGAAATTTCACCAATAAAGAATATCATTATCATGCCTCATTGTAGGGGCTATCTACGTTGCGTATATATCCATAAAAACCTTAATTTATAGTTTTCCTCTAGTCCAGGTTAATATGACAATATTCACGGAATTGTCGAGCTAGAAGTGCCGCAGGATACTTATGCCATCTAGGCTGTTAATTAACGGCCGAAATTCACCAATAGCCGACTACATTGCCGACGGAACGCTACTGACTCTGGCGAGACGCCAATACCAGTGGGGTGAAGGGATTTTTGGGGTCAGGAATTTCGGCGGGGCGAATGAATCAGCGGCCCGAATGTGAGTCACGGCCCCCGCCCCCGCCCCGCCCCGCCCCGCGATAGTACAGTACAGAGTGGCGATTTTCACCGGATCTATTAGCCAAATACAGGAAACCGCTTTAGCGCACTACTTTCGGCCTGAATCCTGACTTGAATAGGCGCTCGTTTCAGATCCGATTGTAGGCGATGACGGGGCAAGTTGACTCCAATTTTGAGAGACTTTGTCCGCGAAAACCGGTCTCAACGGCCGCCTCTCAGATCGACCTGAGAACGTGAAAAGATGGCGTAGAAATAAATTGACGCCTTCTCATATATCTACCCGTTGTGAGCCGGATGTTTACCGTTAACGAGGCACAGTGGTTATGCTCACTGCGGTACTGCTCTATATAAAACTTTCTAATGAGCACCAACATAATAAGGTATAGGCCGTAATAGTGAATTCCACATAACTTCATTACCTCATTGTTTTCTTATGTTCCAATGTACTTAATGTTCCAATTATCTAGTTTAAGGCATTTGTGGAAAATTCCATTTACTCCTATAACTTGATTTCACCCGCGTTTGTGTTTTCCTATGATGGGCCGGTTTCAGCTTTTCGCTATCACCAGTCCAATGAAATATTAATAATAATTTGTCGCTCTCTCCATGATTTATCCTGTAATAATAGAGTTGGGACGAAACTTAAGGACGAAAAATTAAGGTAAAAAGACTTTCGAAAATTTACTCGTTTTTTTCTTCGTTTTATAAAACATCCAATAAGTATAACAGTGTAATCCAATACACGGCGTATTGTGGTGACAGATCGACTTGAAAACAGCTGCATGACTGTAAACATAACTGTTGCAGAAACCGAATATTCACGAAAGCCGATATTCAACATATCCAACATTAGATAATATAGGTTGTGACACACATGTAATTCACTCGAAGCATTTACGAAGCCCGTTATCGTAGCATTGTTTGTTTCATCTAAGCATTCTGGACAAAAAAATATTTTCCCTTCTCGGTTGACTTTATAAATTATCAAATTATATCTAACCAGTAAAGGCGGAATAATTAATTCTTTTATATATTATCCATCCGCAGAATATAAGCTTCCGCTACATTTTGAAAGCTTCCTTGCCAAGTAAATTTATGCGAGGTTATTAAATGAATTTTCCCGGTACCAATTGATTCTAGCCTGGGGAAGGGGCTTATTACTGAGGTGGAATCAGATAGGTTGGTATCGGTAATTGTCAGGGAGCCTTATCGTGCCGGAAACGGATCGGCGGCCCGGATGTATTCGTTTATTTGAGGGAAGAGATTTTGCACAGTTTGCACTATTGTAAAGATGGAGCGCGATCTTGTCTTCCAGTGTTAATTTTGCGATTTGAGTTAAACCTTTCCTTCTACAATTAACCCGACTAATCGCCCCAATCTATTTTCGCTCGATTGCAGGAAACAGATCTCGTTTAGAGATAGTAATACTCCAAGTGTACATCCACCGCCGTGTATAGTGGAATCCGTGCTTCACGTAATAATAGGTAATAAAGTATTCAGCCATGTCTCTCGGTACGATTACCCTGTTCCTAACAACTATAATCGTACCTCTCTCTGTACTCAACCCCCAGGAATCGGATTAGTCTCCTGAGATTTTCAATCTCTTCACATTTGTCCAGTCCTAAGCTAAGCCGATTATGGTTTCACTTTATTATGTTTTATTTTCATTATGATACCACCTGACATCCAATATATATATCGAGTATTCTTCGCAGTTGTAGAAATAATAAAAACGTTTCGGAGGGACATTTTTGTTAAATAATTTTAGTGCTATTTTTATATTTTCTTAGCTTCGATACTTTCCCATGAAATTTAATTAGTAATAACTAAGTCCTTTTAAATCCAACTAATGTTGCAGAAGATGAGCAAATGTTGGTTAGTCAGTTTTGCACGTTGGATAAGGCCGTGGGGAGCGGTGTGGACAGATTGGTGGCCACGCTCCATTAACTCTTATTTGGTTTCGCATTCATCGGATTTGTAACACTGTTGGGGGCGGGGGGGGCGGGGGCGGGCGGGGGCGTTATTTGGCTGTCATTTGCACAGCTCAATGCGATCCCGTTTCTCTATCCGTCCCGCATCCCACACCGCCGGCCTATCTTCAAACGACAGTTAAAATCATTTCGGTCCAATCAATGCTTCGATCATTCTGCCAACTCGTCGATACACTGAATTTGACAAGAAATGAATCGCCAGTTTCTGGGTATATCCCGTTCCCGGGAGATAAATTTTGTTTGTAAATATATTTATTTGTATATTATAGTTTCTTAGTGACGTTTCCTTAAGAACAGGAAGTCTATTTTTCCTTCTCCATTCTCATCGTTAGTTTTTCCTCCCCAACAGCGTTACCTTTTCCGGTACCGAAATCATCATAGTTCTCGGTTGAATTCAGAGCAGCACTCAGATTAAGCAGGCGGGATATGCCGATGGTAGGATATACCAATGTAAAGAACGATTGAAAAGAAATTTCTGTTCGTACCGGCCGTGCTCGTTATAGTCCGTATACGGACTAGTCATTAAAGCACGTGGGCTGTCAGTTCCCTAAGCCATATCTGCCGTCATACTTAACCGGAGCCTACTTGTCAATTAATTTCGAACAGCGTCCAAATTGCCGACACGATTTTTACCCTGCCTCCTTCGCTATAGAATAATGGCAGTCCGAAATTGATAACTCGACAGATTTTTATACGCATCGTACCATATGTACTGGGACTTTAAAATCACAAAGTGTTACGTGATAGAAACTTCTTTCTAATTAAAAATTACTACTCTTTCTGTAAAAAAGATTTTTACATTTGGCAATGAATAATTATGCTGTCTCGATTAGGCGAGGACGATTAAGCCCCTATTAATTCACAATATCTCACGATGATAAGTTTGATTTGGTAGCGATTTCCAATTTACCGGCTATCAGATAAATATTAATAATTTATTATTTAAATGAAAATATCCGCAAAATTTCCATATCCTACAAAACGATTTGCGTGACTTCATGCCGCTTAAGCACGCCGATCAGCAACAACTGATTGTTTAACGGATTTAACCAATTTATACTATTGACTATTCATGAACCCCTGTTTCGGCTGTACTGTTAGTTTTATTAATAGCGTTCAACCGGTTTTTCTTAAATTTATTTTAACTGCTTTCATTCATTATAAGTGGTTAAGATTTAATGTTTAACAGCGGTTGGATAGACTTAAGTTAGTAGACAGAATGGAACTAGAACAGTTATCGATGCGAATCTGACTGTTATAATCTTTCTGTTTACAGTATCGCTTATCCAGTTGGCAACAAAAGAAAGAAAGAAGTGATTGTTCAGTGGCGTAAAAACCGGCGGTTTTTTTTCAAATTTCAGTTTATTCACCGTACCGTAAAAAACCGCAGCCCACTCAGTCGGCGTTCGGCTAGAAAGTGCTAATTGAATGAAGTTTCCTCCTGCGAAGGTCGCCCCCTCTGTCAAGTGTCACTGGTTGGGCTCACGCCGAAGGAAATTGATAAGAACTTCGGTGCTGACTTTTGTAGGCAGTAATGAAATTGTGTGAGAAAACTGGCGGGGATTTCCACTATTGAAAGTCGTAGATCGCGCCGAAAACCGTATTTGTTTCGGTTTTCATCAATTACGTTTAATTTTGTTTTGTTACATAAATACAAGTCTTCACAGTGCAACGTAAAATAACAAACAAATAATATTCTATACCATTGCATGTCATTTTGTTAGTTATATAGAGTTGGTAACATTTTCCTTGGTATAAAAAAACCAAATTATGTTAAAGTGAGGACCGAGGTAGAGGATAACCACTGTTAATATCATCTTGAAAAATATTCCTAATCTTCTAAAATTGTTTTGACGCTTTATCACTGGGTCAAAGAATGGTGGATTGATAGTGGACTATCGGTGTGTGGCTATGGAAGGTGGCGTAGAGACAGTCAGTTAGGCTAGGTTATATTATAACTAAGGGAGGCCGGCTCCCTCCCTCCTCCCTCCCTCCCTCCCTCCGTCCCTCCCTCCTCCGTCCTCTCTCTCTCTCTCTCTCTCTCTCTCTCTCTCTCTCTCTCTCTATTATTGAGAGGAGAGGCCGCTAATCTGCAGTCGAGGTCTCGGCTCCTCCGTCCAACGTCTATATTGGCGGGTTACAATACGGCCCCGACTACAACTACAATCTTGCACAACAACAACACTACAGCCGATCGCAGCTAAACCAAAATGGACCGTCCCGTTTCAGGTTTAAAACAGCCCGTTCTCAGCGCAAATCCCTTGTCCCGGATACGATCTGTTCAACTATTAAAGTCATTTAACAGAAGAGTGGGCGCAGAACTTTAGTTTCAGACTTTATTGGTCCTATTTCAGAATTCGTAAGTCAGAGTTTCAACGAACGAATGTACGGCTTCAATTTACCTTTGCCCCGTCCCGGAAAGCATTTCGGTGTACTGGAGTTACGTGAACTCCTGTCGTGAATCAATTGAAATTTGCAAGGAAAATTCGGTCCGAAACTTGACTCGGCGGTAATTTTGTATAGATTGTTGCGACGACAGAAACGCCTTTCAATTCCAGATGCGGCCCTGAGCATGACAATTAGGCGTGAACCATTTTACGTAAGACCGCGTGGTCGGTTCCGTAGTTTGACCCAACCGCCGTAGTTTTGGCCCTCATAATTATACCCTATTGGTAGCTTTACCTTTCTCGTGCGTCTTGTACACTGTCGCGTTGTCGTTTGTTGTTATTTATTTTTTTATCTTCGCGATGTGTCGAGAGTCAGTTATGATCGCCCGATAAGAACGGGCTGTGTACATAAATTATTCGCCGCTTTCCTTCCTCCCACTCTCACGTCTCGGAGCTTTTCCTATTATGCCGGCCCTCTATTGTTTGCTTTTATGTCTGGGAAAACATCGTTTCCCGTCTCGTCTGTAATCTGTCCGCAAATATTAATTGCTACTTCGGGTCATGTCGGACGTCGTTTATAAAAATACGGCGTACGTACGCTCCGCTGGCCTACATTACGCCAAATAATACACAAACACCCATTCTCTTATAACTGGGAATTGTATTGGACGATATGAAAACAACACTTCATTAATGACCCTCATGTGCATGTTACAGCGAACTTGCACACCCTTTTAACTTTTCTACTTTTGAGTCGAGACAATCGATGCGTTAATTTTCAACAGAATTAAGGTAGTCCTGAGCTTGCTGAGGTACACAGTGTAAAGTCTCCAAAAACAGTGGAAATAATTTTAAAAATACATATCCCGCAATTTGTTTTTCTGAAATTGAATGAAATACTTTTTCCCGCGATTTAGGACGGAATCCTGCCGTTGTTGCGGATTTGAAATCTGAGTTGAATCCGAAAGAAACCTTTCTCAAACTAGGTGTCCTATTTTTTCAGCAGTTAGCAAACGTTCGTTTAACAAAATTTGAGTCATAACCCACAATAAACTGGGGTTTCATTAAAGCGATAAAAACACGAGAGTGCAGACCGAATGTAGTCATACAGACGATAAGGGGCGGGGGATCTGTGGTCAGAATGCGAGGAACAAAAACAGGAATGGATCGGCCTTTCACCGGGAGCGCTCTCGCTCCTCCTCCAACCCCGATTCTCCACAACGCCTAACCAATTCGGGCATAAATTAAATTCACGCATGCCTGATACGGCCTGCAACACTATGAATAAGATGCTAAGAAGCGGTATTCCGGGTAGTGCATTTCGAAAGGCTCCGGACATTGTTAACGACGATTACAAAATCGTTAATTATAATGGTGGTTAGATTCTTGTTATTGATTGGGAAAAATTAAATAATTACAAATAATACGCGCTATATATTCCTCGTATTAAATTTAATGGGTCGCCGAAAAGTCGTTATTTAAATATCCCATAATATTATTTAGAGAGGAAGGATGTTAGAATTTATATAGCATTGACCTATATTAGAAGAACCCATGGACATGATAAATTACGTACCCATATTAATTCCATTTTTATGAGTACACATAACTCTTACTATGCTGTTTTTTAGTTCATTCTCCCTGGGTCTGGGTGGAACCTGTAAGTTTTTTTTCTCGTTGTTGCCTCGGGACCGGTTCTTATAACCGAGTGACGACTAAATTATAACTTCAACTCGGGCTAGTTGTTACCCTCGAATCTCCGTCAGATACAATTATACCCTCGTCTCCGAACAAAGCCCCACGTCCTGCCACGTGGAGCCGACTACCGAGTGAAAATCCAATTGTCCTCAGATAGCGGATCGGTGGGAAAAAAAAAATTTCCTCTTCCTGCGAATTAGGGAGTTGCGACTCTAAGAACAAAATTCATCATCTCAGAACAATTATCCGCCACCCTGATCCTCATCATCGTTAGTCGGATCCGCTAGTACTTAAGCATAGCCAATAGAAGCATCCTGTCAACACTTTCTTACAAAACGCAATATTACAATAACTGTTATTAGTAATTCAAAAATTAAAGTATACGACGTAAATGCTCTTATTGGTACTCGTTTTCCTAAGACGTTTTTACTTCACTCTTTCTGACAGAACATCAGGTTTGAAATTCTACCTTAAGCTTATCTTAAGTTTCTATTTTAGGCAACGGAATAGGTTTTCAGGCTATTAAACCAGTTTTTATTGAGCCGTAAACTCCAGTTCACTTTCTCTCCCTGTCGATTTTTTCTCATGTTACACTTTAGACGTTACAGTCAAATACATTTATCTTCGTTTCTACAATTCTGTACTATATTTATTTTTTTTTTCATTTCAGCAGGTTTAACACCGAAAATCCATTTATAAAAACTTAACTTGTCATGTATATTTTAAATCAAAATATACTTTCTTATTCGCCTATTAAAGTTCTATTTGGAAGCATACAAATGGCATTTCTCTTGGTGACGAATAATTTTTGAGTTTCCGCTCGTTCGATTCAGGAAATTTCGTCTGTAAGGAGCCTCTGAAAGAGAGCCCGCTTTATTTTATCTAACTTCAGATCCTACCTTCAGATTCTATTTGAATTTTTATGCAACGAAATGCATTTGACAAATTTTAAGTGATGTAATTTCAGGTTGTCTTTTCTTCCAGTGTTACTCAGCCTCACTCTGATAAATAACCTATTTTTTAACTGTATTATTTTTATTTAATATATTATTATTTAGTTATTTGCTACTGAAGAAAGATTGTTTCAAATACGAAGAAATCATCGTTCTTCATACGGGTTTGTCAAGTAGTGATTCAGTCATTTCAGTCTATAAATTTATTGTTCAGGTTAGAGATTGATATCTTTTTTGCGGCAAAATAACAGCAGTCTCACGGTGGCGAAATTCACTAAGCGTAATCGCGTGACTTCGTCACTTGGCCCAACCGAAGACGAAGCCGCGTTTTATGTGAAAATACGTCAACACTTTGACGTCGTAAATCCTACAGCGGAAAGATTAATGACGACCGCTAAACTAATACAAATTTCAAATAAGCCATTACACTGCAACAATTTGGATACTTTTGTATTAGCCGGCAACAATGGTCACGATGCTATTCAAATTGAAACCGTTGTAAATATCTTACGGCTTAATTAAATCCACGGATCGCGGAGAGTTGATAATTATTTCGAGAGAGTGAAATATCCTACCATTTCACAATTCATGAATTGTGAATATAAATATAAACGTCTCACATTACGTTATCATTAGGAATGTGAAATGAAAGACAAACTAATTTTATCACTTCTCTTAACTGGTATTGAATTTGTGGAATACAGTTAGCATTTTCTGTATTTTCGAGTAGTTAACTATATTCAAATGTAAATCCGAATAGTCCTAAAAACGTTCTTTCATGATATTCTTTAGAATATTGTCCGTAAACAGGTGGCACGTGGCTGTAACTCCGAAGTAAGTCTATAGCCCAAGTCCCATCGGTATCTAATTTCTGGGTAATAGATTAGTCGTTAATCTCTAGCCAACAAGGTTTATCTCTATTGGACAGTCGCGATTACTCGTACTATATAACACGTGTTAGTACTTCCGTCGGCAAGTTTTCGTCCAATGATGAAACCCGTTCATATAAATAATCCCCCTCTTAGTCACTCCCGTTATGGTCAACAGAATATGGTGCCAATAAAAATCATCTTGTTTAATTTTTTTGATTCTCCAAGTATGCATAAGACTCTAGACTATATTTATAAGAATATTCAGTAGAAATAGGTTGATCAGTGATGACGCCTTTCATCCGCCACGATGTACTCGCTTCTAAATCGCTACATTTGATCGAAATGTGTGCTCTAAAAAGTTATAAACAAAAATTTCTTTTCGAATGTACCGAATGTTGTTATATAGTGAAATTTCACACTGCCATGTAGGTTATACATTGGTATATGGGAACGTCTGAGCCCGACAATGTGGTGGGCCATTGTTGAGAAATGATGTTGGAGGCAGTTTAAGTAAGAGTTGGCGATTGGGCCGGTGACATTGAGGAATTATTACACACCGGCGGCGATAGTGACGTCACACAGGGCCGTTGGCATTACAAATGTCGTCACCGATTGGGGACGGCTTCCCTTCGGGTAATTTTTGCCAATTAAACCGTGAAAGTGAGGCAGGACGCGGCAGGTTAGAAACGAACTTCTCATTTTCGGGGCGGCCTTCGCAAAACGGGCGTTTCCTATTTAAATTCTAATTTTCTTTAATTTTTTGGACAAACAACTGAACGCCGTCTAGCTGTGTATGGAGGAGGGGAGGAGGAGGAGGAGGAGGAGGAGGAGGAGGTTGTGGATGAAGAGGTGGCGGCGGTGGCGGGGCGGGGCGGGGCGAAATTATGCCCAGAAATTAACGGAACGGTTTTCTAATCTCGTTGGTAATTGAGGACCGCGATTAGGGAGAATTTATAGAACGTTCAAGACCGGTTCTTGGACAGTCTAAGAAAGAGGACGTCTCCGGTGTCTGTTGGGCGACACGACGCTGGACATCCAAACAGGGCAAACCGGGTGTTTAAGGTGCTTTAGTTTCACTGAAACTCAGCTCGGTTGGATAAACTTAGTTGTCCTTCTTGACGTACATTATACGAGAAAAATAAGGAGGAACGACAGGTAAGCCTTGTCAAAGTCAAAACTAGATCTAATACTTTCGTTTTACGAGTTTGTTTTGCTTGTATTCATTTGTTGTCCAATTAATAATCTTTGATACAATATCAGCACCCCAAGTCATAAACTGTATACAACAAATACGAATTTTGTAACGTTATGGAATTTCGAGTATAGTTATATATTATACTTTGTCGAATATATACCCTAACTAGTGTATACAAATTATTCTCTTGAATCAAAAACTTATAATGTATTTAGTGTGAACGAAATTAAAATTCTATTTCAATCTTATACTATTCGATTTATGTTCGGTCGACATATTTTCAAAAACGTATAAATTTAACATCTTGTCTTACGCCAGAATTTTTGAAACAGTGGATAGCCGATGGATTTAGACATTGGATGGACAAGATGGAGAAAGCCTAGGAAAATTTAAATTACTTAGCCTAGGAACGAATTAAAATATACATTACTACCCCTATTTTGTATAATAAAATTAATTAGCCTCTTAGTACGAAATGTCGTATATAGTATTATTTCCTTTCACTTATATTATATATGTAACGAGGTATCGGCAGGCGGTCGGCGGTCAGAAAGCAACTCGAACTTGATCTGAACAAGTGTCGTTGACCTGAGTCAAGGTGGGGCCTAATCGGCGATAGAGGCGCAGGAGCTGGTCAGAGAAGGCCACTAATAAGAAAATGTCTCGAAAATGGTGTTTTAAATGCTGGCACCGAAACACGCGAGGGCCGTTCTGTCCTCTTTGTCCGACCGCAATTGGTTATGTGCGATTAAAAGCGTTGATGCGGGCCGGCGCCTCAGAACAGCCGGCTATTTTAATGTTTTTTTAAATACCGCCCTCTTTGGGCCGTAATCACCTCTTTCGGTGTCTTACTCGACGGCACTAATCGACGCGTCTTTAGTGCTTAACACAGAAAAGAATCGCGTACGGCCTCGTCGGATTTTTAATTACACTCTAATTGAAATAATAGATTCTACATATCTCGATTTATATTGTCTATTAACTGGCACAAATTCATTTTCGAATTTTCATTTGATCTACAGAAATAAATAATACGAGTCTATTAAACTTAATACTCGTGTACATAAATGTAGAAAGGCCCGCCGGCCTTTTCTACGTGTACTCAAAGGACGATATATTACGTATATTCGAAGACAAATAAAGTATTTGTATTTCAGTAAATAGTGGTTAGAACGGTACCGCGCTAATGGTATCATATCATTGCATACTTATTAAGGCTTCTCCACTCTACAGTCGCATTTATTAAATGTAAAGATAGAGGACAGAGATAAAAAGACTCCCCCTTTCAAGGTCGGGCTAAATCCAGCATGAATACTGAAGGCCCACCTGTGAAAAGGCCAATGGAATCTGTGGGCGTGTATTGTCTCTATATATTTATTTTAAGAAAGTCGAGTTTGTTTCTGTTTTCGTACGAACGACGGCGGTCAAGTGAAGATAGCCGAGCTGTCGATGGATACAACTTGAAAGGGGGACCCACTCAACAGACTCGGCATGTAGTTGAGCCTCGGACGGAAGCGGTGCATTACACGACTTCCGCCCCTAACAGAGTATCTCTCTCTACGTCTATCTCTCTCTCTCTCTCTCCCACTCTCTCCCGCTCTCTCTCTCTCTCTCTCTCTCTCTCTCTCTCTCTCTCTCTCTCTCTCTCTCTCTCTCTCTCTCTCTCTCTCTCTCTCTCTCTCTCTCTCTCTCTCTCTCTCTCTCTCTCTCTCTCTCTCTCTCTCTCCCCCTCCTCCTCCCTCTCTCTCTCTCTCTAGTCATTCTTCAGTTTGGCGACGCGCGAATACCGCAAGAGTATCAGAAAAAACGGAAATATTGAACACTAAAAGATTTTAACTGGGTATCGATAGTACCGTCGCACGTGCTATTGTCTATCTGCTCTGGCCGATATATATGTCGAAACTTTTGCATATTTTATACTTACAGATACTTTCTAATCAAGTAACGCGGTATCGAGCTGGGATAAAAAATATAATATACGCAACTAATTATAGTATTATATCATAAATATCTGCTCATTTTATAACAATCAGGACAGGTAAAATATAATCCACCGAATCAACCTTCTACTACAAAAATTGCGGATGAAAGATAAAGTAATTTATCCCACTATCATCCTAATAGGACATATATGCGAAGCAAATTTATTATACTTTAATGCAGGATTGGGTTTGATTGACTAAATTGCAAATAACTGATCCCTGTTTACCAACCACAATTTCCAGAAATAAAAGCCGTTGTCCGTTTAGGGTGTGCGGGTTCCTAATTCATTCGTACGGTTACTGGTACCGGTCTCGTTTTTCTTGCCTCGCGCTTATTCTCAAATACCCACACCGAGAAACGGAAACGGAAATATCCCTTGATCGGTCTCCGGATGATCTCGGTGATGGTGCGGCGCGGAGTTCGTCTAATTGGCGTTGAAAATTTCGTCTGAAAATATGCATCCTGTTTTACCATACCATCAGCATTTTTCCCGGCCTTCTCTGTTACGTGAGCGGCTATCGTGTTAAGTCGATCAGGATGAACATTTTTACGTTTCATTGTTCCTCCACCCCTCCTACCCCCTGCTCCGCCACAGGCCAAGGCCTACGACGGACCGGAAGGCGTACAATGTTATTTCGCATTGTAATTGCGCGAAGTTACATCGATAGACGCACTCCAAACTGTGTCGTCGAGTTGCCGGACTGCTGAAATTGTGGGGGGAACAATGCCGGTTAAAAATAGCTCTGCCCAAAAATTGTCGCCTTATAAACCCCCTCTTCTTCTGTCTAATACGTTTATGAGATTCTGGCCTATGCTGAATGATTGGGTGGCCATTCGTTTCACCCTTAAAGTATCTAAGAGTCCTACCGAGTACAGGGATAACATCACCATCCCACGTCCTCGCTCCCGTTAGAACATTCGAAATTTATCCCTCATGTAAAAAATATTATTTATATTAACTAATTTATATTCAGTAACAATAGCGAGACATTGAAGTGTTAGTTTGAGTATCTTGTTAGCGCAGTCATAAAATCTGCGAAGTATTATCGACTGTAAACTATTGGGTAATAGCCATCCTAGTGTTGCGTTCATGTATTATAATTTTCGATAGGCCCTAAACTCTTGGCAGGATAATTGTATGACTGATCCACACTTGGAATAAGCACGTATTTAGTTTATATTAAATTATTTCAACAACTTTGTTTAATTTTGTCGACAGTTAAGGGGGAGGAGGGCCGCGATGGCGGTGTATTTGTGACTGGTCGGTGTTCCATCTAAGTGGGGCCGCATCAAGTCTAATCCATCCGGCGCTCTCTAATTGTTCTCCGCCACCGACAGCACAATTCGAGATGTTCTTCATCGGCCATTTCTTCAAGAGGATATCCTCGGATTTCCGGCAAAAGGAGCTCCTGCCGTTGAAACTCCTATTTTTTGTACATTCCTCAAGTGAGTACTGACAATTTAGTTTCGCCTTCAAACAGATAGAAAGTGAAATATTGGTTGACTATTACGTTAAAAAATATATAAGAAAAGGGTATATTACACTAAAGTTTGTAATGGAGTTGGACATGTAAATAATGGTACTAAAGTGTTATTCACGACACAAAAGAAATGTTACCTACTAGTGCCCAATGATGTATCCGTTGACTGAAATAAACTGATGGAATATTTTATTCCACACTTGGATTTTATTTAATAGGCATTATCTACTTCAGGGTAGTTGGAACAATGTATTTTTTTATTCAATGTTTAAGCCCTCTACGTGCTCTACCCGTACCTGACAATCCACATGAGGGAGCTTGGCATCAACGTTGAAGAGACGGCCATAATGTCCGCTGTCACTCCTATAGTCGCCATCATCATGCCGCCCATCGCCGGAGTCATCGCAGACAGGATAGGAAATTTCAAAGTAAATTCAATCACCCATTATATTATATCGTAGAAACACAGTTTACGAGGAACACAATTACGGAAATGTGTAAACATTGTATTGGACCGACATTCGGTTTATTATTATTTAGCACTCCTGCTGCTTCTTGATCCTTTTAATTCATTAAAACCGTTGTCCCCGTGCTCCGATTGTTCCTACAACAGGGAAAACTCGAGGCCTTCGATTTTCTAGATTTCCATATCGGTTTCCGTTTCCTGCAATATATTCCACTCTTTTCAAACCTGTGGGCTATTTTTTGTTTTCATACTTTCCGCGTTTATTCCGAACATTTTGCCGAAGATTCGCCCTTAAACTATCTCGGACAATGAGACCCAAACTTACGAATTCGTGTTCTATTTTCATCTTCAGCCCTCAGCCGAGGCCTCCCGAGAGCGCGATGCAGTTCAAAGTACTTGTTCTTAGCGTCCGGTCCATTAGTGTACTTAGTAACTTGGCGAAATTAACACTTCGGGCGATAATTAACGATGCCTATTGCCGCCCCCAAGGCGTTGCAGGTCAGCCATTTCGATCGAGTCTCGCGGCAAAATATCGGGCCCTGGTAGTAGCTTAAGAAACGTTTACATTAGAATTTCATTTTCGATGAAAACACCATATGATGTGAGGACATCTAACGGATTGCCTACTGTTATTATACTTATCGGCTGAGCTAGATCTAGAGTATGATCTCCAGAGGACATAGGTCGTAGAGGAGGCCCAGGATACATATATAGGAACAATGTATATATATGCGTGTGTATGTGTACACATGTACATACATTTGTTTGTGTTGTTTGAGAATCTGTATGTAAACCAGTCCTGGAATTTTACACATTTAAATTACAATTAAATATCTTCTCCCACCTCTCTTTCTCTACATATATATATATATATATATATATATATATATATATATATATATATATATATATGCGTTGCTATATATGGTCGAGGGGGGGCCATTGTCAAACGATGCTTATCATTTTCGGTAACGCTGGTCACGCTTCCTGTTCCTTCCGTTGTTCCTATTTCTCGTCGTTAACCGTTATCTCGAATGTACCGTTGGACGTCAAAGTAACGTCGCCACGCTCGAGAAACGTTATGGAACAAGTAGCTAAGGTAGGGGAAAAACCCCGAAGCATATTGGAATTACACGGCCCGCGGTCTGAGGAAAACGGGTCATCCGACGAAACGGAACCTGACGACTAAATATGTAGATGTTTACATAAACCTCCGTATTTACGATTTTATGAGCGCTTCATGCTCGAGTTGCTCTTTACCGTACTCATGTACCCACTCACAATTTCAAATTTGCAATAATGGTAGTTCCTTTAGTAATTATACAATTTTCATTAGGCATAATTACCTTTCTGCACGGATACTTTAGCCTAAATGTTGATGTTCCATTTTCAGGTGATACTCTCGTTGTTCAGCGGGCTAGGGGGGGCGGTGTCCCTCTTTCTGCTGTTGGTACCTGTCGGCAGAATAGTCATCACCTATCCACAGAGAACCCTGCTCCAGACGGCCTGCTCCAACGGTCAGTAAACAACAAGCTATATTTAAATACCCCCCTCTGGAGTAATAGGTATATCAAAAGGCTCCATATAGCATTCTTATATTACATAATATATAATTAATAATTAACAAATAACTCCAATCCGGACACTAGTACTAGAATAACGAGTCATTGAGCTCTATTTCATTCGATTTAAACAGAAAAATATTTATTTTTTTATTTCATTGGGGATTCACTTTAATAAAAATCTTTCCTGTACCGCGTATGGATATTAATTACATTTATAAGAATTATAAGTGTTGTGTTTCAGGTTCTGTATATATGTCAGTGGCTGAACCCTACCCTTGTCACAGGGTACACAACAGGAGTATGGAGATCCCGGTACAGCTGGAGACCTGCGGCCTGGCCTGCTTTCCGCCCCCACCACTTGCAGAGTCGTTCGTAAGAAACCGATCTCCGAATTCAAATCACCTACCAGTAATAAATATCGAAGGGTTGCGGCCCCCGGTCATTTTAAAAAATAACCTCATAAACGGTCATAAACCTCGCAGAAAGAAAATTCATCTCGCGAATTTATTGGCAATTCAGTTCTCCCCTATAGCATAATTTAACTCCTAGGTTTTTTCCTTAAGTTAATTTCCTAACATTCGTCCTTAGACGTCTTACATATTACACATCGTAGCGAGAAATCTACGCGTCTAGGTGTCGCGCGAAGCCGTTTATTTAGCGCCGAAGTAAGTAATTAGGGATGAGGGGGGGTTGGGGTGGTGCGTCTGGCCGGTGGGCCACGTATTAACCGGAGCGGGCCCGATATTCTGTAATTTGTTTGCAGAACGCATTTACGCTCGGCCAAGGTCCTTCAGTGATCGGCAAACAACGGCTGGACATTGAATATTTCGTATATAGCAAAAGTACCGAAACAATAAAACAAAAATTAAAATAACGGTATAAAAGATAATACGCGCAAACGTATAGCCGAAAAAGTGATTTCAGGTCACTTATAACGTGCGGCCGGTTTAGATACAAATAAATTCATTTTCGTTTGAGAATAGTTTGACCATTTTAACCAGTTTTGTCGATCGATTTAATTTCAGATAGCAAAATATATTTGAACATATATATTTATTTTGCGCGGAATTGATCACTACTTTGAAATAAACATTTTGTGATGTCACTTTGCTTTATATCGCTTATTTCGAATAGCGGTTGCATGTACGAATTTCTTATTGAAGCAGGCCGGGAAAGAGGGCGGCCTGACAGAATGGAACCTGTTGACCGCGAGGAACTACAGTGTTGTGATCACAGACGTCGAGAGCAACACGACAGACACCTACAGCTACAGGCTTCAGGGCGGTCCCAACCCTCCACGACCACATCTGCAAAATATAAATCAGGTAGGCCTCGTTATAACCACCCCCCCCCCGCAAAATAAAACGACATCCGTTGCGATCCGCGTTCAAATAATCCCGACTCCCCATTTGTAAATAAGAAAATTGCTGTATTTTAAGCAACAATTACTAACAAGTATTATTTTGTACTGCCTGACGTTTTGCACTCGAATAGACGACGCTATATTTTCTCTGAAATTACGTGTTGAGAGCTCTGTACAGTTTCAAGAGTGAATGGTAAATCGGGAGGGAAAAAACCAGTACCGAATATTATTCTTACCGAAGAAGTCCTTACTTCTTCGTTCTGCCCATCATCAAAATGCACGGAAGATAATTTATCGAAGGCGATTTTCCACTTGTTAAATCACAACATCCAACTTTCATGTTGAAAAGTTACCAGGAATGACACTATCGGGTAAACATTTTAGATAATTTTTGCGGAGGGCTCAAAATAAAGGTCTCGCGACTCATTATACAAACATCGTTCCGAATTTCTGTGTAAACTCGCATTTAGCGAGCCGTGAATAAGAGATGTTCCGGCTTTATTAGGGATATTTTTTTAATCGTAGGTGAGGCAGTCCCGCGAGCTGGAGAACAGCGGGCACTTCACGACGACGGTGAGGAAGTTGGCCGACGGTGCTTTCTTCTTCCCGACGAGCGGCCTCTACAAGTTCGAGTGCGGTCGTTCGGAGGGCAGATGCGGCCCGAGGAGGAGGACAGCGGCGGCCGCCAGCAGGCCTGCCCCGGCACAGTACCGCATGACACTACGCCAGGGGGCACACGCCGCCGCCACCACACCCGACCACACCCTACACCTAGTGTCACTAACGAGGAACTTCACCGACGGACAGGCACATACAGCTTCCTGGAATTCAACTTGTCCCGCGCAGGTAACCTAGGCGTTATATCACTTATCGCGAAGAAAAACGTTTTTAACAAGCTCCTGGGGCAGTTTGCTGAATTATCCTTAAAGTGCTGATTGAACCGCCAAAACGGCTAGTTGTGTATATTAACAAAGTTTCTTACGCAACTTATTACTGGCAACATTGGCAACCATTGTCGAGAATATCCTCCCGTTCGCGGAGAAACATTTTTGTAACAATTTCAGTTTAAATACAGATCTTGTGGAGAGCTTAAAATGCGACACCGCATTTTGTAGCGAAATAAGCGCGTAGTTTTGCCCATTCCATTGTGATAGGCGCGTCCCATAAATTTTGGACATTTCCCATCCGACTTATGGTTATGTCCTGCCACCTGGGTTTCTAGCGATAAAATCTATTTTTTTTGCTGTATTTCGATTGGGAGCCCTTGAACATTGTCGCATTATGAACGGTCAAGAGTGTTCGCTCTTAAACAAGATGATAACGGCAAAAATACTAAAGGTTTAATTGCCGGTACTTGTACGTACAAGGGACAGAGAAGGTTTCCCGATTAGCGTTTTAATTGCTTGTTTGTATTCGGCCTTCGATATGTATAGGCTTTAATCTGAAATAACCGATAACTATTGTTCCTTGGTCGACAAAAAAGGAAAAGCGCGTTTAAATTTTTTCCCTATGTTTATGTGAGCTACGATACGTCGCGATGCTTTAACGAGCTGTACTTCTTATCCAGTTCACCAAAAAATAAAATAAAACTGAACCGTGTAGTATAGTATTACGGAGGACTTACCTGTGTAGTAGTGCCTATTGAACGTGTTTGTATAGTAATGAAACTAGTTATTAGTGGGTCAGTGGGGTGAATGAAGGGGGTCGTGGTCCACACCCCGGCCCTAATTGCAGCCGGCGGCGGCGGCGGCGGTCATCCACCGGCCCCAAACAAATTACACCGCCAGCACAACTAAATCGCTTCCTGTTTCCCCAATCGTATAGCATCCGTCCGGGATATGTACCCTGAAACGATCCCCTTTATATTTCCACAAATTATACACGCCAATTCCGCCCGTGTCGAAGGTTAACGAAAACATTGGAAGCCGTCATCAGAGTCGGTCAAACTGTCGTCGGTTGTAAAAAGAAATATTTACAATTGTATTTCTAATTCTATTGTCAGTGCATCCACCTTTTTCATAATCTGTACAACCTCTTTTAATAATTCAAATTTTGTCCCCATTAATTCATTAACTGTGAGTTGTAATTGTCGTGGGCAGTTGGGCGGCGAGGAGGAGAAAGTGGTGGTGCCCGTCGCGAAGAAGTTGAGGACCGTTGACGGAGAACACTCCGGGGCCGAAGAGGATGTTGGCGGCGAAGAGGTCGAAACTGAAGACGTGACTTTCGATGACTGTTCGGTTAGGTGTTTGGCCACTGTCCGCCGCTCGCACGTCTGCACCAACAGGGACAAGCTAACCGAGTACGACATCAGGCTCACCTTCTGGTTCTACCTGTCCATCAGGGTCTTCATTGGAATGATCAGCGGTACAGCGTTCGCCATGTTCGAAGGTGAAATGAAGCCCCATTTTTGTTATTTATTTTCGCTCTTTACAATCGACACGTTCAAGAACTAGGTATTGAAATTATTCGAAATGTTCATCCTGTCCCGACTTGTTACCCCATCTATGACGTGCGTAATTTTACTTATTTAAAACTGATGAAAAAACAAAAATAATGTTTCTCTTCGCAAAGTACAGTTTAAGAGAATTTGAATTTGGTGAGGTTTGTTTGAATCTATTTCAGGTTTGTTGTGTGTTGGGATGTTTCAGGGGCCGTAATAGCCATATTGAGGGAGCACAAAGCCGATTACGGCTTACAAAGGATTTACGCGACAATCGGAGGAATGATAAGTTCCCCGGTCTCCGGTTGGCTCATCGACTACGCCAGCGAAGTCAACGGATTTACCGATTTCAGGTACATGGAAATATCCAGACATACTACGTTTATTGGATTTCAATGTTTGTATTGTCAATAGGGTAGACCGGTTTAGGATTCTTTCAATTGAAAGAATCAGTTTAGTAACTCATAGCACACCGGTAGCTACAGACGATGGCGAGACGCAGAAATCAGTATACCCCGGAAAATTAAAGTTCATATTATATATTGGGAACTTCGGGAATGCTTTACTGAACGTGATTACAATAACTCTAATAGCTTATATTAATTGTTGTCGGAATAAATTCACGCTGGTGAGATTTCACTTTTAACACTCGAATCGTAGGGATGATTTATAGTAATTCAGAAATCGTACTTCTAATTCTCTGACCGCCTGGGGCTTTCTGTAATCGTTGCGCGTATATAACAGTGCAACTTTGTTTTCAGGCCTGCTTTCTACCTTTACGCCGGTCTGAAGATAGTCAGCGCTATGCTGATGTGCACCATCAATCTGGAATTCAAGGTTCCGGCCACCAACGTTCTGTCCGATGTTGTCACCGTGCTAAAGAAGATTGAAATAGTCGCCCTCTTCATAACCTGTTTCATACTGGGTAATATTCGACATCAGTGACATATCTTTCTCACTTGTATCATTCCAATTTGATTTTATATATTTTGTTTTGTTTTGTATTCGTATTTTTATGTATGGTTTTACATATATTTCCCTTTTTTTTAAATTTCATTTCTCTATTCGAGACTCCTGATAAATTGTCAGTCTTTAATTTTAAAACATAATTAATTGCGTATTTCAGGAACCGCGTGGGGCTACATAGAAAGTTTCCTGTTCTGGCTGCTCCAAGACCTGGGCGCTTCCAGGTCACTGATGGGTATCACCATCACGGTTGGCGGCATTGCGGGACTTCCGCTCCTCGTCATGTCCGGCCCCATCATCGACCGTATTGGACACGCCAATGTCCTCTTCATCGGCTTCATATTTTACGGGATCCGACTCATAGGTATAGTTTTTTTCTTCAACTAAAACTGGCCAACTTTAGCTAAAACTTTATACGTATATATGTATATTTATATTTTAAAAGACTATATTTATTATACTTGTAATTTCAAGTATAGCAGAATGGCTGGTACGTTTATACCGGCTTACTGAGATGACGATACTGTAAAGTAGATTCTCTATTGACTGATGGAAAATAATTTTTTTTTTCAGGTTATTCTCTGATATACAACCCGTGGATGTGTTTGATATTCGAAGCTATGGAATCCGTGACTTCGTCTCTGGCATTCACGGCGGCGGTGACGTACGCGGCCAAACTGTCGACTACAACCACAGATTCGAGTATTCAAGGCCTGCTCGGTGGACTCTACTTTGGCGTCGGTAATAATTGATTTAATAATAATAAGCGTGCAATACAAATGTACAGTGCAATGTGGACATGAAGTGCGAGACATCGGAAAAACATTTTAGTAAAATGTTTCTGAGAAATGTTCAAACTCGATCAAAAATCGGAGCAGTCCTCTCTCTGAATACATAAATGACATACATAAATGCTTTGTAAATGTTTAGGGAAAGGTTCGGGAAGCCTTATTGGGGGCTATCTAATGAAGGCGGTTGGAACTCGGCCCACATATCAGATCTTCGCTGCGATGACTCTGGTCACCGGCTGTCTCTACTACCTGTTTAACAAATTCTACATTGTACACCACTGTGATACGTCCCCAGATAAAATGGTATATTTCTATTATATTCCTTTATTTATTTACCTTTTTATTTATTTGATTGGCAAACACAATATTTCTCACAATTTAAATACATTTCTGAACGTTTTAATCTCAATTTAACATTAAAAAACAATTATAAATGTACACTGAATTAGAATTAAATTAATCATTTTTCGTTTTTTCTGAAATGGGTATTGAGTAAAATTATTATAAAATGGTAAAAATTCTACTGAAAAATCAAAATGTAATATAAAAAAAAAATATTTTCCGAAAATTGTTATAAAAATAAATAGTAGTTAAATTTAGTTTAGTAAATATTTAAACATTAAAAAGATATGTAATAATAATTTTTGTTTAAGATGGCGACTTAATTTTTTAATACCTTTTACTTTTAATGTCATTCAGTTAATAATGATGAATATTCTAGAATTATTATGTTTTAAACATAATATTATAGGTGTTTATCATTCTATTTTTAATTAGTTTATTCGGAAAATTAATTCCTCATAAGTGGTATTTAAAAATAATTATCAGTCCATTCCTCATATCAATGCTCTTAAAATTCTGAATTATCATTTACATATTAATATTTGGTTGATAATCAATTGTGACAGTTAAATTACATTTTAATATTAGAAATTGTCGAATAAAATGTATATTTAATATTAAGGATAAATTAATAAGAAAAGAATATTATTGAATTGATTTAGAATTTCCGTAGTTCCAATGGATCCTACAAGTATTCTGTTAGAGTTATGTGTACTTATCGAATTAAAAATTATATATTGTTATATATTATTCATTTTTCTTTATTGTGTCTACAATTAAATATTTCTACATTTCAGAAACCTGAAAAAAGTGATAAAGATGAAAAGAAAGAAGCTTCTGAAGCCAAAAATCAGTGGAAACAAATCACCTGACAATTGAATCTATACCAATGAAAAATTGCATCAAGGCTAGTGACAAAAACACTAATGAGCAGTTAAATAACAAAGAAAGTAAAATTGAATCTCAAATTGTCAACAATCACATTAGCAACTGTAATGCGAATGAGGCTTTTGAAATGGATGATGAAACAACGGGAGATGATAAAAATGCCCAGCATGAAAAGAGATAACAAATACTTAAAAGAAACAAAAAAAGATGTATATAA
Organism: Lethocerus indicus; assembly: GCA_019843655.1. Taxonomy (NCBI): domain Eukaryota; kingdom Metazoa; phylum Arthropoda; class Insecta; order Hemiptera; family Belostomatidae; genus Lethocerus; species Lethocerus indicus. The sequence goes on along the minus strand of JACDQD010000007.1, from coordinate 4,195,714 downwards.
GAATAGCACCAATTAAAAAAAAATTCTATTTATATGTAGAAATTAAAAATTACCAGTAGTCCCTTTCTTCACATGTTCTCCGAGCACTTGAAATGGGTTCCTACTCGACTGTGATTATTGTGGAATCTCGGAGGTAGAATGAGCTGGCAATGTGGCCGAATCTTATTTTATTATTTTTTGAGAATGGTACAATTTTTTTCTTCTTTCTATGTAAAGACAGATTTACAAAGATTATCTATAATTAATTATACGGATAATCGGGAAAAATTATTTTTCATTATACAATTATACAGTGCGTACAAACACATTGAGTGCCACTGAAAGAATTCTGTAAATATCACTCATGATTTATTATTGGAAAGATGTATAATGCAGCAATGTGAACACCATCCAGATTGAAATCTGTTGAAATATTTAAAACTGAAGTGAGATGTGTACATATAAAATAGTTGATTTATGTAGTGTACATTGTAGTAATTTTTTTATGCTAGCAGTCAGGTAGCATACATTGTATCGAGTGGCATAACATCAATAATGAGGGCTGTAGTGTAGTGAAGTTCAGTTATGGTTACTGGAATTCTTTATCATTCTGAAAGTAAATTTATATTATGACGAAAATGTGAGTTTATTTTGAAATTTGTTTATGTCATCTTTTATATGCACTGTTTCACTCATTGGGATGATAAGCCGCTGATTATATCAAAGATAAGAGAAAAAAGGGTTACAGAAGGAAATATACCAATTTCAAAGTATTTTAATTTAATATCCTAAGCATGTAACTTGTACAGACTATTCGAGCCTTGTATCACAAAAGTAATCACCATTTATAATTTTGATTTATTACCAATCAAAAATATAATATTTATTACTAAGTGGAAGTCTTTCGACGTGTTGTAACTCTATTACTTGTAATAAAATGAAAAAATCTTGTATAAGAAAAAACATTTTCAAGGACCTAGAAATATTTAAAAATCAATGTACTATAATTTTTGAAAATGCAAGACACGTATTTTTGAATCTATTCGTAAATTTTAATTCTAGCTATTTAGAAAAACAAATCAGGTTTTTTGTGTGACCTGCATAATGTAAAATACTGTAAAAAACTGAAATAATAAAATCTGATTTAAGAAAAACGAATAGGAGATTATTCCAGGAGTTTATATATATTCCCTCATTTTTTTCAAGTATGTACTAAATTAAGGACTTTTTATGAATGTAGTCAAATTTTCTTCCGTTTATTATGTATTATTCCAACTAATATACAGTTAAAAACCTCCTGAGAGTTCCTGAATCCCTAATATTAAAAACCTGTGGAACATTCATAATTTTATATTACCTGGTGGGAGGTGGTAACTGACCGAAGGGGGAAACAAATTAACATTTTATTCCGTAATTATTAATACTATCAATCAATTTGATATTTTATAAAATAATAAATAGTTCATATTCTAAATGAGGGCAGATATAATACTTCAACACAGTAATAATAAAATTAATATACCTCAAACAGGCTCTCATGGCAACAAAGGAGGTGGACCTCCGCTCGAAATACTCCCGACGTATAATAATGTATGCAGTAGGCATACTTGGCTTTAATTATTTTACCACGCTCATTTTCTACGCGTATGAATATTATTAACGCTATTATTATTACTTTATATTACAATTACTATTACATTTACAACATAATGAATTCATACAGTAATCAGGATCGCAGGAGGTCGACAGAAGTCGACGGCGGACCCTTCCGCCCCTCTCGGTTTTTGATATTTCTCAATGCAAATTTTGCAAATCGCGTCAGAAATACATTTTTGTATTATTTAATTATGTATCGATTAAATTATAAACATGATGACGCGGCAGTACAATTAGCGACATTTTTTTACTGCTGATTTTGTTAACCTAACGACGTTCTGGTGTAAAATAATTTCTTAAGCGTTTTATCTATATATTATAGTGCCAAAATAATGTTCAACTTAGCCCTGACTAGTACTGGGTGTTAGTAGCCCTGGCCAATATTTAGCGCTGTCACTAAACTATCGACAGAATTAAATAAAAAACTGGCTCCATTTTTGCGCTCGCTCCGCTCCAATTTTCCGCTACGAACCATCGTCACGATTTCCGGCCGTCCGTTGATTGTCTCTGTTACAAATAAAAAAAAATCTGAAAAATAAATAAATAAACGGCGTTGTCGTTGGCGGTGGTGGTAGGGGAGCGGTGGGAAGGAGAAGAGCAGGCGGGCGGCCCTGGAGGTGCACGCGGTGCACTTGTACGGGTACAGACAGAGACAGAGAGTGTCGGCTGTGCTCAGTTCACTATGTAGCGCCGGGGCCACTAGAGCATCAGTGCAACCGACTGAAGGGGGCTCGGCACTGCTTCAGCACCCAACACCCAACAGCCAGGTCAGTAGTGCGCACCATGACCTGCCAATCTGGTCAAGAGGTTCAATAACTTTGTATACACATCCACATAGTAGTATAGTTTGTGTTGCAGCCTTTGTTACGATAATGTGGCTATTCTCTAAACAAGTTTCGGATAAAGGAGTGTCCGGTTTAGATCCATAGGACACGTTTTGTACGAGAGTTGTACTCAATACAATTTAATCTCAACAATTGACCCATGAAATTCTGTCCGATGCTTTTCCTCTCAGCCCATAGTCATACTGCGCATCAATCCGGCTTGAGAGCGGCGGCTTTCATTTATAGAATCTTCTGAACAATATCGGACGCGGTTTATCGGTCGGATAAGAGTTTTACTTTTTTCTTTTTGGAAAAAACTGTTCAACGCCCAAAGTTGCGAATCTGTGCTACATATACGGTTGGATTGTATCAGGAATATTGTATCGGGACAATTGGGTAGTCGGGACCGCTGTTTTTATTATCGGTGGTATTATAAGCAGGAAATGACGTTGATGAGGGCGAGCCGATAAGAGATTTGTGAGGTCGTCCGCCACCCTTGACACGGGTCAATCGCCGTCCTCAGCGTCGTCAACCGCCAGTTATCTCTCTGATAACCACCTGCTTGGACCACTCTACACTCTTACAACGGCCGACTTAATAATAAGGTATTTTCAAGTATCCACCGTCAGCTCGACTCTCTAACCGAGCTCTCGGACCGGTTATTAGATCACCATTGGCGTTATTAGTCGCCTCAAACATGGACAGATTTCACCCTCTACTGTTTGTTGTTCTTCGACAAAGAGATATTGCGCGAACCCCACCGTGAACTTCGACACCCCGGCCAGTATATCCTATCTGTTTGTTATTATTGATATTAATTTCAATTTTTAGACTCTAGATTATAATTCTGACGTCGACACATATTCCGTCAACAGTTCAAACTCCGTTAAATGTCGACTAATTAACGTTGGGTTTCACATTTCCTAATCCCAAACTTTCGCGACTGAATAGACAGAGACCGTCTTCTTTCTTATTCTTCCGTCGAATAAATTTCACCAATGCTATTGAGAAAATATTCCCCCGCATATTAGTGCAGTAATTGAACTATTGTATTTTCTGTCCGGAAGTGGGCTATTTTTTAAAATAGAACGCGATATTTTCGATTTCGGATTAGTATGAAGGGTTGAAAAATAAAAATTAGTCGTCCCAGAAATTGTAATCGAACATTTCTCAAATCACCTAGAAATAAGCAGTATGAGCACACACAGTAAAATTTATACTTTTGTATTATTTCTTTTTGCTGTAGTGAGTGTAGGGAATCTCTGATGAGCAATTGCTTATTTCAGAAAAACATGAAACAAGAATAATTCATGGAATTTGGAGATCGTTCGAAGGAAAACAATTATTCCGACATGTTGTATGAATAATGCATGCTGGCACTTGAGAAGTACCAAGTTGCGTTAGCCGATATTCTGAACTAGATGTCGGACAGCGGATACTGCTTATGATCGGCGATAACAGTTTCTGTTTCCTGTCTTTTCTCTCTCTACCGGGCAACAGTGGACGGTGTTGTCGGCCACGGTTTATACCCTCCAATGGATTCGTACCGGGCATTGTTGATTTAGACCTGTTGCTATGAGCCCATTCCCATTGTGAATTGCGCTAATTTCACTGTTAGTCGCAGCGTAGACAGACAACCTAATATCAGTGTGGCGACCATCCGGTTAAGTGATGCGGTTCAGTTCTTATAGCTGAGCTATAACCGTTCGATTCCAAATTAAAAATAGTTTGTAATGAATAATTTCTCAATCTAATTTATTCATGGATATTGGCGATATCGTCCGTTAAGTTCCTCCGCGTCCTCATTACGCGTACTATATTATAAAACGTTTGATTTAACAGTGAATAATATTTTAATCCAAATTAATTGTGTAAACTTCAAATTTAGACGAACACTTCCCTACTAAACTGTTACTAGAAGTGTTAGGACGAACATTTTCTTCGTTTGAAAAATGTTTCGCAAATCGGTTTAAACCGCCATCAATGGAAGTTGGATTAACGCCCATAATTGGATAGGGCGATGCTTTCACTCTCGCCCCCTTCGTTGAGCAATAATACGAGATTGAAAAACAATGGGCCGCAATTTTCTGCCGGATCGTTGCCCTTTTACGGTCCCAGTTTGAAGCGACTTCAATATTATGAAACTGGCGTCCTTCCGGTCTAGAATTGCAGTCGCGACTACCCGGATGGGACTGTCTCCAGTCGTTTATTTTCAATCTCGTTCCAGACCTGTTAGTAGCATTCCAATAGCGATAGAATGCCAAAAATATCAGAGGCCCTCTGTACAAAGGGACAAAATCGTAGTAATTCGTAGTAGTTCATCTCTCTTTTCAATGTTATAACTCCATCCCCTACTGTTGGCGAAGCCGGTAATTTAAACTTAATCGCATACAATTTTCAGATGGTACTAAACATATTGCCGTGTCAATGAACTAGAAACGACAGAATGCGTTCCGAATAAGGCTTAGGTCAATGCTAAGATGAAGGGAATTGAAAGGTCGCGATTGATTTATATTTGCTAGTGAAAGCGTTGCCCAGATGCTGGGACCCGGAAACGTTAATTTTACGAATACTACAAGCCGAATTTTTTTTCACTTTCACCCTACCATCTACGGTGGGATAACAACAAAGCATTTTCTGTTTTCTTTTTCAAAGGTTTATTGATTACGTTACACCGAAATAATTATATTTATTGCTGAGATTGCTACTGGCGGCTACTCATCATTATCGTCCAATCATCAGAGTCGGATTTTTACTGGGCTTTTGAAAATTTTACTTGACTGCCATTTCGGCACTTAATCAGCGAAAATAGTGTCACATCGGTTTGATTGTTAGAATGGTTTTTCTCCAAAGCCGAGACGCTACTTCGACCGCTGTAATTCACTAGCACTGACTCGAAACGGCTTATCTCGCGGTGGGTACATTAAGTTTAGATTAAGTTTAAATGATGACTACGGTGGTTAGGGGAGGAATGTGAATTGGGGGAGGTCAGAGGTGATTAATCTTCTAATTGTGGCAGGACAACAATGGCTGAGCGGCCTCCGCATCCGCTCGCATCTATCATGGCCTAAATTCGTCTTGCAAATTGTCGTTTAATCGAGAATGGAATCATGAAACTCCTGCGTGTATTTACGGGCCAGAATGTTATCGAAGAAGTAGAAAAATCCCAGCAAAACTGATCTCTCTTGAAGCCTTTTAGGTCCTCTGCTAGAACTATATCTAGACAGTCTACTTACCTTAGTTTTTAGCGTTGTAATTTTGCCGATTATTCAATTAAATTTGCGCATATTCGTTGCACAAGTTAGCCGTAAGTTGGAATATTGTTGTCATAAACATAGAAAGGACAGTGAACCGGTATATGTGTTTCGTCATAGATAATATATTCATTAATTCCACGCTTCACGAAGTAAAGATATTTATTCCAGCAGGGCAGCGTTGACCTAATTTTCTTTTAAATAAGCGTATACAAATAAAAGTACTTGTGATAATTTAGTATTGACGATGATTCCTTATCGGAGTACGCGGTGGACCACGCGTAGATTAAGGAGGAAATGACCGTCCTAAATTGTTGGCAGGCTTGGTTGGTGCGTCACAGGCTTGAACGGCACTAATGACAATCAACATAAGTTAGGATGACGATGTCCCGACAGTGTTACTAAGCCGGCTTAGTTAGTAGTAGCCGGTCGACACCAGCCTCGTCTTGTCTAGCTTTCTCCGGACGACTTAATACTCGGAATCCACGCTTCGCCCGTTCAAAGCCCAACTATTCAGGTATTGATTAGCTCGCATTCCGTTCACAGCCCGGTCCGGTCCTATTATGCTTTATTCAAGTGTTATGGTCTTATATTCGACAGAATCGCTGAAACACAACACGAAATTATTATACATATATTTCTTATTATTATATATATAGTTTTCCGCTATCGCGTATTTATTTTTTGAATCGGCGTCCGGCGAAGAGCAATTTATGACTGTTTTGGTTGACGGAGAACCATCGGGCGGAACCGAAATGGCGATTTTTTTTAAACGCTATTTTCATTCGAGGCCTCAGTATGCGAATGTAATTGTGTGAACACTTCTACAAATTTGAATATCGTCCACATTTATCGCAATACGGTTTGTACTTATGTCAATTTGTATCTAACTGAATTCAAGAAAAAATTACTCGGTTGGCAATAACAAACGCAGGTGCCCTCTACACCTGCACTAAGTGTCTCATGGAGTTTGTAAGTAAAATAATTAATCTTTTACGCCCGAAACAAATATATACAATCCGGATTTGGTACAGTTGTTGCCAAAGGGGGGGCTTCGAGGGCAGTAAATTTCGTTGTTGCGCCTTCGAGTAAATCCTTACCTTCGTGTAAATCTCGAATTGATTTTGAACAGCTCCGTGTTTTCAATTCGAGAGCGAGGTCCGCAGGAGTCGTCGTCCTCGATTAATGCAACGGGGGATATCCTCGATCGGGCGATAAGTGAAATCGGTACCGCCTTCGAAACGCCCCCGTCCTTGGCTGAAAATCCGTGACAAGAACAACACTCCTTGCCTGCTTTTAATCGATTAATTGCATTGTTTTTTACTTCAATATGAGAATGGGCGTCGGCTAAAGTCATTAAAATTAAATTACATTTAAAAAGTAAAGATTATCAAAAGCGAGGCAAAGTTCTTGCAATCTTTTCTGATATCGCCCACTGTGTCCAAGACCAAACTTTAGTTAAACCTGTTTTAGTTACTAAAACACCCTGGATAGATTGGTGTAAAAATATGGAATGATGTTATTCCCCGTCAATGAGGTCAATGATTTTGTGACATGGGCATTGGGTATTATCTATTTTGTGATTATTTATTTAGTGTAATATTATTTATTGAGGTTAATAATATTATATAGAGTATTGCACCTTTGGTGTATGACAGAACTGCAAATTTGAAGCGTCCATAATTTGCAGACTTTATTTCGAAGTTTTTTAAGCTCATGTGATTATATTTGACATTAGGCAATTTTATTTTAATTATTTTTACATTCAATAATATCGGTAACTGCGGTGCACAATTAAAGTTAATTTAAATATTATCGAGCATCTCGAGATAACGAAGTGGAGTGTGACCCTCGCGGGTGAACGCCGCGAGTAATTTCTGTTACCAGTGACAGAAAAGTTAGCAGTTGTAGAAAGGCTACCAACTAGTTTAAATTTTCTGAACGTATCAAAAGCACAATATTTTGCCGTGAATTGGAAGCAACGAGCTAAAATACCAGACGTTCCGCTAGATACCGGCCTCAATTTTTGAAGGTTTTTCCCATTCATTATTTAGACCGATCAATGGCTTACCCCTCGTTATCGACACCGTCTTTACTGTCCGAACAGTCACAAATTATATAGATCAGAAAATAGAAAACAGGTCTACAGTTTACGGAAGAAGGATTTCAACGTGGATACAGCCCCGAATATCGAAAAAGTAGAACAGAGCCTCAATTAGTGGTTCATTCTGGTCCAATTATGCGAATATTTTGAGTTCACCTAATTTAACAAGTGAAAGGATTTCCGAAAGAACGTTTGTTTGTTAAGTCACACAAACGTTTCATAACAGCCGACTTAAGTGAGTCGCTCAATGTATCTGCGTCAGTGTTTTAAGCGCAAAATTACGTTAACTGAATTTTTTCTTACATAACTGATATTTCTATACAAATACCCGTTCGCCGGAATTTCTGTGTGAATAGGTCTTCTGGAATTATGACAATTCTACTGACATACCGCGTTCGATAATTATGTCGCTTCACTTTAGCCGCTGTGGACCGCGTTCAGAGCAAAACCGAATTGAATAGAACGAAGGCATCTTTGTTATTGAACACATAATGGACAATTTTGTACAAATACCGGCTGGTATTACTGTAGCCTAAGCATACCTAGGGGTAGGTAGAGAATCCAGCTTCTCCGAAAACCGGTCTGGAATCTGGAGAGGGCCGGGGTTGGGTGGGAGTGGAAATTCCTGGGGGAGAGATATTTTCGTAATATACTACGTCGACGCGACCCTGACAGAGGTCGAGGCGACTGTTCCCTTTGGTCTTGTGGGGAGGAGGGAGGGAGGGAGGGAGGGAGGGAGGGAGGGAGGGAGGGGGGGAACCTCGAGGTGCACTGAAGTGGGCACTCGACAAGATAATGGCAGTGCACAGCGGAGCAATGAGACCGGCTATCTATCACTCAGTACAGTTAGTACCACGCCAGGAAGCGTCCTCCACACCACCTCAACAAAGGTCAGTGTTATGGTATGGGGCATCTTCATCGGTCCCATACTACTACCGCAAGTACTTCCATCTTATTTATTTATCCCTGACAGAACCCGAGTTTTGGGACGTATTTGTGCCGAAGTGAACATAGGTGGTAAACCAGGATTTTGTCTCGAAACAGGTATCATAAATTAACCATTAATGTTATCTCCCGTGTAATTTCCGAAAATAGCCGATGCAGGATACGCTTTCAACAAAGGTCAGTGGTATAGGGTGGCGTTCGTTAGTCTCTTCGGGCCGTCTAATTGCAGGACCTCAAGTACTTTTTCTCTTATTTATTTATCTCCGATAGAACACGGGTTTCAGGTACCGAATGGCACAAGTTATTTTGCGAAATAGGAGAGACAACAATAATTGTTCAATTGAGATGGCTGTTAGAGCTGCGGGTTTGGGTTTCTCGGTATCGTGAGTACCAATCCGTTTCTATATTAGTGAGCCACTAACCCTGGCGAAAATGCACTGACAGTGCAGACGGGATGCTTCGTCGGCAACCGAAATGCGTTGGAGAGTCGCTAATTTAGAAATCAAAACCGTTTGGCATAAAACCAAATGAAGGAGTGAAGACAGAGTGATGACATGGCATTATTGCACCAACTCCGGTAGAATACAATTTTACACAAAACAATTAGAATAAACAAATACAATCTTATTATTATAAACTATTATATTATTCTTAGAGGTTCGTAATAGGCCTGCCAGAAAAATGTAGGGTGGATAGAATTACACGGTTTGATGAAAGTGTGAATTACATATCATTAATACTAAATTGACTTAACCTCTAGGCGGTCGGGAATTTACATTTGGAAAGTATTATACCCAATTAGCAGCTTCAGTGTAACTGTGCTCACTTAAAGATACAAAACGGAAAACGCCGGTCATTTTACGTCATTATACGAAACCGACGATATAAACGTGCTCGCTTGGGCAGTCCTGTCCACATGCGCGCCTCATAATCGTAAAATAGGGAAATAGCTTCAGATAAAGTGAAACATCCTGTTGGTCCGGTCTACTGTTCACAACAGTGTTGTGTGTGTGAGTCTTCTGTCAGAATGTATTTTTATTTCATTCAAATGATTTATGTAAATTTTTCCCATGACAACAAACAGAATAAATCTTTTGTCGATATAGAGAAACAATAATGATTCTATTGTATTTGTCAGACATTACCTTGCTGAAGAGCATTCCGTGAATTAAATAGTCACACTTGGCAGATGCAATCGTTGTACTTGAACGGGGACGATCATTTATTAACCGCCATCAAATCGAAGGATACTAATAATTTAAGAAACCCAAGGGACGGACGCGAAAACGCCTTGTCATGTGCATGACATCTGGATGTAACTAATGGCGCAAGATCTGTGTCAAGAACGAATCTTCACTGCCCAAGGCGGCTGGCTACTTGTAAAACGGATGTAGGAATGTAGTTGATTTCTGAATCGGCTGCGTGTTGTTGAACAACTCGAGGATTGTTGTTGAAGGATGTTTCGATTCCGACTGCCATTCGAAACCTGTTCCACCGACTTTCCCAATTCGGGCGTCATCCTCGTCCCACCTGTTATTTAATTCTTTAATGCGGATTGGTTATTTATGTCTGGTTTTTGGTGTCGAGGTGCTCGAGGTCAAAAGTCCTAGGGGAGGAATACCTCTTAGTTATAATGCCGTGTAATAAGCTGAGAACATCGCATAAGCTTATCGTTTTATTTATTTCTGAAAGAAAGGTTGAAAGGTTAAAGGACACCCCAATAAACATCTGCGACCGCGTCACCGCTAATGAGAAATTGAGAGAGAATCAATACATAATTGTAGTATTAGTCCCCACTCAAAGGTATCCTTTTGAAATTTCAGTTTTTTTCAAGGAAAGTTCATGTTCTAAGCAGAAGTTATAAAACACGGGCAATACAGATAAATAAATATATTCTCAAATGAATGTTCCCCATTAATCTGAGGTATGAAAGCTTCAATGTTTTATTACATGTAAAAATACACACAATTGGCAATTACTTAATGGAAAATGGCTCAATGTAAGTAAAAATCGCCTCTTTATTTTGCGCTCAAGAAGCACCTACGCGTTTTAATAATTGAACTGGCACAGGTGGCTCCTGTGGACAGCCTCATGGAGTTACGCTATTCGCAAATACCATTATACCTAAGTAACCAAGAAAACACCTGCCATAAAGAAAGAAAACATTGATCGGCGTTAAACAAGGCGTTGCTGAATAAATAATATCGTTATATATCATATCGGCTTGCGGATCGATATTAACATGGGTCGCATGTGGCGTCGATGGCTCATCGATACCTTACAAGGCGCTAACCTGTCACGAACACAAATTATAATCCTACAATCTTTTATTGTTATCGATTTTATTCAGAATTCAAATTTGTTCTATTTCTGCAGTCCGGGCAAATATTAATTTGAAATTAAATAACATAGCTCGTCTCGTAAACTCTGGCCCCGAAAGGTCAGAATTCAGCAGTAAACCTAGCGAACTCCGAGGTCTCCTGAACACAGATTCAAATTTGAATTTGAAACAATTATCTGGCACTCCCGCGTTTAAACTGTTCGTGGACCTTTCGCGGAAATGTTGTGTCGTAATTTTGCAAACAGGAAACAGCTCAAGACTTAGACCCCGAGCAATACTCGTGGAGGACGCGACAAGGTCAAACAAAACGCATATTTTGGTCTTGAAAAATACATATTTTCTGTCTCCTCCCGCCCGACAGAACCCTATGAAATGTGCACCGCCACAACAGCGGGGTTCTTTGTACTCTCAACTGCAAACATTACAAAGACTTGTGTCAGAAGAATAAACATGACCGACAGCGTACCTTGAAATTATTTTTCGTTTCGTTGACTCACGAGCGACCGCCTCTTATCTTCATTCTCTCCTTCGTCCAACCGCGATATTTCTCACAATCGTGCTCCGAAATATAATGTTCTGTAAAAAATAACTGCGGCTTGTTTTGTTGTTATAGAAACTGCGTATACGAAAACACACTTTAGTAGAGTAAGTCAGCATTGAAATGTTTGCTTTAAACGAATGGATTGTATACCTACCGCTGGTTTTGAGTGCTAATGTCAGACCGGTAGAAAGAATGGTCCAACTCGGAGTTTTAGCAATGAACTTGCACAATAATTGTTTGCGCAAAAGTTATCCCGTAGGTATCTCGTTGAACAGATACGCAATGTTGGTTCTGAGCCCCACTACGAGTCCCAGTAATCTTGAGTGTTCGCACATAGCTCAGTTCTGTCAGAACAACTTTCACAAGTCATTTTCGGCCTTCAACACGTCGTCGGTAAATATTATTTGGCGGCCACAGAAACTGCGTTAAATTTGTCGTAGTAAATACAAACCTAGCGCACGGCTTTTAGAACCGTTGAACACATTCCCCTGATATCGAAATAATTTGAACCCTCCTTTAGTCCATTGTTCCTACTGATTAATAGTTATCATTACAACGGCTAATTATACTTGAACACGATGCGTTTTAAAAAAAAATTTAATCTTACAAGATAAAATTAAAAACTGTCGTTTTTCTTTCCTATCACGTTATGATGTGGTGTTTCCTACAACAGCGAACACATAGCATAATCGTTATTTTAGCATTAAAATTGTTGTTATTTAATTCGTGCTACAGCCCGAAACTCACCAAACCAGTAACGTATTAAAAAAATTTAGTATTTAAAAAATATTTACGACCAATTAGTATTTGCCCTGTATAGACATTTCCTGAACAATGGTAACTGAAACCAAAGTAATTAAAATTCCTTTATCTCTCACAGTTTCGAAAGGGAATGAAAAAGCGTTTTTTAAATTATAATTGCGATTAATTATAATTGTTATCTAATATGGGAAGTGGATAATTATTACAGTCGACTATACACACAACAATTAACTCGATTAAAGTTCTCGAGTGCTATCAACATTCGGGAGCTGTTGTACGTCCGCTTTTAACTTTCACAATTAACGCATCGTTTATATTTCGAGGAGGTAATACAATTTTATGTTGTTAGAAGTGGCGTGATTTTCATTTCATTTACTTCCAAAGGTAAGGTGTATCCTTACCGGAAAGAGAATTTTCAGAAACTATAATCCTAATTATTGAAATTAGTTCCCGCTGCAATCTTTCGAAGCTTGTTAATGTTGTAAGGCCCTAGCCACCACTATGTTCATCCGACAATTTCTTATTGAGAAATGATTTTCAGGATGATCGACCCTTCCGAGTTTCATCAGTTTATATTGTCGTCTAGCAATTTGTAATGGATACTTTGTAAGTATTCATATTCAAGACTCCTTTGTCAGTGTCACTGTGGTCAGTGGTGTGAACGATGCCGAGCACTGCATTGGTCTGCAACAGTTCAGTTTACGGAACAGAGTCGTGACGCAACGGCGTTGCAACTTGTTGCACGAGTCGGGAGAGTTCGATTTGACATTTTAAAAAAGTCAAACCGACGCCACCTTTTGACCGAGGTTTCATTTTCAGGAGCGTCGACGGCCCGTCTCACCCTGCGAACAATCGAGCGGAACACCGAATCATCGATTTATAGTGTTCGTGAATAAGCGACATGTGGTGGCGGGAACTGAGCTTGGTTCTGCTAGTTTTGAGCACGGCGAGGGAGGGGTACGCGGCGGGGCCGAGGTACAGGATAGGCGTCGGAATAGCAGACGCGACCGGACCTGCAGTCGAAGTAGCCTTCGTGAGTTACCGTTATATTTCACTTTTTACCAACCTACTTTCGTTTACATAAAAAACAGCTTGGCCTCGACAAAACAGCGATTGTTTTGGAGGTCGACGTAATATTTTCTTAGCTGGGCGACAAGTCGCCGTCATATACATTTTCCCGTAGTATTTCGCTTTTTGAAAAACACGAGAAAAGAAAGTACCGAAACAGTTTATATCTTCGAATAATCGCTGTACTTAATGTTATGAATTAAGATGGAACTAATTGAACTGTTGGCAGATGGGATACGCCAACCCGGAACAGAAGGGAATGGGCATCCATTTGAGACAATTCGCGAGGAGCTTCATAATTGAGGACACGATCAAAGCCACTCGGCTCGTGTTCGTCAGCACCGACGCCGGTATGATGGGGACGGGCGTCAGGAAAGAGGTATTGTCTTTAAATTATTACAATAAGTTAATCTGTTGCAATCGGTAGAACCGGATACAAATCGATAATCATAGTATCGTACAATTTTCTGGTAACTAAGTTGATGCGTCGCGGCAACGCTACTCTAGCTGTGCGCAGTTTTACGGTCGATTTACAGCATTTTTCCCTTTTATGGCAGGTAATAAAAAAATTGAAATCTACCTACGGCAATGACACATACAACGAGTCGAACGTTATGCTGTCCGGCACCCACAGCCATTCCACTCCGGGCGGTTTCCTCATGGACATTATATTCGATCTGAACACATTCGGTTTCGTCCAACAGACTTTCAACGCCTACGTCGACGGAATATACAGGGTAAAATTATATCGCTGTCATTAAAACAATCATATACCAGTATTTCATCTACGACATTAGAGGTCGGTCACAACAACAAACAATTTTGGTAGGATGCGAGGAAGACTTTATCCACAGTTTTAGTATCGTCTCTTCAGCGATTATTGTTTATTTTTCATTCGTAAAAACAATGAATTATAATTAATTTAAATTTCAGAGTATAACGAGAGCCCACGATAAACTGACCGAGGGGAGGATCCACCTGAACAGAGGGTACATACTGGGCGCCAGCATCAACAGAAGCCCAACGGCCTACCTTTACAATCCTCCCGAAGAAAGAGCGCAGTAACGTTTCCTTTTATTTATTTTAAATTTTATTGAAAACAAATGTGGCCATATCAAATATAAATGAAGTGTTGATATCGCAAAAAATATAGTATTCGTTTAATATTAGATTGAATCGAGAGTGCGGAGTCGTTCAAAAAATCTTTGGAAAGGAAGATATTTAAATCAATATTCGCGTTCCTTTAAGAAAAAGGCCTTTTAGGAAGGAAATAAATTAGGAAAAGCTTCAGAAATAAAGTAGACGAAAGTGCAGGAGCAGAGCCTTAATTAAAGCCCTCCTGATTATTTCTTAGTACACCTATAGAGTATGAGCGGAACTTCGAAATATCAACTTAATAGGACTTGTCTTTCTTGAGAAGAGAGTTCAGCTAGTGAGTCGAAATAAAATGTTTGCCCAGGTGGGGCGGTATTATTCGAAACACTGTTTATACAAAAGTTGCATAATCGGTCCCCTGTGGGCGGAATCCAATTATAGCTGTTATAATCCGTTTATTATAAGTCCCTTATTTGGGGAACTTTCCTCGAATTGAGTAAATATATCAGCGCGGAACATAATGGAATTATTAAAGTAGGTATAAATATTTTATTGTTTATTTTTTTAGTTCATTCTCTCTTCTGGGTGGCATATGTGAATTCGATTCAGGATGGATTGGGCAGATATTTATCTTACGGATAAAAGATTCTTATTGTTGGTTAATCATTACATTTTATGGCAGTAGCGACTTCTATTGAAGTATCGACTCGTTTCTATTGCAGGTGGAACGATAACGTGGACAAGAGATTCGCCCAGTTGAAATTCAGCCGCGAAAGTGACGGTGAACCGATGGGCGTAATCACTTGGTTCGCTGTACACGCGACCAGCATGAACAACACCAACAAGCTGGTCTCGTCGGACAACGTCGGCTACGCCTCCCTCCTGTTCGAACAGAGGGTCAACACAGACAGTATGCCCGGCAAGGTAAGCCAACATTTAAATCGCCAGAAACGTCCGCACTTTCTTTTCTCGGAGGCACTTCCAAACGTTGCGTAACAAATGATGCGGTAAAAGGCGACAATACGGAAGAATTTCTTTACGCGCGTCCTACAACAGAAGTGGACGCGGACAACCTTGATTTCCGGTTAAACGCGAGGAGCGCGAATTCGAGAATTTTCTCTTTTAAAACATCCGGCAAAATTTAATAAAAATTTAAGCAAAAAATTTATTTGTTACTGAAATTTCAATTTCTGAAATGTTTGAATTTCAGTCAATAATTTTTTTCTATCACCACTCCCGTTTGGAGACCTTTGATAATATATTTTTCACATTTTTTTAATTGAACAATGAACTCGGCGGTTATGGGTACGATTGAGGCCTATTGTATATTTCGTCGGTTACGACCTATTTTCACCGAAGCACATTCTTGCGGAGGAATCGACATAATCCCGAATAATTTCCCGAATTTCAATCCGTTTCTTTTTGTTTTTGTCGCTCCTGCGCAGGGCCCGTTCGTGGCCGCCTTCGCTTCGACAAACCTGGGCGACGTCTCGCCTAACACGCGCGGCCCAAAGTGCGTGCCCAGCGGGGCCGAGTGCGACGCCGAGACGAGCACCTGCGCCGACCCCAGGGACAGGTGCATAGCCTCCGGCCCCGGCCACGACATCTTCTCCAGCACCTACCTCATAGCGCACAAGATATTCGAACAGGCCTGGGTACGTTCGACAGCCGCCACTTTGAATATTAGCCTAAATAGGAATACGGTCATTTAATTAAATCTACGCTACAATCTATATTATAATGGAGTCATAAGAACGAGATATAAAATTTAAAAAATTACGCGTATTAGTATATTAAAATGTCTGGTGTACGAAGCGTAGTGTATTCATAAAATTCGGTACGAATTAAGAGAAAAGACAAAACTTTTAACGTTCGATAAAAAATAAACGTTATGTTTTTAAATAAGATCGAGACTCTTCCCTATACGAAGAGACCAACTTTACGATCGATCCATCCGACCCAACGTTGCATAACGGGTTCTAATTTTGTTCCGAGTATCGGAAATAATATTTCGGTTTCGTAATGGCGAAACCGAAATACATTAGCGAAATGTCCAGCCCGCTGAATGTAAATTGCCCAGGAGCCATTGTTCCAAGTTTAATCTCGGCAAATTAATCCCCGCCGACATCCGATTCGCAATCCAATTACCTTCTCGGAATTATTTTCAAAGTTGTTACCGGTAAAGGCTCGGGCGTGTAATGTGGATATTTTTCGCAAAACAATATTTCATAAATACCGTTGTCCTGTTCCCAGTATAATAAACATTAATACACGCGATATTAATATAGGCATTTCGTACAAATTTAAATTTATTTCTAATAATTAAACATATTTAAAACTAATTGTGTTACGGCAGTTTCTCAAGGAAGAGGATTCTCATATACCATCCAGTAAAAAGCTTATAATGGCATAACTGAAACAATACAGGAGCTTCATTGTAACACTACATAATTTTTCAGAAATATAATTTTCGAATGAAATTTTAATCGTAGTTAAATCTAATTGCAGGATGCCTGGCAAAACGAGGGCGAAGAAATCGACGGCCCACTGGGAGTCGTCCATCAGTACGTGGACATGCCTAAACAGAAAGCAACAGTTTGGGATAATGTAAAACAGTCAAATGTCACTGTAAGTAAATATCGTGGCTGTAAGATTGAATTATTGAATATTCATAACATTTAACGCTATTTGTAAAGTCAGATGTGTTCTCGATCCCAGTTCATTAAACAGTATCGGATGAATAAATTAAAAAATTGTTAAAAATAAGTAAATTTGATTTTTGAGTTTATTTGAGGCTTAATTCAAGTCAAGTCTCGAACAAGTATCAATTTATAACATATTTTATAACATCAAACGGCGCTGATGCTAACCCGCAAGACCGTTGTGTGTCGCGGGACTGCATCTATAGGTAAGACGGCGTTCCAACTCCGAGTGCATTGGACAAGCCGCCAGTAGGTAATATTTTCTGTCTTCACTCCGCTATTTAGTTAGGACCTTTCGCAGGCTTATCACTTATCTCAGGCCTATCTTAAATTTCGCCATCGTCAGTAGGACTCCGTTGGTAAAGCTAAGTTTCTCACACTATTCAATATTCCACTACTAATGGAATAATTTGAGAGTGGTTTAGCATAGGAGAAACAAGCGAGACGTATTCCAGTAAATTGAATATTTGACATTTGGTTCTCATATAGTTCAGTTATAGTCGGATAGCCTTAAATAATATGATTGATAGGTTCAAACACATCGCATAATTTTGTTCTAACCGGAATTTTAAATTACAAATACAATTTGACTCGTGCAATAAAAATATTGTTTTACACTCAAATGACGAATCTCCAGATGGTATGTAATTTGAAATGTAATGTATGTAATATATGGTCGCAGGTGAGCGGTTGCAGTCCTGCGATGGGCTACAGCTTCGCGGCGGGTACGACCGACGGCCCGGGAAGTTTCTCGTTCAAACAGAGCACCAAGACTACCAACCCGCTGTGGAACGCCCTCACCATGTTCCTGGCCAAGCCCTCGGCAGAACAAATTGCCTGTCAGGCCCCAAAGCCGATCCTCCTTTCGACCGGAGAGGTAATCGTACTGCATACATTTTGACACCACAATTCGCTAGTCATTAACATTTAAAATTTCCGTTTCTGGGTCCGCTAATTCGGTTCTAATTCAAATGAAATATTCGTTGCACCTTATGTCTCCTTATCTCTATGGCTAGCTCGAAATTGTACACATGGCGGTCACAATGTTTTCCAGATGAACTTCCCGTTCGAGTGGCAGCCGAGCGTGGTGTCCACCCAGCTGGCGGTGATGGGAGGCCAGTTCGCGATAGCCTGCGTGCCGGGAGAGTTCACGACGATGTCGGGCCGCAGGATGAGGAAGGCCCTCTCGGCTAGGCTGGGCCTGCCCCCCTCCAAGGAGCACCACAGGGTCGCTATTGCCGGCCTGTGCAACACCTACAGCGACTATATAGCCACCCCGGACGAGTACCAGGTAAACTTCTCTCAGACAACACCGCCGGTATTAATTTATTATTCAACAATTTTGGCCGCAAATTAGGCTTTTGTAGAATACCTGTTTTGGGGTCTGCGAGGGGAGTTTATCGGTGAAAGTGCACCCAACGAACTTTAATTAAGTACATTTCCGCACCACACTCAGGGCGCGCTAGTTAAGGTATATCTACCTTCAAATTCAAAAATTTATTGAAAAAAGTTTATTTTTAGTAATCCAGATTATCGGTGCAAGTGCACAACGAACTTTAGTTAAGTACATTTCCGCACCACACTCAGGGGGCGCTAGTTTATCGGTGCAAGTGCACTCAACGAACTTTAGTTAAGTACATTTCCGCACCACACTCAGGGGGCGCTAGTTTATCGGTGCAAGTGCACTCAACGAACTTTAGTTAAGTACATTTCCGCACCACACTCAGGGGGCGCTAGTTTATCGGTGCAAGTGCACTCAACGAACTTTAGTTAAGTACATTTCCGCACCACACTCAGGGGCGCTAGTTTATCGGTGCAAGTGCACTCAACGAACTTTAGTTAAGTACATTTCCGCACCACACTCAGGGGCGCTAGTTTATCGGTGCAAGTGCACTCAACGAACTTTAGTTAAGTACATTTCCGCACCACACTCAGGGGCGCTAGTTTATCGGTGCAAGTGCACTCAACGAACTTTAGTTAAGTACATTTCCGCACCACACTCAGGGGGCGCTAGTTTATCGGTACAAGTGCACTCAACGAACTTTAGTTAAGTACATTTCCGCACCACACTCAGGGGGCGCTAGTTAAGGTATATCTAATAATTTTTATTTAAAGAGAAGGCAAAACTTTCGTGGACAAATAAATACTGAATATTGTAAGATAAAAATAAAAAGGTAAGTTATAAAAAGTAATTAATTAAAGAGTTATATCTTTCTAATGTTACAGGCACAACGCTATGAAGGAGCGTCGACCATATTCGGACCACATACACTGACCCTCTACCTGCAACAGTACACCAAACTGGCAGACCACATTATCGAGGTGAGGCTACGCTATATATTAATTGAAAATTATTTATTAGTACGAAGAATGGTACAATACGTGTTATTATATAATTTATTTATTTCTTTTAGGGCACAGTCCCGGAACCGGGCCCCAATCCTCCGACTAGTTTCAACGACTTGTTCTCCCTGTTGCCGGGCGTCGTCTTCGACAATCCCGGCTGGAAGAAGTCCTTCGGGCAGGTGTTGAGGCAGCCCCCGACCGAGGTCAGACCCGGCCAGACGGTCACCGTCACGTTCGTAAGTGTATAGACACAACAAATTGTGACTGAACAGCCCCTCTACAACATTAAAACCACGTACGTTTTTACTCCAATGTGACGAAAATGGCAAAGAATTCCATTATAAATATTGCGTTGTTGCGAAAATAGTGCAGGATTTTGAGCATTGGAATTGATATTCTATAACGCGACTTGAACTAGATGTTACTAATCGAAATTTAGACCATCAGAATCAATACCTTCTGCAAACAGAAACAAGTCTATTTATTCCTGGAGGAAAATTCGACTAAAAAGAATCTGGGATTTAGACCGAATTAAGGAACTATAAAAAATGTAAAGGTATAAAATATAATATAAATAGATAGACTTGACAGATAAAAAAGTAGGCGTCGAGAGGTTTCGAATATTCCGAAACTGACTCCTATGTACCATCTGTCGGTATGTACAGTTTTGTCTTTGTAATTATTCTTTAGTGCATATATCATAGTTATGGTTTTCTTCGTATACAGGTGGCTGGTAACCCGAGGAACGATGTTATGCACGAATCGACATTCCTCGCTGTCGAGAGAATGGGTCAAAATCAGGCCGACTGGGACTTGGTGGCCACGGACGCCAACTGGGAAACCAAGTCAGTTCAAACTAATAATATTTATCGGTTTAATCGTTTTTTTTTTTTAATTAACTTTATACAAATTAAACGTAGGAAATTAAATTTACGGATAGCCGTTTCATTTTAATTATTTAAGCCTGACAAATAAAAATTGATTTTAATATACGGTGTCCCTAAGTACGCCATCTTTAATGCTAGTAATTAAACTTGACGTCATCATTATAAACCTCGACAGTCTCCCTTTAGGTTTATAGTTTGGGAATTACGTCTAGTGCTATTCTTAACAAAATAAACCTGGAAAAACTCTATTTGTTTTCAAAGCGGAATTCGTCAAATAATTATTGACATCGAAATAGACATGCCAAGTGAGATTTATGTATATACACAGCATCATATATTGACGTTATGTTTCAGGTTCATCTGGCGGCGAACCTCGTCGATATTGGGGACAAGCGAAGTGGACGTGAAATGGACGGTGCCCGATGACACTCCTCCAGGCACCTACAGGATCAGGCATTTCGGAAATTACAAATACATCTCCGGTCACATATTGCCCTACCAGGGCATTTCGAATTACTTCACTGTAAGCAAAATTCGCCCCTCGTCAATCGTAACGAAAATTTAATCTATAGCGGTGAAATAAACCATGTATCTTATTAGGCACTTACACGGAGAAAATAATACCGAGCCGATCGGACAAGTGTCGCGTATAGTGAATAAATTTGTAATTTGCGTGAATTGAAGACGTCCGTTGAGAGATTTACGCAGCGCGATTGTATTTCCTCGGAAATTTTGTTCCCTAAGTTTCGTACAGTTAATTCCTAGTAAGGCGCGCCAATGCGGCAAACCCGAAGCGCCCGGACTCGGCCTATCACGAACCGCCATTATTCATCCTGAAAATGGAATTTGCTAGAGTTGAACCTATTCAACACTCTGGTACAATTTTACAATAAATACTTAGGTCTTCCTAGCGGAAAATAATCTAAACGAGAAAGTAATATTGCGGATTATAAACCTGCAGTGTGTCCATTAGTTAAACATATGTGACAGATACCAATTACACATATACTACTTGTACTCTCCTCCTCTTTTATCACAGTATGTTGTACAGTGTTTAGTACAGTATATATTAATTATTTCGTTCACAAAAGACTTACAGTAGCTCAACCTATAAGGTTTTAATTTACTTCGCGCCGAAACCATCCGCTAATTATTAATACGGTGATTAATATGGTGATAATTGTTTAGTGAATGGTATTTGGCCTGTCTATTCGCGACTTTCCTATTTGGCTCCAGAGTTAGACAAACTGGTCATAATGTCATAACAATAATGTAAATTTTTCCCAAAAAATTGAAAAAAATGTATTCAAAAACTCACTCTGTTTCAGGTGGTGCAACAAAAGTGAGCACGTCTTGATTCTCAGCAATTTCCAGGCCCAGAATCGTACCTAGTTCCTACAAAGACAAATACAAAATTTTATTTGTAATTATATACCATTCTGTAATGTACAATTTACGTTGTAAATATAATATAAACAAAAAGATTGATGAGTTTACTGTCTATTCTTTCTAAACAAATATCCATTTCTGATCAAATTCTATTATATATAGTGGGGATAAAAATCGATGATATATCACGAATATGAGTCTTATTTCGTATAATATTTTGTGCCATATTATTACGAGGAATGTTCTTGTTGGCGATTCCGGAAAATGTTTTTCCGAAAAATTACCCCGAAGGAAAATCAGCCCGCATCGAAATAATCGCGTCACGGAGCGATTCGTGATTTAAAACGGGCCGAAAACTTGCGCAGGTTTTCAAACTTTTGTTTCGGTACCGG
The DNA here is from genome assembly GCA_019843655.1 of Lethocerus indicus. Classification (NCBI taxonomy): domain Eukaryota; kingdom Metazoa; phylum Arthropoda; class Insecta; order Hemiptera; family Belostomatidae; genus Lethocerus; species Lethocerus indicus. Next base: position 4,173,429 of record JACDQD010000007.1, on the reverse strand, counting down.
AGACATTTACAAGTTAAATTCGGTTAAGAGCTCGCCTGAGCGATAAAACCCAACTTTGTAATGACCGTAATAAAAGCCCAGATTGGAATACGGGAAATGTGAAAATCGTTCGAAAAGCCATCGAATTATGGGAAATATTCTGGCACGATACTTTTGGCAAGTGCCAAAAGTCGTCTATTTAATGACAGAAAAAGAAAGGAGAGATAAGTCAATTTTTCTTATTTCTTTACTGCTATTGCAGCCAATAAGAACAGCACTAATTCAGTGATCTGATGATGAGCCCATTTTGAAATTCTAGCTCCAACTACAGGAATCTAAGATTGAAATCGGAAAAGTGGCATAATCCATGTTTGTCCCCACTGCAATTAGGGTGCGGAAGAAATGATTCCACGTGCTGAAATGTACCGAATATTAGTGCCAATAACGGCCACGGGTCTCGGGACTTTGCGCACTGAGCGTGCGTTTTCTGAACTTATAAGTGGCCCAACACATAAGAACGACACAGAGTACTTTCCCAGTATTGGTTTACCGAGATTTTAGCATTGCATTACTTGTAAAGCTACGGCGGGATCTACTTGATATCCAGAAAAACTCAAAAGTAATAAATATATATTATATTATATATAAAAAGGAGGATGCATGCGTACGGAGACTTGTCTTTACTGGAACAATCTCACAGGTTATATAGGTTTCGTGACTGCCACTCTGTGAAGTCTCTCATAAGGGAGGGGGTGGAACACATTTGTTGTTGAGGGCCCCCCATCAGAAACCCGCATTACGGCAATGGGTTCCAAACCCGCATTACACGATAAACCCACCCCCGACCAACCCCTCCCCCCCCCTCAGATAACCTGCTGCAACTCATCCTGCGCATATATAAAATACACACGGACAGACAACTGCAGGCGCAGGGTAAGTTTGGTCGTGGAAGGAGGGGTCGTGTGGGGAGGGGGGGGTTTCTACTTTGCCTCGAGTCGACTTAGTCGCGTGTTAAGCACTTTAGTTATGATTCCAGGCTGGCAAGTGCGGGCACTGGGACACAGCGCCCACCGGGCCCGCACAATAGCCTGGAGCGGCGGCAGAACGTTAACGAACCCCAATGTCGTTGGAATGAGGAGACGCGGGGCGAACTTTAACTGTGACGCTTGCAGGAGGAGAAGAGGAAAGGGAATATTTTACGAATTTCTCAATTTATTTTACAGGACGGGTCGGGGCTACCGACAATTATTAAACTGTAGGCACGGCGGAAGATGAGAAACACAATTACATACCGGTATGCATAATTCAGTATTTATTACTTCGCGTACCATCACTCTCGGTATTTTCTGTATGACTCCTTCATACAGCCGGTTAAATGAGCAATAATATATCAATCAAAAGGCACGACAATTAAATTTGCGGTAGGCACTTCAATAAAATAAAAGTTCAAATTTGTTTACCCTCTCAGGGTTCACTTGTCGGGTTCATTATTGCTCTCGGTGATAATTTACAGTAAATATAAAAAATACAAATCCACACGTAAAGCACCTAGAAGCAGAAGAGATTTATGATAATCCAAATTACCTTGAATCGCCGGTACGGGGAATAACATTCATATTAACAGTCGTTCTGTGTTTCATGGCCTAAATGATCCCAAGTTGATTTTCCGAATATTCCGATTGAATTTTGAACTGATTAAAACGGATATTAATTATTAGAGTTCCATTCCTGAGCAACCTCTTCCTATCAAATGTGAACACAAAAGGGATGTACAATTTGGAATGTAGACGAATCTAAAAACCTCTTTTTCATACTTGTATTGAGCACGATGGCAGGGTTTACGGGATTGGATACAGGGATTACGATACAGGTATTACAAGACTGGAGTATGGGGTTCATACCGCACTGAACGGGTACCGTCACGTAGAATTAGAATAATGGCTGTCCTATTTTAGCGAGCGGCCTGGAGCCGACTAGGCGACCTCTACAACCAGTGTGACATCGCAGAGGTGCAGAGTAACGGCGATGTGCGAAGTGTGCTTGGGACGTAGATTGAGACTGAGAGCGATGGGTGAGAAGTTCGTCCAATTATAATAATATAGTTATAGTTATTATTCGAAATTAGGTATTAGGTACGATCGAATTTCTATTTCGATTTTTACTTTATTAAGGTTGTGAGAATTTGACCATTAACCTGGTAAGTTATAAGCAGAAATGTGACATTCTCTCTGAACTGAAAACAATTAGTATGATTAATGTTAATCTAACGATTTATTTATTATGATTAACTATAATTTAATCATGGATTAATTGATACAGCACCAAGTGAATATATATATATATATATATATATATATATATATATATATATATAATTTTTATATATGTATTAACAATAATAATGGAAACATATATAATATCAACAAATTATTGTCATACCTAAAACAACACACCAAGTATATATATGTATATATTAGTATGTATATAGTAGTATACAGAATTAAGAAGAAGTTAAACTGTTGGAGATTTGGCCAGCGCGTGTTGTTCTGCGGTAAATCACTGCACTAATTAATTAAATTGTCCCTTCCACTAATTAAGTGCCCGAAAAGTAGTCGCCTCATCTGTTGAAATACTAAATAAACTTCGACGATCATCACGACTAACTCAGTTTGATAGTAATTAATACTTTTTAATTGGTAAAATGGTGAAAGTAGAACAAGTGGCTGTGGTGGTGGTGGTGGTGGTGGTGGTGGGGGGGAGGGGTAGGGTGTGTTCCCAGGTAAGTAACAGAAAAGTACTTATCTCGTGTGTTTAGAAAAATAATCCGTCCCGAAGATAGATAAGCCGATGGAGGAAAGTTGAAATTTAAATGAGCGGACTTAAGAGGGAGCGGCTTATACTACCGACCGTTTCAACATCCGAACTGTTACTGACTTAGGCCTCAGGCATTACTTGCTATCCCCACCCCCATTCACGTGTACAACCCACGTGTCCTTACCGCGTTTTGGCCTTAATTTTGCAGTTCGAAGCCTCATTTTAGGCCTGATTTTGCAGTTGAAAACCGCTTAATACACCTTATTCCGCGATAATTACCAATGTTGCAACCCTGATTTTTCTGTGAAAAAATGTTTTCAACCTTGATTTACCAGTGTACTTTTAGAACTGGATATTCAAATAAAATCTATCAGCGCATTATACAATTTTTCACAGGCGAGCTTTGTATTGTTCAAATCCATTGTTTAAAAAAAACAATCGGTCAAAAACAACAGACAGAGCAGAAACAAAAAACAATAGTCGAAGAGCGTTCACTAAACAATCGTTCATACGTAGGAACGACGAAATTATTTTTAATAGCGAAAACGAAAATTGTCCGGTCAATCCTCGAATCGTTACTGAAGACGGGACCCGGTCGGCTGTCGCAGAGACACTGGGAGTGAACATGATGGAGCGGATAATGGCCGAAAAAATTAAAGAAGAAGCGGAAAAGAGGAGGCGGAATTTTCCCGGGCTGCCACACGCGGATACCTTCAGGCAATTGAGGGAGAAAATAAAGTCCGAGAAGAAGAGAGTGGCTAAGGAAGAGACGAGGAACACCAAGGTGAAACATGTTTCAAATTTCCCTTTTTAGTCAGTCTAACCTTTGAAAAACATTCGAAACCATCGCGGACCCCTAGTCAAGTGCCGTAAATCGAAAAGTTGTAATTTATAATTAAATACGAATATTTTAGTGGAACAGTTTTTGTGCATCGTGTTTTTCGACGCGGCCTTGAGTCCAGAATACTCTGACGACGGCCGTACTGCATCGGCCATTTGCCAATTTTACCGACAATTTTTTCAGGATCCCGACGTCGATCGTTCCGAAAAACCCGCTTCGGGGATGAAACTGTCGGAGGGGCTGGGCCGAATTTTAGAGAAGAAGAGCGGGGGTTCGACAGCCGCAGCCGCCAGCTCCCCACCGCCCCCGTCCGCCGCCATACTCACCGAGTCCTCCTCCGAAGACGAGGACCGCCAGCCGTCCAAGAAATCGGTTCTGAAAAAGAAGAAGAAGAAGAGAGTGGTGAAGGAAGCGAAGGAGGCGAGCGCCGACAAGAAGTCGGAAACTTGGCTCGACAGCAGGAAGAGCAACAGGAACGCCGAGATCGGCGAAGAAGCGAGGAAAATTCTGATTCGCGAAGCCGAAAGGGCCCGTCTGGGCGAGGTTGCCGGCAGACTTTTCAAGGAACAGAAGCCCCCCAAGACACCGCCCCCCAATCGAGTGCGTTAAATACATCTGTTATCAATTACTAAAGTGAAGAGAAAGTCGGTGTCCCCAGTAAGCGGATTATAGTTTGAAAAGCCTTGTTTTCCCTCGAGATTTAGTTCCTTTCAACTCGACCCACCACAACGTAGCCTCCCGAACTAATAAATTTCCGCATTTATTATTAACAAACTGCTCGGATTAAATTTCCTTTTTGGTATGTTAAGAAGGATGTGGACGGGGACAGATCTAGGAGTGGCGGGAAGCTGGCGGTTTTGCCGGGCACCTCGGCCAAGAGTTTCCCCTCTTCAGTAGCCGACCTCGCTTCAACGTTCGCCGAGCAAAGAAAGCGGTTCGAACAAAACCTAAAGTTGGCGTCGTCCGGCTCCAGCTCCACCTCCCTCAGTTCGGGAACCTCGATGGAAGAACTTTACAACGAGATCATGAAGGAGGTATTAGAAAATGTCATTATTACGTATCACTTTTTTCCTCCATCGGACTTGAACTGTGAAAATTCAAAACGATAGTAATTTAAATAGTAAAATATTAGGGAAAACAACAAACGCGTCCTACTATATCTCCAATCTTACCCTCGTACAATATAAATGTAACAAATTTCATTACCGAATTACATGCCGTCCTAAACCTATGGTCCAAACCCTACTATCTCCTGTCATCCGAAAGGTTCCTTATGGAAGCCTGAAAATGAAATGAACACGTAATCTAATCATAGCAGGAATATAGAAAAATACATAAAAAATTTTTAAAAAGAGGATAGCCAGTGGTGTTCTCTATTATGTTGTATTTAAATTAGTACTACTTCAACATCAGTTTCCCCGATTTTATTGTACACGCCCGACATTAAATCGAATATTTAACCGCCGGAGAGGAATTAATATATCCCGGTTATCGTATTTTTCTCAGATAGAGGAGGAGGACAATCTATCCGCGAAGAAGGAGGCGACGAAGACGAAGATGGGAGCCGGCGAAGGTAGCGGCCCCTCGCAGGCGGGGGGTAAGCTGGAGAGGGCGCCGGAGAAGATGAAGCCGGAGGCGGGGGCGGCGCCGATGAAGAAGGCGTCCAAGAGCAAGGGCCAGCCGCGAGCCGGCGCCAAGGCGGTTAGGGCGGTTAAGGCGGTTAAGGCGGATAAGGGGCCGGCCGCCAGGAGCAAGTTGGTGGCGCCGGTGGCGACCACCGACCCCGAGCTGAGCAGGAGGCTGGCGGCGGCGATGGCCCAGAGGGGGCCCCACCGGCCCCTCGACAGGCCACCACTGCCGCCCATCAACAGGACACAACCACAACAGCCCCTTAGGCCGCTCAACAAACTTTCAGACTTAGGCTGAATTTACTATCTATATTATCTGCACCCGTGCCCACTATAAATATTGTTGTCTTCCTTCCAGTATGCAATAAATTTAAATTCCAATCTCGATACGCTGTTCGATTCCTTCTAGTGAAGAACTACATTCTAGCCTTTTTTGAGAAAGCTAATAAGTTCACTGCACAATCGACATAACGACCACAACCGCGACATAGCAGTTCTGTATGCCTTATAAATTATGGACACAAACTAGCACACACAGTATATGTAGTAACTAATTACTAAAATTAATTAGGCGCTGCAGCCTAGACCACATACATATAATACATTAACTTGAAGTGGCTTGGGATCTTCAAAACGAAAATTTGGTAATTAGTTACAATATCGTTTAATATGAAAATATTTTTAGCGATTAGTACATGTTACGAAATTTTAATCGAGATAATATAAAAAAAAATCAAACAGTAGCCGTTAAGAAAAAACCCGTGGGTTAATGTTCCTCGTAGGAGGATGAATTAAAATATCCATCAGTGGATGTCTAGCGTAGCACATTAACACACTAATCTATATATAACGTTAAAAATATATTATAAATAAAAATAAAAGGTAAATGTATTTCTCTGCGTGATGAATGCCCATTTTTAATAACAAAAACGTTTTCGATACCCACCCACTCCATAAAATAAATTTAAAATCTTGTACCACATTTCTTAACAGGTAACCTCCAGTAATATAAAGATTCGATACATTTATTTACTAATAATATAAATCTAAATTATATAAAAACTTAGCTAAAATATGATATGTGAAATCGACATTACTTTTTTGGTAAGTATTATACATTAAAAAGTAACGATAAATCCAGGACTCCGCCCCTTTGATAATGAAAATTTGTTAATTCTAAGTGCTTCAATTAACTTACAATAACCTAAAGCTACCCGTTTAATTTAATATATAAACCTATAACAACATTAGTTTCAAAATACTTTCCACCCATACATTGTTTTACACGAATAACCACAAACTGATGCAAATCTTATTATCCTATAATATTTACATTTTAAATAATAACAATTTACCACAAACGATATTCATTTCTAATTAAATATATCGCATACTTATTATCTAATTTGTTACGATGAATTATTTAATACTAATTAAAAAATATATTTTATAGCAAACATAATTACATCAATTTTCATCAAATATTACCTTACGTAATTTCACGGCTTAATTTAAGAAGTTAATTGTTTAAGAGCGTCCTTGATTTGATTCATATTCTTCTTAACCTTGGTCATGTCCGAACTGTAGGCCCACATGATCATTTCGACGTGTTCTTTAGTCGGGAAACCGCGGAGGGGCTCGTCGGTTTCGTAGAGCTGGATGTACTCCTCCTTGATCCTGCTCGATATCGCCTTGAGACAGTTGTTCCTCTCGACGTCCCAGGTGATGTCCCTGTCGGGCACTCTCTTGCTCCTCAGGTTCTTCAGATCGCCCTCGACCTCCCTGTAGGCCTGGAGGAAGCCGGTGTCCTCGACGCCGTAGTGGTCGGCCAGCAGCTTGTACCTCTCGACGATCTCCAGGGGCAGGTAGCTGAAATTGTCCCTGGCCCTGTTGTGGCTCTTGTAGTCCTCGATCCAGGCCTCGAACACTTCGATCGACTCGGTCAGGTTCTGACGCTTATCCTTGTCCGTCGTCCGCCTCAGGATCACTTTTGCCCGGTTGTACATTGAATTGATTATCTGGTATTGGTAGGTCACGTCGCGCCCTGTCAGCAACCTGAATCCGGATATATCACAAACATTTTGATCTATTCAAATTTTAAGATTTCGTTGAACTAAACGCTATTAACCCTTAACTTTTTTTATCTTTATGTTTCTCAAGATATCATATAATATCATTACAAAAAGCGCAAGTTTTGACATTGAACCCCCCCCTTTTTCCCTTTAACGGGTTAACCTTAATTTTACATACATAGCAACGCGGTCTGTATTATAATCGCCGCTGACTGCTACTATAATAATAACATATGAGAAATTTAACGAGGGAATCAGCCATCGCTACGCATATCGGTTTTCAGCTGAAACCACTTCCGCTGTTCGATAGTGCGATTTAAAAGATAACATGTTACAATAAGGTTTTTTTACTGTTTTCCGTAATAGGCTAATACTATGAAACGCGTTACTTTCAATACTATGTACACGGTTGGATAATTTCAGGCCTCAAAAATAATCAACAGAAGAATAAGGAAATAAGAATAGTTGTTAACAGGTAAAACTATAATAGAGTTTGTTTTACTAGTTATTATATCTCTGCTGTAAAAAGCTATGTAACGGCATTATATAAAAGAATGGGCACGTTGTACCTGATAGTTTCCTGGGCCTTTTCCTTATCCTTGAATCCTGCCCCTTGGAAGGTGTTCTCGTTGGACTCCGTGCCGAACAGCTGTCCTCCACCCCACCCGTTACTCTTTTCCGACCTCTTCTCATTTTCTACCTTCGGCATTTTCTTGTCTGTACAAGCAGAACGGATATCCAGTCAGAGATATTCTATACTCAGTATTTGAACTTGAAATTATTCCAGGTCTTTTTGTGGCCTGCTTCATGGGAAGTAGGAGTAGGGAGTTTAGTCGTAGGGAGATTATATTTGTATTGGAAGGCCCCGGCGCTTACAAGACCTCGAGGTCCGACAGGATTTTAGTACACGGCTTAAATAGTGAGAGAAAACGCGGTGCGTCAGAAGGAACGGGAATAGAGATGATGCCGCCAGTGAGAGAATAAGCGGCTTAAAAAAAGCCCGGGGGAGGAAGGCAGAGTAGGGCGTGGGCTGGGCCAACATGACCGTGAGTTTCAACCGTGGTGCGCCTTCGCCGCCAATAATAGCGTAATTGCGATGGGAAAAACGTCGATAACAGCACAGAAGAAGTGGGAGAAGAACCATCGGCCGCCTGAAGGATGGATAATGGAAGATATTCGGTCAACGCTAAATCCGTAACTTTGGCATCGCTCCCGCCTGTGGGGGCAAAGCGGAATACACACACCACGGTTTCATTCCCATCTTGAACTTTAGACCGTTCTTATGTTCGTGACTCGTGGTCGAAATGAGATCATTCGCGGCATTGGAAAACAACAACAATCTCAAGTTCTTAAATCGGAACTGAAACAGTTGGTTTCATTAATGTTAAAAATAGATCCGACGAAAAATGGACGCTGCTCCAGCGGCCTGTGTACGTGAGGCGCTCTGTTTAGACTTACGTGGCCGTTTCCCTTCAATGGCTCCGTCCAAAGCGATTTTATCTCGAATACAGCAAAATAGATACAAAACGATTCATTAATTTGTGTTTTTTGAAAATGTTTCATAAGCGTTGGGTAACGCACAGGGCACACTGGGTCCACCCGTACGACCCGATCTCAAAATACGACGGGTCGTCGCTGCAACCAAACTCCAAGACGGGTTGGCTTCAGTCCACAATACTATTTCAGAGCTTATATATATATTTAAGTTTAAATTAAAACAAGACCCGCGCTTTTTTCATTCGCGGATCTTAGATCTTAGATTCGCTTTTTCTAACAATGTTGAATGTTTCTATAGAGACCGGGGTCAAACAATATTTCATTCATAATTGGCGCGATTTTGTGTCTTTTCTCCAAGCTCGAACGTTCACGTCACCTCCCCGACCACCTCACTTTAGTATCGACTCTGTAATGTACAATAGTAACTCAGTAATTGCAAATTTTAATACTACTACTACTTATATATTGTAGGTGAATTAGTCATTTCGTTGTTAATAGGATTATTATTCGTTTATTGCACGTACTGTTGACGTTTCTCTATTGGAAAAAACTATTATTAACTGTACTATAACTAAATTAACTCGGTAGACTGAAATGCGTGCACACTTTATGCAATCTCGTCACGATGTGTTAAATAAATTTGTCCGAGGAAAGGGGAGTTTGGACGAGTTTTAGTCTAATCCTATTCACAACAGTTCACGTATTAAATTAAAACGGCTTTGCACGTTCGCAGACTGTCCATTAGAAACGTCGCAACAAGACATTTTACTTCGCTTCAGTCTAGCCGCGATTTAAACATGGGGACTTCAACTGGATTTCATGCGAAGTCTTTGATTGTTTACAGACGCTTAATTTCTTCTCCCCTGGTCGAGGTTAGTTTTACTGCGCCGTGTGGGAATTGTGCGACATTGTCGGCGATTAGTTTTGCCGCACAACAGTCACGCCTATTTACGTCTCCACGTGATGTCATCGGTCATTTCGGTACGCTTACCTCACAATCGATAGTCCGCAGATCCACAGATTAATAGTCTTATTACGTTGATTTTCAACATTCTTCCAGTTCACTGTCCCGACTCAACTACTTCAGTTGTGTTCCCCCCTGAAACCGTATTCGGATTTTCGCCATTGTCAGTAGCGATCCGTTAGTAATACAGAGAAGTAGTTCAGGGTCAGTACGCTCGTCAATATAGAACAATTGATACTCATTATCTTATTATTATCATACATAATAGTTCCCATCTGCCGAACAAGAATGACAACTCATACGAACAACGAATACCTGGTTGTAAACCAGGTAAACAAATACCTTAAAACTATACCAGTACGCTAAAGTTGTCTACTCTGTTGGCGAAAAATCTGAACAGAAAATAGCACCAGCGACGTTTTATAATTGGAGAAAAGTTTATTTTTCTCGATGGGCGAATGCAGCTGTCGGTTGATTTTGTATACAAGACAGACTGTTTGGTGACCGGTGATGTCAGCGATGCCCACAATAGACTGAGCAAGTTGGCCTAACACGTGTCCTCTCACTGCTTAATACCGCCCCCCTACCGCCCCCTACCGCCCCCTCTCCCTTACCTGTGTCCCAAATTTTTCAAACCTCCACCGCGGCCAGTCCCACTTCGCTACCGTCGAAAACGTCCTTTGCTCGTACCAGCTATAAACTTTATATATATATATATACAATAAATTCCGCTCGCGTCACCTTGGGCTTGAAGCTCGGCGCTTGGCAGTGGCGCGGAGATTTCGCAATACGAGTCAAGTCGGGAAGGAAATAAATTTAAGAAAATACGATATTAAAACGACCGATCGACTCATATATATAGCGTACTGCTGATGGGATGCTTCGTCGATTACAACATGCGTAATAAATAGAAAATCGTACGAGAAACTAATATATTCGTAATAGTTTAACCACCGTGAACTAATCGCAGTAATTGCACACCCAGTAATGAGAGTTTCTCTCGTTGGGTTGTTACAGAGGGATGAATGGAAAAACCCTCCACAGTCGAGCACAGTCCAGAGTTTTCAAAACTGAGGGAACATTTAGACTCCCGGAGAGAATGGAATAATTAGACCACCCCAACAAACATCTAGGCAATAACAATTCAGTCACAAGTCGTAGATGATGCTTGTGGCGATGTTGTGAAATTGGCAATTGGGCAGGAATTGGTAATACTAACCAAGACGAAGTTGTACAATAAGCGACTGTATTCGTAGTCGTCGTCCCTGCGAGTCTCCCCAATCACGTGATTTGGGTCTAATAGGGCCAAGGTTGTAGAAGGCCACCGGCCGGTTTTGTTTACATCTCCACGGAGCATCGCTAAATAAACTTTCCTCCGAACATCTTTCCTTAGAGTCATCATGAAGTTATTGGTACTGGATTGCATTCGTTGAAAATTATAGGATTCGGAAGATTTTGGAAGCATTCTATTTGAATGTATTTATTTTCCATTTGTAATGGGGTCTGACTTCGGAAGGAAACATCGTGGGGGCAATTTGTCCGTGTGCCTTCACCCGTAGCCCGCATCCGCAGATTACAGATGCAGATGCAGAACGAATATACCCAATGGCCCAATAATCGTCGCATAAATTTTAAAATAAACGTTTAAACGATTCCTGGAATTAAATTTTCAACAATCGTACATCGATCGACGTCAGTTCAGTTTCAAGTTGTAAGAACTATACACAAACCTCTGGGATTCCGTCTAGACGGATTTGGTTAGATCTCTAGTGAGTGATCGAAACGATCGCTCCGACTTAGATATAAATTGTTTTACCTTATTTGTATCCGGTTTAGTGCTGGTAGTATACCGCCGGGGGAGTGCCTCGACCGATGAATGCTGCCGGGAAGAAGAAGCGGAAAGTATTGTTGAAGTGTGAGGACTGGCGAGGGTGGTGACGGGAGTGCGGATGGAGGAGGTCGGGCAGAGTCTACGGCGTGGAGTAGGGGGCGGCGGAAGAGGGGGGGTGGGAGGGGGTGAAAGCGTAGAAGAGGAGAGAGAAAATTGCGAATAGAGTGGGAGTAACGAAGAGAAACAGTGTAAGGGAGAGGACGGACGATACTGATGTTATGTTCAGAAATACCGGCTCTGCCAAACAAACTCACACCTTCACACTTCCCACGTTCTTCATTCCACAGCCTCCAGTTTTGTCGACCTACTTTAATTTTCGCCCAAAAAAATAAAATGTTAACATTTGCGCGCGGTCCATTAAAACAAAGTTGTTGTCTAGAGAGAGATATATTGCGAAATAGTAATATTTATCGTAGATTTCGTGTGTTTCTGTCTCCTCTCGCTGGTTTGGTCTTTCGCTAGACCGGTTTCGGCTGCTCGCCATCTTCAGTAGCGGTGTTAGTCACTTTTGGCTGTTTTTTGACCTGGCGTTCTGACGACGCCTTCGAAACCGGCGTCGACTCAGATTGACGACTGCGTCGTTGGACGCCGACTCTGCGAATTTCTGATATCGTATCTGGTCCTCCGTAAGAAATTCAAATTACAAACACCCGCCTTGTACACTCAGCTGTGTAACATAACATTTTCCATTATTTAAATTAATTAATATATTTTTAAATATAATGCCCGATAATTGTGCGCATTACGGCCGGGACGAATTTCTATGTTTATGTACTACTACTACTAGTTGAACATCTGCACTTGATAGACCGATGAATATAATGTGTTAAGGTTTTTTAAACATACAGGGTTTCACGTGGAGCTATAAAATCTGTGTTTGAATTTTTCCTCATAATTTTGAATAAACCTTACTGTATATTATGATCACCTCGGACGGGAATACTGCGAGTGAGACGGGATAGTGAAAGTGTTGTTTATTCGGTAATAAACAAAAGGAGGATTGAGGTCAGTGTACTCATGTCTATAATAAGAATTTGGCTGGGTGACCTCTGGCCTTGACCTCGACCCACTTTTAGTTGTTCCTCAATGCCGCCCATTCGGTCATACCCGGCATTAGTTTACGCGTCGGCCAATCCACCGCCCCCGCCCCCGCCCCTCCTATCGGGGCATGACAACTACGTCATTTCGCAATAGCCCGAGACTTAGATAGAATTTATTATAACGACCGCACCTCGCTACATTCCCAACACAACAATACTGAAGATGGCGAAAAGCTGCCAACGGTCCGTTATAACACGGCTCTTGTGACCGCCTAGCATAAGCTAGGGGTTATTATTTCTTGCACCCCGGAATTAATTGACTCGGCCCTATAGCAATTGGTGCAAATAACAGTTTTTCAAAAAAATAGGATTTATACTAGTCTAGACTAGGAGGAAATCGAATGGGAAATTCGGACGCACGTGTGTCGTTGACAGATTGACGTTGACGTTAACAGCCGTCTGGATGGGAAATATAACGCGGCTGAAATCGTTACCGAAACGGAACGATTCAATAACGTCAGGCGGACATTTTATTTTGTGGTCGCCAAACAACAAACAGCCTTAGTCAATTTGTATTGACGAAGGTGATGGGGCAGTTTCTGTTATTTGGGAGGGCGGCGGTGTTAGAGCCGGTATTGATCGCCATCAGAGTCGCCTCTTTCTGAACTCAGTTCTGAACTATCTGTCCAGCGTCAACGGGTCCACCGTCAACGCCTAAATACATTAAACTAGAGCAATTTTTTTATTTTATTTTTAGTTTTTGTTACCTGCGCGTTGACGGGAAATACAATACAGAAACGTCTTAGAGAATAAAGGAACCTGTTTCAGACACGAATTTTAGTTTCAAATGTTTTATCCATGGATTTTGTATCCATATGTTAAGCAATCTTGTTGGGTTCGGTGGTTGAGTCTTTCCCTAGACAGGTTTCGTCCGCTCGTTATTATAATCAGTAGCAAACTTATATTTCTTTATTCAGTCTATGCCCAAATAGGGTGTATATAAAACCTTCTTTTAGTATATAACGGATGAAGTCGGGCCTTGTCCAACTAGTTTTACGCGTTGAACAGAACACAGCCCTATTGCCGGCACCTTGGTGCAGTTGAACGCCCTCAGTCACGTCGAGACTGTTATATTTGCGCGTATGCGTTAAAATGATCCGAATTGTATTCTAAATAAGCTGCGGGGTGCAGACTGCGGTCGCTAAACAGAGCGAGGATAGCTTGCCAAACTTAGTCAACTTGTGCTTATTTCAGTCGCTATAATTCCACAGACTCCTCCCACCGCCCACCGCCCACCGACCAACTCAACTCCGCAAAAATATTCCCTTCCATTTCGTCTTCCCCTAATCATCTCTCTCACTGCTAGCTCCCATAAATTGTACTAATTATAAAAATTGGTGCTACTGTATCGAATTCTCTCTCTCATTCATATATTACAAGAATCGCGATCATGTAATGATTAATTTGATTTAAATTATGCGCGTGTATCTAATCGATTAGGTTTTTTAGCCTAATTCTAGTCTAATTCTCATAAATGGTACAAATCGCTAAAATTTCTGATTCATTTACTCCGCATCATGAGCATAATATCGTTGCGTCCTGTCACTAAACTGTGAATATCCAGGAAGAAGCTACTGTCTATATTCTTATTAATAGAGTCTGAAAACTATTTTTAGCTGATGAAGCGTATTGGGGTTTATAAAAGAAGAGAGATTAAGATAAGCCGCATTGAGCGAACAAGAGGCCAATCAATAGCTTTCGTGGAATTCAAAAATTCCAATCTTTTAACCTGGATTTTTTTTTATCTGAAGGAGTTATTAGCATTAACCAAAGGAATCGTTCCTGTGAACTGCTGCCGCCACTCAATGATTTCGGCTGCTCGCCAAGTGCAGTAGCATCATTAGATTAGTAAGGCGCTTGAAAGTGTTGATCAATATCGGGGCATCATCTAACATCACTGACCAAGTGGAGACAGAAGACAGTTCTAGGTGACGCCTATTTGAACTCTTTCATTCCCATGCATGTCCGTCACAAGAACTCCCCCACGACCAGTAGTACTCCTGCGGTCCACCTATCGCGCAACTTATTATTTTTAAGTACCGGTCGCCGGGGGAGTGTTGCGAGTACAACTTAAGCCCCGAAGGGTCTTCGATGAAAAAATAATTGTCCCTCTAAAGACCGAGGCACCTTCGCAGAATCGATTAGCTATGACACTAACCTGAATGGCCAGAAGCCAAAACATGTCTAGCTTAGGAAAACAACCGTGAGGGGACACCCACCTTAGTCTCTTTTTCTCATTAAACGTGAGAATGGCCTTTCTTTTTACTGCTTCAGTACGGAACAGTGTGAAAAATTGTTTCGTAGTCTAAATACAGGACCCAGACAAGTTTCTAGAGTTGTTTCTAATGTCTTTTCCTGAGAATGAAAATTGATCGTCACAAATCTTGTAAATTTGTAAACCTTTACAAGATATACTCGAATAAAATAACTTGTAAAATAACCTCACAAGTGTATTCAAGTGAAAATCACCACGGACAAAGGCTTTGTTTTGCGAGTGTAATATGTAAGATCCCGAATTAACAGGGAAGTAACAGTCTCAGGTAATAGCAGTGGGGGGTAATATCGAAAAGCCCACAGTTGGTGCCTGGCTCTCTCCATAGAGAGCGTTGGTATGCACTCCGCTCTGTTCCAGCTTCCTTAATGTCCCACTCTTGATGTAATCTATTTTTTTTTAATTATCACATTTTATCGGTTTTCATTTCCCCTTTCATCCTCTCGAATTATCGCATTTACCCCCCCCCCTCTTCATTTTATTGCAGATATTCGCGGAGGATGAGTCATCAAGCCGTTCTAGAATGTTCGGCCGACGACACCACTAAGTAGACGGGCGGTAAATTTGAGCACGGATTAAATGCACGACGGCCGTTGGGTTGCATTTAATGCGGCCCGTAATCCAGCGAATGAAGTATAAAACGGCGCTAACGGCGGAATGCAATTGCAAATATATGACAAGAAACCTATCCGGTATTGCGTATTTACGATCATACAAGTTTTACCGTTGATCCAAAATTTATTGAAAAAAGTTTATTTCTAGTAGTCTAGTCTATCGGTGCAAGTGCACACAACGAAGCTGGCGGCCGACCGAAACCGGTCTAGCAAAAGACCAAACCGGCGAGAGGACCACGAAACAGGTCTTTTAAACCGTTTTATAATTGTTTGCGTTTTCTTATTGCGCAATCACTAGAAGCGATAACAGTATTATATCATGTCGTTCGGGAAATGGCGTGCATTTCCGATATTTTCCTTTTTAACACACAAAACGGCCTAGTCGCTTTTAAAACACATATTTAGCGCCCTGTATTTAATTAAACTCGTCGTGGTGCTTCCTTCTATTTTAGGCCAGGATAATTGTACTGTCCTTTATTGTTTTCGTCTGTTATCTGTTTGTGTTAGGACTTTGTATATTGTTCGGTGTGTCGTGTTCTTTTCTCACCCCAAGATTGGGGAGTATAGTTTCTATATTTTCTTACTTCCTCTTTAGACGTTATTTTTTCGTCTGTTTCGTCCGTTTTTCACGGGTAATTTCAGATACCGGAATGGGATTTTTTTCCAGCGGGGCCTAATGTATTAAACGGTTAGGGGAGATTAAAATCCGGTGTTCTGTACGGGAGGGGAATATTAGCGGCAGTGTTTGTGTGCCGGCCAAACTAGCACCCGGCCGACTCACCCTCGGCAATACATTATACATTCAACTTTATTTGTTTTTTATAACGGTCCAAATAATACCACTTTGTTATTGCCAAATTATATTACTGATTTTTTTTTACTATTTTCATACAAGATTTAGAAATTGCGTCAAGATCAACTGTCTTTTCACAACTGATACAACCCGCCGTCCCCTTTCTGGTCTCAGTATTGAATAGCTATCTGTGTTGGGCTAATAAATGCCCATTAGGCGTGCCCTCAGGTGGGATTGTATTTACGTATTAATACTTTTGGCAAGACTGACTACGTAGTTATCTCGTTACACGGGCGATCTTCTGTCTATTTGGTCTCCGGCCAGACCTGTTACTTTTTTCGTCGCCCCCACCCTCCCCCACCCCCACTGTCTTCCAGACACCTGCTTGGGGCCTCCCCCAGGGGGCTTAGAATAACATCATCCCCGCCAACTACAGACTGTACAGTCTTTATTAACCGACGATGGACACAAACAAAACAAATTAGCGCGACAGCTACGCGTTTCGACTGTTGATGAAGTCTTATCTCTACCAAATGATAAGACCGGGGTCTTGTGTACACTGTACAAGTATATCCGGAATTAGTATAGTAATATTTTCTTATTACATTTTTATACGCGCGTTAGTATATATATTAACGGTGTTCGGTTTAATAAAGGAGACGAACGATTGTATACCAACACACGTCTTCTTTCCTTATTATTAGAAAACAGATTAGTCAACTTCGTTAATAGATAACTAAATAATACATTACGTAATACGACCGATGTAATTATTATTATTGGACAAAGGGCTATCGTTGATATTGTTCGAGTCAAAAACGTCATGGCTCTACAAAATCGAGGACATTCAGTACAAAATTCGAAGGTTGTTCAACCCTATTTTAGCGTATTCCGTTCGGAACTGATTTGCATACCGAGAGAGAGAGAGAGGGAGAGAGAGAGAGAGGGAGGGGGAGGAGGGATGGAGGAGGGAGGAGGGAGGGAGGGTGGAGTGAGAGAGAGGGGAGAACCTCTCCGTAAACACAGCTGTTCCATGACATCCCCACTGTACTGGTACGACATCTAGCGGCCCCACAAGGAACAAGCAATAGGTTTAGTAAACATTTGAACTTGTTGAAATGCGGTAGAAATTTTTGAATTTTCGAAATAAATCTCGTTCCAATCGGGTATTGGCCTTACAAATATTAAGACGGAATGTGAAAATTACCGCTCAAAGTTATGTAAAATGAATTAAATCGAAGGTTAGAACAAGGTCCTCGAGGTTGAAGTTGTACCAACGTTAGCTGTCCGGAACTAAATCCTCTAAAAGGAAAACGTCGTTTGCTATTCAAAATCGAATGTAACGTATATTATATACTGCATAATTTGTAGTATTTGGTCGAGGTGATTTAAAATAATTTCTCAGTTTCACTTTGGCAAAGTGTTAATTTGAATTTGTGATTGCTATGGAAACAGCGTCCGCCAAACAAGGTCTGGCTGTTTAGCCAAGTTCTTCCACTTTGGCCGAACGCCAGCTCTTCGACGGCGATATGGAAATATGAGTCATCGGGTCGCAATTTTGTGTTTTCCATTATCATATGTAAACGTCATATCGGTTAATATGTTATTTGTTTCTTGGGCCTGAAAATTGGGAGTAGTTAAATAACGATTAATTTATGGTACAATGGCAAATCCTATTAGCAAATTGTAATATTTTAATGTTGCGATACTAGCGAGGTTAATTTTTTTCTCTCTCATAATCAGTCCATTCGAACAACTCAAATGTTACAAACGGATATGAAAGTGAAATACGGCTGTACTAAAAAATTGAACCTTTTTTAGACTACAGCCATTATAGCGAATAAGGTTTCCCGTGGAGCTGCTGTTGTAGGTTTTTTTGTTTATTATCTAACGGGTATTATTGGGAGCGTGGCTCTTGCGAAATCTTATCTCGAATTTGAAAACACCGAACCCTGTCCCGATTGTTGGGAAATACAGTGAAAATACCCGAAATGCCGAATGGAAGAAATCTTTACTCAAAAAGAAAGCGAGTTTTATATAATTGAAGATACAATAGGGGTCCCCGAGCGTTCACAAGACCAAAACCATTCTCTAAATCAGCAATTAGGGACAGAATCGTCGCGAGATTGATTTTGTTTAATATTTGCGTTATATTTAATGAAAATTGAGGTTTCGTCCCATGCGGTAGATCTAGATTATATCGAGCTACTCCTGTTTTTATTTGTGTGTACATCAGAGTTCATGCTGAAACTATCGAAAGATAACAATCGCGGATAATTAACGATTTTTTATAAACCTATAAAAGAATTTTTATAGTTTTATTTAAAACGTATTCCCATAAATAAGAGCTACCGAATAGAAAGTAGTGTACGAGTGAAAGAGTGTACGAGCGTGAATTGGAGTGTGTATATTTTTTTACGTTTTATACGTTTCCAATAATTATGAAAAAATATATTTCGTTAAGCGCGTTAGTTAGGGTTAATTAAGGCAATTCCGGTCAAAATGTTGGCCTGGCTAATATCGATTAGACACTATATTTCGGCACTAGTTATCGTAAAAGTGGCACCGCGCTCTATTCAGACTAGCGTCTGATTTATAAAAACCTAAGATATATTATCGAAAGGAGAATCCAAAAATGTAAAGGTCCGGGTTCGAGTGCAGAGTTTAGGGAGGATGTCGCCAGAATGGGAGAGGGGCAATTACGCGGATCGTTCTAAAATCTAAAACGTGTTAGAAAGCGTGAAGGAAGAGCAACGCGAAGAGAAAAAACGTGACGTTGGGCGTTTTGTAAAGAGGAAAAAGGTAGTTTTGGAGCGGGGCGAGTGGCCGGAGGGGGTGGGGTGGGGTGGGGGTGGGGTTGCTAGTGACTTATCGTCGAGTTGGGTTGGCAACGCCAGTGTTGGCTGTGGGGGGACAGCTGATTCAGTAGGCACCTAGTCCTGTTACCATCTCACCGTACACACTCGCCGCTGGCTCTCCACTTTCGTTTCTTTTTCTTTTTTTCTTTTCAAACAAGTACCTCGTCGTCGCCATATCTCCGGTCCACTTTACGGGAGCCGCCCCCGTCAAAAAAAAAAATTTGGCCCGGTATTCCGATCGGGAGGTGTACAGGGCTTGTGTGTACTGGCCTGGTGCGTATTAGTGGGGCCGGCATGAAAGATGGCCTCTGGTTGTTGTGGAACCAAAAAGCAAAAGTTGAACAATTCCTCTAGTGTGCCGTGCAACGGCCCCTCGCTGATACCGAACAGCGTGCGCAACGGTATGGTCGCCCACCCGGAGATGTGCTTCTTCTGTTTCGACGTGCTCTACTGCCACCTCCACAGCCTCGAGCCCCCAAAGCCCCCGGACTTCTGCAACGACCCCTAGTAAGTCAGCCAAGGCCCCAACCTCGACACTACCCCTAGAAATAGGCCCGGAATGAAAACACTCTCCTCAGTCCGGTCCCAGCTATTAAACACCCAGTTGACTTCGCCACTTTCCTTAAACCTCATCGATCGCTATCGTCTTTTTCCTCGATGCCGTAAATATATTTTAATTGTCCCTAATCGCCTCCATTCCCAGCTTAGAGTTTATTTGTTGTTAATAGAAACTTTCCACAGTGCCCCACTCTGTTACCTCTGCATTGTATACCATCCTAATTCCTTTGTTTGAATTTTCATCCCAGTAAAAATATACTACTAACCCACTGTTTAGTATCCTACTCCATTCAGTTATTATGGAAGAAATTATCCAGCCACACAATTGCTGGGTTATTAAAACCAAAGATCTATATGGAGGCTTAATGACTTGCATTATTTTTATTCAATTTTCTAGGTATTTATTCCTAGTCTCCTAATTAATGTTTGTAATTCCCACTGGACTAGCATTAATATGTATGTCATAATTTGAAATTTACTATGAATTTTTTTCCGAAATAGAAATATTCGATAAAACTTCAATTTTTCATCTATTGATTTTACGAAAGTTGCTATCCAGTTTTATTTACTTGGATCTAGCTCGTTTATTATTATTGGCGTATAATTTGTCTAATAATTGACGATAGGTTGGTATTTCATAAAACATATTGTTCCTTTGCTTTTGTCTAATTTTTCAAATATTCTGTTTTAATTAAGTGTACTTGAATCTTTTGAAAATTAAATGGCCCTTGACACAATTCTATTTCTTACTGATTTTTTATCTTTAGAAACTGAAAGCTTGGGCAAAAACATTTACGATCATTTTATTCATTTATTTATATGTAATTCACACGTCATAAGCAGTCATTCTTCTTGACACTGTTGATTTTTTCTAGCTTTATCGATTTAATACTTTTAATTCGGATTATATAATTTTCAATTTGGCTATTTATTATTCTGTGGGAGTCCTGATTTTCTTGTGGCCTCTTTTGAAGGTCTCCTATAAGGTCGTTCCTTTGTTAGACAGTCCTCAACGGCAAACACATTCCTTCTATTGGCCATCAATTTTAGATAAGATAACTGTCATCTTGATGGTTAAAATTTCCTTTTAGTTTATTTTATGTGATGATGTTTGAATTATACAGAAACAGTGTAGCTGCTCGAAGGAGGCCAAGTACTCGTATATGGGTTGTAGTTCCATTGAAGAAGCATACAAAGAAAAGACTGCCATGGATTGGTGTTTGATATGCACTATAACAGTGTGTTGTGTTCAGATTTTTTATTTATCATACATCACAAATAATTTATTACTATATTGAGAAAATAGTTCATTTTGAACTTCTAGTTCTGAAGTATTTGCTTATCTAGCATACATTTTGTATATTCTCTATATTGATGGTGCATTAACAATTTATGTAATATATAAACCGAATGTTATGTACAGCTGTACCAGGTATATGTTATATACCTGTATATCTATAACCATTGTTTAAAGATAAAGTAATGGTTATGCAAACATGCATCCTATTAAAATAAACATGTAACACTGGATCTCTTGAAGGGAGTCAAATGACAAATACAAATATTCATTTAGACATTGAGAGTTGGCTGAACCGTATAATAAATTTTAATGAATTTAGATACTTCATACAACAATGATGTACATGGAAGTATATTGAAAATATCATTGATCACAGATGCTATATAAAAAAACAGACGTAGGCAAATCTTCATATTCAAATTATATGTAAATATAATATTATTTTTTCAATTTCGGTGACTTTGGGACAAAGTTATATTAAATATAACATTTCATTGTTGTCCAATATAGGACATCAGACATAAAAAATTCACAAAATTAATACCATCATTTAAATGAACTTTAGACTTCAGTGATGATATTCAATAAGAAAATAGGGATAGTACTTATACCTATGCACTTAACATGTATGTTGGTAACGTTATAACACACATACATGTTTATAACATTATAAAACATGTTTTGCAACTCTTGCTTATATTTTGTGTTGAACTTCCTTTTAGTAATTTACATTGTTTTCTCTATATATACGTAATTGAATATATAGATTTCAGTCATACAATGTAGTGTGTACATATGTATATATTTATTTATATAGTTATATATTTATTTATTAAACATATTTAAAGCTTAAAGATATAAAAGAGTTGCATTTAAGAGTTTATCAAAGATAAGCAGTTTCATAATAATTCTTTAAATATACTTTTAGCTTATACTCATATTTTGTGTCTAATAATAGACTTGTGTCTGAAAACGATGTTAACTATGTGGTCTCAAAGATGCTTTGGATCCTGCAATGAACTAAGCTAAAGCAAGCTATAGTTTTTCAATTTAATTAGACTATTTAAAAATATGCCTGTTGTGTAATTTGATACATGACCTTAATTATTTCATATTTTCATTTGAAATAGCATTGAGTTATTAAATAATTTGCTGGGTTTGAAATCTACAATACTTCAGTATCACAAGGGTTCTTCTTTTTATTTTTCTGTAATACCATATTTTAAAATATTTATTTCTAACGACCCTATATATAATTAATGTTTCTTCTTCTTCATAGGATTTTAGAGATCTTGCATTTAGTTAAAATTAAACCCAACAAAGTAAAACTAGCAGTTGGGGAAGTAAGTAATTCCCTTCAATATATGAGTTAGGGCAATATTATTAGAATAGAATTCCTAGAGGAATGCGCAGATAGAAATAAAATTAATGCATTATTAAAACAGTTTAGTCTGCCAAAATAATCCAATTCATTCTGGGATTTAAATTGTCATATCCTGTATACATACTATTTATTCTCCCGCTGTAATAATAAAATTAATAAAATAAAAAATGTTGTGATGTTTAAATATAAAGCAACAGTAAATATATCCCCTTGGAATAGAATATAAAAAGTTTGAACAAAGCCTTTACAAATTTCCTAATTTTAAGCAATAAAATAACTTATAAATAACATTTTAATTACAGAAAGATTAAATTAACTTCTTTTCCTTTGAATTTAAAATTATTATATATAAATAAGTATTTTTCAAAATACAAGATTAATATATACTTCTCTCAGTGTTCTGTCAATTATATATATTTGTTTTGCCATTGTTGGCAATGACTCATTTTGTGGAGGAGGCTTCAAAGAGATTAGAATTAAGTTTTAATTTTAATTTTAAAAAGTAATAAAGGCAACAAATATTTTGTTTAAATTATATTTTATTCACAAGTACATACATGTATTGTGTGCGTGATATTTTTTGATATTCTTTAAAGTTTCTTTTTGTTTATATTTTTACAGCCCACTCTTTGTAACATGGGAGATAGGTAGGGACCGAAGACTACGTGGTTGTATCGGTACATTCAACGCCATCAACCTGCATAACGGCATTCGAGAATATGCTGTTACCAGGTAAGTACAGTTCAAGAAGAATCGTTATGCAATTTTGGACATTGCAGTTTATTTGAATGTATGTAACATTAAAAAGAAAAGTCACTGTTGATTATATAATCCTCTCACACAATTCAGATAGGTGTCACAGAGATAAAGTAAACTGTACTTCACTGGATATATTGTGAGGATTGAAAATAATTTTATTTTCTGGCTTCTTTTATTTGAATATTAAAATGTATTAATTTCAAGTCACAAACATTGATTTAATGACTCCATATCAATTTGTAAACTTATTGTATGTTGTTATTAATACATTTTTTCCTGTGCAACATTTATATTTATATTTATATATATGACATGATACATTGTTGATACACAGAGCTTTGTTTAGTAAGTACAACTTTATTTCTATATTTGGAGGCTTCTGTATTTTCACCCTTTTACATTGTATTAATATATGGGCATTTGACTGACTGTTTCGGTCTATTCCAAATCTCTAATATATACATATAGTAAGAGGATAGCAATGGCCTCTTCAGATCCAATCATAAGGTATTAGAAAAAAAAGGAAAACCAAAAAATTTGGTACAGGCTAACATCCAATTCCTATCTTCCCCACAAATGTTCATTTTAAAAAATTTCATATAGATCTGGGTGGAACTGATTTGAATTGACAGCTACATCAGCTACATTTGTTGCACAACAATATTTTGTTAGTTCACGTTGATATTTTCTATTGATAATGAATGATCTCTTATATTGTGTATACAGCATAGTTGTTAAATGTTTTCCTCATCCAAAAGTTCATAAGTTGTAAACATTTAGTGACAGTATTTTATGTTTTCTCCTTAGTTGTAGATGCCCTCTTATTACTGTACATGTTTTAATTTTAAAACATATTCCTCCTACTGTTTGTTTAAATTTAATTGTACTCTCGATGTTGTTTAGTGTGCCCAGGTGTTCCCAATTTTAGGAACAAGTTTTTAGCCAATTTTTAGTTTTTAGTTTGTTTCAAATTTGCTCATTCATATAATTTAATATTTTCCCTTTAGTTTTTTCTATTATACTGTTTAAGAAAATCTGAGGAAGAAGTTATTTTCTTATAATATACAGTATGTGAAAATGTAATTCCTGGTATTTACCTGTGGACAGTTGTGTATTTTAAATTTAATTGGCAATTTTTTCTGCAAAAATGTATTTTTTTCGGGGAATTAAATTGTTGTACAGAGTGTGACAATAAAGCCACTACATTTTTATAAAAAGAAACGGTAAACATTTATAAATATTATTCATTATCATTTTCCCACACCTGTATATAACATTGGCAATGCACAGTTAAAAAGTCCAAGTGAAAAAGATTCATTGAAATGAAGACCACAATCCCTGTATTTTAATTTAAGGAACAGATTTACTATGGGCAATCCATTATAAATATGGAAAATATTTTCATATTGGTATTTATTATTTTTCTAGAACTAAGATAAGATTATGAAAGTGCATTGTCTTGGAGAATGTTATTAAAACAATAGTACTACTGTCATTGACAGACTAAAAGAAAAGATAATTTGCATAGAATGAAAAGTAAAAATAGATTTCCCTACTCTTCACTTACAGATTGTGTTATTGGCATCATTGAAGCAGTCAGTTATGCCAGAACTTTATTGTCACATTGTGTATTCTCATGCCCTTCTAAATTTTCATGTTCTAAATTTCTTGTGTAATTTGAAATCACCCATGTTAACACTATTTGAGTTTCTTCCTTGAAAGTTTTATATCTTCATAATCTATTTTGTTTTTAGCTAATACTGTCCAATGCAATTTACCGATTGACTTCGATTCCCAGAATTTCTTCACATTATAATATTTCTGCTTTCTTGTTTTTTTTCGATAATTTTATCAAAATTTCCCCAAATTATTTTCTTTTCCCTCAATCATCCTATGTCATCCCAAAATCATTGTTTCACCTATTGATTGGAATTTAAAACACTAAATTCAAATGGCTCAGGTTTGTTTTATAATATGTATGAGTTAGAAATTGTCATTTAGACTATGTTTTTTATCTTCCATGTTTTGTGTTGAAGGAATTTCAAGAAATTCTTCTGAAAGAAGGAATTCTTGATCAAAAAATGTAGGACTTAAAAGCTTTGCCCACTGTTCATATTTTAAAATAGAATTGAATTCACTTAGCAATGCTTGATTACAGCAGAGATAACGGAAGTTTGAGATATTTATGGGGAGGTCTGCAAGGGTTCAGAATACCATCACTTGTGTGTTTTTCTGCCTATTCTCACTTGTTTGGTTTTATACTAGACTGGCATTTCACCACTTTTAGTAGCATTCTGTTAATATTCTGGTAAGGTTATGAGATATTACACTGTCAGCTGCCAGTTAAGCATTCTGTCGCCAACATCGATACACTGTTACATTTTTTCAAATCATTGTTTAGCTTTATAGCAGCATACGTAATTTAAAATTATTCTTGTATCATAGTAATGTTCAATTATTGTATGTAGTAACAGGTAATTTAAATTTTTGAATAAATGAACAAGTAATGAACTGGCAAGTACAGTGAATCCGGGCTTTACTATTTCTAGCTCTAATACTTGCATTCATCTTGTGATTTGTTACAGTAATTTAGTTATGGGAAGTTTGTGACAGTTTAGCAATAGTCCCAATAGACTGCTTCATTGGCAACTGATATGCATAAGTACCTCACTGCATTATAAATGGTGTGCTATAGATGATAATAAAATGCCAAAACTATTATAAGATAGAAACAAACAAGCAAGAGCAGGTGCAAAATCATACAAATAGTGATACTAAATTTTTAACTTTTTATTTTATATTTGTATAGGTTCCTTTTTTGGTTTGAACATTTTTCAGAATAGGTACGATACGTAGCTACATATATACATTATTAAACCATTTTTATTTCAAAGGTTAGATAGTTACAATGAGGGAAAGAGATCACACTAGCAAAGATAAATTAAATTTGATGATAGAATATTTTTCTGTACAACATTTGACAACATTCAAAATTTTATACATGTTTTAATCTTAATTCACTTAAGTGTTTGTACTGCCTCTAAGAGTTAAACTAAATGTAAACAATAGCCCAGGCAGTTAGAATATGTTGTTCAAATTTGAAAATTGAAGATGCAGCTCAAGTGTTAATCCAAAGCAGTTCACCAATTAGTGTATATAATTCTTCCGCTGTTATTTTCAAATTGTTTCTGTTAATTTTTTCCATTGAGATTATTAAAAATTACATATAACTCGTGTTCAGAGGTGTCTTAAAATATTTTAATTTTTATTCCTGACACTAGTCCTGCACTCATACAGTGAATAAATCAGTTGATTGTTCAGAGATCAAAATTATTTTGAATTCTTCAGCTTTGACTATATTTATATTAATTAAATAGTTTATATATGCATGAGTTAAAAATGAACAAAAACAAAAATTAAAATTTGTATTTTTTCATGCTCAGCGTATCATATTTGTATCAATTGCAGCAAATTGAAATATGTATAAACAAATTACTTCTCGTTTGCAGATTTGGCTGGTTATCTCGAACTAGATCTTCTTTATGAATACGTAAACAATATATTGCTGATATTTAAAAAAAAAATGTGGACGCTGGAATATACATAGAGTGAGCAGAAAACTTTTATCATTTTATTTTTCTCTTTATTTCTTGCATATAAACATGTGCTTTTCACGCAGGCCATCAATAATATATGTATATATTATAAATATATACAATTTCTTTCAAAATTTAAATGTTATTTACATAGTAGAGTTTGGAAACAAATTTAAAAAATTGATATCGGAAGTAATTTTTTTTTAAATCAGTGGGCAAATCTTTAAACCATTTCATTCCTAAAACAATTGTTTTTTGCCTTAGTGTTTTTTAAAATTCTTTTTGTGTTTTCTTCGGTTTCTCAAAATGTGTTTTCTGTTTTATAACTAAAACAAATTTATGAAGCGTATTATAACTTTGTATTTGTTTTCCTTTTTTTAAAGGTCAGTTTTTTGAAATTTTGTTTAGATGTATGAGTTAAATCTGACACAATTGAAGATTTGCTCATTGTTGTGGCATATATCTATAAATATGAGATGAAAATGTGCTAATTTGTCAGATCTTTCGATTAGCACATGTGTGTCATTCTTTTAGAGGATGTTTGTTTTGTTTTTTCTCCATATTTTGTAAAAGTGTTCTCTCTGGAGGTAACTTCTGCCTGAAAGAATTGGTCTGTTATGAATTGTGTGTGTAATGCATTCAACCAAATTTTAACAATGGAACCTGAAAATAAGTTTTATATTGATGAATGTTTGAGGGAAGCAATTTTTTTATTCTCTTGTATAGTAATATGATATGATGATAGAAGTACTGACTGACTTCTCTGTGTTTCACATCTTAAAGTTGTGTATGTTTATTAGAAGGCCTGCTTTTCATAATTGGATCTATCGTAATTATTTAAAGTCATTGTTTTGAACAGAGGAGCAGGAAAAGTAGGATCTTGTGAAATTGGGTTTATCTGTCTGTATATTCTTTTTTAATTGGTATGCACTGAGTAATATATTGTGGACTTATCTCAATGTATTTTGAACATTCTGAAAATTCTTAATTAATATTTAAGAATTAAATAATGCTTGTCAGCATTAGTTGAGTATAGAAGACACCATGCTACAGAACTACAAAATGAGCAAAATGAAGTAATAAGGAAAGTGAACCTAGATCATTTTCAAATTTGTATTTCAAATCAGGAGGAATAAATTAATATACAAAGTTGTGGACTCTATTCTATCCACACTTTGAATCAAAATAGCCAGTTTGGATTGCAGACTCCAATTACTTTATGTGGTGACACCTGCACACAACTGACATTGGGCTGCAATTCCCTGTTTAGTTTGTCTTTCTCCAAATGCCTTTTATGCATTAAATCAGTTTATATGAATATGACATTTGTTGGGTACTTCTCATGATTTAGCTGATATTTTCTAGAAAAATGTATTTAAAAGTTAACTAATAATAACTTGGAAGGAGTTGTTCTATAATTTTATACAATTTTAATTCCATAATATGTAAGCATTTCTTGTAGAATCACATCATGAGGTATTAATAATATGATGCATAATACTTATGCTATCAGAATTACTTTGTTTAAATTATTTATTCAATAAAATAATTTATCGTTAAAATATAAATAATATTGTCTATTTTCCTACCAACATTTTTTATAAGGTAGGTAAATTTCTTATACAAATATAGGGAATTATTTAACTTAAATACATTTTTTATTGTTTAGTATCTTTGAATGTTAGATTTATTAGTATGCTTTTAGGAAGGGAACGAATATTTCAAAGTAGACTTACTTAATTTCTATTTGGTGATTAGTTTCTCGTTGGAGCTGTTATATTTTGAAGGAGAATTGTGTTTTACAGCCAATTAAGCTAGTTTCTATTAAATATATATTCTATTCCAGGTGTATTAAAAATTGGCTAACAGAATACAAAAACAATTTATAACAAGTAATAAAATAGATTTTGTTGTAAATCGCGATTGGAAATATTTTTAAGTCAGAAGTTATCTCTTGAGTGCAAACAATTTTTGTACGAAAACATTATTGATGAAGGTGATCTACACTGTTAATATCGGTGAAATATTTGTATGTATAAGTTATGTGTGTAATAACCGTATTAACTATTATTGTATATATGTGTATATATCAGGAACAAAGATCTTGACAAATATTTAAAATTTCCTTGTAATGTTTTTACATCTAAGGAAATTAGGTTTCAAATTCTCAGTCCTGTTGACTGGGATTAACAAGAATGAATAGATGATGCTTCTTTCCATAGTTCATTGATTCAGAGCTAATGAACTGTTCAATTTTACCAACATACTAAAGAAGTAGTCTGCAAATCTGAAATATGGCATTCATGAAATTTTCCATGTAAGAGTTTTCGTTGCAAAGTTTCCCTACATACTGAATTGATAAATTTCTTTTAAAACTAAAATATATAAATTTAATACCATGTTTTTGTTTCGTGTTCAGTGCAGTAAAGGACTCTCGGTTCAGCCCAATATCGAGGGAGGAGCTGAGCAAACTGCACGTGTCGGTTTCAATTTTACGTCACTTTGAAGATGGAGCTGACTACACTGACTGGCAGGTCGGCGTTCATGGAATTAGAATCGAGTTCCACAATGAGAAGGGCAACAAGAGAACAGCCACTTATCTGCCTGAAGTTGCTACAGAACAAGGTAAAACCGTATAACGAATTTTCAATTAATAAAATATAGGTCACCTGATTTTATATCCCAAAATGTAAGAAGAATTTGCAGGAGGTTTTTAATCATTTCCTGTTCCATTACTGCAGAATTTTATTTGTTGGAACATTTGTTCATTTGTTGGCACTGTTTTTCATACCTCAGCGATTAGCCACAGAAGTGACAGTGTAGTTTCTTTCACATCTCATCGTTATTGGTTTCTGCTTGTGATTTAAATTATGTTGAAATTTCCAATGCTGTTTTTTTTAATATTTGCATTTTAACAAAATGCAACCGTGTACAGTTGTCGACATGACTGAATCAATCCGCAGGTCTGCAAATAGATGTGGAATCCTCCGGTATAGCAGCGATTAATCTGCCTCCCGGGGGGGTTCAAACAGTTTAATGCCAATACAGTTAGCACTAATAATAGGAGACATTGAAATTTGTAGGCCGGAGCTTCAGCCACAAAAGTTCATTCGTTATTTAATAGCTACGCCATACGTACAATCAATATAAGGAGGAAAATATTACCACCTTATGCGATAATTATAGTAAACGATGTCTATCTATATCCCGGTGTTATTTAGTAACTGATGGTGGGCATTTACTCTTTGACAGGATGGGACCAGATTCAGACTATAGACTCACTATTGAGAAAAGGTGGGTTCAAAGGTGTGGTGACACCGGACATCAGAAGAGCGATAAAACTGACGCGATATCAGAGTGAGAAAGTGAGCGTGGGCTATCAGGAGTACGCGAACCATTGGCGGAATATGCGGCGGTGCTAGCAGGGGCTGGGGGGCCAACGGTGCCCCCCCTGGTGCCCGCCGCCACCCCCGCCGGCACAGAAGCGCCGCATCTGACCCACCACCACCACACTCATCCGCCACTGTCTCCTCTGCTGCCTTCTATCCGGCCTAGTTGCCCACTTGGTATTACACACAGTTGCCTAACGACAGAGCCCACCACCACCACTCCCGCTCTCCTCCTCTCCGACCCTCATCGGTCCCTCAGAGATGAGCACCCGCTCAGTGTCCTTGACCTCGTGGCCTGTTGCCTATGTTCGAACAGACTCATACGTTGAGTCGTCCACCACCACCGACTTAAATTGACTATGTGGGGTCATGCTCCTCTGACTTTAGACTTACGCCGTATCCGTACGCTCTTTCTGTTCCGCGGAGTTATTTTCAAGTGAGCGAGGAAACAACGGTTGCCGATAACACTTATGTGTGGCGTCACCCCATCCATCCGTTTGTTCGTTCGACTGTCGGTCCTTTTGTAGAAACAAGTGTCCACCGACTTGTATCTTAACGAGGTCGCCTCTCACGGAGCGACCGATTTATATTTGCCTTCTTCCATTTTTATCACAGGCCTACTACTTTATAGACTGAGGCGGTAAATCTTTACGATAACGAGTATATTGAGGTACATTTATTTCAGTAAAGTAATGTCTTGGCCGGTAACAAATGTTGGAAATGAAACAGAGTTGGGGTCTTGAGTTCTAGGAATTCACTTTGTATAAATGAATTTGAAATTTGAAATTAGTGGGAAAACTAGCGTCAATTCTGTATACTCTGTATAAAGAGATGAAATGTATTGCGAGTGGGGTTTATGGGCCGTATAGCTCCAAATACCTTTTCACTTTGTGATTTCTTCTCATAATGCAAATTTTATTCTAAATTGTGTCTAGTGTGTGTAATAACCCCATTATCTACCTTTGAATATTGAAAAGTCAGATGAGAAAAATTAAGTTTAAAATATTTATTTTCAGTTATACTGTACTGGACCATGCTCACGACATTTGTCTTTTCCACTGGAATCTTAATGTTCCTTGAATTTTGTTACAACTGTCAAATTTACTACATGAGCCATTAACTGAATGGTGTTGTATTCATAAGTCTTCTGTTTGATATCTAAAAACTTGAAACTAAAATACTATTAAGAATAAAAATGGAAGAAGATTTTACTCAGGCCACAAAAAAAGCTTTTCTTTTATAAAGACACTCTAGTAATAGAACTGAATGTAAGGTGTTGAAGAAGAAACTTATTAACTTTATGGGAATAAATTTTTCACTTTAATTAAGAAAAAGTCTACAGTTATAAAAAATCTTTTTGCATTCGGTACAGAGCTTAAGAATAATTCTGCGATAGTAAATAATGACAAATTTTTGTAATTTACATTTAAAAAACTGTATTTACTGCATTAAGAAAGAAATAGCAGCCCTGTATTATATTAAGACTTTGAATAATCTGGTAGTCAATTTATAAAATAATAGTTTTTAAACTTTAGCCTTGTAGTCAAAATTATACATCTAATATATATATATATATATATATATATATATATATATATATATATATAAACTTCCTGAATGTAAATATGTGAAAAAGTGGATTATTGTTATAAATTATTGGAAAGAAAACAATACATACTTGTTTGTATACACATACACACACACACACACACTCATATATGAAATTCATAATTCTAACAAAATAAATTGTAGTTTGTTATATGTATATAAACCAGTGGACACATAAATTAACTAAAGTGGAAAATTTACTTTTTTGAACAGAGAGACAGTCAAATTTTTTAAATTTCATATTGCAACTCCATTTTTTTTTATTGTGGTCTCATTTTAATAATTCTGCACAACAAATGCAATTGCACCTCTTATGTTAAAAGCAGGACATCACGGCTCATATGCCCCCCTCTGGCCCTGAAAAAATTGACAGTTTTGTCAAAATATTTGTAATTTAATACATTCAGGGAAACCTCTAAAATATAATCTTTACACATTAGGTGATAACCAAAATCGATTCCATTCATCATCATTGTATTGTACAAATTTTGTGAAGCATCAACAAAGAAACATAAAATGAGTGCAGTGTCATGAATTAATAGACAATATATGTATAAATGTGTACTTTACTGCTACACTTGTATATATTTATGATGATCATATTATAAGAAGACGAAATGACACTGTCATCACATTTTCATGTCCATAAATAACAATCAGGTGTATAATAAAAATGGTAGATATAATAATGTTAATTTTTAAAATAAACACCTCAAAACGAATATACATACAGTGGTGTTAATTTAATGAGTGAATGAATTTTAACTGGTAGATAGG
Source organism: Lethocerus indicus (assembly GCA_019843655.1). Taxonomy (NCBI): domain Eukaryota; kingdom Metazoa; phylum Arthropoda; class Insecta; order Hemiptera; family Belostomatidae; genus Lethocerus; species Lethocerus indicus. The sequence continues at coordinate 4,140,735 of JACDQD010000007.1, read as the reverse complement.
AGTTGACATTTTTTTAAATGTTCAATTGTTGAAGTTGTCAAAAGCGTTTACTGCGTAAACTACTTAGTTTTCCTCCATAAAAAAAAATATAAGCTGGTCTTCCTTGACCTCTTTATATTGTAAATTGCGTGTTTTCTGTTGTGGATTATTTTCTGTCCACTAAGAATTATTACGCTAGTATATTTGTTCTTTATTGTAGGCATTCAAGGGTGTTTTTTAAAAAAGGTAGTAAGTAGTAAATTCCCCATCACTCTTAGCTACCTTAATCATATTATTATCCTTATAAAATTATTATTATATTTTCTTTAAACTGAAGCTATGTATAGAAATACTGAGAAATTTGTAGTTAATGGAAAAGGGTGTCTGTTGGAATTAAACCCATGGAAAAAATCCTTTCCTGCAGCAATCCTCATATTGTTGATAACACAAACAACCTTTTTACATAATTTTTGGGTTATAGTTGGTAAAGAGGATTGCTGAAAAGACAAATGTAGGGTGATGAGGAATCTTATGATAATTTTCAAAATTTATGTGTGTTGAAATGCTATGTTCAATTAAAACACTGGAAAAAGTTTATATTCATTCGGTGTTCTCTTAATTATTAATTTTTAATCGAATGTGTTCTTTGGGTGAGATAATTTGAAACATAAATAGTGTGTTTCAGCTTCTGTTGAATGAATGGATACTAATAAAAATATATATAAATATTAAATAATTGTACAATCTAAATAATCTCTGTACAACATTAGTTTTTAACTGATCTCATGTGCATTATATGTGTAGGGTCACATTTGATTACATATAACATGTATGTATGTATGTATGTATGTATGTATGTATAAGGTTACCTATTGTTCATCACGAGAGACATTCGTCCCTACTCTACAAATCCTGCCAAACTTGTTTTATTTGTTAAAGCAAGATCGTTTAGTAATCAGTTGATGGTGTGTATATGTTAGTTATTTTTCACATAGTAGTATAATTTCTTATATAATGGGTGTCTTATATAATGTATTACGAAGTCGGTGTTCGTTAATTTAAAAAAAATTGTACGAGGGTATTGTTTTTAATTGTTTATTCTAAATTTTTTGTTTCGGTTTGGGCTCTTAATAATTTTAAATGAATATATTTTGTTTTCCAAATTGTTAAAAATTAACTTAGTTTTTAAATGAAATATTTACCTTTTTTTGTTTTTAGTAAAGTTAAACCAGAGAAATTTTATTGGAATGGTAATCTGGTTTTTAGGATAGGTAATATTGTAAGTTTGATGTTTTACATTCGCATGTTCTAAAAAAAGGAATAAATGATCGATTCATTAGGAAAAGATTTTTAAGTAGGTTAAGCAGGAGATGTACATTGCTTGTTTGATACACACAAAGCCCTTTCATTCCTGCAAATTCATACAGTGTTTATTCCTGTCATTATTGTAATCATTGTTAATCATTACACAAGTTTTCAGTAAGAAGGTTGTTATAAATTGCTGGTCTTTGTATTTTGTTAATCTGTTTAGGAGAAAAAAACAAATAAATGTGTTAGCACTTGTGCCAAGGTAAGGTACTATTTCCAGAATTAATCTATTTATTTTTTAATTCAGAGTTTTTCATAGTCATCTGTGATTCTAAAGACTTGTGGGTGGATAATTAAGTAACAAAGTCAAATATTAAGATTATATCATTATAATGTCTAGATATGTTTTAGTCAATGCCGAAGAAAGCATTTTTTTGTTTGTTTTGATTTTGACAACATTTTAGAAATCTTTGTTTTATAAATAAAAAACTAATTTAATCTGTCCACCTTGTTGCTGGGAGACTATCTTATTTTTTTGTATGAAATTAACTCTCAGTTCCATTCTAACAATTCTCCCTTGCCTACACCCCCAAAATCGGAATTGTATATTAGCAACATAGTGTCAAAAGTACCACCTGACAAATATAGAAAAACAAAACTGTAGTTCTAGTAGACATCATTTCGATATTTTCTGCTACATTTAATGTTACGGCCTTTCACTCTGAAATATATATGCACATTTTAAAAACATTCATGTTAATTTCAAACATTTTTTTATTTTTGATGCACTGTTTCTTTAAGAAAAAAGAAAGATAAATGTTTTCCAAAAGATAGTATTTAATTCATTGTCTCGCTTTTACACGAGAGTTAACATTTGTCAAAATAAAATAAAACTGCAAAGTCTAGAATTTGTCATTTGAAAGTACAACGCCATAAATGAACAATCCAATTGTCTAAATATGCCTTAAACTTTGGTCACAAAAGAAGGAAAGCATTTAACTAACATGAAAAAATATTCAGAGTGAGGTTTTATCGCACGGCATTGGTGTGATTGTAAAATAGGTTTATACAATAGATTGTATAGTGCTAATGTTTATATATATATATATTATGTATAAGGTTTATAATAGTGTACACTACAAATGTAAAGTATACAGTTTTATGGGGTGAATAGTGTGTGCTGCGATTAATTCAATTGTAGTGTGTTTGAAATTTCTGTCCAGACTGAGAACAATGAACCTTTCTGGGACATAATGCCATGAAAAACAAAATGACAGGGTATTTTCATTCTTGCTGCTAGGTTTGTTTTCAGTCTTCGGTAGCATTCCAGTAGTGCTTCATCAGCAGTTCACATTCATTAAGTACTTACAGAATGCTACTTGGGAGAAGCCAAAACTGGTATAGCATAGAGCCGAAAGAAGAGGCAGACCTTTCTTCTCTAAATATCATAATTCTAAATAATATTTAATATTCCAAATATGTAATTTTAGATTTAAAAAGTAGGCACACTTAGCCAGATATCAGAGCTGTCTTCATCACTGCTCTTTTTCTATTACTTGAAATTTTCATTGTAATTTGTGTTATACAAGGGCAAATAATAATAACAATTGTAATTTTTTCTAGTTGTATATACCCCTGATATTTAAGATTATAAAACACATAGCAAAGATAAAGAGACTAGTTACAGGGCCATGTGTGAATTTGATAAATATGTTTCCTAGCACATGTGTAGATTCCTAATGACACAGATATGATTGTGCTTTGGAAAATTACATGGTTATTAACTGGAATATGTCCTCAGATTAATGGTCTATTGTATTTCTGATATTTCAACCAAAGTACAATAAAAAAAGATTGTCTGGATGGAATTTTTATGTATATTACAATTGTGAATAAATGGTTACATTTGTAAAGCTACATCAATTAAAACAAGAAAAAATTATATATATACATATATGCTATTCACTGCCAAATATTTAAGAATTAAATTGATGTCAAATTTTTTAATGGGTATCATTGGTAAAGGTTAACATTTTTTGTTCAATTAATTTTGTTTCTTTAATAGTTAGTTCTTTAATATTTTTCACTGACAACCAAAATTTTTTGTTTGTATTATGTACCTTAAATGTTCATTATTATTACTATTATTGTGTGATTTCTTTTGTCATTAAGAATCTAAGCTCATATTCTAGATTAGAATATAAATATTTTGTGGCATTACTTTGTCACCAGTGTGCGTTGTTATAAAAAATGGTGGTGTCGCTTAATTATTGTGAATTTTTGCCGAAAACAGTTGATTTATTCTCATCGAAGAGATAGAGTTATTACATTATAACAGAATATTTTAAACAAAAATATGTAGTATAATTTAAGTTAAAGTGAATTTCATCTTTTTTCATTGCAGGTGTTATAGATATATATTAATTTATATTTATAAATAATAGTTTATTCAGTTGGAATTAGTTTTAAAATTTATATTTCTTTTATAAACCCGATGATTGATTAAAATTTAAAAAAAATATATGTTTAATAGTAATCCATGTTTAATTGCTATTATTACAAGAATACATGTTGACTTATAAAAAAATGGAAAAGATATTTTAATTTCCCTTCTCTTTAAACAAATTAATCTCACAAACAGCTCAAAATATGAACCATATCCTTGTCTTACTCAAAGTTCAGCGATGGATTTTTACATATACATTAATAAATTCCAAATTGAACTTTAAAAACTTTGTCTTCTATTACTGAAGATTCTATTTACATGATTGAATATGCTACTTGTTAATAAGACATTATTCATTCATTCACACTTAAAAGGGAGGTGGTGAACTATAATTTATTTCCATAGATTTTCTTTACAACTCAATTGCAGTTGTTTGTCCATTTCTTTCTAATTTAGTCCCTGTTGACTGACTTAAAAATTATTTAGTCTTGTTTCAATGTTGGCTGTGGACTACATTTCAAAACACCACTACAGTGATGTCAATATAAATATAAAGTAAACTAAAGTTATTTAAACACTATGACTAAGACAGTGCTTAATGGGGTAGTTAAAGAAGCATGCAGTAGTTAAGCTTTTGTTTGGTAATTTTTTGAAATTTATACTTTGATAATATGTACTTCCAATGATCTTCCGTGTTCACGATGTTCCAGTTTCTGTTGGACAGCAGGCTTAGTCTTGGTTGAAGATTCAGGACTCTATAAATGTACACTGCAAAATAATATGCAGCAGCCAATAATATGCAATTACACAAACAGCCATATTCAATTCAGACTAGATATATTCTGTGCTTGTACAATATTATTTTCAAATTGAAATTTGATAATCATTTTAATAATATCAACTCCAAGTATTGATTGCACACAGCAAAAGATGTAGAAGTTTATTGCTAATAGATGTAATTAATTACCTACCATTTTATTTACAAATCTTTAAATACAAAATCTACTTTGACAATAGTTGTACTATTACAGAGGGAGCTCTTCCGACTCTTCTTGTTCTCTCAGTTTCCTGTATATTTTGAACAACGACTGAGCTTCAGCGTTGGTGACAGCAGCTGTAACACCAACTTGAATCGCCAACAGTAATATCAGTCGACTTTTAAATGGTTCAGTGAATTTTCTAAAAATACCATACAATTCAGGAACATTCTTCAACGAGAACAACGGGAGCCTGTATGTTCCAAAAACCGTACTGAACTGAAAGTCAAAAAAGCAGAAAATAAAAATTATAAATACTCGCAATACTTTGACGCGAATTAAAAATATTCAATTGATTCTTCTCACAAACTAGGAATTTTTTTATATAAAAAATATATAAATTTATAATAACATTATTGAAGCATTAACATACATTATTTATAAATACACAAAATGAAAACTCTTGGTATGATGAAAAAAAAGTTATATCTTGTTAATATAATTATATCTTTACTAGTTTTATGTATTAAGTAATGACAAGCTGTTGTGACGACCAACTATAATAAAGACTATAAATAACATTTTATAATTTATTTTGAATAATTAGAGTTCATTTAATATAATTTTATTATGTTACTATTATTTTATAATAAATATTTTCAATATAATTATAATTTTGTAATATACCATCTGTAGTTTTTATTTTTCTGTAATGTATTATGATATGCATTTGCATTTTAATAACATTAAAACATTTTAAAAACCCACTCATTGGTAAATGATTATTAAAATAAAAATATTATAAGCATTAAATCCCTATTTTCTCAATTATTGGACCAGATTTCAGTTTAGTAGTTTGTCCCTTTCCTTCCTTCTGAAGAACTGATTACCCAAATAAAGTGAATAAAATTCCATTGCTCTCAATATTGCGATAAATATGTGGAATACCCATAACAAAAAGTAACAATAGATTTTAAAAGGTGTTTGAAGTTCCTGAAAGCATTTTAAAATAAATTATAATTATAAATATAATTTTAACTCTTTCCAGGTAGTAAAAGAGTTATTTTCTTGTTAGCATATTATTCTATTACACTTATTAGAAGAACAAATGTATGTAAAATTACAGGAAATATCTATTGGCTGAATAAACCCTAAACAAATAATCCTGAAATAATTATTATCACTGTTACATATAATAAGTAACAAAGGCTATTTTGAAACTCGGTACAAACCCCAAATGCTGCCAGTGGAGTCAGTATCAGGGGATAAGCAAATCCAAGGATGCTTTGAATTCCTATAGATCTCACTTGAATGCATACGGGACATTCATTCTGCAGGAGCACTTCTTCAGAAACCAACTAAAAATTTTAAAAGTTACAGAACAAATAAGTTAAATACATACCCAACATTCATTATTTTACTTCTGTTTAATTGTACTACAAGTTCCTTCTGGTACATGATATTAAGAACGCGTGACAAATGCCGCAAAAACACTCGAATTAAAATATTTGATGTGGCAAATAATTCCACCATTATTTAAACTATACTTTTAAATTAATTATTTATTATTAATAAAATAGACTTATCTGCGCATATTTTAAACCCGAGAAAATATTTTGACAAGGGAGCAAATTAAAAAATATTAATTAGATAAATGGTATGGTGACCTAATTGCACCAACACAGTTTTGACAATTTGAGAGTTGTACTTACCTTTACGTGAGCTATAGTGGCCAGAAAGGAAGGTACCAAAACTGTCGGCATGTACATGCCAAGCCTTCCGTAATGAAGCAATTTCACCTTTCTCCTATAGTGATTAGCAATCAAAAGGGAACTGACAGCAGTAGACAGTGTCAATGCACCAAGTCCGTAGCGAAAAGGCCACCTTGCAAATAATGACACAGTGTTATATACAAATTCAGGTCCAGATCAATTATGTTCATTCCTTACTTATTCATATTATATTCAGTTATAACTGAAATCAGCTAGATCTATTTCTAATAGCTGGAATTTGTTTTATTACACTTAAAAATACAAAATATAAGACTTTAGATATATGTTAATTGAGCAAAAAATGGGGCAATAACACTGAAAATAGAGCATACAGAGAGAACAATAGGCATAACTCAAGATATGATTACTAACTGGCGTATTTTGGATTATTTCCGTATTGTTACGTTACTTGTAAATAATTATAACATAGTAAACACTTTTTCCACTATATATAATATTATTATCGCCAGAATAATTGGAAACACAATAATACGAATATTATTAGAATCGGGAATAAGTTTTAACAAGCGCGAAAATATGTTTGACAACGGAAATGTCGTTTCAGCAAAATTATCACCAGTTATTCGGTCACCGAAATGTGATAATCAGAATTTTAAAACTTAATAATCAATTATCGATTTCATCAATTCTGAAACAATAGTTTTAAAAAGAAGTGTAGCATATGTCGAGATTAGTAGTGTTGTTCAAGTTGGAAGAGTTTTTTTTTCGATCGCCACATATGAAAACCCAGTGGAGTAGGGGATGAAATGAGGGTATATAATAAATAGGGGAGGGTGGAGGTTGGGGGGGTGGGAGGTTCATCAAGTAATACATACTCACACATCGGCGGAAGGTTTCCATTCGTAGACCAATTTCCACTGTCTTTCGACGGCCTCTGGCCTCGTCAATCGGACCGAATGTTTGGGGGGCCGCGAGGCGGGCCCTCTCTCCACAATACCAGACATAATCCACAGACAGACAGACAGAGCTAAGCAGAGGGCGGACCGACATCAACCGGCCCCAACATAACCTGACCCACTGGCGGGGAGGTTTCGCCCGGCCACTCAAATATCCGGATTCGAATAAAATTTCTTTTTTTGCGGATATTTATTTCGAAGATATTTCGCGATAACGGGAAAAGAATTTTGTCTTATTTTTCACGTTCTGCGGTTCGACATTGAGGAATTTGAGAAAAGAAACGATAATTGCCTGTTTTTAAGTTTCGGAGAGTTAAAATGATGGAAATTTAAAAATTTGAACCCGAATATTGGCGGTCTGTTTAAATTGAAAGGGGGATAAGAGTGTGTGTGTGTGTGTGTGTGTGTGTGTGTTGTTGAGATAGCGGGGGGGGGGGGGCTCATATGGGACGGGATCGACCAATCGGATCAGTCGAGAGTCGGTGGCCCGGCTCGCAGCAGACGCCATTCGGTTCCCAGTTTTGTGGCATGTTTATCATCGCGTCGGCCCCCTCGGACCTGCCCGATTTCAGTTCGAATCATCCGTTATCGCGGACCGTCCGTTCTCCGCGGCGGCAGTGACGAGCCCCGCGGGAGCCCCACGCTGCCAGTGATAATCGCGCCGGCATCGCACACCTGCCCCGACTGATACCGCCGGAGGGTTGCTCCTCGTCCGTGTCATCGTTGACAAGATGCCCGTCCGCAAGCAAGGTGATAACAAAACATTAGACCTCCCTCCCTGTAGCGCGTCCTCTCCCCGTTTGCACACTGCCGTAGGGCCCGGCCGGCCCAGGGGAGCACCCGGTGGCGGCGGCCGCCCGGTGGGTGGAGGCGACTCCTACCCTCCCCCCGGCAAACCATGTGACCCCTCACACGGTATTCCATATCTGGGAGATTTTCTCCCTTCCGAGAATCCCTCCCACAGACGAGGTTATGTAGTTACGGCTTATGAAATTCCACGTTCCGCTACCTTCCTAATGTCTGTCTATGGAACACATCTCTGTGACTACCCCTGTCGGGAATCTTGATGTTGGCCGAGTCATATTGTTACAATCACTTCGTAAACATTACTCCTATATCCTGTGTTGAATGTTTTCATTTAAATGTTTTGTTCTGGTACGATCCGGGTTATTCTCAGGGAAAGATGTTCTCTATAGCTTTGGTGATTTTGTGAGCCGAAGAATGACAGTGACTTTTTTTCTGCCAGAAATAGCGCATTGTATATTTAGATTGGTAATGGACATTTTTCGTTCGCTTAAATATCGCTGTTAAATTTGTTCGACCCTATTTAATACCGATCGACGATGAGTGACAGATAACTTTTCAATTATTGACAATCTGTTGGCCCAATTTTGCCCAGTCTGTTTTATTGAAACAGTCCCATTTTAAATTGTTTTTCATCCTAGGCATAAAAAACAGTTGATTTTTAAATTATTTTTGGTCTTGTACCGTTGCTCTGTAGAAATATTGTTTATTTTAGGTCAGTTTGAAATATGTACTTCTTATTTTGGTAACCTACTTCACCTGCAGGTTACTGCCGTATTATGCTTTATTATTCGATAATGTGAAACTATCCAATTCCCGAATTCAGAATTGTCTTGTATCCAGTGATCTGTGCTTTAAATTTTACAATGGTTATGGTGTAGTGAAAGGTGGTGAATGGGGTAGGTTTTCATTGATGAAAGGCATACATAGTTTTAGGTATTAACATGGCTGTGATATGTATGTTAATTTAGCTTTTGTCTGTATAGCTTTTTTTAATTAAATTTTGTATTAATAACTATTATTTTATTTTACTTTATTTCTTTGTGTACTTTTGGCAGTTTTTATTATTCTGTTACCACCATCTGTATTATTACCTGTTACATCATTTGCACTGGTTTATAATATATTTTGTTAAACAAATATTTATTTTTGTATTTTTGTGTTTTATTATGTTTTGATTTGTTTTAAAATACACATATAAGATTGAGTTTGAGTGTGATCAATTCTATGTACCTTATTTTTTTTTATTTTATTTTGGTATTAAGTTTCTTATTTTTCAAATCCAATAGTGTGTTTGTGTTTTGTGCAGTGAACTTGTTTGTTGAACTTGCTGTTAGCTTTACTACACATTATCTCTCTAGTCTATTAATAAGCAGTGGTTTGATCTCGCGGGATGAGCGAAGAACACTCTCTACGGATGTTTGGCCAAGTTTTAAAAATAATTCCAACCTAGATATTCAGTAAAAATATTGATCCTGGAAAAGTTCCCATGTTAAATGGAAGGTTTCATTCGCTTTTCAAAGTCAACATATTTTGAGCCATCATTTCCTTTATTTTGGCCACAATGTTTAGTGTTTGATACCAGTTTTCCATTTCACTTTCCATTACATTATTATTTCTCTTAGAACGCATGAAATTTATTCTGCACATATTACTTTCATCATTTGAAACATATAATGCAAGCATTGCCCTTAGCTTTGTAACTCTATCTTACTAACCATTTCTTACTTTTCCTTTGAATTTGTGTTGTATAGTGAAGAAATCGTTCAGAAGTAAGAACATTTTCTCCTTTGAATGAAGTAATCTTTTTTGTGTAATAAATTTAATACATTGCCAAATGAATCGAACTCACTTAATGTTAATATCATTTTGATGTTAATATCATGCACCAATTTGTTATGGCCTATTGCACCTTTTTTATGTTAAGGAAACGAAAATGCCTCTTTTTGAATGATTATGGAAAATTTCAAAGCCTTCTCTTAATTGTAAGCGTCCATGAACGCGCTGGTCGATTTAGGCGGCAGTGCAATTTTTCATATTTCTGTTAAGAGTAGTGCTAAAAAGTTAGTGAAGTGGGTTTTTCAAGCATTCGAGTGGAAATTTCAACAACTGGATAAAGGTAAATACTGAAATAGATTAAAATGAGAATACGTTAATTACTTGCAGAATACTGACCAACGGTATTTTGTAAATTACCTACAAAACGAGCCTTTGGTAGAGCCGGTAATGTCCATTCACAATTTGCGTACATTAATTAACAAAAGAAGGCTCCTTTCCTAAATATATCGTTAATTTAGAAGCGTATATGTAATTATGAGCATTTATATTAGCATACTGGCGCAATCATTTATGAATACCATATCATTATTAGTATGTGAATTTTTCCATCACACACCGGTTGAGCGTCAGATAACCTAACCAATTATAAACGCTATATTCTTTGTTCGGGACAGTTAATGATATCTTTTTATCGTATATTGTGTTTATATTCTTATATTCAGATACATGTTCGAAAGTGTATCGTTATTAATATATTCCGCATTACTTTGCATTCGGAACCATTAAGTAGTATAGAGTCCTAACATGTCGCAATTAATTTAACCAAATTACTATAGTAGTAATATGCGATTAAATGGTTTTCTGAAGATCCAGTAATGTCTGGGGGAATCATATACAGTTGAAATTTGCAATTGAAGGGAAATTAGGTCCGCCTTGGAAGAGTCGAACTCTGGATCCATTTTTTTTTCTCCGTGCTTATATAGCGCTATAGGCTTGTCGCCGTTAACACTTTTAATCGTGTTCCCAATTAATTTATTTAAAAAATTAATTTATCAATTATGGAAATGGATGAAAATATCAATCGGTTTGAATACATATTAATGTAATGCTATATTGGTCTGCCTATATCAAGTACTCCGTGGACAAATTATAGCACTTGGTTCAATTTCATATTTATGTGCTCAGTATGTTCTTTTAAGATAAGATCAAATAATTAAGCGAGAGTATTTGTTTTTCTTTAATTTTGGCATATTTTCAAAGTGTTTTCTTGTGACTCTTTGAACAGAGACACATAAAATAGGGAAAATGAAAGTTAGCATATTCCCAAACAGGGAGTTTACTGAAGTAGTTATATGTTGTCCTGAATAATTTTACGTTCTCGACACAGTCCGAATTTAAAATTGCGTATAGTGGTGTGTACAGTGTGTTGTACGCGAGGAGGGAAAAGTGTACTTTTTGACTCGTGAAAAATCTCCGATGGCCTTGTCTCCTGGCCGAGGTTACAAACGGTCCGTGTAGGTTTTTTTACTCCTGGACAGTGGAAATTCGTGAGAAATTCACATCCCGTTTTGGCTTGGGTTTATAACAATGTGTAACTGTGCGTCAATGAGGATAATGAAATGAGACAAACTGTTGGTTTTATTTTCTTCAAGGGAGTAAAGATTCAGTGCACAGTATTTTTTTAACAACCCATCTGGATGCGAACGGACAACGTTTTGTGCGGTATAAATCTAGTGATATTTGAGAATTTGATGTAATAAAGGTAAAAGCGACAATGAATACTGCATTGTACTGGACAATCCATCGTAAAGTTGTTTTACTGCCAATGTGACATTTTTATATTAACGATTTTGGCGTGATTAAAGATGCATAATTCTAAAAGTCGTAACGGAAGGAGGAACAAGGAAGTAGGACTTTCTGTTGTTATCAGGAAGTTATGGGTCCGATAATGATGATGAATGCTTTCTTTAAGCATTAGTTTTATAAAATATCGACGAACCAGTTTATCAATTATACGTTCTGATTTCCGATTAAATGTATAAGAAAGAAATAAATTAAATATTATAACAAAGCGGAAATCGACTTGATTATTTTACCGTTCGAAAGATCGTAGTTTTGATAACGAGTAATACTAATAGATATTAGTTAATACTAACTGCTTGAGAAGGCGAATTAGGATTTTACATTTTTAAGGTGTGGATTTTTAAACTGATAGGGAACACTTTTTCGATTTTATAAACGCCACTACTATGGGTATAACGCTTAACTGTTTTCCAGTGTATTTTATATTGTAAATTATTTACGGATAAATGTTTGTTTTTTTTTAAAAGACATCTGTTGAAATGAATTCTCGTAACCGTCGTGTTCTGAATCGCAGTGAAAATGATGATTGGTTTTGTACTCTGGTATCTAACGGAAATCAACTAGTTCGGGAAAGTCGTGCGAGGAATAAAACAAGAGGACAGTTTCGTGTTGCGCCAGTTTGGCCAGAATAGTAAGTTTCACTGTAATGGAACATTCGAGATTACGTGGACGTGTATCGAGTCGAACCTTACGATAGTAGTGTTTATATGGGAACAACGGGAGATTCACGAACAGGCAGTTTTTAATTTCTTAGGCAGTTTAGACTAACCTTATCCACCTGTTTCCACCTGTCTTCGAGGGTGTGGAATCTAGCGATCTTCTGTCTTCATTCCGTTGAAATGTTCCTTTGCTAGACCGATTTAGTATAGCGCTCACCCGCTACTGTAGTGTTGCTCTCTCCCTAGTTAGGTCTTGGCACTAAGGTGTACCGGTTTACGGGTAGGAATTTGGAATTTCATAAGCCAAAAAAAGGTGGAGGGAAGAGAATAGAATAAAAGAAAAAGATTAAAAAGCCGGTTACTTTGGGAAAGTTTCGGGGCTCGTTTGTCTTTTGTACAATTCTCCGGAACTGGGCCGCCAAGCAGCGTAAAAAATCGATAAAAATATACTCTTTATTTCACTTTTGAACTTGAAAATTTGGAACAATATTATACCAAAATCTTTAACAGTTATTTAGTTATCCGTTGGGATATTCTGTACTGCAATCACTGTAGTAGCAACGGTATAAAATTTAATGAGATGAATCAAGCCTGTAATAAATATAACAACAAAAGCGAAATAATCGATCCGGTCACCTTTGAAAAGACGTTTCAAAAAGTTAAAAGACGTTTTAAAAAAGTTTAAATTCATTTTTAATTATTATCGATTCGAAAATTGATTTTAAATGGATATAGAATGTTAGAATATTAGCAGTAAAGGGGAAGTGTTTGATAGTGGCAACCGACAATCGTAAATATTTGAGCCCGCCTTGTAACGGCGGCGAAAAGCCGAAAGGGAACGTAAACTGACAACTAATACTTGGACGACCTTTTTTCGAGATTTCGTTCGCCAGCCACAACTCCCCCCATTCGAAGCTTTAATACGAAAGTTGGCCGAAAGTTATCTCCCGGAGAAATGTACTACCTACCGGCGGTGTGTAGGACGCGGGATTTGCCTGTTTTCACCCCAACTTCACGCAGTCCAAGTTCAGTTTCTCTTTTGACTTAAAGAATAAGAGTTGAATGTGTATTTCTCCGCGGCGGATGTTCTAATCCGCGTAAGCGAATTCCGGCGTTTGTGGACTGGGGGGTGGCGGTGGGGGCGCTCCCTTAATTGGTAAGCCGGATTTAATGAATTAAAATTTATTCCCGACCTGTGAAGTTTAGTAATTAGTTTGTATATTGCAGTCGAGACAGGCACCGGCCCTGGCTCGGAGAAGAATGCCGCAGAGGGAAATACGAGCGCCAGCGCCCGAACGATATCAGCTGCCTTATTTCCCCCCTTTCTTTATTATTTACAATTCCACTTTATTTACAATGAGACGAGGCCATAAGGCGATGGTATCTGAAAAGCCCCTTTTCTTCTGGGGCCATCTCGGGTGTTGTCTGCTTCAAAGAACCATCAGGGATGTAGAGTAGATCAACTTGGGTTCCTCTATATACCCGAACGTGTCGGTAATGCTCTTGGAATTATGTCTTGTTTTTGTTCCCGTATTCCATCCTCTACTGATGTTTATCAGGAGGTATCCGAACACAGAAAAAATGCTGGAATAACAGGGGACCAATCCCTGCTAAACTAGTCTAGGTTCTTCCCACGGTATTTCGCGGCCCTACCGGAATTTAGTGATAATATTATACTTTCAGGACTGTTTCCGGCTTGCGAGGAGCCGGCTAAAAATTCAACGACTAATAGATTGGGGAGAAATTCTTTGCATGCATAAGATTTTTTTGAAGTCGACTCGGTGATAACATCGTTCAATAATTGTTGCACCTTATGCGACATAGAAGGTTCTATTTTTAGAGTCTCTAGGCCAATATTCTCGAAAGTACGATTTATGAAACTAGTTCTTATCTAATTTCGGGGTCCAATTGGAATCTGTTCGATTCGACACTTTCATTTTTCAACAAACAGCACTAAGTTTGAAAACAACATATTTTGGAGTGGGCACCAGGGTGTGTTTGCCAAAAGAAATGTCTGGCCAAGCGGACGTCGCCCCGAGCCGTCTCCGACCCGTTTAAAACTCCCCTTCATTTGTTTTAAAAACTGCGCGTTCAAACTTTTTGAGAAATTGTTTCTCCCCTGTAAAATGTTTCGCGAGGCAACAGGTGTTTTCTTATTTTATATAAACGTCTGAAATACCGAAGGCCTACCGCTTCAAATGTTGCGAGCTACTATGTTAGGGGCCATATATTTTCAGGATAATATGCCGGAACAAAGTTTTACGAAATTGTTCAGAAGGAATGCCTACGTATCGCTAATAATATTGCGTAAAGTAACATCCTTATTATCGTTATTAGTGTTATTTATTTACTAAATTGAATACCATCATTGCAAATTAGTTCATTAAAAGAGTGACTACTGTTTAATTGAATGACAACGTATCGTTCTTTGTATATGAAATGTGCCTAGAAATACTTATAGTTGTAAATTAAACTATAAATATATCGAGAGCATGTAAAACAGTGAAGTAGATATTTCTTACTGAGTTAACATTTCCCGTGTTTAATATTTCCAACACGATGTAATCGATTGTAACATAATTTAAATTGTACTATTACCCTTTTGTTTAGGCGTTATCATTTGTGTACAGCCTTCGGGTTTAATTAAATTTAAAATAACGACCGGCGAAGGATTAATTTTAAACCCTGCATGAAAACCGGCCATTTGAATGACCAGTGTTGAAAGGATCACGTCCTTGTCTGAGGGGTAAAACTTATAAAGCCGATGAAGTTCGAGCTTTTTTCGGGGGGGGGCAATACAAACTGAAATATCGGGGATAAAACTGCGAGTTTTTAATAAAAAGTATTAAAACCGAAACAAAAAATGTAAAAAAAGGCGCTACCCGGTAGAGGACATTTAGTAGAGCGCTTGGAATTAATTTAAAAGAGAGGGCTTTGGCCGACAGTTGTATTGCCCTGGCTACGGTTTATGATAACCGAAATCAGATTTCTATTGTATTTTCGGGAACCATTCAGAGGTCCAAATCCCCTCAGTGCCCCTTCCCTGCGGCGTGAATCGCATTCATTGTTTACATCCGGGGGAGCCATCCCCACTGGGAGATCCATACGCCAGTCTAACACCGGCTGCCCATTATAATCATTTCTCAAATATGTCCTCCGTCCCCAGTATAAATACGAAGTATATTGCTTTGGCTGTTATTGTTTATATGGTCCAGAATATTCTCTTTTTTAGTTTGGCCTAATTCAAACCGTTAGCACTTGGGACCACCACATAAATATGATTACCTAACAGCTGAAAAAAAGGAGGAAACCTATCTCACTCGTAATGTATTTTGTATACTCGCGTATCTGGTGTCCGTTGTCTGCTGGTGACCGAATTCTATTAGCTAAAAAATCTGGTTCGAGAGCGAGTTCAAAACTAGTTCAATTCTATTTCTAGATATGGCTCTAGCATAGATTCTAAATTCGGAACGACCCGCCTGGACCCAAACGTTTTGTCTGTCGATACAGTCTGTACAGGAAGCAATCCGATATAGTCTATGAATTCCACTTTGTTCGCACTTAACAGTAAAATTAGCCCGAACGTTTATTGCATTCGAGTATATTGTCAAATGTTCTGCACGTATTTAACGAAATAAACGTGTTTTGTAAACTGTAAATGATTAGCGGGCATTAACAAACAAGCCTACAGATCTCTAGTTCGATTTGCGATACGGTCAACATTTATAAAATGCTAACTTAATACTGGTTTATCATTATTTTATATTTAAGTACTTATTATGAAACTGTATTAATGTTAATTTGGCGAAGTAGTGAATATCGCCCTACAATTCTGTATAGTATTTGTTTTGAAATGTTTGTAACAGTCCCTGTATTGCAGTCGAAGTTAGTTTTTCAGTTTGCAGCAATGTTTGCCTGAGCTTAAAACTGTAAATAGCCCAAAGCTATCTAATTCACAAACACTAAACATTCGAGGCGGATATTGTTTGTCTTATTTTGTTGGATTTTCCATTAGTTGATCTCCTGTTTTTGTATTTATGACTGTTTTTCTTTATACGGGACAGGGTACCGGTGTCTGTATGTTGGCAGGGAAAAGTCAAAGGCGGCGTTAAACTTTTTATAAGTTCTAATCTTTTGGTGAATGTTCGTGATGCGTATATTAGTTGGAGGAGACTTCCGAGTAAGGTCGCGGTCGAGACGGTAAAGGTAATCATAAATTGGCGCGTTTCAGCTAAACGTAAAAATAGACCGGGCTCTGGGTAAGAGCACCACGGCCCACGCTCGCCTTCTCTCTAGACCGCCGATTTCCCACTAGTCAGGGCTCTAATCTTTCTTTAAGCTATTTAAACCCCGACCTTTCATATGTTGAAGTGGCAGCACGTCACGGCCTTCCAGATAAGTTCGTGCTTTGCGAAATGCAACCTTTTTTCGGTAAAAGACGAAACTACTTAAGTTGAGGCCCGAATGAAAACTCGGGTCAGAATATTTTGACGGCTTACTCGCCTTGTTCCGTTCGTGAGTACCTGTATTTTCTATTACATGCTGATAATGGAAATACCTTCAGGTTACACAATGTACCGTGACAAACGGGGACGCTCATGCGTATCCGATGAAACACCTCCGTGCGCTCGTGAATGAATGTAGAACTGGAATTGTACTTCGATAATAAGTTTCCCCATTTATTAATTACAATAAAGTACTATTTTTATATTCTTCTGTTTTGGGGAATTTTCAAAGTGTATTGCATGACGCCTTATAAGTGGGCCGGGTGAAGGTAAGGTAATGTCTGGTGGCGGTGTTACACTTGGGACCTGAAATGTGCATTCTTGATTGTAGATAGCGGTCGCTGTATACTGTAGGATTGAATGGCCGTGTCACGTGTTAGACGTCTGAAAAGAGTTCCCTGAAAATGATTTAATGCCTGTCTCGTTTCTCAATAGATTGACATCATTTACTTACACGGGGAACGAGAAATACATTTGTACCCATTTTGTTCGACCTTGTTGCGGAGCCGGTTGGGATTTTGTTATTAAGGGGTCTGCAGTGTTATTATTTCATTTCGTTTCTTTCTGGACTTATTTTGGAACTTAACATTAGTCTGTGGGCGAATTACAGACCTTATCACCTTCTTTTGCTTTTGTATACATAATATTGAGCTGTGGACTAATTTAATAGTATTCCTAATAAGACATTTATCAGGAATTTACCAATGCGATGATTAAGGATATAATAAATGTATGAAACAGTTAAATTTATTTGCTGGAGAGTTGTTGAAGTCCATGAGGGTTTGGAATGTAAACGCTTCCGCCGTCGACGACGGCATTCTTTAGGAATAGTGCGGGACACAGTCTCTTTATTGGTGTTTGTGCAATAGTACGTTGAAACAATAAATATGTACAAAAATTCTCGTCAGATATTCCGCTGAAAATTCCCGGCTTCGTGGCCTGAAAAATATGTAAAAATAAGGAGGAAATATTGTAGCCGGCGGGAACGGAACAGAATAATAAATTATACGGGAGGCCTCTTTATTTTTGGCCTAAATTGTCGGCACACCATAAAACCAGGTTGGACGCCGCCCGCCCGCCGTGCGAAATAATGTCGAAGAAAAATGAAACCGTCGACAATTTCTCCAGCATCGGAACTTTTTTCGAATAAATTATGGTAATTAAGAAATTAAATAAGTAATTAATTTTTAAAAAATTTTTGTTTAAAAATAATTAGTTTAAAACAAATTATACAGAGATAAACGTAAATACGGATGTAAAATGAAAAATTTTTCGTTACTATCAGTACTACGAAATCACTAGTGTAATTTTTTTGTAACTTTTCGATACTAGGCCATAACAACTGCCCTCATCGGCAGTATTCTATTAGTAAAATGGTTACTACCCGACTACGTTAGAAACTGAATCGCAGGAATATATGAAAAAAAAGTTCGAAATGTTTTCGTTTCCCAACGTCTCCTGTTTTGTTACAGTTTACACCAATATCCGGGCCCAAGTTGTATTTCCTCTATTCCACGTCAGTTTTTAACGTTTCCGTCTTATTTTTCGGCTTTTTTTCTACCAGTGGATAGCGCAATTCAACCGGAAATTGTGGTCGTGACGACCGACCGCTATATATTGTTGTGTGCTCCGAGCGCTGGCCGGGCCCCCCACCGGAAACTTTCGTTCGGTCATTAACCATTCATTACCGCATCACACACTTCCCTCTATTCCCCTATCTCATTTTCCCTTTCTCAATTTATCATGCCTCGTCCTATTCCTTTGCTTCTAATCGTACGCCCGGCCACAGTTGGTCATTGTTCGGGCACGCTTGTCAGACACCGGGCTCTCACCGTCCGCTCTGCCAGTTACAGTCTGTTGGTCTCAGCCGAGTTCGTCATTTTGGGCTCTACGAAATGTGTGTACAAAAATTGAACCGTGATTCATGACTGTAAATAAGCGATATTCGTATTCATTTTCGCGAAGTTCGCAGGACATCCCCCAACCCGAAGATATGCGGAAAGGGTATTATTCCGGGCGAAACTTTATTACTTCGAAATTTTAATTCGGTTGGGTTATTGAACTTCGTTAATAACAGCGAACTAGAACATTTTTAACTTCGTTGAAAACTTATTAAAAAGAAGTATCGAATTCATTTTCAATCCGCCATTGACACGCTCATTCCGAATATCTCGTGAGAAACCCGAAAATAAAATTTGTATGTCATTTTTGTAATCTAACCATTACTTCGTATTATCGATTCATCGTCTGGATATTAGCTTTTCGCGATTATCCGTAAAATGGTATTTATTATTAATGATTGTGTTTTCCTATATGTCGATAGCTCCTCAGTGCTAATGCTCTAGTTCTATTTGGTATATATCCATATTATTATTTCTAACAACGGTTTTTATGAACATTTCTGAACTTTCAGCATCCAAATCGTATCCTGAAGATATAATTTTATTTATTATTTACTGGTTTTTACTTGTTTCAAAAGCATCTTGCCTGCGATATATCACACGCATTATTCCGCTGATACTAGGCATATAATGTAATATGATATCAAATCTAATCTTTTGAAAACTCGTAGTATGTATATAAACGGTTAGAATTACTAATTTTATTACTCCTTACAAGAAATAATTTGAAGTCATTGATCAGATTATTTTCAGATAAAGTGTACTTACAGGAGCGGGAAAGAATGAAAAACATCTCGCTCAACTGCCCAATCAAACCGACAGCTGCCCCACTTTTGAACTGTCTTAAAAAAAACAATTATAATTTAATTTTGAAAAATAAATATCATACGGTTGTTTGGCGAACTTAATGTCTTCGTCCGATAGAAAAAAATACGAGTCTGAATGGGTTTTATCGTTTTAGGATCCTCGGAGCCACAAAAACATCATAATTCAGATAAGGGGGTTGTCTGGAGTTTGTTGGGCGACTGGTTCGATTGTCCCCACGTCCGAATTTGGGTTATGAAAATAGGACAGACAATTTGTTTTCAACAGGCCGGGACGCTTGTGTCGAAAACAATTGATATATATAATTGGGCGTTTACAGCTAATTGCAATCGTAAGAACATAAGCGGTGCATACGAGGGTTATCGTGTTAAGGAATCTGGAATTATTTTGAGATCCGATACAAAAAATGGCAAAGAATAAAATTGTCATACTACTTTTATTGAAGTAAAATTGCATCGAAACTGTAACTGTACAGCGACCGTGACAGTGTATAGTGTCATATTTATTTGCGGACGAATGCGCGATTCTATGCGCGGCATACCTTAGACACCTGGTGGCATTAGGTAAATGACGGATGTTGGTCCTGAGGTGGTTGGTTGGCTGCCAGAGATAATTGTGTTGGGTGAGATGCTGCGGTGCACAATGGGGGATGACTCATAACTCACCGCCAGTTGACGCGTTTTATGCAAACCCGATATACACGGCCACCACCCTCTGCCCGCACCAACCCAGTATACTCCAGAAACCGCCCCTATCGCTGTCCTTCTCCTTTTCTGAAGCCAAAAAATTCGGCAAGGCGAACTGCGGATTTATTGAGTTTTAATATGGAGACCATGAACAAAGTATGGGACGATGGTTCGGTGTGTAAACTGTTCAAAACACCGGCGGGGCTCACTGTTTTATCGAATGCCACTGACGACGGCGAAAAGACGAAACCTTTGTTACAGATACACTATTGGCAACTGAAATTTTGTTTCTCCCAAATTGCGAATAACCTAAACTGGTCCGATTTCAAATCCGAACAGAAGGAAATTCTGGCCCTTTGTGTTTAAATCGGCTGTTAACCTGAATTTTAAATATTCGACGAAGAATGTTCAAATGAATTTTTTCTCTTGCGACAGTTATCTGAGGCGCCCCTTACAAAAAATGCGGCTTTGTTGTGTGCCTTCGCCGTAATTAAAATTTTCTTATTAGCATAATAAAAATCCTTTTACTTACAATTAGCGCCAACTCTTCTTATTAAGTAACAAAACGCGTTTAGTGAAGTATTGCATAAATTATCCGACTTTCCTACCCTTCTGGCCCCACTAAACTGGTCCGTACCAAACATTGCAATTTCGGGTGTCACATTAATAATATTTTATCTAACACCGGTCACCGAAGTCTTTATAAAAACATTATGTATATATATATATATATATTTATATATTTAGCATTTTATAAACTTGGTTCTCGAGGCGTAATTTCGAGATATCCTTCAACCTCCAATGGCCCCACCGTGGCGGCTAATCTCCATCTCAAAACCGGCGTGTTATGACGTCGGAGAGATTGAAGAAAAGTGTCATCTGGGATGACCCCCTGGCCTATGCAAATTACCAGTCGGGGAGCGGTGTGACCCCAACGCACGGAGTTTCCGAACCGATTTAAAGTAAGCCCTGGCCTACTCAGGGCTCTAGATATGCATTGATATTGGGGCCGGCTTCCAGCCATCCGTCATCCACTTGATAACTTCTGACATTCCCAATAATTCACAATTCCCTTATTTGTATCACTGTATGTACTACAAAGTTTATTAATCGGAGGTTATGGGTAGAACATGGATCGTCCATGGGACTTATGTTTATAATTATCCTATATAGAAAAATGTATTTTTGAAATTTCGATTTATCTCTTCGCCTATTTACGAATTTTATTTATTAGTATCTGTTATAGTTGAGTGTGTTCGAATCCAATTAAAGAAATTTGATGCATTGCACGTTTAATACTGACGAACGATAGACTTTAATCTACCGGAGTATTCCGTTTGTGACGGCGTCCTCGCCGATTGCAACGACATAAAATTACACTTTTTCATTTAGGCACCGACCGAATAAAAGTTTCACCGGGCGGTATTTTTCAGCGGCGTTTTCCGGTCACGTCCGCGCCCGGATACGGCCGCACCGAGGCCCCCGATTCCAGGCGTTGGGAAAATGTCTCCGGATGAATTAAATATGTGCCGTCTGTTTTACTTGCCGGTGGAGCCGCCTCCATCACGGACTCGGTTCCAATTTACCAACGACCTGTTGTAAACTACTTCAATATAGTTGTCCCATCAACGCCCGCCCACTCTTTCTCGCTGCGTCCACGTTTCAACCATCACGTGTGGAAAAGTAGATACATTATGACAAGTCCTAGTATGTGCAGAACCTGCAACATAATAGTAAGCTGGGGAAACACTGGTGGTTGACTGATTAGAGACAATAAACTGAACGCATTGTATATTCAAATTGTGATAATGCTTCAATATTGCTGTATATTATACAGGATTTAACACAGATTTAACTATTTTGGCGGTACAACGAGGTTAATTTTATTTCTATTTCTAGTATCGGCTGATCGCTTCTTATTGATTATTGCTGGTTATATCCCCCGAATAAAGGTCTTTATCGACACAATGTGTGAACGTCGAGATTGGTTGAAAGCGAGAGCGACACACTCGAGATCTCATTAAAGCTGCAAATTGCCCATTGTCTCGTGGCCCGGGTTCGGCAGTCGTTTAGCTTCCTTTGTTGAACGCGAGCCTCACTGGCCGGCTTCCTATATTCACCGGCCTGCACTCGAAAACCATCTTTTCGGTACCGCGAACATTCACTTTCGTAACAACCGAAATTAGAATGAACGATTCTTCGGTCGGCTAAACTGAACGCGGGGACTGGATCGATGGGACTGAAAAGAGTTCGGTCTTTTGAACAGAAATGTACGCTGAAGCGTATTTGATAGGTTTCCGTCGGTCCTCCAGAGAATCGTTGCTGGGTTTAATATTTTTAATTTATAGTAAAACAAATTTTTTTTAGTAATAATGTATGGATACATTTATACTTCATTCCAGGTTTATTTATGGACGTCCGGACGTTGCAATTAATGTTAGAACAGAATTTGTATTCAACTATGTTTGCAATTACTCTAGATTTTTTTTACTAGACAGTTGTGACGAATAATAGTGTGAAAGTTCTGTCGTAAAACCTGTTAAGTGTATTAAGTTTGGTGTTACGGTGTCGGGAGTGCCGCGCTCAGAGTTCTCTGAGCAAAGAAAATCTCCTCGGATGGATCTCCGCGCCTTGAAATTTGCCTCGTTCAAGTTCTTATCTGAACTGTTTCACCGCCAGTCTCCTCAGCCTCCAGTCGGAAGGAGGATCCTTTCATTCCGTTCATATCCTTTTGTGATGCACGTCCAGACACTCTAGGGACGCACTACGGTATATACACCTTGCCCTTTATTTATCACCGTAATGTTGTAATTTACAGACTCTAATACCAAGTCTGATTGTTTAATTCACCGAGTACATAATACAACAAAAATTTGTCCTAGGAATTAAATTATTAAATCTGGTATTTGTTTTTTTATATGGAGGTAATACGAACCGATGAAGGCTATGTCAATTATAAAAAAGTATTATTTCATATGATGAACTCCTTTTGTTTATCTACCTGTTATCACAGAGGTATGAGTATAATGGGGATCAATTATATTTCTGGCATGACTCTGTTTTAGTAGTTGCCTTTGCATTCTGATTGTTCAGTTTAAGTCGATTCTTTTTAAACTGGTAGGAGGATTCCACGTTGTCTTTTATCAAGATAGAGCCCAAGGTAGGTATATTGTTGAAAAAGATAGTAGCACAGCACAAGGTTGACGACGCAGTGAAACTGACGTGAACACTTCTAGAGCCATTCACCTTTACCCTCTATTGTTTGCACTGTGAAGAACTACTGTGGATAAAATAAAAATCCTTCGAAATAGTTATTTTACTGTATTTACTGTGAAAGGTATTGCAACAATAAAATGTTGCCCCAAAATTAGTTTAAACAAGATTTTCGCTCGTTTTTAATATCCTTGAGTGTTGGGAGTGTTGCGCTGAACTTGGACTATGAACACACTAGGTTTTTAATGAACCGATTATTGAATTGTTACAATGATTATTATGCAATACGGATAATGTATGGATATAAATGTATTAGCCGACCGTCGCTTTCAAGTTGGGGCTTAAGTTAATTTTCTTCGAAGGTAAACTTGCAACCTCGGGAGTAACGAACGCGATTGAATCTTACCTTTCAGGTTTTTTCAAGGTCCTGTGTATACGCATCGACAATATATGTATGAAATTCTAATAATTGCACTGTAAAATATAAAACCAGTATGGCGCCACTGGATGGATACGTCATTTGTTAAAGATCAACATATTATTTTATTTACAAATCTTTTCGAAACATTGGCAATTTAGTGTGAATTTAGTATGAATTTTAGTGTGAAATGATTGTTCTGGCAGTCAGTGTAATCAATGAATTAATGTCCATTTTTATTAATTTAATGTCGCCGTGTTTTAATTTTAATGCCGTCTACGATAGTAGACAAAATAGTTAATAAAAAGGGATATAAGAGAAAAATGTTAATTTTTTATAATTATTCTTCGATTTTTAACGCTAATTTTCAACGCTACTATAATTTAAATTTTTGTATTCCTAACCTAATTTTGAATTGAAGTCGCTACAAGTATAAAAGTAAAAAAAAAATTATTAAAATCAAAGCTGTAACACCAAAACAAAACCGTAGCACTAATGTCGATAACTTTCTTTCTGAAGAAAGTCTTCGTATTACACGAAATTAGTTGTTTTTTTACTGAAGGATAAGGTTTTGAATGGCCTTAGAACACCGACTCTTCAGTTCTTATGAATGTTTCCCTTGTTTTCGGCGGCTAGTTCCAAGGGCGGGTGTGAGCGGAACCGTAAACAAGATAGAAAATAAGTCTAAGTATAAATCAAAGTCGTCGGCATGGGGGGGGGGCAAGCCTAGAAATTTTTTCAGCCCGATCCTTTCCTTTATATAATCCGAGATAGAGGAGCAGAGGGTATATATGTATTGTCCTCAGAGGCTGGTCTTAATGTTTGCGGCGCTCCCCGAATGATTTTTTCGCCGAACCCGCTTTATTTGCATTCAGTTCTATTTTTGTTTTCGGCCAAATTTAAATTTTACCTAAAAGGAATTTTATGTTTTTAGAATTGCCGCTTAAAAGCCCCCTCTTGTCCCATTGTGAACTTCAGATCATGCGATTCAATCACTGTCAAACTAGTTTGAAAATCGAACGTTTACTTCGTTCCACGACTAGACTCTAACGGGCAATATATTATTTATCATTACATGAACTTGACTGTATAATAATTTTATTTTATTGCTTGAAAAACGTAAATAGGTCAATGGACCGCAAACGCGAGTGGTAACAACCAATCGCATCACTGATAATGAATGTTTCTCTTAACTGCTAACATTTTGAGAACTAAATCCCTCAGTCGACAGACTCCAGATCTGCCATGTGGTGTGCCTGCACATTGTCATCTCGGCTCGTGTCCAGATTATGAGGACAAAATGTGACCATTTTGTACAAGACAGTGACCTCTAGTCTACAATGATTATTTATTCATATATTCTGTCTTCTCTCTCTTTGGTTCCAAGGTTCGGCTATTCGCCATCGTTAGTGGCGGCACGTTATCACTGTCACATATTAACAGGACCACTGCCCTGTAATATGTCCACTGTCGTATAATATGTTTCCCTCTAAACTGATATAAATAAGAGGGGATGAAAATTAGAATGTTGTTTGACACGTTATTCAATTTATTTAAAATTGAACCCAACTCGGTTGGGTTTACCATCGGGTTCCAAATTATATCGCTTGAATAGGTCCAGGCTGGATGAGGGTTACATTTCGCGCAAGGAATTTGATTGTGGCTAGGGCGCCTGTTATAGGTTTGGAGAGAGAGAGAGTGATGAGAAAGGGAAGAAACTGTTTTCGCCGGGAGATTACAAGTGCGCTCCTTTCTAAGAAACTGCCCTGTACTACCAGCCAATTTCTCTCCGACGTTGTCGGCCCCCACGCCGTTTTAGTCCTCTAGGCTCCACTCTGTTTGTCTACTCGTTCTGTAGATTTTATTTTAAAAACGTATATTTACGATTGGTTTCTATTAGCCTCATTTCAGTCCTTAATTAAATTGAAGTTAGTGATACTTCAAGTTCTGGTGGCAGAAATCTTCGCTCATTTAATGCTATATAATGCAATATAATGTTGCTATGTATGTTATATGTTATGTTTTATTCTTCTGTACCTCATTGGAAATGTCGTTTGTACCTAATCGATTAAATGTATTAACATACATTTTCTGTCTTTGTTACAGGTAATTTTGCAGTGTGAATATTTTTTGGTAGTTAAACACATTTACCCCGTAAGTAATAACATTCTTTTTTGTCATTTTACTCCCTACTCGACATGCGTGCATGAAATAACCCCAGATTTTCTTTGGCCATTTAAATCTTTTGAATTTTCAACTATTCACATATTTAATAATACTTCTGTATACTTTTCTGTAATATATTTATCAATCTCAAAATCCCGTACTAACAAATTGTAAACGTAAAAGGTTTAAGAAAAGGGCAATTAGCAGTGGGCCGTCCTCGAATTGGCTCAGTAAGTAATTCCCTTGTAATTAAAAATAAAATTACACTTTTTTACGCCGCAAAAAGCCGCAGTGAAGAGACGGAAAATGTCTGCCCCAGCCCCTCCGCTACGTCCCGCATTTGTTAATCGTGGCGAGGATTATTAAACACCCTTCCTAAATATTAATATCATGTTTGCCCTCGAAAGGGGAAAACAATTTGTACAGTCGGGTTATAGACTCTGGGTCAACTCTCAAGTTGGGGGACTAATGGCTTATTGCCGCTTAGCAAATTGTAAACCTGCACCCCGTGGCAGTGAAGGACTTCTTCCGCTATAGCCATTTCCTTTTTAATTTAAGTCTTCGTTAAGGGACATAACATCGAGGGGAAAAAAGATAACCTTTTTCTAATTGATATTTCTTTATATCCCGAAAGGTGACATTAACCCCAAAAACTATCTTACTTAATTTTAACTTATTCCTGAATTATAAATCGTATGTTCATTAATCTCAATTGAAGGGCTCGGTGAAAGGGTGGAGAAACTAGGTCATGTTTACATTTGAACAACATTGAAAACAGCTCTTGAGATACTTCATTAATTTGCGTGATAATAATACCCATGATTGATATAGTATTGCTAAAAACAGAGGAATGAAGAATGGAAAGATTCTGCGCGGTTCATCAATTTTTGGTCCTCTCACTTATTTTTCCAAGCTCCAGATAAATGAATGGACATGAAACGACGATATGAATTCGCTTAACCTAAAGTGGATTAATAAATCGAGAGACAAAGGGCTATTGTTTAAATGAGTTTTATTCAACGATATACAATTTATTTTTTTTCCGAAGTAATCTCCTTATACATTGATACAATTGCTTAATTTGCTTTGTTATAACAATAACTAATTTCTTCCTTCATTCTTCATTCATTTGCTGTTCAAAAAAATATATATTTTCTCTCATTAGTTAATCTTGACTCCACGTAAAGACCCCTTCGAGGGGTCTGGAAAAAGGAACAAAAACGGGGCTTCTTCCACACTATAAATAGCTTGACATGAAAACCTTTTGCGATAACGACATCTCAGTTTTCCGCGATGTTTGTAAAGACGACAAACTATCTGCAGTACTGCGGGATGAAATGGGTAGAACGTGAAATGAAGCTTGCAGAAAGGGTGGTAGGCTTTTTCTTGGGGATAATAACGCTCGGCCCCACATTGCGGATTCGCAGCTTGCGACCATTCGGAAATTAGGCCGGCCACATCAAACATAAAGTCCGGACCTAGCACCGTCAGACTCCTTTTTTGCGGCCCAAGGATTCATTACGTTGAGTTAAGATACGCTGACAAATGAAGGAATTCCTGTGTGCTGGCATAAAAAAAACCTATTGTAATGGGATCGGACGTGTATATAAACGAGGAAAGATGATGTATACAGAAATAATATAAATTCTTATATCCATTGAACCATGTTGAATGATCAGTCATTTGTCTTTTTACTTATTAACTGAAACTCTTTTTATCCTAGAGGTTGTATCTGGAAATATATTTATTTCCCTTTTTTAGAGTGTATAATTTTTATGGAGTATTCATTTTAGGTGAAAAATACATTATGCAGTAAGATATCTCACTATTCTCCACTATTCGACCGAGATTCCGGAATTCTACTCGATTCACCGAATTAATTTACTTCTTACTTGCGCGGACAATTACTTGTTTCTCGATAAGGAATCGATCGTTTACGATTAGTTACGAACGTGCCCATTCTGCGTTGAACTCATTTTAATGGGTCTGAGTGAAAAGAATGCGTGGTTGCGAAATCTCCAGCACTGGAGCCGGATTAGAGAACTCGTTGTGGAGGGTTATCGGCCCAGTCCGTGGAATGTCTCCTATTGTCTTCGAAATCGCTCCACTTTTGGTTTGGCTTCTTCCCTTCGAATCCCCTTCCCACTTATCGCCTTCCCCAACAACGCACACGCCGGTTTATCGACCGGTATTGATGAATCACTTGTCCTGAACAATCGGAACAGTGAACGCATAACCCGCTCGTCCAATCCTCAGCCATTATTGCACAAAATTCCGACTTTACTACATAAAAAAATACTGTATATACCTTCCGATTTGACCTGTCGCCTAGATATAAGTTCGAAGTCCCAAATTAAAATGAAATGCATTCATTCTCAGAGTTTAATTACTCCTTATGGCTGCCTTCACCTTTTTGTTCAGTTATCCCCTGGATGAATTGGGATAGCGCATAAGGTAATATTAACATCTGTCCTGCTCTTTTCCCAGTTCATCCTGGGATGACAAGAAATCTTCAGTCTTCTGGATTTATGTTATAAAAATACACTAGGAATAGTTAATAATTTATTGTTAGTAATACAATTCTTCCTATGATATTCAACATTTACGCTCGTCCTCAAACTAATACCTATATTAAGTTCCATTTTAAAACCCTCCATTTTTAGAATAAGTAGGGTTCTTTCAGTTTTCTCTAGAATTATGTTTCGTCCATTGCGTGTTGAAAACTATTTTATAAAACGTTTGTAGTACTACAGTACTCTGTGATGGGTAAGGCTGCCGTTGACATTTTCCGAGAGTAGATTGGTGGAAAGCTGTTTTTATCTTGAAATTCGTTATAATATTTTATAACCTTGTATATATATATATATACATACAAGCGTCCCGGGAAGGACAGAAGCAGATCTTTATTAAATGTTTTTGTTCAACCCTCTTTTCACCGTGGGATGACTTCTCTTATAGTTCTGAGGACGTGTGGAATGGTAGCTCGCCCGAGGCTGTCCATTCCCCCAACACTGTTGTTCGATTGGATCTCTCTCTCTCTCTCTCTCTCTCTCTCTCTCTCTCTCTCATCTCTCTATATATATATATATATATATATATATATATATATATATATATATATATATCGTAGTTTTGTCATTTCTTGTTCTGAATCTCCTCCTCTTCCTCCACTTCCTATCTGGCCCTTTGTCTCTCTCTCTCGGGATATTATTTACTTCCCTTCCCAGGGGTCTCATTTTTGAAGAGGGATGGGCGGAGGGCAGGCAAAAGGAAGACGTTTCATTTTTACATTATCTCAATGTTACAAAATAGAATGACGGAGAAAAGCATTTTTGAGGATAAATGGAATTTTTTAAATATATGTTCTTTGGGAGGAAATTTGAGGCTGTTGTTAATTAAATTGAGGAATAATTGACTCTAAGGAATCTTCAAAAACAGTGTTAGATAGTGGAGCAAAATTATTTGATTTTGTCTTTAAGAATTAACGAAAAGCCAAAAAAATATTTTGAAGTATCTAGTTTATTTAGAAATTTATAAATGTTGCTTTTTATTCGTTCTTGTCGATCGGAGCTTATGACACTCAAACGTTTTGTCCAAGTAATATGCAACGAACAACATACTTCAATAAATCGTTTAATTCAGTATTCAGAGAGTACTAGTGGTTTAGTGAATAATTCAATATTTTAATAACTTTATGTAGAACCGGCTGTTATCATTTTCGTGGTAACCACGGTTATTAAGCGAGCGTTCAGGACTGTAGTCTCTCATCGTGTCTCTGTATGCCGGTACATGGTTTCGGTAACATTTTGGGGCTATTGTTTTACTCCTAAGATGTGAGATTGAAACCCCACCTCTCCCGCCGATCCTTCCTTTTTTGAACTGGCCGCCAAAAAGGCTCAAAGGGTCTTGGTAATTAAATTTTGACCGTCCGGGCTAACGAATGAAGAGTAGAAAATTTCTTTTTTTAATTCTTGTCCTTATCCCGTCGCCGCAAAAAGGAAAAAATCGGGGAAGGAGAGACGGCCCGGAACGGAGGTCCCCCAATTAGGCTGGGCTATGCTCCTTTGATCGGGCCGCGTTTTTCAAGTTTTTCCGCGCTGGTCTTCCGCCTCTGTACTTTTTGACTTTACCGAAAAGCCGCCGGCTAATCTCCGCTCGGCCCTACCAATTTTACCAGTCTGTCACCTCAGGGCGATACGCTCGGATTGCACGATTGTGCTCAACATCGGGCGCAATTCGTCGGCGTTAGAGCTGGTGTTAAGCATAGGCAAAACTAAAAATGTACGTGCTCATAAATTTTTACAAAAATCAAAAGGCAATATCCCAATCTCAGAGCCACAAATAGTTTCCCTAAATACTTAAATCAATGCATACATTACGAAATGACGTGGGGGGGGGGGGGTAGTGCAAGTACATACAGGAATCACTAGTATGGAACGGCTATAATTTTTAAAAATTATATTTAGTGACAGAGATTTTGAGAACACTAATGTACTTTCCACGGACAATCCACCCATTGATGGTATTCCTGGTCCAGCAAGGGTTAGACTGGGATCAACAACTGGGCATTTTACTACGATTCAAACTGATGAATTCAACTATTGCACATGTTTTATGAGAGTCAGTGGCAAAATATTAATAGTTTCGGTAGCGTTTATTAACGGATAATCGAAAAAATTGTTGAGATTAGATCTAAACGAAAAATCATGGGACTGATTTAAATAACTTTTGAATTTGAAAGTTTAGGGATGAATTAAGTCTTGGGAATACTTTTTTATTTGTCTTACATTGATTGGAATTTTGATCTTCTAATCCGCTGGTGACATTAAGCGACAAAATGTAGTAGTGTAAGGGTTATGCTTGGAATAGAATACGGAAAACGTCAAAGGTGAGCCGGTTACAGCAGTCAACCTTTAGTGGTGAAAAAGAAAATTACGCAAAATTTCACCAGACCTGGTCAAACGTGATATTGGTCTATAATTTTTCTTGATGGCGCAGTCTTAATATTAATCGTATCCTGCCTATTAAATGAGTCGTACGCAATAGAGTAAAATAACGACATTCAACTAGTTCCGGCATCGATAGTCCCACTGTGCGCTTTTCAAGTGGTGTAGTTCACTACACCACAATACAATAATTCTACGGGTCTTAGTGAAATTAATATTTAGAAATCAACTTATTCTTTCAATAGTACTTTTAAACATATATTGAACATGGAGTGTTCAAGGGGATAATGTTTATTCAAAATAAATTGCATTTAGTTCATATTTTTAATGGATTTATCAACTTATTACAAAATTCTTCAGATTTTTTTTGAAAAGGTCGGTTTTTACATAGCGACGATTTCCGCATCCAATTATGATCTTCTGATTCTGAACCTGTTCTCTCTCCTACAAGTACTCATGGGTGTCTGTCGCTTTTAACTTTTTCTACTGGTTGAATTTTTTTGCGATTTAATTACCAGCGACACAGAAAACGATATAAACTGCAGCAACGCTATAAAAGTATTGTAGTTCTTTTATTCTACACAGTAGTTATATTTAACTGTAATTTCTGACTGCGAGTGCTAATATGAGTTAAAGATATATTAACATAGGAAGACTATGAGCCCAGTAATTAATTATTTCGGATATATAAATGGAGTGAAATTATCTTAAATTATCTTATTATTAAATTTTTATCTGAATGATTTTAATTGAATAAAATACGTTTATATAAAACGTTGTAATAATTACTACTAGCTTGCCATACTAGAGAATTGTAACGTTGGACATCGTCTTACTTTTATTATTAAATGGTAGCTTTACCATTTTCTAGTTCTACCATTTTATGTGATTGTTATTTCATGCCCAAAACTCCAAGAATAGGCCCGTGTCAAGATTGCATTTCGGGATAGCCTTTGATTCATGGACAACCTTTGATCTGCTAGTAGGAATGATGTAAAATCCTCTTTGAGACTTTATAAATATCTTAGTCCAGTTGTATTTGTCTATCAGAAGAGCTTAAAATAAATTGCCGTTGCAGCAGCAATACTGGTAGACCTTGGAAATATAAATTTAGTAATAGAAAATTTGTAACTAGACAGTCATCCTTATTTTATAATTTAGACCCGGTCAATTTGTATTCCTATAATTAAGGACTTCTAATAAGTGTAGCGTAAATCTATTAATCAGTAAAAATTTGGGCGAAAATTCAGTTTTTCATTGGAGAATCGTACTCTGGGCAGCTTCACTCCCACCACGAAGCTATCACCGACAACATATAAATTTCCCTTCAATAAATCCTGATCCTGAAACTACTCTCGTTACATTTCGTCTCTAGTGTTGAGAACGGTGGCGTTGTTGTTGGAAGCAATTGTTCAGGAACAGACTACAGAACTGAATTCTAATATGTACAATCGAGCTAATAATAAGGAAATTTCATTTCGTTCTTATTCATAGCAAGCCATTACTATCGTTCGGGTTTATTCTGCTTGCCCTGCTGAAATTAAGCCCCCCCCCCCATTAGAGTATGCACCGAACATTATTAACCGTTCTACCGGTGTAGGCGGCTTCGTCGCCACGTGATACACTCTACGTGTCCCCGGCCCCAATTTGACGTGTTCTGGGGGATGTATGCGATATGAGAGTAGACCGCACGTTATATTGAAGCATAACGCAATAACCCGTGATGGGTGGTGGAGGTAATAACGCGGTGAGAAAAGGTTAGGCCCGAACCACCGGCTTCGATTCCTCGTCCCTCCCATCGCTGGCCAATTTCCAAGCCTAATTTAACACCAGAATTCGCTGGACTGCTCTATTTTGAAATGCATTCATAACAAAAAAACAAGGCTTTATTTTATTGCGCTCATATTATAAATAAACGTCGGTCATCTGTTATTTTACTTTCTCGTTAACGATTGGCCATCGGGTTATTCTTCGGGTTAAGTTTGAATTGGGAGGGGTGTCACGCCGAATGTGGGTATACCACCGAGGCTGAAATGTATTGATTGGTTTTAAACGGGAGCCCAATGAATAGTGGGGGCTGTGTTTAATAGCGTAGTAGCTATTGTGGGCGTACCGACGCCGATCATTAATGCCCCGGGGACTATTCACACACCGCTTCGGGCCAGATGAAGGCCCCCCTTTGCAGAGGATGAGCTTGAAGTTAACACGGGGTTAAACATCCCCTTTTCCTGTGTTGATTTGCCCGGTCGACACCCGACATTCTAGGACCGAACCAACATTAACTGAAATGTGAACTACTCTGACCCATTAATTATTAGTTTGAAATACTAAGGGGTTAGGGATACCGGTACTGGTTGTACCACTATAATTCTGCCAGACAGTATTAGTGCTGACAGGATACCCAACGGATGCCCGAGTGGCTCACTTCTATCCTGACGAAAGGGCTACTGAAACCCGGAGTGCACATTTGACTAAGAGTATAGCTGACAGTGCTATCAGGATGATTCATCCACCGACATGCTGTTACTGACTATTGCGAAAAACCTAAATTCTGATCCCCGGGCCCGGGACTAAATGACTGAACGTTCCAAAATCTTCCTATTAAGATTCTAATTTGATAGAATTTTTTTTTTTGGATGGAGGGAAAACAGACTAATTATTATTGTGAACATAGTGGGATAGATAACGGGGTTACGTCATGCTATCATCCAACTCGGCACATATTTCCTTAGATTAAGCACGTTTACCTACAATAAAGGATTGGCTACGTTAAAAATTATATATTGTTTATATATTTACTGGAAATAAGATTTATGAGAAAGAGTTCCTTGTCTTTATCGCTTCTGCCTTGTTTGTCTCCCCGCTCTGCGTATACCTGCGGGCACACGAGGAGTGTACTGGTGTATGGATTCAAGAAACGCAGTTCACATTAACTGCAGCCTACATACGGAGTAATTACACGCCGGCGCGTAAAGAACACCCTTCACAGGTACTAAGGCATTAACAGTACACGAGTCAAGACTGCGACTCCCTGAGAAGAAGGGTCTTGCCCATAAGGTGGCAGCCTCACTGTCATTATTATGCGTGTGGTCCTAAGAGGCTTAGAAATCAGGATTAATGAGCGGCCATAGGCGGAACCCTTTAGGGTAGATCAAACAGAATGGAAAGAATAAAAAAATTCCAACATCTGGTCGTAAAATAGGTAGACGTCGGCTTCTCCCTATCGTTAGAAGCATATTGTTTTACCACTCTTTTAGTTATTAAAAAGCTGATAAAAACGCTTTTGCTTACATAATTTGCGAGCTCGAGGAATTTTTAGTTTAAACTAATACCATATATTTTAATGTTTGCATGTTAATATAGGAAAGCCCCTTATTTGCCATCTACCACATAATATGTACGTATACAGGAAATAATAACTTCTTCTATTAATATTATTTTTTCAGTTCTATAATTAAAGATCAGAATGCGCTTAATTAAACTTAGAAAGTCTGTCTGATTTGAAGGCGGCGAGCTCTGCCGGCCTATTTAGGAAGTTATATGAGGACCGGCCTCCCCCGAGACTTCTATTATTAAAATAATTCTCGCTGTTTTCTTCCTTCTTTGTTCTCTCTTTCTTTTTAATTTCCGAACGCTCGGATATTTCTGTTGCTTTGAAATTAAAAATTCCGAAAAGGAGTTTCTTTTTATCGTTCGTATTTTACACTAAATCGTTTGTTCCACTTCCATACGATTATTGCTTTCCGCATATGATATTTGGGGGAATACATAACTGCTTAGCTTATATCTATAAAACGGAACTTGTTCATTATAAGTGCAATAAGGGCGCTCAGAAAGCTTCTTGATACCAGCAGCAAAAATGTCAAACGCTAATCAAATCCTGCACAGTCTCAATGACTTATTAATTTGTCTGAAATCTCTCCGCCTTATACTGCTTAAATTATAATTTCAACAGCACCTGTACAACTCATTCCAAAAATTAATTAATTTCGCGAATAATGGAACTCATTTGGGATTAAATTTACGCGTATACAGGCAGGTAGTTTCTATCCTGTATTATAGAGTATAATACAAATTCTGTATTATTATAAATTCCTCGTTTTATGTGATTACTGTGGATGCATGCATTAGACAGATAATTAACTGAAACAAGCTTTCGGTTATACAATTAGTGTTTGACATTGATATCCCGAAAATTCACGATATATGCGAAATTAAGATTAAATTTGTTAATTTTCCGTTGACCCGCTCTGATTTGTGTTGTTGGCCTAGATTACTCACCGCGGTTTTCTGCCAAGTTCTACTGAAGTGTAATCTGTAAAAGCATTTTCAGATGTTTATTTTAATACACTCTAAGACTAGGTTTGATAATAATGGAATAGTCTTATATCGTCCCTTCCAAATACATCGTATCATGGTATTTAAATTTTATCATTTTTTGTAGGAACTTTATGAGGTGTATAGTGTGCAATAATGAATAGTTTTATTTTTAATGCTTATTACTAAAATATTAAATAAGTAACTGACTCTCTTATCTACGTCTTAGCACAGTCGTCATTGTTGTGCTTTGTTTTTATAATTGATTTTCACTTTAGCGAACGCTGTCTCGAACAGATGGATCATCATATATAATAGATGAATGTATTTGTGCCTATGATGTATGCCGGTGATCTTGTCACCTCTCTCTCAGCTTCTCTGTTAGTGTCGGTCTTGAGTTTAAAGTAGATTAGGGCTACATGTACACCTTTCGAAAGGATTTCAAGGATTGTGTAAAATCCTAATTCACTTTACCCGAACTTCCAGCATTACTTTATAATTCTGTCTTGACGCTTATAAAGTTGTACTTTAGTATAAAGACTTTAAGGTTATCTCATTAGTAAGGAAGTTAGGTTGATCAGTTTCAATTACTTGGAAATTTTGATGTTTCAATACTGGTTTACCTGGCACCTTGGCGGATAATGTCATACTACATGCTTGAAAATAACGTCCAGTATTTAAAAGATGGACGTCTAGTGCTTAAAATTTAAAGCATACTTGAAAGGCAGGTCGGTTTCAGTTAACTGTAATGTATTTACACTGCCTTTGGTATTCGGTTGCTAATGTTTGATAGTTGCACACTAGGGTGTTTCGACCGAACGAGGCGGCACTAGTGCAGGCACTTGTGCACGACGGCATTGAACCTTTTGTACAATTACTTTACACCGCCGGTGGGGGCCGAAAGATGTCGGGATTAATTGCAAATCGCTTAATCCTGTTGTAATTAGCCTCGGACGAATTAGCGATTGCGGGTTGTGTAGGCAAAATTGATGGCACCACCAAACACCCTCCCCCGACGTTTAATTGCGATGACTCTCACTCGGCCCAAATTTGACTCTGTTTCGGGCCCCCCTTCTTGCGGCTGTTTATCAAACCCAGTTTAGGTGATTACCGCAGTTTTCATTCGTTTTTTAAAATAAATATATAAGAATATAATACATGTGGTAACACGATAGACTGGAAAGTATACATTGAATTCCGACGTTTTATTGGTTGCCATGGCGTTAGTTTTACGGTCAGAAAGTATCACCATTCGATTACAAATTAATATCGGATACAATTCAAATATTTGCTCTAGTTTTTATAAGTTATATTTCTAAATTATGTTTCCGCGTAACTAATCTAGGTAATACATATTGGCGTAGAGTAATGACGGTTGAGAAGCATTGCTATTATATACACGGCGTTATCGAACCTTACTATTCTACCCTAATGATGAAGTCAATCGAGCGAATTAGAGTTTTCTCGTTTTTTGGTTATAATTGGTGTTTTCCTCATCAGCATTTTCGTGAGGACCACTGCACCTTTTTTCAACTTATTCTCCCTTCCTTTTTCACTTTCCTTTTTTTATATGGATTTTCCCTTCAAATGAGGGTGAGACCCATGACTTTGGTGGCTGGAGTTTCGTTAATGGGGCAGCAGCCGGTGCGGCGGCTGGTAGGTCTTGTTTTCAATAGTCATTTAGCAGAATGCCGGCTCTCAGGTTACCCCTTTTGTGCCTATGGTAATATATTCCGTCTCCATTATACCTCTCAGGCCCCATCGTTTATATCTCAGCAGTTCTAACCACATTGGTTGCGTAGTACACACTGCTATGTTGTGTGTACAAACAATCTATATTGTTATCTGCAATTTATCTACAACAATATTGTTACCACCTATCGTTAAAAATATTATATATTAATAACCAAGGACCAGCATTTAAATTCCGACGACCCACCTTCAAGGTAGCCCGCTCATATATCTGAGACGTCTCCCATTGACAATTCCGCCAAATAAACATCGTAGAGAAAGATCAGGCATAGGTCAGAAAAGTAAGTTGTTAAACGACTTTTTAATAATAAAGGCAGGAACACTCTAAGTCGAGATGTGTAACGCCATCCCAACATTATTATCGACGGTATGCTACTGAGGAGAAGCCGAAACCGGTCTAGCCCAAGACCAAATATGTGAGCAAAGAATTTGTGATGACATTCCAAAATATATAGTGCCATTAGGGTCTGGCAACTTCCACCTTGCGGGCTGTGTAAAATACCGCGTGTAAAATGTAGCCTTTGGCATTAAATTATGATTGAAATAATTTATATTGCCACTGCCACTGGTGTGAGATGCTATCTTGGCTACCAGCAATAACTTTGGTAGCCAACACAATACAAAGTACTATTACAAAGGAGAATACAAAACTTAATTGAATTAATTAACTTACTTTATTGAATTCTATCGGAGTACTTTTATATTAATTTTTTACTAATAGCTGGTTACCATGTTATTATAATAGGATGAAATCTCGTACTTATTTTCCATTAAAACAAAGAAATATAATACGTCCTAAATTTGATAGGAACGAAACGGCTAGTGAATGGCTCAAATCAAGTTCGAAATCCTTTCGCACGCTCAAAACACCCTGAATTTCAAATGGCTTATTTACCAGCTGTAATAAAATATTAATGTTTCCATTATCCTTTGCTGCAGGTAAATTGACAGTTTGCATGTTTAATAACTGGCCAGATTTAAGTTTTACGCTTCTGAAAGTATTAAGAAAAGTATTGTAATTTAAATTTTAATCGTCCTAAGAAGAAGATTCGCGATAAAAGGGTCCCACTTAATGTGAAATAATTCGCAAACATGAAAGCTTATTTAATGTTAAGACTGCGGTCGTATTCAGTGGGTCTAGAGGTTGCAAGCATGCGAAGTATGGATAACGTCGACAGTGTTCAGAATTTGAAACTGAATGATTTTGAAGGTAATAAAGCTGTCCAGCTGGAGCCAACTGTTTCCGACACGAGTTGTTATAACAAATCCTCCTGCCTCTAATTACGGGCTTCTCCTTCGGCTCTCAAAGCGCATTTCAAATTCAGTTTTAAAGGCAGAGAACTTTCGCCTGGCTCCATTCACTATTGTAGGTTGAAATATAATAATGATTGATAAACGACTTTGTTGTAATAAGGATATAATATTACGGATTAACGGATGTCGAATTATATTTAGGCTTGTTTTTTGAGGTTGGGCGAGGAGTGGGTAATCTGTTGAGGAGTGGGCTGTAAGGGAGGGGTAAGTGACATCTCTCTGGTTATTTAACACGATCGGATAGCGGTGCAGCCGCTGCAAAAGAAAGGAACTTTAGGTTCTGAATTAATATCCCCTCGGGACGGAACCGGTTATCGCGTCCATGTTAAATGTGTAGGACTTTTTGCCGGATCTCAACCAAGCGTTTCGATTACCTACAGAAGGGCTTGGGAGGGAGGGGGGCAGGCGGCTTATGTAAATAGATAGGTCGGCCATTCGCCAGAATATCCTGATCCAGTCCACTGGTTACCGACAGATATCTTGTCTTGATATCTGCAATTGCTAGTCCTCCCCGGCCACTATTTTTACGTTTCCGCGTCCCTCGAATATTTCATTCTTTGATCAAGATATGACCACATTTGGTTTCGAAAATTCCAGTGCTTACAGTACAAATAACAGTTGGTCTATGAATTGGCGAATAAACACGGGTTTACTTTGCAATTACTACTCATTTTTAGGCTCATATTAATATATTTGAAAGACCGTTGAATGTGTATCGACATTTTTCACTTTATTCTGCATCAATAATTACCTATTAGGCAACCACATTATGCAAATGGAGCTTAATGAACGACATTTTAAATGTTACTTTTTGGCTTACTTGTTTTATAATCTTCTGCGTCTTTAAATTGTGTATAAAAATAGATACATAAAAATAGTAGTATTTCTGTGAGTCTCCTCTAGCTCGTTAAATCCAAATTCTAATTTAATCGTTCTTGCCATTGTCAGTGGCATTCCATTTGTAATATAGTGCAGCATTTTGGCACGTAGTTTGGCGGCGCGAAGTCCAAGCTTGCTTAGGTTCAGACAAACGAGAGCAGGCAGAAACTAGCACCAATCATGATATTTTAAACCTTGGGGCCGCTCTAAATTTTCTTAGTACAAACTTATTCTTTATATTTAAAGTTGTACCGAGTACGCAGCCAACACCCATATTAAGCCCAAATATATAAATTGGTAGTATTGTACATTAAAACAATAAGATTGCTCCTTGGTCATTAACTGCGTCGAAAATTGTTTCGGTTATGTCTGCTTCGTCGATGGGATACGGTGAATTGGTCCCTATAAACGTTCTAATAATACAACCAGCACGCGTGTGAGTGGTATGTGACTTTGG
This sequence comes from Lethocerus indicus, assembly GCA_019843655.1. Lineage (NCBI taxonomy): Eukaryota > Metazoa > Arthropoda > Insecta > Hemiptera > Belostomatidae > Lethocerus > Lethocerus indicus. The sequence continues at coordinate 4,100,852 of JACDQD010000007.1, read as the reverse complement.
AGGGCGTAACCCACCCAGTAACAATATTGAGGTAAAAGAAAAGAATGCGATTGATCATGGACCTCTAAATTAGGCCCTCTAAAATATATTACCTAATATGTGATCTTATCGGTAGCATTCTTTATTAATAGGATAAACTTGGTCTGATTGTATTTGTATTTAAAGGATACTTGGGTTAATTTTTCGCAACGGTAAGAGTGGATTGCTCAGACTGGCAGAGTGCTACTGATGGTGGAAAGAAGCCGAATCGCATAGGATGAATTGTGAGCGTAGAATATTGTTATATTGGCATCTCGCTCCTGGCGGGGCTAGTAATAAGTTTAAATCAATCGGCTTACAAATGGATAGTAATCAACAGGCGTGCTCTTTCTGCGGGGGAATCGAAGGAAGGACGTGTAACTCGTTAAAAGAAAGGGGCCAAATCGAAAAACTGATTTCGGGCCGAAAATATCTTTCATAAATCAAACCGCCTGTGCCTGGAGAGCATTTAAGGGTAGAAATCAATGATCTAATCTGGCGCCGAGTTTGGAAGGAAAGGGAAGTGGCCGGGGGCGGAGTGGAAGGCCTGTTTCCGGTCCCTCTGTTTCTAAAATAATTAACTACCGCCTCCAGGTCCACCAGACTCCCCAACAAGAAATCACTCCGGCCGCCGATAGTATAACTTCGGAAACCGATTGGGGACCGAAACTGGAGTATCGGTCGGTTAAACAACAAGCGCGTATTATTCGGAATTGATTCAACCGAAAACACAACAAATCTCGGAAATTGTATTATTTTGAACCGAGAATGTTCGGAAAGTGTGTTTAAAACAAGTTCGTAATGTTATCAGTTTACCTATAGCGCCCACAGTTGTACACTATATCTCACTGAGGAATATCGGTGGACGGTGGTCATTTGACTAACTCGTACATGAGAAAGACGTAATATTTCTATATTTCATGCGACTGATGAGACCCTAGGGAGTGATACAGGTATGTGTCGGTGTATGACGTCATCGCACCCCCCTAATGAATGGCTCCGCGGTTTCGCCCTCTGACTGATCATGACTAGAGCAGTTGTTCTAATAATAGAGGGGATTCATTTGCCACAACAGACGATCAATCTATTCGGGATGCGCGTAAAACAATCTAGCATGTATAATTCTAAGACGATTACAGGACCGCTTCAAAGCAGTACAGAAAAAGATTGTTACATTTCTACATAGTTTTCCTCATAAAAGTTCGTAGCGTTCCTAAAATTACCAACCATTTTTATAACAGTTCACAATACAAAACTAAAATACGTAAAATCTAATTACAGTAGGTCAAAAAATAAAAAATGAAGCAACAGCAATGGCCTCTAATATTTGTATAGTATCACAGTTAGGTGCATACGCACTGTGGTTACCATTGAAGCAACTGTCAGTGTTCTTTCACTACTCACTTACTCAGAATGTTAAGATACCAGGGTGGAATATAATTATGATTTTAGTACCGTTGTTTTAAATTGCAATAGACTAACAGGGAACAGAGGTTCTTCATGCACTGTGCTCAATTTTGGACCAGCATACGAATCTCTGCCTTTTACCGAACCATTCATTCGGTGAAATTGCCGTATTATTCTAGGGGTTACACATTTATCTACTGAAATATACGTTTATTCTATAGATTCGTTCGGAGATGACAGGTCATATTTTCGTCGTTTGCAACTTACAACCCAGAGATTGGTTTTCGAGTAGCTCGCTTAGTCACTGGTTTTGTATAAGTCTCGTCGTAAAAACTTACGACCTTAAAGAGGCTCTCGTTATCATCTCATATAACGAAGAAGTTAAGAAAGGTCTCGAAGAAGAAGTTAATCACTAAATAATAACATATAGATATACTTTGGAGCATATATATATATATATATATATATATATATATATATATATATATATTGATTATTTTATTCTTCACCCAAGAATACAAGAAGTTGTAATTTATTATTTTTATAGAGATTGTAGTTGTGTGAACCTGAAACTGCTATACATTTGATTTCTGTATGCTTTAATGTGTCTGAAAAATGTCCCCAGTTATTTTTTTGTTTTGTCGTTATGTGTTCTTTTCTTGCCATTTTGAAATTGTAATTTCGTGTAATAACTTTTTTTATTGGCGTTATCTTTTTCCCTCGTTTTTAACGTCAGGGAGTTGAGAACCGTGTAAACTGGGAGCAATTAAAAATTCTAGGAGTGGAATTCCTCGGGTTCAACGAGCTTAACACCCCCTCCCCCCTTCTTCCTCACGGTACCGTTAAAAGCGCAAGTCCAATTAACACAAACAGGATGTAAAGGTTCCGTTTTGATTTGCATATCCGGTTGGCATTCTGCACTACGTCAGAGTTCGAAAATATATGATGTATAGGATAACTGATTGGATAGCCTTCATTCTGTTTATGCAGATAATGGAGATAACGCTTCCCCTCGGATTCGCAGTTCGAAACCTGGTTGTGTTATGGTGATACTCATATCAGTTATTTTATAAACATATAGGAACGAGACATTTGCCGTAAACGCTGGTCATGTTGGTCGAGTTAGTTGGGAACCGGGCCCATCGACTGTGTCCCACGGTTTTTCACCGTAGGCAGTTGAACAAGAGTTGGATTCAGGGCACGATTATTCAGATAAGCGGGAATACCGTACTGGCCGTATTCGTTCCCCGGGCCGTTTAAACTAAGGTTGGCAACAACTTAAATCTTGTTTAATGGCTAACCTTTGTTCCCCGGGTCGATTATTTCCACCGGGTTTCCCATTTGCCAAGATCAGCGGCAGCCTAAATTGTGTAGGTTAACAAACTCGTTTACCATTCATAGATAAAAAAGGAAATAAACCAAACGTTTATACGTTATTGTGATTAACGACAAATATTTAATCTATTTATAATGTTAAAGATTGTATGAAAAAGACAATGTTTCATTGAGATCTACGATAACAGAATGTTCTTATATATTTTCGCTTTAATACTTTTTGAATCTTTATCTCTCAGTGCTTTGCGTGATAAAAAGCAGACGACCCTCTGGAATCAACTTAGTGGATGGAACTGGTTACTACTGCGAGTGAAAGGGCGATCCTGAAACAGCGTTCGTATTTCTCATTTCGTAGAAACGTGTTTTTCGGAAAAGAAAGACTCGTCGCCCTGGTAACCTATTTTTCTTTTGCATTATTCAAGTCGGCGTATACAAATAAAATGCATGGTGCATAATTTTGAAGAGTGACAGGCTTTCAGTTGGCAGTTTCTATGGGCGGTTGAACATTTGGCGCCTGCTATAAATTTTCTATTACTAGGCCAAGTGCGGTGTTGCCCCTCCTGGGGGAGGAGATCGATATGATGAGTGCGCCGGGCATGAGTTCGCACGCAAAAAAAGGAGATTGGTTTCTGAACGAATTCTGAACTTCACGTTCGGCTAGTTCTTTCTCACCCTTCCCGATTTTCATCGACCGGGGTTCTCAAATTGTATATACGAATTAAACGGGCGGAAATTTGTTTTAAAGTGCTCGAACGAAGGAGGAGTTCCCTCATATGTAACTCATGCACTCATTTTTCTACCAACACATTCCTGTTATCTCATTGCTGCGCATTCTATATTAGGTTTGTTAATAAATAGGACTCCTGCGATAAATTTTAATGTTCGTTTTCATAAAATATCGCCGACTTTCGAGCGTCAACAGCCTTTCTTGTTGACTCCTGGATGGCGACGCCGGGAAATGGGCTGAATAAATGAATGCCCATTAGCCGTTCGAACGGTACAGTTTTTATGACGGTCGTGGTACCCGGATCGTCTGAGGGGCCGCCATAATAATTTTCACTCGAAGCGGAAAGCGGTTTTTGATGTTTCGAATTTGGGCAGAAACGATTTCAATCGCGGCAGATAAAAAAGGGGCGGGCTCTGTTTTCATGAAAAAATTGTTCCGTTGTGGCAGATTCCGTTTGTATCGATTTAATTGCCTTTTTTTAAACTCTTCTGGTCAGAATCCAATCCTATTCGGATTAGAGCCTCGCTCTAAATATCGGCAGAATAAAGGAAAACTGTATTTAATTGAGGGGAACACAAGTAGTCGTACGCCCTTTTCATTTTGAATTCACAAATTGATTTTTTATTTCTATCTCGAATATAGCTGTACTTTAATCATGACTAGATTTTTTTTATTCATCCGCTAATAGACTACATTCTATAATCAATGTCTATTTTTCTCATTTTTGACATTTTTATCAATCTTTATTTACTGAAACCGGCTCGTTTGGTCAAACCGTAGGACTTACTTTAAGGAGATAATATAAATGGAAATTAAGAAATATGATAACTGTCTACTTTTAGTGTCGGTTTTTGAGCACATCGTCTTATCGAGGTTATCGGGCGAAAGCGGAAACATTTTGTGTCCGGCGCTATGCGGTAATGTTGATTTAGACGGTTCATTGAAGGGTTTATTAAATCAAGATTGATGCATTCGAGTGGGTGGAATATTTAATGAGAAGGGCGCTGAACTCGAGTATCAATCTCCAGTTGGTTTAATCCCCCAGCTCGGTACACCCCTGGCGTATATACAGCAGCGTGTGTGTATTTAAAGTCCGTGCGTGTACGCGTGGTAGATAGGTGACCATTTGGACAGCGTTTTGCGAACCCCGAGTCCACACTATTGGCAGTCACCGGTTCGTATGTTGACTGGGCGCGACAATAAACAGTACATTTTCCTGAACTAAAAAATTATTTATGTTCACCATTTCCATTTTTAACGCGCACGGGGCTATTTATTTCCCTTTTTCGAAGCACCGCCCTAAAAGTCGGTCGCAATAAAATTCTAGCACTGTCGAAATAAAACCTTGCTATAAATCCTCCGGTTTTATGTATCCGCCATAAATATATTATTTTATTGTTGCAATTAATAAAATAATAAAATATTATGTGTAAAATGTTTATATATTTGAAAGTCCTATAGACATACATTATTACCAAGTCGAGTGAATAAGATGAAATTTACTCGATGTTAGAATAAATACAGTGCATTGGTAAAATTGAAATTACGGAATTAGTCGTTAAGTTTAAGGGAATGTTAGTAGTAGTGATGCGTACTTAGTGAAAATAATTTAAGAGGGGCTCATGAAATGTTCTTCAATTCATCTTTCTATTCGGCCTATAGTCATTGCTATCGACGTTGGTGATATACGTCTTATTCTAAAGATATAGAAAATACTATTACTATTCATGAATAGTAGATTGAACGCTGTATAAAATATTTAATAGATGAGGGGGGTTATTTCTGTTTTTGAGAACTTTACTTTGTTCCAGTATTTTTTCTTTGTACGTTTCAGTTCCGACCTCTCCTCTCTCTCTCACTATTCTGACCTTTGACTATATTGCTTCTGCAATAAAAAAATTGCGTTTCTAAAAGTGTCTATCGTCCAAATGAAGCTTGCCTTTAGGGGCCGGGCCAGTGGGCCGGAAGCTGGCTCTAATTCACTCGCGCCATCCGCATCAGCCATTTTCTGTTTCTATATTTTTTCGTAACTTTCTTGGCACTGATTATCACCTATGTGACCCTTCGAATCGTAAAGCTTGTTTAAACCAATAATAGACCGGTTTCGCCAGGTCGCCATCGTCGTTCTGATTTCATTAATAACTCAATGAGATTTTTGTTATGTTGATTAAACATTACCCGAAGGTAACGCTAGGCAGGTGATTTGATTAGTAAGGTAAATTAATAAGGTGAATATTTACAAGCTTTCAGAAAAATAGTTTTCGTTCTGGATGAGAATAATTGGAAACTCGCTGTACTAAGTAAATCGCCCTAAATGCAGATTATTTTGAAAAATGAAAATAATTTTGTTCAAAAACCGGTGATAAAACGTTCTTAAACGTTCGATAAGTATCGAACCAGCCTCCTATCTCTAGAGAGTCAAAACTTTTTATCGAGGTATAGTACTACATTAATGAGTCAAAATTATCTGTACACACCCCATGTAGTATGTAATAAAATAAAGTCTATTACTATATCTCAAAGTTATGCGTAAAATGATATTTCAATGATATTGAATTCTTGAATGAAAGAGCTAATTTAAATTATTGCCGTGCAAGGGAGCCTTCGATAAATATCTCTTCCCGGGTGATTGACCCTTCGCGTGTTTCAACCCCACGTTGCACCCGCTGCGATCAGTATCGAAAATTTGGCAAAAACGGATTGCCCTTCTGTTTAAATTGTATCGAATTACCACTTCCTTTTTTACTATATCTACCTCGATGGCACTTTTGTTTTTACAATTCTATAGCACGCAGCGTGTATTGTTGAAACGAACAAGAGTCGTTCTCTCTCGGTTTTGCATCGTCTTCAGTGATGCTTCCTTTGTTGTATTTATTAAAATGAAACGTTTGTTGTATTTTATTTGTAATTCGTAATTGAGGAAAAATCTGTGCCCAAATAAAGAATCAAACTGCGGATCCAATGCGTTACGCGGCATCGCTCTAACCACTGAGCTATGTCGTACTTTTATCGCTGAATATTGCGGAAATTTCCATGGAAATTCTCCAGACCGTTAACTTCTATGAAGTTGAGGACGGAAAGAGTGGGAGGGGAGGTAGTGCGGTGAGTGACTCTGAGAATCACAATTAGAAAATGTCGAGGGAGAGACCCCCACACCTTCCCGTCCCCGCTGTCCTACTTTTCCACATTTACAATCGGGAAGCGGCCTCGAAAGTCGTGCCGCGTAAGTCGTCGAAATTAAACTTTCGAAACATTTCCGCCCCCTTAGTCGCGAGTGAGAGAGCCAGATAGTCGCAAATGCACCTTATGCGAAATTGAGATGGAGGTGGAAAGTCCTGCGGAGAGTTGGGCGGCTTTAAATTAAATATACCCTGGAGCGAGATGAATTGGGTTTCAGTGGGTCCAGAGGTACCTCAGAGAGGAGGCAGAAAGTATGTTATTTTTATGGGAATGAGTTAATTGTATTTTTGAAGGATAATCGTGCTCATCCGCCGGTCATTTACACCTTCCAATACAGATATTTTACCGTGTCAGAATTATTTTTTTAAATAACTTTTTTCTCCCGATAAAGAAGTCACTTAATGACGACATTTTTTACGTATATTTGAACTATTTAAAGTTGAAATATTTGTTTTGACCCAGAATTGTACTCTGTGATGCAGGAAAGATTTCTGTAAAATATCAGAGAGGACTGGTGCGGTACGTGTGTTCTGTAGAATATTTTTCATCACGCTGTGTCAGAATGTTGGAAACAGCCAGTAACTCTGAGGGTGTTATTGTCGCAATTAGGTATACAAGTCGCCAATAAAAAAATATACATATATTCGATTAAAAAAGCAATAAAATATGCTCGACTGGTTTAGGTTTATGCTATCTCTTTTATTCCTGCTACATTTATTTCAGCCAGCCTGCTACATTCATTTCGGCGTGCCATGAGTATTAAACGAACCGTAATGATAACGCGCTACGGACTGCGCTTTAGAATTTGTGATTCGTGGGGATGATTCAGGGGACGAGACCTATGCTCATAACCCGATATAAGAAAGTAAACAAACGGCCGGGTGTTGATGTAGAATAGTTCCAGACTATACAACCCATAGGGGACTTTAAGTAGGTCGTAAGTCTAGTAACACCACCCTTTATGAGTACAGTATTTATTGGGGTTATCTGTAAAGCTTATTCATGTCTTATCTGAATGATGAATAGGCAGGAAATGAAGTGCAGCAAAGTCAGTATCAGTGAAGAAGGAAGATTTTAATAATGTCCATTATTCATCTTAACTCCCGGCCTCCCTGCAAAATTCAGCCGGAAATATGTTCCGATTGAATGATTCTATTCCGATCTAACTATTTCATTTTACAAATGATTGTACAAACATTCCGGTAAGTATAATAGCCGGTCTGTGACCGAACATGCGAAAGTTTTACTTGAATAAAAATCTTTGCGGATACAATAGGCATAATGCAATATAATTTAATTGCCTGTAAATTTAACCTCTCATTGTTACAACTATTTAAAATAGAAATATGAGAAGTAATAAGCATCGATGCAATCTGAAAATAATTTATAATCGTAACAACTATTGCTATTAAATTGTTGTGGATGTGCTACTAAATTGAACTGACTTTAATAAAGTGGAATTAGCCCACCTTCCAACATCAGTGTTCTGGCCTGAAGTGCAGACCAGCCGTAACAGAATACTATTATCATAATGAATTTCTATTAGGAGATGAGATTATAGTGGAGATAATGCTAATATCGTGGTAGTTACGGTAGTAGTACTAGGCTCGTAATGGAGTCAGAAGATGTATCCTAAATAGAATCGCGGCTGTTGTGTCTGTGTTTTAGTCAAAATGGCAATTACATTTTGCAGGATTTCCATTAGGAATCACTTTCTGGTTTAATATGTACCCTAAATGCCATGGCTTATTTGAACTGTTCTTGTCCACGTACATTTTTGTCTTTAGGGGTAATTCGTGAATCTGATATGTTTATTCTCCAACCTGAGTCTGCGTTATGAATGGGATTTAGAGAAATGATGTTCAGAAGTAAAATCAAACGTGCGAGTTCTGTATTTATAAAACATTCTGGAAAAATAAACGGGTGATTCTCACTGTATCGCGATCCAACAGTACTCGGTTACAGACGATGCAGACATATCGTTAATTCATTGTGACATTATTTAAAGAACTGGAAAAAAGTTGTTATTTTCGACTATGGAGTTAACAAAATAATAAATAGGAGGTGAAATGTGTTGCTACTTAAGAAAACGTGCCTTAAAAGATTTGTGCGGCTTGTTCAAGTTTTGTGTATTTTTTTAACCGCAATGATTACATTTCAGAAAACGCTGGTGGGTTTCGTATTTTTGTGTAGAAGCAAATATCAGATGTTTGTAAAATCTAAATGTGTACCTTCCATTTCCCATGCGAATATTTTTTAAATCCCCGGTGAAAATAATCTTTTTTGCAAACTGCTGACGTATGCATTAAAAACAAAGAATGTGTGCTTATATTAATTTCGTCAATGCTGATCAGATGTAGACATGATTCGACCCATTCGACGACAAGAGAAACCTGTTGCTATTTTTACAGGTACATTTCTCATGGATATTAATTCTGTTCTCTGTATGTGCGTCAGTCGCATACAGCCGAAGCTCTGATCTTACGCGCCTAAAGCGGGAAAATGTTCCGAACTTAGGACTTAGGAAAGTTTTCCCCAGTCTTTGGAATATATATATATATATATATATATATATATATATATATATATATATATATATATATCACGACGAGTACAACTTTTGCTCGCTGTATGTCCCTATTATTCTGTATTGAAACTTCGTAAAATATTGGCTCTTCCCAGAGCCGATATCTTCTATCTGCACTGATGTTAGTATTTCGCTCTCAGGCGCGGGCCCCTTAAAGGGGCGGTGGCTAGAAACTGGCAATATTGTTTGAATCTACCCAGTTATTCTTAATTTTCTTTTAAACAATTAGCATTCTCTTCACTACAGAATTATTTACGCTTTGAACAATGCGCCTCTTATGTTTAAACAATACATAAATCAGATAAGCAGTGCAACAGGAAGTCTCGAGAAAGAATTTTATGTGTACCAAAAAAAAAAATAGGAAAACCTCTAATCAGGCTGCAAAGTATATCTGTTTTCTTATTTTATTATACAGATCAACATTTTTTCTCAAATATCAGTCATGAAACCAAAATACCCTCTTTAGCTTACAAGCTGGCATAAAACATCAAATCAAAATCATGTTTAATATTTATCTTACGCATTGTTATGTATCAAATAATGTTCAGGGAAGATTGTAGAATATTTTTTATTCCATAAAGCGTGAAAAAGCTTCCTTTCCAACTACTTGTCGGTCTTAAAATACCGCTCTGCGTTCATCGCCATTTGGTGGTCAATAAAACACAGAGATATTTTCTCTGCGTGAGCCTTTTCCCAAAATACTCGACGCCTCAGTGTTCGAACGTTAGTTAGACGGGAACAAACTTGTAGAATGAAAAAATATACATGTCAGTATGGCAGTGTAGACTTCCACATACTCGCCTTAGGCGATAACATTATTCAATTTTCATATAGTTATATGGGCATTCAGAATACATTGTAAACTGAATTGAGCTGCTAAAATTTCGCGAAGATATAATGCTCTTCAATTTCGACAGGAGGACGAATTTAATTTACTATAAAGGAAGTTTACTGCAGGCAACTTATTGTTGGCCTGCCGGTACTCCAGTACTATTCAAAGGCTGAAAAACCATTAACCCTCGGTTCGATTTTAACTTGGGTTCAATTGTCCGTTAATGGGATAAAATCAGTTTGAAACCTTCGGCGGAATTGGCCCCCATGAAACTTCTACTTGTGAAGGCCGGTACAGAATCCCCCATTAATTGTCTTACCGGTTAATTAATACCTTATACGTATATATAGCCTGTAGGGGGCGGGGGGCAAACGTTCATTTATTGCACCTTGGATTGATTTCGGCGAAGGGTCGAGTATTTTAAGTTGCCCCGAGTAAGCGATGGAGTGCCCATAAAGAACAAGTACAGAGTTAATGGAGTGTTTATAAAGATAAAAAATTGAATTCTTTCACCCACGGGTTCAAGTCGGTAGGGGGTTTTTAATACGCGAATAGCTGACTTAACAAAGTATCAGTACCTTAGAAATTAGTCCCATTATCATCGTTATTAATATTTAATACAAGAGTGATATTGGTGGCCATGTGAGTTGTTACATGTAAATTATTAGAGATTCATTTTGCCCAAAGGAAGACACAAGTATGTGGGACCGTTTGCAGTTTAATATTTGGATCGTGTGAGTGAACACTGATGTGAAATACGGAAATATTAAATTGTGGTTTACAGCTCTCGACTATTAACGTGCGGGCCCATTTAGAAGGAACAGTTACGTCATTAACGATGATACGACCGGCAGAGCGAACCCACGGGAGCAACAATTAGCAGCTTAATATCTTGGCGTGACCGGCAATAGTGTTAGTGTTACTCGATCTTGGGAAATTCAATACAGCTCCAGGAAGAGGACTACGCCTTACATAACTAGCCTGCTATTGTTACGAAGACTACGACTTGTGAAATTGCAGTAGGGATATATGACCTTGAGACAGAATGGAATTTGAAATCAACTGCGGCTTAACTGCATTTCTGGCCATAATATGTCTTTAAAGCAAGATCAACTTCTCGATAGATACTTAATGAAATTTCTTGCCAGTAGAAGAGATTATTTAATTTGTTCTCCTTGATAAAAAGCCATTTTTTGCAACACATTCTTTCTGTCTAGACTCTAGATTCTAGAGAGTGTCCACGTTGAAAGAATATTCTAGAGGGGTGTAGGGCAATTTTATATTCTGGTTTCGGGTCGGGGGATGAGGTCCGTATGGAAATACACTGCATTAGCCGGCCCGCTAACACGAGAGGACAGGATTTGTAATCTCCTTAAATTAAACAAATCCGAAGAATTACAATAATTTTTCATGTAAATTTACGTATATTTTAATTCAGGATTTCCCCCCCCCCCTCGGTGGAATGGGCGGTTGCCCACACAACGGTTTATTAATTTTTTTAATGTATTACATCGCTCAACCTGAGCTTCAGGTATTGAATTACTGCATTTACAAGAACGGTGGGTTTTATTTCCTGATGATTATCATCTTACTTTATTCATTATGTTTTTATATATTTTTTTCCACAGTCCATCCTTTTTAAACCTAATCGAACAGGGGCTTATGTCGTGATGGATATATTGGAGGGGCGGGATTTTTTTGTCCGCCAGCCTTTCCTTTTTTCTTTACTCCGCCTCTTACCTTTCCCGTTCTCTATTGGGTGAAATTCTGCGAGGACTCGGGTCGGACTTTTGTCGGGTAATCTCTTGTCTTATTGTGGTGGGGACGGAAGTGTCAATATCGGAAAGGCCTGGTTGACGCGGGGGATCTTTTTGATCCCGCTCCCACTCCCCCAGGGAATATTACTCACCTTCTTTTATACTGCGTGTGCTCCTATTTCAGATTTCACCTTATATTCAGAGTCCACCTAACAAAATATCAGTTGTTATTAATATACTGTTTAGATAATTAGGTATTTGGATTCTTATGGCGATACTTTTCGGACTCTAACCTCTCCTATGAACTTGCGTTTTCGTATTTATTCTAATTGTACAATCGAAACGTATATATTCGATATGGAATTTTCAATTTTTCGAACTTAATTGAATTGTTGATGCTTCCCGTTCCTTCGTTCTTCGCGCATTACGGAGGTCGTTGTCGTAGCATCATCCGATCGAACATCGTATTGGTATTTTAGGCATTTGCCAAATATGTTTGGAGCCTATGAGCGGCGAATGAATTCGGTGCAAAATAGTTTTTTTATTTATCGATGCGATAAACCGTACATCGCAATTGGCGCGCGGGGGGAAGGGGTAGAAATGTCCTGAATTATCTCAAGTGCTGTACCTTTTATTCGTCGTCCACATCTCATCTTGTGAAAATTTCTCAAGGGTCCATTTGGTGTGAAGTAGAATACACGAAGTGTCGCATTCGTTCGGAGTATTTTTTTTCTCGCGCGACCTTCCTGCATACAAAACCACCAGAAATGTCGCTGGCGCTTAAGTGTCTGCGTTTTACACTTCTCTGGTTATAGGTTTAGACTTTCTGCCATCCTCGAACAGCAGTCCGTTATAATTTTAGTGATGCACTCATGCATGTCGCACAACCTGCTAGCACATTTCACTGTTACTGGCATATGGTGGTATGATTGTTCATCTAAAATAAATACCTTAAAATAAAAATTACTTTTTTGTATTACCATATTGAGTAAGACTATTTTTTCCTTTGTTGCAGGTAAAGTGACAGTTTCATTAATTCACCAGAATTTCTGTTCTACGAACCAGATTTCTGTTCTACGTTTTTGTAAGTAATTAAAATGATAATTCTAATTTAAACTGTTGTATCGTGCACTTTTGATTACCTGTGGGGATCAGGTGAAATGATGGTTTTACTCTATAATTACTCGCGTACAGAATGCTTCTACACTGAAACATTTTAGAAAATCGAACCTTAAATTATGTCGCATAGGAGTTAATTCTTTATTTTAACATGGAGCAGATTGATAATCAGATCTTGATAAAAGTCATTCTACTCCCATCTCAGTCCAGATTTATTTCTTAGTGCCCCTAAAAACTGTACATGTTTTTGACCTTAAAAACATTGCGGATTAATAGATTGCATTTAGTGAGCTATTAGTACTTGTAAAACGGATACAAGAGTTGTGAAATGTAGTTTTATTTATACCTAACATTCTGTTCTACACATAATCTTATTATACATACATGAAAAACGCTCCGCGTCAAATGTAATTATAGTAGCGGAAAAAGTATAAATCTCGATCGTTTAAAACCTCGTTCTAATAATAGCTGTGAAAGACGGCATGTTAAAAAACTGCAAGAGCCAAGTCGGAGGAAGGTCGGTCTGTTGAACGCGCATTCAACAACGTGCTTATTCAGTTTTCAATAGCGCTCACGCAACTAGGCGTGTTGGTTGTTTAGACGTTTATCTGAGACGTCGGGTGTTTGAAACGAGACTCGAGACTTCTTGTTTTTCGAAAATAGAAAGGAGAAGACATGGTGGAGCTAAGTTATAGTTTGAAATCGGTTATCTGCCCGCGGGGAGAGTGGGATATTGTGGTAGAGGGGTGGTGGGAGGAGGGTTCGCTCTGACCCGAGTTCTATTCCAAAACGGGTTTACAGCCGCTCGTAATAAATTTCATCCGGAATGTGCGAAGTACGAGCAGTGCACGGCTCTACAGATAAGCGGCGAAATTGTTCTTTAATATAACGAGGAGAGCAAAAAAAAATCCGGCCTCCAAGGGCGTGAGTCACGTAGTCCTCAGTTGACGGCGGACGCATTTCTCCTCTTTATTGTATACGTAATAAAACTTTGTTTAAGACTTTCTTCTTTTATTCGTTCCCCCGCCGAAGCATTTTATATCTTTCCTGTTCAAAATTGGAAGTATAAATCGACCGTCTTCCATATTAAAATGACCCCCTTAGTCACCACCCTCTAGCCCATTTGCTCGTAAGATCCAGCTTGCGATAGTTCCGGATATTCACCATCGGCAAATAGAATTTGATTAGTAATCCTCTCTTCGATCCCGTTTCTCCTCTTTCGATAGACCCTGCAGTTAAACCGTCCCGTCCCGTCAGCTTTTGCAGATCTTGAGCAAATACGACTAGAGTACGCTTAATTTGTTTAAGTATTTCAAATTCCATTGCCATTTGCCATTTTAAAATATTACCATTGTAATATTGAATATAAATATAATTACTACAATACAGTAATTATTATATGTATATCTGATTATGACAGAAGAACTAAATAAGTGCATAGTGTCTGTACAGTGTGCGTAAATAGGGCATGTCTCGGAAGTAGTCTACATCGCAGGGAAGATTCTTACTTCGTTGTGGGCTCTAACGAGGCTCTTGTCACCGGTTGAAACTTCTTGCCTGACTAGGACAGGTTTCTAGTTTAAAATTGTTAATGCAACTTTCGTGTCGTGCGGTACTAGGTCTCTGTCCGTTCTTGCACAGGAGTTCGCATATTCCTCAATGGGTGGCTGCCGGCGCTCACATTTGTTCATATTAAAAAATAATTGTTAAAAGGCGATAAACAATTCCCCAATTTGGTAATTTTCACGGCGCGGAAAAGTGAATTTTGAATACAGGATTCCATTCGCAAGTTACAATTAAGTAACTTTTTTACCTTAGAAAAAATATTTCTATGGACTCTATTTGGTGTTTAGTATGACCAAGAAGGAATCGCGGATACTACTATTACAATTTTAGAAATATATCCAAACTGAAATGCACGATGCTGAATTATTTAAACCCCGTGGAGCTGCAAAAACAGTTGTAACTCTTAACTTAGTTGTAAAAGAAAAAACTCAGACTGATGCCCGATAAAAGAGTTTTGAAAATTAATGTAAAGTTTGTCAGTTTTCTCGAAGTTCTTCTTTTCGGCTCAGCCTAGTTACGCTCCTTTCGGAATTGGATTTTCCGATTCGTGTTTGCCATGGCGACTATTTTTTTGATAGTTTTTATTTCTTCCCATTTAAACAAAACGGTTTTGAATTTTAACTTTTATGGCTGCGTAAGAAAATATTTTGGCCAGTGGCGTTTAAGCCGACGTGAGTGGAATAATGGATCGGTGGAAGAAGATGTTAAGAATTTGGAAGAATTTTAACATTGATATAAAATCGAAATATAAAATTCCTATACTCCCCTGGAGATTCCATGCATATATGTATTGTTAAACTGGTTCTACGTGTCTATCTTAAATTTCCAGCTAGGGGGGAAATTTATATTCCGAAAATAATTGCAAAATTTTCAATTGGGTATCGTACTTTTTGTGTTTTGAAATACGCTATTTAATGTTATAGATGTCTAATATCTGCAATAGTCTAATTATTCACTGAAGGCGTATAATGATTTTCTTTTATATTGGCCAAATCTTCAATAAATTGGAAGTTGCAGGAACACTACGTTGGAACAAACAATGAAGTTTCTTCCTTGACATGGGACCATTAATTTAAAACTTAGTTGGCTTGCCGTAACCGCGAAGTGTCAAATAAAAGCTTTATGTCTTTGGTGAGAGAAATTGCTCGTTTCGTTTGAACATTGCTAACATGTCAGATTTTAACACCAGATTTTCTCTTAAAATTTTAATATCATATTTAAGGGTATACTTAAATATACTGAAAAAAGAATTTCTCATAGTTATATGGTGGTATGATTAAATATTTCTTTAATTCAATTAGTCGTAGTGTATATTTTAATGCTCCTCTGGCACTTGTTTTATTAATACCTTCAAGCGTCAGAAATGCGGTCTGACGGCTAGAATGAGTTAGCTATTCCATGAGTTAGTGACTAATTTTACTTCCTTCTTGTTTTAAGGCTAATTACTTTCTCAACTGTTTCCTCCATCTTTCTAAAGTGAAAAAAGTTCTTTTCTTTCATTGTTGTTCCTTTATATAAAAACGAAAACAAACAAAAAATCGATTTTACGATTTCATCCTAAATGAGTCTGCTTCCTCCTCCAAATTGGATTTTCATTTTGTATTTTCATTTCTTGAAAGATTTTAATTGGACCGTTGATTAGAAATTTAATCCGTTTCCGAATACCGGGAAAACCTCGAAGAACTGGCGCAGAGTTATTTTCAGTCCTGTTATTTTCCACATAAAAATAACACTACTTTTTCTTTTCTTTTAGTAAATTTACAATCGTCTAGTATACTAATAAAGGTTGAGTATTTGTCCAGTCGTACAGTCTGTTTTCTGTTTAAATAATTAGATATAGTTAATAGGTTTCCTATATTTGAGCCTTTATTCAGAGACTCTGAACATGTCTGGATCCTATTTTCTTCAGTACGAAACGCAACCAATATCAAAGTGGTAAGGTGTCCGGAGGCTAGGCTCACAGAAGAACTTGAAGATAGTGAAAAGATAGAAACGAGGTCCTAAAGAAAAGAAAATAGAAATTCGCGTCTTGGGTGGAGATCGACGAACTGAGTTGGGATAACCCGGATCCGTTATCCAGGTTTCTGCAAACCTGATATTGCCATATTTTAAACTGCAATTAAAGGCTGGTTAAACAAATATATGCTTACGAATTAGCCAAAGTCATAGCAAGTATTCATCTATAAACATTGATACTTATAGCTATTATTTAACGTTTCGTACAACATCTTAATTATTAGTTAGAAGAAATGAAATTTTGTTGGATGAAACTTTCCGAGTATTTAACCTAAACACAATTATTTGTAATAAATCACTTTCCCGTCTTCGTAGTTTTTGCCTTGGCTTCCTTGGAAGTTTTCCAAGCAGACTCTTGGTGGAAATTTCGGGGGTATAAGATATCCCGTCCTGGAAGGACTTCCTCCTGCAAAAGAGATTAGAAGCGATAATTACGAAGTTGGTCCATAAGGACTGCCTTTAGCGTATTTTAATCGCCGCGATAAATCTGCTCTATTTTACTATCGGTTTAATTGTCTTTGGGATTTTTTTTCGGTTTAACGTTGGGCCATAAAATTGTCCCAAAATGTTGTCGGGGATCGACAGAAAAAAAAGACGAATCTTCCGAACGGATCCTGATTTGGTACGCGGGTGTTCTGAATGGCTGTTACGCGCTGGAATTGTCGTGAACGTAAACTACAGATGTGTCCTCTTATTGCCTTATGGTGTTTCTCCTTTTCTCGCTTTCGACAATTATTGCCGACGTTTATGCCTCGGAATTGCTCTTCCCAAATAAACGACGTTACTTCTCGTAGTATATTGTCCAAGAAACATGATTTTCCTTCTCGTCTCACTTATATGGTCCTCTGCTAAATCAGAATCAGCTTCTTTTTATTAAGCAACATTTATAAATTGTTCATATACATTTATAAAATCGATTAGTATAGTGACACTGTGTAAGTACTGTGATAAGTTATGGCTACTGATGATGACTAGAAGCCGAAACATCGGAATGGCGTTGATCTGGCTAACGACCAAAGAAGCGAGACGAGACAGAAAATAGGCCGAATGATGTTTATAGTCCACTGCCTACTACAGTTTTGGTCTTACTCTTTTTTAACATCTACAATTTTAAAATAATATATAATTTTGTTCTGCACTAAAGATTGTACGTTGATTTTAGTGTTTAAGTATTTGGTACTTTTTAATTTATTTGTACTGCACCGTGTTGTTTAATGCATTCGAATTTGAACGATAATGTGGACGGTCACATGATTCTGTCTCGGTAGTTGACACATGATATGGGGTATGACAAAATCTCCAGCAAACTTCGCAGTGGACTATTTATTTCATAATAACCTTATAATAATTATCAATATAATTGAGTGATTTACCTGAACTACATTGGGTGTTGAATTTACAATTACTGTAAAATAATGCCCACAGCGTATAAATTATTTTAGCTTTAAACGTTCAAGAGATTTGTCAATGCTACATTGATTATAAGAAACTTGAGTCTTTAGTTCACTCCTTTATTCCGGGTGCAGCACTTTTAACCCTACACTGGTTAACCCTTTTTATTTTCTCAGACGATAACGTTCTTTAGGTTTGCGCTAGTCGTTTGTGGTTTTATCCCTGCAGAATTCTAATTGACCTTATTATCTCGAGAGGGGGGCCGGTTTGTCGGTTGCTAAGCAGCCAAACGGCTGGCCGCTTGCCCTACCATTATCATATAAGCCGCTTCTCAAATGAACATTTATCAAATCCCTCTATACTTTATAATCATGGCCCTTTTTTCTAATGGCGTGTCGTTAATAAATTAAATGACTGGGCACAGTTTCATATTTCTGAGGAACTACTCCGTTCCTTTGCCGACGATACGGCCATCAGGTAGGCATTGAATTCTGTAAAGACTGCGTGGAATACAATTTATGAAAATCGTCCTTTTCATTTTAGACAGAAGGTCGAAATGTAATTCTTTATATTACGGAACATCTTTATGAAATATCTTATTTCACGTTCGTACTTAAGGATGCAGCCCTGACAATAAACATCCAATAATAAAACAATTCCACAATAAAACCGGAACTTCGCTCGGAAGGTTGTGAAGAATAATTCCATCAATAGATAATAATGAAAATAAATTCAGATATTGTCAATTGTGAATTAAGGGAGTTGTCATTTCTTACTTTTTGTTTTCAACAAGTTTTAAATGTGGATCGATGCGGCCGAAAATTAGACTCAATTTATTTGATCGCCGCTAGCCGGTTTATTTAGTTAACGTGCCATTTCCCAGTTCGGGAAGGGCGGCTCAGGCGTGCTTTAGAAATTCTGGAAATTCTCAGGCAAGAGGGCGACTCTTAGGCCATTGTCCCGCGTAATGATAATGAAATGCCCTTGCTAACGTTTTCGGAATGGCGTCATTTGAACCGAAATGACGTTGCAATTTTTCCGGGACGGCTCGTTTAAGGCCCACTGTGCTCTGATTCTAATCGGGAATATAATCCATCGTCTGGATTTGTATATATTTCATGCGGACTCGCTTCAAAATAATTTTGCTGGTCGTAAACTGCCGGCAATTTGATCTATAATATTTTAATGTAATTCAATTTCATTAATCTTGACATATCTTCAAGCAGATCGGGCAAGGCGTAAAAGTGGTGGTATTCCGAACACTCGCGGATCTCCCTATAATTTTTTATATTTTCTATTTCTTACTTTATAGAAAGAAGTTGTGGAATTATACAGCGCCTAAAATCGATTGACTTTGGGTGGTGCTACATGAATTTTGATGAAATATATGTTTCATAAAATTAGCAGCTTTCTCTATTTATTTTCAGTATTTTCACTTAGTTATAAAGAGAACGACAAATACACTGAATACACAAGATGTATATAGATTCACCATTATTGTTTCTTCATACAGCATATACGTTAATAAAGTTTTTTTATGTGCGTAGTTCTTTATGCATTTTTTCAATTTTATTACTTCATTTAATAACAGAAATGCGTTACCGTAGTTATATATAACGCGCGTTGAACAAACATGAAGCATAAAACTGGACTTCGCCTATTTTCTTTCGGCAGTAAAGAAGGTCGGCGGGAGGTCTGAAGTAATAAGACCTGGCTTACCCTATAAATGATGGAAAAAAGAACTAAATGTTTGAAAAAGTAATCGACATAAGTCCTAAGATGTGGGATTTTATAGTGGCATTAATCTACGTCAGTAGGTCCAACACCTGGCGATGTGTTTTACCGACAGGTACATTCTCTCGTAACGTCAGTAGGAGCTAAAAAATTAAATCGTAGGGTCGTTTAAAGTTAAAAGGTAAATGAATACGTGTAATAACATCTATGTAATAACAAGGGCCTGTTTTCAAAGGTGTTATATAACAATTTATTAGAAAAACGTATTTAAAATCTGGATTAGTATCATGTTTTCATGATATATTCTGGTGAATATTGACCAATACCAATAACACGACTGTTTCCGTTTCGTTACATACTTCCATAGTTTCATTAAATTTTACACTGATAATATAGGTTTTCAGACCGTCTAACATTATCCACTCAAGCTGTCGTACGACTGTCTTTATCGTTATTTCTAAAGATTATATCTAACACCGGAGTACGAATCTTGCCAAAAAAGATAAAGCTGTAGATGTCGGATGTGTGTTAGGAACACTTCACCGACCCCAGGTTATAAATTCACTCGGTGAAAGGGGACGAGAGGACGTTAATCAAAGTTTATTTCCTTTCTTATCCCGTAATTTTCTTATACACAACCGATTGAATTATCCTGTGCAAACGACCTGCGAAAGTTTACGCTACGTTTTAAACAATGATCGGTCCACAGTTCACAGTCCAATTTTCACTAGTTTCAACAATTCTATTCTTAACTGTGCGGAAAAAAACTTTTTTGTAAGTACTGTCGAGGGCGTGCTTATAATTTAGGAAAACCAATTAAACCCGGCCGGATTTACGCCGCGGGAGTCCATTGTTTGCCGGCGACAGATAAGTTTCCGGAAAAGAGGGAAGTGTATATGATATAGTGGAGCTCTAGTGAAACGGCCTCGAGCCCCGGTGTCTATATAAATCATTCGATTGGGTTTCAAGTGAAGTGAAATAATCGCGCTTTGAAGGGGAGCCAGCCGCAGGAGCCCCCGGGGGCTAGCCAGTTAACAAAAGGCTGCCCGCACTCTCCAACACCCCCGTTGTACGCGCTAGTGAAAAAAAATAAATCAACGGACCCGAGAAATTCGAAATTTCGAACAATTTTCGGATTATATTCCGATCCACCGAGTTTCTGACCGGACGAGTGGGGCAGTGGTAGATTTTAGCCTGAAGTTATTTCGCAGTTGTCATATTTTTTTTATGACGAAACTGGTCGCTCAACAATCCCCGCAATGGGAGCAGATGTTAACACTGTTTTATGTGTATGGTCGAACCCCTCCCGAATCATACCTCTCATTTTGTTTTTCAATATTGTTTGTTGAAGCGACAACCAAACTAGGAACAAGCGAGGCTTCTGCGATGCATCCGAGTGTGCACATTGCACAGTTTTTTTCTTATTTTCTATAGCGCAAGGAAATACCTTATGCGCTCTCTTTTCTTATTTTCTATGCCCGTTGTTAGCCTTGTATCACTTATGAATTTTAATAGTTGGTCTATTGTCTCTATGTTATTGTGTAGTGTTTTTTCTAAAGTTTTTTTACAAGTTTCCCCTTTCCTGTTTTATAATTTTTTGTATTTTATTAGTATACGTTCCAGTGTTATATATGTGTTGCATCTTTCGCATTTGGGTTCACATTGCAGTTAAGGTTGCTGAACAGTGCAAGCCTATTTACATTTATAAAAAACGTATAAAATAATTTGTCGCTGTAGAATTCTTCTTATCGTATTTTTGTTATTTGCGACGTTTCGTGACGTGTTTTAGCCCGAGAAAGTGTCTAAAAATGTTTTGATTGAAATTATATACGATTTGTGAAAGTATTACTGTAAGCATCATCGGTAACAAAATGCTTTAAACTATGTTGAGTTTCTATCGGTTGAGTTTTATCGGGGACGATAATATTCTATTTGAACTTCCAGACCCCATACCGATAACACTTAAAACCTCAGTGCATCACAGTGACATTATAACTATGGCTGTTTGAAAACCTCACCTATTATTTTGTTTCCCTTATTACGTTATTTCATTCCTTTTTATTCATTATAATTTCCTTTTATGAGCTGAATTTCTATACATTCAATTTTACAACGAACAGGTCGTTTTATTGCACGAGTACTTAACCTGTTAGATGCCGACGACTTAAGAGAAGGGTACAAAATGTCACAAAGCTTTTGACGGAAGCGGTCGGGGAAGTACAAAGTGTTAAACGACTGTGACCCCCGCTCGACAGGCAATCGAGCCTCTCCCGACGTTGACTCGTTCGATAAACGGGCTGAAGAGAGTTTCCCTTTGACGCACGGGGGAACACCGTCAAGAAAAGCCGGAGGGAACAGATGGCTTTTAGACGATCAAACCGTCTTTGAATTAACTTCAGATGCGTCCCTTATGGTCAGGTCCCATCTGTCCACCCTAGTACGTCCTAAACATCAGTTTCAACCGGTAGCAATAGCTGACTATTAGCCGCACTACCACGGTCTAGTGAATACAACTCTGACAACGCTAATATTATGTATTTTTTTTAATAAATACTAATTTCTTACCATTATTTACCACGATTAATAAAATTAATTAATTGTCTTGGAAACCATTCGTTGAAATGTACACGTATGAAAGTTTTCATGAACCGAAATCGAAGACGGTAAGAAAGATGGGTGTCATTCAAGTTGTATTCGGCCTTTACAGGACCGCAACCGTAAGGGGGATGCTTTCGAATTGAATATGAGAAACTAAGCTGGTGTGGGTGGGGGGTGTAGAGCGGGGAAGGCTTCATTAAAACTCACCTTCCCCTTTCGGTCTGGATCTTCACACAACCCCTAAGGTTCGGCACGGGCATCCCAAGTCAAATCCAAGTTTGCCGCGCTCATTCAATAGCCGACCCTCCTCTCCCCTTCCCAACAAATCCGGGGATTTCAGGACTCATTCTTCGCATCGACAGAACTTTTATATATATTTTGAAGGTTTTTATGCGTGGAATCCGCCGAGAATTCGGAATAGTTGCACGAGACTGAATTTGACTTTCGACCACCACAAGTAGTGGATATAGTTAAACTGAACATTATTTCTTCGTCGTGAACACCAAATGGTTGTTGTGTGGTAGTCAGTTCTGATTATGATTTTCCCTGTTAATATGAATTTTCACCCCTCCGTGAAAACATATTACCGATATTGTTCAAGATGCAAAACGTTTCAGAACGTTTGGTTACAGGTTGAGATTGGATGAGAAGAGTGGGACGGCGGGAGGCTGTGAATGCGTGCCGCGGTGGCCATCGAATATTTGTAGGTCGGATAGGGCCGGGTCGATTCCCATGAACCAAACCAATAAACGGAAAAATACCGGTCCCCCATACCCTTTCTCTTCCCGAATTCCGATTTTTACCCTCCAATATTCCAATAACGTTTGTTTGTCAGGAATGTTTTTCGGTATTTTGGCAACTATCGCAGCCGTGAAAATAAGTGAAATTTGAGCGAGGCTATGCTCCTCGCTTGAATCGGACAAAAATACAATGCCTGGCGCCGTTATGGTTAGTGCAGAAAAACATACGTTAAATTTGAAGTGTAATATTTAAAAAAGGTTACGTGTCACTGCGTAATATCTGTTAGGGATTTCTATATTATCTTCATTGGCCACATGAGACATATAAACCATTCCGTTTACGTCAAGTACAAGTTTGTAAAAACAAGTAGTATTTTCGTATAGAAAGATTTAGTGTACAGTTTTACACAACTTCGTTTTTTATCAAGCCCAAGGAATGTGGCCCTTCTTGGTATTGCTCGTTTTTGCCGTATCCTCAACGCAATCGTGTTCCCGCGACTGTGAAATTGTTTGCGATACGATTACAGAAGTTTGCCGCCTGCGAAAAGTTTCGTCCGAACAGTTTTTGCAGTTTGGCGAATAAGGCGTTTCTGTTGAGTGCAATATGTGTACAACCGCCAGTTCGAGAAGTTTTGGGAGTAGGGCCCTTGAATTTAAATATCGGTATTATACTTGAGTAAAGATCAATGCCTCTGAAGAACCTACTATCTAAAATGTTAATTCGCTTTCCCTGTCGTGTGGTAAAATATGATTACCAGTAAACATACAACCATCATTCGTGATTGGAGTATTGTACAAATGAGGTCTACATTTTTATAATATAACTTCTGGATAATATTAAATTTTTAAATATCCGCAAGAGATTCCATCCCAGAGTTATAAAAGCTCGTCGATAAATAATTTTGCTTGTGCAAGCAACAATGACTAGAAAAACGTCTTAAATATCCATACAACGAAGGCCGAACGAAACATTATGGCCGCTGAACTGTTACGCAACTTCCACATTAATTATGCCTAAATGACTCCACGCCACACTGCGGAAAAAGCTACTGAAGAAGGCGAGCAGCCGAAAGTATGAAGTATTGCTGAGCGTCTGGTTCAAACTACGTAGCTGGCAGTTGAATCGGTTGGGAAGGGTGTCTATCTCCAAACAATATTTTTTCTGTTAACTTCGGTTTTTGTTGGAGCTCACCATATTTGAACTTACCTGTAGTATTTATTTCATTGACAGCTGTTTTTCTATCTGAGGAATTACTAAATCCTGAGGAAGAGCTGAGGAATCGCACGAATGACAATATTCATACCGGGTCCCGTAGGAATGAAATCGAATTTCGACGTTGCAAAATTCTCCTCGGAAAAAAGAACCGAGAGTTGTTTCAAGTGCAAACATAAGTTCTTGAAAGTATTGGAGATCGCATTTGCTATGCTGCCGTGTCCTGGTATTCGATTGTTAAAGTGGCCGGGTCGATGGGAATGGACATTGGGTCTTGGGTGGACTGGGGCTACCTAACGCACTCATTAGTTTAATTGGCGTTCGGTTCTCTTCCATCCCTCGTCTCTACTCGTTCTCTAAGTGGTTGATCCAGTTTGCACCCTTTGCCTCTACCCCTAATTTCCCATTAATATCTGAGCTCCAATCCTAGGAATTGGATTCGATTCGGGGCAGATTTATGTCACACTTCTACCGGATTTACGATTTATTACGAATTATTGAAAGATTTTAATATATTTAATGTGCACTTTAATTTCCTCTTAATAATCTTCTTTGTGTTTATGTATTGAACTGTGAAATACAAATATAAATACCGGTGTGGTCCGGTATTTATGTTTAAGTCTTCAAACACTTCAACGCTCGGACGTATCAACTTTTGCAAATATTCCTTGGGATTAAAACTCTTTGCACTAACCCGAATAATATATTTATATTTGTTACCTGATAATTTAAAGCGGTCCTGTTTTTTCAACCGTTATACCTAAGGAACGAGAGTATAATCCGTGTCAGAAATTAATAACTGTTATTATAAATAAATAAATACGTGTCGCGAGGTGGAAAGTAAAACATCAACAAAAGCAACAAGTGCGGCCGCTGTGTACCTCAGCCCTCTGGCAGTGCTGGCTGCCTATTTCTCTGTGCCCTCGCGTTACTTCGGTTTCCCTGTATCTTCCCTCTTTCTCTCCCTCTTCTCCCTTCTCTCTCTCTCTCCCACTATTTCCTCCCCTCGCATATTCAACTTTGTCCTACCAAGTTAAGCAGACTTTTCCATTAGAATTTACTCCACCGACATTTTTTCGATTAATCCGAGAAATCGGGATACGCACATGTGAAACTATTAACGCGATTTCAATAATTTGTTAGTTTTAATTTGTGAGTAAATTGTATTTTTAAGTGTCCGTATAGTAGTATTTCGGTGGTATGCCTTTCCGCCTACACTAGCCGAGGCAATCAATACATTCGCTGGGGTTCTGCGTCTTAAACCACACCCCTTGATGATTTGTAAGAACTAACTAGTATTTTTCTTATTAAAAAACTTTTAAGATATATTATTTCCAATTAAGCATACTTTGTGTCATGGATGGGGGTTTGAAACATATGTTACGTACTAAATTTTGTATAACGTGGTTATGCAATAAAGGAGAGTAAGAAATCAATTGGCAAGATTGGTAAGAATATCATAGAAATTATTATTTATTTTAAACGTCACCACATTTGAAAACAATTCGTGAAAAACCTTAAATAACTCACTGTAATTCTGAAAATATTAATGATTTATGTTAAGTATGTATTCGGTTTTTTATCCTTTGGTAGTTTTTGATGAGTATTGTTTTGAATGTTGTTAATAATCCGTCAGAATTTACTGCACGATAATGAATTTCACCGCCGTGAGTATAGGTCTAAAATTTGGGTTGAATTCGGCGCGTCCGTGTAGGTGGCCCTGTTTGATCATAATCAACAGCTCAGGTTTAGCTCAGGATTATTGATATGATTGAGCATTATACTTATTGTCGTTTGTTGCTTGGCAATCGACTTACTCGGGAGTGGAGTGGGCTCGGCTCGAGGCGGAAGACAATAGAGGCGAAGGGAAGAAGGGACGCCGCCCAATCAGCCGACCCCGTTTCATTCGTCCTTTTCTTTTGACGAACAACTCCCCAAAAAACAATTTGAAACCGGTTATTGTTTGAGTTGGAGAACAAGTTTCCTAATTACGGCCAGAAGATAATTAGTACGGATAGTGGAAGTTTCCTCGGTATCGTATTTTATTACCGGGAGAGGGCTCACTGTCGAAATGTTTCCGCGATATTGAAAGGTATTTACTCTGATGAGTGTAATTGTTCATTTAAAGGTTCGGGTTATTAATTAGGAATAATAATTGGTACGGGACCGAATAAAATGAATAAATGTAGTATCATTATTCTCTTTCCTCGCGTCTCCTTTGCTTATAAGACTCCCCTGTTAGCACTATCATTGCACTGTTACTGCCTGTATACGTCGGCAACTTGATAATGATCTAAAATAGGATCAAATATGTGAATGGAGACGGACTATGCTAACTTCGACTATGTTCCGAACCACACCGACCGCGAAAGCAAGTACGTTAATTGAGCAGCTTACCGAAGCAGATTCTGATGTTCCCTTTTCCTGATTGTCCGTTATATCAACCTTAAAGGGAAATGGTACATTTGATGATGGCGAGAAGTCAAACGGCCTATCATATTACATAGGACCAAAAAGGCGAGAAGTGAAAAAATACGTTAGTGTTAAAGAACGTAGTAAATATTGAATAAAATAATTATAATTTTATTATTAGTAATTTTTGACTATATTGAACAGTGAGAGAGATGAATTAATTAAATAAAAGCTAACTGAACCATGCTAGAATTAACCATAATGAAAGGAAGTTATTAATTAATTTATAATTAATTAAAATTATAATTGACGAATATATATGAAAATATTGATACTTTGTTATTCAGTAAGGCGACATGTACTCGATATTAATAGACTGGGAGCCGGGTGACGAAGCCGGTTGGGTGGGTGCGGTATATCGTCGTGGTAGAATCGTGTTAGGCGTTTCAATATAGTCCCGAAATATGGGGAACCGTGTCGCTCATTTCCCAAAGGGTTGTCGGGGGAGTATACGCTGGGCGAGGGAGCCACGACGGCGTTCTAATGAATGGGAAGATATTGGAGTTGCTTACAAGGCGAGCTACTTCTTCGCCGCAAGCCGACATGAATTTACAAATTCCGCTTGCATTCAAACCAAGCAACGCAGGATTGAATTGGAATTATTGAAAAGCTGTCTTTTTATTATCCCAGCGATTGACTGAAGACCCCCCGAGGGTTTCATAGTCAGAATTAACGAGTGGCCGTAGGTGAAAACGTATGACGTGCCGAATAGAATGGTATATAAATAATACTAATCGATAATATCTTCAGAATTTTCTATATTGACACGGCCGATATAGAAAGAAGAGACAGTGGTGCGTCTGGCTGTAATTTGTCGACATTGAAGCGCGTCAGACGGAAGCCCACCTGTTGTTCAGAGAGTAATATGTAGAATTTGTCTGCTCTTGTTTCAATTTGTCGGCATTTTAGAATCTTGTCTGTTACTGTATACAAAATGTATTTTACAGGCCTTGATTTTGGTAGGATTACCTATATATTAGGTAGATTAGGTAGAATTTGTGTGGTATGACGCACGGAGATATTTACTCTTACGGATTCATTTGAACTAAATAGTAATGGATTTCAGTTATCTCCAACACAAAAACCGAATTTCCGGTCGTATTTTACCGCTTTTAAGAATATAATTCCGTTGGTATTATTTCATAAATTCGTGGCCTCATTTCTTCTTAATGACTGGCTCCCGATAAAGTGTATATATTAGGCCCTCACTACCAGTTGCGAGGTGTTCAGCGAAGAACGATATTATGTCCGGGAATAATTGTTTCGATCTAGGGGATGTTTTGGTTCGATTCCAAAGTATTTTCAATCATTTTTGAATTTTAATTTTATCTCACCTTTTCTCACCTTCGTTCCTCGCCCTCTCTTATCTTGCCCTGCCTCGTTCATTCATCTCAACGATTTCGTTTATACCTTCTTTTTTATACTTTTAATGCGCGTTTCATTGTGTCCATAATAAGAGGGACTCGGTTTAGTGTGGTGGCGAGGTGGGCGAGGGCAGCCCCCCGGCTACACGCGATCCGATAAGATGGCGTGACCGACAAGTGGACCGCTCCTCGGCGGGATAATATCGCTAAGGTTATATCCATAACACGTACCGGCCCTTCTTTCCAAACCTCTCTACTCTACTGACCTACATATTAGCATTCATCGCCTGGCGTTTTTACTTTCCTCCGAACGTGGATTTATTGGCATATAAATTAGGCTTGGGATTCCTTCGCCTTAACTGCGTATGATGTGAATTTGTGACTGCAATTTCTATCTGGGACACCGAGTGTCTTTTTCCATCTCTCAACCCTATAATAAATCTGCTAATCGTAAAAAATGTCTTAAATCGGTGTAAATAATTAAGGAATTTCCCCAAACATACCTACTAACAACTATAACACTATTAACGTATTCTCGGATATATATATATATATATATATATATATATATATATATATATATATATATATATATTCCGGGAGTATTCGTGTCCATGCTAGACAGTATTTTTGAACTGAGTACATTACTTAAAGGGGAAACTAACATGAAAAACGCGTACAAGAAAATATTTGATTTATTTTTGAAGGGTAATACGATGTATTCGCATCGAAGAAGACTGATGATCTATCTATCAGTATAAAATACCAATTAACTGAAACGGAAGAAACGGGAGAGCTGTTGACGAGGACGACGAAGAAGACGGGTAGTTAATTAAGCAGATTTTTGTCCAACGTTGATGGTGCAATTTGTAAATTGACCTCTCCAGCGGCAATAGGATGTAAAAAGCCCTACGACTAATGAATCATTTCCAATCAGGACGATTTAAATTAGTGAGGAATGGAATTCTCTGGAATAATATGATGGTGTACATTACAAGTCAACAGAAAGAACATGAATACGAAGATGCAAAGCCTAAAAAAGAAACAGATCCGACAAAATTAATACAAATAATAATTGTTCCGACTTAATTCATACAAGAGCTACGTCGTATAATATATTTACACCAGTGAAGACATAGTTACATCATCTTACAATCGATTATGGGACAAGTGATTCTCTGTCCTCGCGCTTGACCCCGCAGTGTATGGGTCTAGGAAATTCGTCATAAAATTATAAAATATTACGATGTCATAGGGGCCCTTTATGTAAACTTATTTTTATTTAATGTTCCTGGTCTTTGTGAAACGCGATATGCTCTGGCCTAGACTCCAGGGGATGTGTAACGCGTACCAATCTACTTTTCCTAAACCGATAAGTGGGGCGGCGGGTGCCACCGACATTTCTTCCGACCGACAAGTGGCCCCGATCGCAAGCATCTCTTAGATAAATTCGATTTATATCAAGAAAGGGTCGGAATTCGGGCCCATTTCGGCCTTTCTCCGTTTCCATTTGGCGCGCGGTATTTGCCTTTTTCTTACGATGGTAAGAACCTGGGGGTTCCGAATACCATCGGCTATGTAGTAATATGCTAAACTGCTAAACGAGTGCTACATAGGTGGTCTTGTACAATCTATATCACTTACCCTACGACCCCATAGGCGTGTGGGAAAAGGAAATCGAGACGTTGGAAGTTTTATCACAGACCGGACGTTTAATCCTGAAAGTGATCCCTCCCCCCGCTGAAAGCATAAAGTTTAAAAAAATATTATTTCTAAGAAGAATAATTCTATGAAAGAAGTTTTGTAAAAGAAAATATTATTAAAACGCGAGCATTCTGTGCCTGCCTCTTGCCTTGTCTTGAATGACTGCGGAGTATTTGCGAGATGCGAATTAAATTAGTTCCGTGGCACAGGGAGGGAGGGGGAAGGAGGGGTTTGGTGAAGAAAAAATTCAGCAATAAATCAGACGGTAGGAAGGAAGAGGAGGCTGGACTCGCTCATCTCATTCTCGGGTCGAGGTGTTATATCCCCCTCCCCTCCAATGCCCTGTACACTCTTTAAGACTGTAAAAAGGTGTAATAAATTTCCCCGGGGCCGGCACGGAACCGGTGAAAATTAAAAACCCAGTTTTGGATATGTATACAGTATAACGGACCACCTCCTCCCCCCCATCTCACTCCTTAAAAGAGAAAGGGTCGGGGAGACCTTATCGCATGAGACGGCAAACAAAAAATGGGAAAAGTGGCGGATGACGTGTAAAATATTAAAAACCCGAGGAGAAACGTTTCCTTAAAGTCTGGAAAAAGAGCCGGTTAAATGTCTTAACGGAGAAATTCCTTGCGGTGCGGCTCAGAAAATGCCTTTCTGAAATGGGGACGTTGAAACGATGAAGTGCCCGGACGTCAAGTTCATAGACCGATTGTTGTCTTTAGGTATTTACATAATAAAATTCATATTTTACTAATTTTTTTTTAAATCTGGGTGCAGGCATGTGCTAAATGAAACAGTCAACAAGCTAACCGCCGCGAGACGCAACGATTTTATTTAATTTGTTTTAAGTTCATTTTTAAGTTAGACCCGATGTCACATCGTTTCAACTCGATTTATATTTGCAGTCGCTAGACTCTACTTCTTCTAATTTTTTTTGTTTTTTAAATTAATGTTCATTAATTATCATAATTAGCATATCACACAGCTGACATTGAATTGGGTCCAAGACGCATAATGTTTTTTATTATCCAATAACCAGGAAATTATTTATTAATTAATTATAAATGCCGGTCATATTGTAGACATTAGACTTATTGGCCCCCGTGGCCTGTTTAGTTCCGATCCAAGAATCGAGGTTTGCCGCAGTATGGAAGTATAATTATGTAGTTCGACAATGCTTTCAAACATGCAGATTATTCTGTTGTATTTTAAACTGCATTTTCCAGACCAGGGTGTCATCGGGTTTTGGCAGAGTCGATCTGGCGGGATCGGGGGTTTTCTCTCGGATGATTTGGTGGGGCTTCGCTATGCGGTGGCTTGGGGTAAATGGGTCAAACATAAATATTGATTTGGGTGGCTGTTGTGGAGTCTTAGGGGTTAGCTCAATTCGCAAAGACCCACATCTAGTTCCCTGACCCCTGGCCACCTTATTTTCGAGCCATATTTTTTCAAAGCGTGGAGTATAATTCAGATACTACAACTATCTTTCATAGCTCGGCTTCTTTGATTTTCAAGCTGTACTATTGGCAGCAGTTTCGGTTTACATCTGCCAGCCAAATGCTTAATTTTGTAGTCTATAAATTTGAGTTGGAAATTCCAGTTGCAACCAGTGTGAAAGTGTCCGTGCCTGTATCGTAAGCACAGTGTCATGTACACTCGTTGTCTCGACTAATCGATTTAGACTTAACCTAGTCTAGTCACATATCCCTCACATGAGTCCCTCCGTCATTGTTTGACTAACGAACACTGACGAGAATCCGAAACTAGTCTGAGCTTTAACCAAATATAGTGAGACCGACTCAGGCGAGTCATACTATTCGGTCAGTAACTATTAGTCACGGTCACCGCACCGGCGGTTGACACACACTTTCACTACACGGTTACGCTCTGTGTACTCTTGGTATGTGAACTGAAAACGTCAATTGCTATGGACTAGGCGACCTGATTGTGTCCACATAATTTTATTAGTTCTATCGATATTTTCTTTACACCTATTTTATGTCGAGATAACAAACATCACTTTTGACAAACAAACTTCAATTTTGAGATTTTTTAATCAAGTTATTTGATAACAAAAATCTATATTTTCCGTGAGCTTTATTTCGTCATACACTCTACTTTTTCGTGGTGGGCAACATTCATAATATTGTTTAATTTACCCTCAATATTGTATACATATGTTTATTTACTCTTTTTATTTTTATTGCCTCTATTTATTTCCGAAAGTGGGATCAAGATTTTAATCCACATTTCCGTTAGGAACAGTCTAGTTTTATGCTTTCGTGTGACATCATACGTTACATGGAAGCGAGCATTTCATTTACCTGTGCGAGCTGAGGAACCTTGTTCTTATTCTTTAGCGCTCGTGTCTTATATTCAAATAAAGAGCCTTGGAATTGAATATGCGCGTACTGCAGCGAGGCAGGAGTAGGAGGAAGGCAATTCGAGGACGTTCCTCTAATAACCCTCAGACGTAATATTATTGCCTCGGCTCTGGGCAAAACCAACCGCTCCAAGAGAGGTTCGGAGAGGCCTCCATCCAATTGATTTGGTCGTTTCAGAAACTTCTAAACGGAAAACTCATTTCTATCGTTTAAAACTTTAAATGTTTGTAATCGAGTTTTGTAGTCTAGGAGACACTTTTTTTTAAACTAATGTAGGCGGAGTGGAGATTTCAGATATTTGGAGACCTGCATATGATTCTTGTGTCTGACCATGATATGGCCCTAAGATTGTGAGGTGTCGATTTGAGAGCGGTGGCGTTTCTCCACAGTTTCTCGTCATCCTACGAGATGTTACTAACGTACTGGGTTCGTTAAGCGAATAGTCACTGTAACAATGATCTCACTGGTTGCTTGATTGGAGTATGATAAGCCACTACTGTCACTGTTACCTACACTCGCCCCTTATGGTATTAAGCTGGACTGATTTAAGATTCTCTCCACCATATTACAGAGAGCTTACGCGTATAATTAAACTCCCTAAAGCCTCCCCCACTAATACGTATTAACAAAAGGGAGACCTGCCGGACACACCTGCTGCCTACCGATTAATAACCGCAAGAGAAATTACCCTCTCGACCACACGCCGACCGGATGGAAAAGAAAATACCCATTCGAAAACATAAGAAACGACAAAAGAACAAAAGCTAAGGAAAACTGTATGTAATTTCTAAAACCAAAAACCCCACCGCAATAACAGTGCGGTGGCACTGTGATAGCGGCCGTCCGACAGTTACAGTCGTGTATGGTTATATGACTATTGTAATGGTGACCTGCGAGTGACGATGGCGAAAACAACCTGTTTTCGAAGCAATCGAGTAGAATGCTACGCACCTTTCTATTAAATAAAAATTGACATAAGTATATAAAATCTGGTCGAGAACAGACCTGGAATACTCTCCGGCGCTTACTTATGATTATATGCAGGAGCCAACCCTATACGGTGGATTATGCAGTACATCCCACTTGGTATTCAGCACCAGTACTTGTCAGACTGACATCTTGATTGCAACTGACTGATGGGTCGGTGAGAGGTTGTTGGTGGGGGAGGGGGTGAAGGCGGCCCAGAGCCTGCTGCAAGTTTATGCACGTCTTAAGTTGTCAGATGGTGGCCGTTCACACTTGTGAGCATAAAGCAACTAAATCTGTATATTTAAATTTGCATTGAGTTTGTGTCTACGTCTGTCGCATAACCAACAATGGCCCCACCATTGTTGGATGTTCTTAGCAATAGTGTCTCAATAGGCGAACGAAGGTGTGCGATATTGCAATGTAAAATGAATTGTTCAAATTAATAATCGGCTGCTTCATTGACAATATAAACCGAATTTATATGCTTCTATGAATAAAATGCCTCTCTGTCCTGTCGGCCTTTCAATTCCTGACCTATGACCGAACTGCCAGCGGTCAACTTCAATCAATATATTCATGTCTGCGACAGTTTGTGCAACTCGCATGCTGCAACTTGGGCGGCTCAATCTTGCACTTTGCTGCTATTCAAATGCTGCTCGACTGCTAAGTTTATGTTGGAAAAAAGGTCAAACTCAAAGGAATTAATACTAATGGTGTATTGGAGTTCGAATATAATGGGGTAGAATTGAATTAACTTATTTTAATTACAAGATTGTTTACATTTTTCAACTAAAAGTTCGTAATATAATAAACATATTCGTAATATAGTATTAACGTGAAATAAAATGATAATAAACAATAGAATAATTCATAATAGAACCTGCACAATTAAGAGGGATCCTTCAGGAATTATGGGTAAAGAAATAGTTGCCATCGCAGTAAAGCGAAACCAAAAATTTTTAAGGTGTAGAATAATTTTGATGTTTTAAACTGACAAAAATATTATCATTATAATATATAATCGTGGATAATAGGGGGATAATTGAAATAATATTTGTTGTCATTTATTCCGGCCCAGGTTCTTTAGCCCAACTCGTAATATTCCCGGGAATACTTCTCAACCACGAGAATCAGCGCGGAGAACAAAAAGGTGCGCTTTAACCGGGAAGACGGAGGGTGGTTCTGGGTAGGAGGGGTAATGGAACCCCTGGGCGACCTGGTTTTTGTCAGAGGCGCCTAATGTAAATGAGGTCCGGTGGTGCCTCCTCCGCTGTTTTCTCCCCTTTCTTGTGTGTTCTTTTCTCCGACTGGCGAGCACTAGCGGGACGGGGACAATGACGGAGTCAGTGGGGGAGGAACGGAACGACCGAGATTTATGGGAGGACGAAGAGGCGTCGCCTGAGAAAGGGGACGCCTTATATAACCCTACCGGGAAGCCAAAGTTTTATTTTCTTTGTTACCCGCCACTCCAACTTGGCCATTAGATTTTTATAATTTTCTATAACACGACAACAATCATACGCTCGTTATTATAAAAGATGATTCTGTAGGCTTGGGTTCGACCTGATGTTTTTATTGAGTAAATGAATTGCTTAAATATATATGTTTTGGTTTATTTTAATTTATAATGTTTTCCTGAATTGTTCGGGTGTTAACGGGAGGAGAGGAAATTGGGCTCGAATGCGATTTCTTTTTTCTAATATTTGTGCAGACATGCATGTAATTGATCATTTTCTGGATACCAGTGCCTCTGCGACAGAATGTAGTTCGCCTTGTAGTTTTAATAAAATATTGCATTGTAATGTTATCACATAAAATAATGACGATACGAGTATTGTTCGGTTGAATAAAAGAAACTGTGATAAATGAATCGGAAGAGAATGTATCGAAGAGATGATGTATGATTTTTCTTTGTTATTCAGCGTCCGGTTTGATTCCCTCCCCTTCACCCCGTTATATTTTATTAAACTTCCTCCCACCATCTTCTGTCTCTTTCTAGAACACAGACGACAATATTACTTCCATCTCCGCCGGCATCCCCTCTCGCTCTCTCCGTTTAAGTAATGGATCCCCGGGACACCCCATTTGTATATTCAAGAATTATTCGTATTCTCCACTTTTTCAACGCGCCTTGTCTTGTCGGCCTTTTCCTTTCTTCTTCCTTTTTCTGTTCTCGGTCCGAGTCAAGATATCAGTTCTCCGGAATCATCGAATTTTATTCCTAACTTTTTTTATATTTCCTTTAAGTCGTCAAAATGATTGGAAATATGAAATACCGACGTCAAAAGGGGTGTCGAATCAGCGATGTTTTATTCTCTCGAGGGAACATGGAAAAAGCAGATTTCTTTAATACTTTTTCTTCTCGCTAACTAAACGAATATTCTTGGAACAGCGAGTTCCCCCATTTCCCTTAGGCGATGGAAAACACTGATAATATGTATGAAGAAAGAGAAAATTAAATACTTTATATTTTGCTAGTTTTGCTACTTCATTTATCAGACTGTCAGTTTTTTATCTTAGTACAACGTACATTATTTAACGTATTTGTGGGCTATATTGTAAGTTAAACATATCTCGGTTTCTCTTCATTGTCAATAACACATTGTAGTTAATGGAATCGTAAGATACGTATGTCTAGTTTAGAGTCAAATAGATACACGAGTAATGGCGTTAAGTATTGCGCCATTTATTTAATTAATCCATTTATTTAATTAATATATATTCATTACTAAAGATCTTCAGACTTTATTATAGTTGGGATATGCTGGTTTATGCCTCTTTTATACTTTGAAAATTATTGAAAATGACATTTTATATCTTTTCATTTGTTGGAATGGACGGTATTTATTGAGCGCTACAAAACGAATAGGGTGATTATATGACGGGAAAAAGAAATGTTCTAATAAAACGGGAGATGCTGCTTTTATTATTTATTGTCAATTATCAATAAGGTTTTATATAAAATGATAAGTTAATTTGAAGTGGTAAAATATTATTGTTCCTCCCACTCCCCATCCCCCCACGGGTCCGGTAGTTGAGTTAAATAAAAAAAAGAAGCTTCCGATGGAAATTAAATCTTTATGACGCGACATTAAATTGTGAACATTGATTAAAATGCTGCCGCGGGCCGTGTCCGGCCGGGGCCTCGTAGGTCACACGTCGGGCCGATGCTCGTAAAACGTCAGTACAACGCCCCAGAATTTATTGCGATACATTTCGCCTCCGGTCCTGTTCGGAGCTTACCTCTTGTGACAATAACATTTTTGATATAATTTTTTCTATACCACTCTTTCACTGGGTTCTCAATTGTTTAATTATTTTAGGTTAAACCGTTATATTTTATTGGTTACAGCAAACTGGAAATGAAATACATTCATCGTGTCATATCACATACTAATCTAAAGACTATGTTTTGATTGTATTGTTCATAATTTAATTACTTACTATACTTTATGAATGGTCTGTTAGACCGGTTTCCGCTGCCTGCTCTCTTTAGTAGCTTTTTCGTCTGTAGGGGTGTTGTCTTTGTAATGGCATTCCAAACCATCGAAAAAAATACGTTGGCGTTAGCATTTTGTGTAATAATATATATCTACCTGTATATATTTAATGACGCCATTCTCTAACTAGATTGTAATTTCTCATAAAAGGGTAACTCAAATTTACAATATACTTTTAGCATTAATTTTATAATACTGTTATATTAATTTTGTGCTAATTGAACTTTCTTTTTGTTGCAGGTAAGCCCTGATTGATTAGCAGCGCTGATATAAGTAAGTCATAGGATACTGTTAAATTCATGACGTTGACGTTATCACTTTCATTTCTGTAACCGCACGAAAATTTAATTTCCTGCAGATTAATTACTAATTGTAGGCGTATCACATGCCTTCCCCCGTTAATTAAATACGGAGAATTGTTATTCAATTCAAACGGCTTATTCGTTGTATTTAATAATTTAATAAATCCCCTTCTGTGCCTCGACATTATATCGTTCGGTTTGTGTACGTATCAACAAAATGCGTCCGCGATTCAATGTTTTTTCTGATAAGTGTTATTTTGAAAAGTTAAGTTACACTTTCGGTCGATTCTTTTTCTTTGAAGTTATTATTCAGTTTATGTATGTACTTAAGGGGTTCTTGATCGTTCCGCTGAACTGTATTCAAATTCAGTGGACTATAAAATGTAATTACGAAAATCGAAAGGATGGGTAGTTTATTAAGAGCGTTGGTCTCGAGTAGCAGTTATAATTCCTATCTCTTCTTCTTCTTCTATAGTCAGAAAATAATTCGGGGAGTTTAATTTAATCGCATTATTTCTGTTTTAAGTCAGTCCTTAGAAGATTATCGATACTAATTTACAGTAATTATAAAACTGTTAGGCCCCTAGTATCGAGTATACAGCTTTGTGGCCAGTGAGTTTGAGCTAGGTTTAGCATATTTCCTGATGTGTCGGTCCACCTTTATGGTTGTGGTTGGGAGAGGAGGGGAGTTGCCTATTTCAGGGAGGTAGGCAAAAACTATGGGAGCAATTTGGAAGGCGGCGAAGGGGAGGTGGTGGGGTCGGCGTAGCTATCTCCCTAAATTAATTATATTCACGGGGCCCCTAAATTGCCAACGGTTTCCGAAATTTTAATGCTGTCCCGCCCTGGCTCGGTTAATCGCTTCGACCCACCGTTTGTTCGCCGGTTAAAAAATATATGGAACAAAAAAAGAACAAGCGACAAACTCAGGGGTAAATATTGTGCACGGAGCAGCGGCGTAATTTCTGTCGCCTGAAAAACTACTCCGCTTTTTTGTCATTTTTAAAGTAGATTCTTCCCTTATTTATTGTATACGCCCGGAAAAATTAGGCATCGGTATAATAGGAATTACCCTTTACTTCTTGGTTGCCCAATATGATATTGCTTTGTATACTGTGTGGTACCTGAAACCGCCCTCGAATATTCCATCGGCATTCCTATGGTATGCCATATCCTCGCAAACAACCAAAGGAAGGCTAGACTCCTGGTTGAATAGAATAAATTATATCCAAACACTACTTATGAACGCTAAAAACTTCTTAAAAACTATAATAGAAACATAATGTCACTATTAATAGTATTTAAATACAAACTTAATAATTTAAAACAAATAGGTTGAGTACATAAAATGGTCTCTAATTAACTAAAATATGTTTATCGTGTACATTTAAAGTATATTTTAATTTGAACTTAACTATTATAGGATTATTTAACTCTTTAAGATGATTAAATATGGATTTAGATTTTTTTCTGGGAAGGGTGTCGATCTCTAATTTTGTGCCGGAACACAGAGGGCAGTTGGTTAGGGCAACAGGTGTTTTCGTCTTGCTTCAGGTTCTATTACCGTCTTAGTAATAACTTTTAATTATAATGTAATCTCGCTCGGCGTGAACGCCAAGCTTTTATTCTTGCCTCGAAACTTTTTTTCTTGTTTCATCCCGAGAAGAATGCGGTGGATACATTCTCTATCTTTGCGGTACAAAAACGTGACATGTTGTGATAAGTGGCGTCTGAGTTAATTTTTCTCAGATGAATTGATGGAATCACCCATTCCCGTAATCAAATTTTTAAAGCGGATTATTCCGGAAATAGGAAATTATCTTCTATTTGGCCCAAATATGCATATTTTATTTGCATTTGCGACCATTAGTAACAGGAATGAGTAAGATGTTATAATACCCCATTACATGATTATAGTACAAGCAATCTCGTCTAATTTACTTTCGTTACAATACGATTTCTGATGTTGCGTTAGTATAAAATAACTCGAAAATACTCCGTGAACGAAAAACTAGTACATATACAGTCTCTAAGAGGGAAAGATTTTCACTGAGGGAATTCTCAGAGAATACGCCTGACGGTTTTTTTTCGCAGTGGTTCGGGATTGCCGGACTGACAAATGGTCGAGTCAGAATGGGTTTCCCCTTCTGTAGCTACCATCAATAAATAAACAGGAGCGAGAAAGCTACCTGTTACAGGCATGTATAAGTATCTACCACGTGTAAACTCTCACCAGCATGGGATCGACGAGGAAAACTGAACGCTAGGTATATTCGGGTTTAAAACAAACCGTAAGCTAATTTACAACGTATTTCTAAATGTTACTTGTAACCAAATTTCAGAGTGTTTAAAAATGCCGAAAGAATAGAAAACGTGCAAGCGGGATCGTCGGGAAGATACATTCGCGGTATGAGATGAGGCGTACGGATTCGTCGCTCAGGAATCTCGTTCTGCAGACACGCCGCAGACTAATTAAACGGGCATAAGGCGTACAGCAATATACGAAATATTGGCAGTTCTTGAGGTTTTCTGTTCTTTACTGAAGGCAAAACGTTATCACCGGAAATTCCTGCTACCGTGATTCAAAACCCTTCGATATTTCCGAGGCCAAAAGGGGTTCTAGTACGCTAACATGGAGAATCCGACACTACCAAATTGGAAGAAGAGTCCCTTTATAAAGAAATTAAACCGATCGGTATCAACGTTGCCCATTTAACGGGCAATAAGTGATACCAGAAGTATATATAGGCGATATGAATAGATATTTTTTTCATCAGGTTGTAGCATCAGGGTTGGCTAATTGGTGCATAAACTTCGACGTTGTTTGCATTATTAGATAGATTTTGTCGGGACGACGAGAATGACGGGGGTTAGCGGACGTCGTGGGGCCTGTAGTTTGGCGGTAATGTCGGGATCAAAGCTAACATAGGAGGCCCCGCATTGTAACACCTTTCAGCTGGGGGTCTTTTGAGGGGGGGGCCAGTACAGTGGAGATTCACAGGTGGCTCTCTTTGTGCCGCCGCTCTGTAGGGGGGGCCCGCAGCTCGCCTGGAACCGTACGCTCTCTCAGACCCCCATTTCTTCAGGATAAAGCATCAGTTCACCTTCCGTGTACTCCCACATGTCCAGCCTGCTTGTTGTTTCTCTCCATTAAGCCCGACGGCCTCTGTCAAGTTTGACGCGAACGCGCTCCTACGTCCACGTGACGGGACAGGGGTAGGTCGTTTTGTTCGGAGGAAAAGTAACCCTAACGGAGATTCCAGTGGAGATACCAACGGCGAGAATGAGCCCACGGTGAAGAGGACCGGTCGCCAGGCCTGCAAATACTTTGTTGGTATCATTTTAAATATGTTCTACATTGCATCACAACACTTATGGTTTTGGTACCTCAAATCTCCATGGACCATGTCAAATACATTGATCTATTGAAATAAACCACGCCATCCGTGGAATGTGAAAGACTGGGGAGGTGGTCTTTTATTAAACCAACAGAATTGAGGGTTCGCTCCCTACGTCCACCTTAGCGAAAGTGGTATAGAAAGGTTCTTCCGTTGATATGAACGGAAAATTGATAAAGGAGGTTTTTGGAGAGGAAGGAGGCAGTTTGAGAAACTGATAAGAAAAAGTGAAAAGAGAGAGACTCTAGAGAGAATGGGAGCTAGCGCGAGTTTGTGATAAGGGGAGGCCGGGAGCAAATCACCGGCAGCCCCATTGCCGGCCGACTGGTATCGACATTTTGGGACCCCCGGCTTCCCTCTCACCAGAGTTTATACTCGGCTGTTTATAACACTGCTCGTTATAATTGTTATCGTTACAGCGAAAAACCCATTAGCCAAGTTTAGTTTATGTCCATGACACATTTAACCCTGATCTGTCCTGTGCGCAGATAGCGAGAGAAAAGGAGAAAGAAGTTAGGAAGAAAACAGATCCAAATTACGACTACCAGAAACTACTTTTTGGCTTTTATTTTTCATTATTATTATATAAGTAATACATCAGCGCCGCGTTTTACAGATATGCGGGGTAAACGGTTGTGATGTGTTCGTTGTAGGAGATTAATTATTTCACTTTATCGTGTTTGTGATATTAGATTCCAGCTGGCTTAATTATATTCCGGACTTGATATTTCTTTATTGAATAAGGATTATACCGAGTAAAAGTAGCAACACGCTAAAGCGGCACACGATTGCCGCAACTATGTGCGGCTAGGCGTTCCTTCCAAAGTTAACGAGTTTATTGGAGGTTCTCTGTAGTAATATATATGGCATAGTAGTAGTTAGTAGTATATTCGGAATATCCTAAAATTAGTCATTTATACTGATAAATATTTGTATTAGTAGTAGTAGTAGTAGTAGTAGCGGTTTACTTTCTTTTGGAACTCCTTTTGAGTTTCATTTGTGGGTTTATTGATTTCAGATCAGATTTTAAATTAAATTTTGTCACTTCAGCAAATACTACTGTCTTACTGTTCTTACACTGTGTGTGGGTGTGGAGGCATGACGCTGACACTGTTCCACACCCTTCAGTTTGTTCCGTCCAGCATTATTGAAAATTGAGACCTGCACTATTTACGAGAGTAAGTAGTTGTCTGTGAGTCCTACCTTCCTACCAACCTGTTGAGTCGTCCTAACCATTTTAGGCGCTGAACGTTTGTGAACCAAAACGCAGAATCCATGTTCTGCGTTATACGTTAATATTTTTGTGTACCTTTTTAATTGAAAGTAAGAAAGTCCTTAACATTAAGGCGGCCTTATACTATATCATTAAGGAGGTAGTTTAAAGAAATTGATCCCTTGCGATAATAAATTAAACGAGGACGTCACAATAATTTATCGGACTGACAACGCCCTTTATCGGTTCCACCCGGGCAGACTTTTTACCTTTCAGCTTAGGTATTCGGTGGAATATTTTTTTAGGCAAATAATGTAGAATTGGGCAGGCAGGCTTTGTCAAAGTTCGTTTCGCAGCGTCGTTACGTATTCCGCGGAGTTTGCGAATTGGTGCCAACCTGGGACTGTGTTCTTTGATGTGTTCCCCCTCCCTATTACAATCCTGCTTTTGCCCGCTCCCTATTTTGTGCCGCATTTCTCAATTTACTTACGTAACAGTGGAGCTATTCTTTTTGTAACCTTTACTCGTTATATTATTTATTATCTTCCTTCGGTTTTACTATTGCTTAAGAGGTAATTTCTTGGTTTTCTGCTTATCGTAATATATTTATCGAGGATGAAAGTTTTATATCCTTCTCTGTGTACTCATCGCTAACTATGCCCATAACTATGTTTGTATCTGTGCATGTTACTATCTAGTCCCGTTCGTTCATGAATTAGCGGTTGTTTCTAGACGTGAAAAAAATTAAGTCGCAGCAAAAATACTATACGTTAACAATAAATAAATGCTCTAGTTATTACTAGTTTACTATAGAAATATTTACGAAATAAAATTAACGAACCCCAATGGATATATAAATATTCAACGCCTCGGCCCTGACTCTAATCTTGATAATTTTTGTTTTAAATAATCCTCGGCAACAATGTAGCGACTTTTTTTTAATCTCAGTTTTCACTCTCCTTTCTCCCAATTCTCCTTCCTATAATCTTCACTGTTTCTCGGCGCAAAAAGCTCCTTTTCGCCTGTTATCTAACCGCATTATCACCGCCTCCCTTCTTAGGCCTAGCGCCGCCGAAAGTAGTCTCATTTTGTTAAACCAACAGTGTTACCCGGTTCTTTCACAGAGACGTTAACAGTACAGTGCCGGAAAATTTGAGCGGATATTTACGATCCCCGTACTCGACTTGGCACGCTCTTAAATATCATGTGTAATTATTTGGCACATTATTACATTTTAACCTGTCCCTTCACTGCACAAATTGGATTTATAAAAATCTTTCATAAACGTAAGTTTTTTTATAACTACCTATGTATCTGTGTAACTGAAATTATTTCCATTCGATTCATGCAGAACACCGTTTTATTTAAGAAATAAAATTATGATTTGCTGATACAATGGACTAATACAAAATAACACATGTATAGTTTTATTATTTTACCGTGCGAAATAAATCAAAAAATAGTTTTGCGAACAATATTCATTTATAATAAAAATAATAATCTATGAAGTACCATTCGTGGTGCGGAAAATAGGAAATTATAGGTTTGCGAGCTATACCGGTGTATAGGGTGGAAAGTGGTTTGTTCGGTCCGCAGTGCGCTCTCTGCCATCACGCTGGTTCTCCCTTTCCCCTTGCCCTATCTCCCGCCCTCTCGCTCTACTGCAGTCCATACATCACGCCTCTTGCGCCCGCAACCATTCTACCTGGGAATAGGAGCGGAGGGAAGAGGAGAAAAGACATGAACAATGCCCAGTTTATGTTCTATTTACTGCTAGCGATGCCCCCTTAGCAGTCCCCGTGAAGTGCAGCATACGA
Organism: Lethocerus indicus; assembly: GCA_019843655.1. Lineage (NCBI taxonomy): Eukaryota > Metazoa > Arthropoda > Insecta > Hemiptera > Belostomatidae > Lethocerus > Lethocerus indicus. Next base: position 4,057,502 of record JACDQD010000007.1, on the reverse strand, counting down.
TAGGAAGTGCAGTGATCTGGTGTTAAGATACGACGGACATTGATCGGTCGGTTAGGAATAGATAAAATAGTGCTTATTTTGCATTCATTGCTATCCACCGTGAAATAGACATCGTTTTCAACAAGGACACTTTGGTAGTAAAAAATAAGCATTATCATAGTTCAAGATCTGAGGGTGATTTTTGTTTCTTCTCTCTCTTTGTTCCAAGACCGGTTTCAGCATCTTGCCTCCGTCATTAGATGTGCAGTCTGTGTATCTATAGATGTAAATATATGATAAATATGTGATATGGATTTAATAAGGCAGAACGAAGTATTGGGCTGCGATGAAAAGCGAATGTTTCGTGAAGTCATTGAAGTATTTTCAGCGTAACACGTATTAATTTTAAATTTATCCCAAGGTATGTAACACGGCTAAAGCGCTAAATATACAACTTTCTCTTAAATATTGCATATCGTAATTTTGAAATTCAATCGTTCACACACGCTTTCCGCCCCCACGTTTAAATTTAATTGCTTTGTTTTCGGTACCCAGTTTTAATTAAAAGACCGTTCGAGCCATTAATCGAATTTAATTTACCACCGGCGAAAGGAGTCATAAAATGTTTGGTTTTACGCTCGCGGGCGTTGAATTGTTGGACCATAATTTCAAATCTATAAATGGGCCTTAACTGGTTGTTTTTCCAGAATTTTATTCGTCGTACAACCCTCGGGCCGCAATATAGCCGTGTTTTATCCCCCAGTGCGAAATACCCCCAGCACCGTGTCAGCCCGAATCTAACGTCACCGGCGGCAGGTTGTTTTTTCCAGATCGGGATCGAAACCTCTGAAATCTGAGTTGTCATTGAATATTATATGATTTTATACTCACATGAAACAAATATATATATATATATATATATATATATATATATATATTCTGTTAACAAGGGAACACAGTGCACAAATCTGTTTTGGAAGAGATCAATACCGCTGCTGGAGGATGAAAAGCTCTTTTTTCTTCCATTCTCCGTCTAGGCACGTTGGCGTTATTATTTTCCTGTTTGGCCAAGAATGTGTCGGGCATATAATCTCCGTTTTAAGGATTCGGGCTCCGAGAAGAATTTTAAGCGTCTATTGTTAAAAGTAAGAGACCCAGCGAGCGCGACACACATTAGCGATTTTGAGAAGGTCGTTACCCCCTCACAGTCTCATTCACTCAGCCAAGCGCGTACACACACTCGCATATAGATACATGGACACAGATATATTCCACAGTAATTCTTTAATAAGCGGCTACATTTGTTACCCTATTCAAATTTATAGAAAGAGAGCCGGACAAAGAGATATTCTTGAGTTATTTAAGCTCCACTCGTTACCATTTTGTAATTGAGTGAGTATTTAAACATTATTTTAATATATTTGAGGGCGGATAACACTGCAGTAATTTTGTTCTCACTTATTGCTTGTTGTGTGCGAGCTGGAGTTATGTTAGTGACAAGGTATGGTACTTGCACATGTCTCTTGCCAACAAACGGTCCTACTGCTATAACAGAGTAGTAAGCTACTGTAACAAAGTGATCTAACACTGCATTAAGAATAGATCTGTACTGAGTATGCCAAGAAACCGAAACCTGTCTAGCGTAGGTGAAAAGAAGCGGGTGATGTTTTACATAGAAATGAGTTGGGTATTTGGATATAACATTATTTTGAGTTTTTGATTTGATATTATCCCGTACTATTGGCAAAATGCTTCTTCGATGTATCGCTCCAACAGCAGGAGTGAATGTAATCCTGAAATATATTTCCCATATAAATGTAATAAGAATGTAAGCGGTAGCTGTACGTATAACAGAAAAAATTCATGAGATACAGCGTTGAGTATCTATGTATTGTTTTGTAAATGTAAAAGTAAATTTTGCAAAATTACCATAATCTGGATTTAATAAGTCTATTTTCTCATAATTTATAGAACTAACATTTGTTCTGCATACATTGTATTGGCTGAATAATGCTTTTCATAACAAGTTTTGATTACGGTATAAATAGATATGTAATTAATGTAGAGAATGCCTTTATTTTAAATATTTATTATGCCATGGTGTATATATAAAATTTCCACCTCCTAAAGCCATACTAAAAGAAATGTTAGTGCACTCTCTGATTGTTAGCTATGGTGGAGAGCCTGATTTTTTAAGTCAGAATACTGATTACCAAATACCGAAGTTTTTTGTCGTATTCTATAGAAGAATTGTGTTACGCAAGATAAGAAAGGTTTCGATGAACGGTTTAATAATAACACAGAAATACACTTTAATTCTAAGAATCGATTGTCTCCTCCTTTATTTCGTTTTCCTTATATACATTATAATACAATACGTTGGTGTGGGGACTTTTGTCGCCGATAAGGACATAAAAGTATACTACCACTACCCGAGTAGGGTTCCTTTTGTCCTTTGTTTGCCCTTTTGTCGCTAACTCGCATATTCCCGATTCTTATTTGTTAATAATTTTTCTCGGATAATTCATTTTGACAAATGGTTTCACGTCGCCGAGTGCGACATTTATGAAACTGTATTTAATAAATACACTAGCAATGGCTGTAAACACGTCGCCCATATTTTTTTAAATATTGGAGCGTTCTAAAAATGTCTCCGATGTTTTGGAATTGTTACATTATCGTACGTTAGTCAGATTAAGGCAAAAAACTATGTATGTTTGGGAATGGATTGGCGCGATTCCAAAATTCGAGTTCTATGTCGGAATAGAGGCGTAACCAGAAAACGATTCGAGAACTTGAACACAGCAAAGGGAAATGCTCCCGAATGGCCTCGTTCGAGTATCGCTCATTTTCCCGGCCACGAAATGGCGTTAGTCATAATTAAATATGAATGCTGTCGCAGTTTCACTTTGAAAAAGAAAAGGAAGTTTCCATTTTCCCAGAGTGTTTCAATAAATTTAAACGCCCGGCTTGTAAATAACGTTGTGAAATAATCGGTGTAGTGAGGCATCGCAAGAGTAACTGAGCTATTCTGGGCGGGCCTCCCCGTCACTCTCCCTAACGTAGATTCGAATCAACATTTGCAATTTATCACTTCAGAGAGTCGCTTAACCGCTTTGCGCTTCGGGCCAGTAGGAATAAAGCTCACAATTTTTCCGCCGTACGAGAATTATTTTCCGTACAAAATGCAGTGTGAATATTTCAAGAACGACTGCTAAAACGCCATATTTATTCTTTCGTATTTATTTATATAATTCTATTTCCTTATATTTGTTATTAACGCTGATATAGGCTAGATGATTCACTCATACTCGATATACAGTACCCCGAGCACTGAGACAAAATGCACCAGACCTATTTCCTTTGTGAAAATTAGAAATCGAAAGGAAACATAATGACAGGACGGTAATATTACATCATTGACTTTGGCTACTTTGATTTAATATCTTGAATAATTTGCGTAATAATTTCATTATTATTAACAGGCGTAACTTATAGTTAGAGACTTGGGTTATAATTCGATTTGCTATATTTTTTTTTTGAATCATTTAAATTTTTTATTTCCTGAAAAGAAGGATCTAAAGATGTAAACTGGGGCTGTAGTTTTTCTTTCGGCTTGCACCTTGAATCGGTGACAGAGTTACATTTGGCTTTTGCGGAACGCCTGCTTCTGTAAGTTGGCTGGAGCCTATTGCGGCAAGTCCTAAGCCGCCAAACAGACACCGAGCATCACCGCGGTAATCGCGCTAATGCGGGCAGCAAGGCTAACTTCAACATTTACAGCACTCACTAACTTGGCTCTCAGAGTTATGATGAGACCGAATTTCTGATACCCAAAAGGCTCCAGATCAAACAAGAGACACTGGATCACAGGGTTATAATATAACCGAAAACTTTCAACATTATAAATACCTTAACAATTGAAGCCGTTCTGTATTTCTAATTTCAAAGTGTATTGAGCATTCAAGTTACGTTTAACACTTATCCGTAACGTTTGCGGTAGATGAATTATCCAATTCAGTAACTACTTTCAAATCGGAATAGATCGTGCGGTTAGAAACATAAGGCGTTAACAATTTTACAAAGGATTATAGATTGAATTGATCGAATTTTGTGGGAGTTAGACGGTTTAACGGGTGTCATAAAAGTTACTCGAAAGAATAAAAGAATATTCGAATGATGCATGGATGGTATTGGCAGCCAGTGGAAGTGGAAAACGCTAGGAACGATCGAGCTCGGATTATGTCCGAGCGCCACACTGTATATTATTCCCGAAGGCCAAGTTTAATCGTTAACGGTCTCATCCTCCCCCCGTATGGAGGGCATATTGTATTGTTCTTCCTAAAAGAATGGACAACCGGTGGGTGAAGGGGATGGTCGGAGGGGGGGATCCGTATCTCTGCCTCCCCTATATAAATCAGGTAGTGTTTTGTTGGGCAAAGAGAGAGGCCCAGCTTCTGTCCCCAGCGTCCGTTAACACTCCATAAATCATATTTTATAAATTGTCGTCCGGGGGGACGGCTCCGGAAATTTTCACGCCGCCGACCGGTCCGGTTGCTGCGGCGGCCGGCTGTCACCGTCCGGATGTTTAACCCTAATCGCTGCCGTACATTCTATCCCGGTTAAATTCCCGGAATTCACCCACCGCACATGCTGGGCCGATATTCTGACAGTGGGCAATAATAAAACAGGATTCTACGTGCCGAGAAGATTTTATTTCGAGTGAGATGCGTATAAGAGTAGTAGAATATACGTGGCTGTTTTTGTATCCCATATCCATTCCGATTTACCACTCCGGAACCGTTTTGGAGACCAAACTTCCGAAAAGATATCGAGTGTAATATGGTAAAATATTCTATTTCGGATTTTAATTTCCCGAATAAAAGGAGAGCTGTCTAGCATCTTACGGGAAATAAATCCCGGTATTAAAAATTGTTTTATAACTTTATTTATTTCAATGTTCCTTTCTTTTGTTGTATTCTGCTCTTCAGACCCTCCGAATAGGTTGAATAATGGAGCACGTGGGGCTTCACAACATTGGGGTCTCGACCCTCTTACCTTTGAGGTCACAAGGCATACCAGTTCACAATTTGTTCTGAAAATATATTTTCAGAACATGTTGCACGCGTAATATTTTATTATAATATATAATTGTATATTTCGATATCTCGCGCGCACCTCATTCAAAATTATTGTAGTATTAATTTAAAAACATAAAATTTGCCGTGACACGTGTTACGGATGGTTGGTTTTGAGCTATTTGTCATTTCTTTTTGGGACTACGAATAAACCTCAGCACGTAATAAGACGTAAACGATATCGCCGTGGCGTGTGGAGCTCAGATCAGCGGAACGCGTTTCCGTATCGTTGGGTGGTGGAAAATGCACTGGATTAAGGTAATACGGACCCGCCCACATGGACTACTGCACACACAACTACACGTACACACTTACACACTGGTGCCTTTTCGGGTAGGTTTTGCGGCCTAATTAGTCGTAGGTGGCCATTCGCCACGATAATTGCGCAGGAGCGGATGGGTCGTATGCCGGATGCAGGATCGGGGTGAGGGGGACAAAGGGGTCGCCGACCTCGGCCAAGATTGTCCATGTAATTGGATGGCAGTCATTGAATTGCGCCAGGATTCATTCTGCCGTCCCGCAGAGTTAAACCCGACCGCGTCCACCGGCTAAAGGATTTACCCGTTTCAATTTCGACTCCAACCGACAAAAATCTGAATGAGACGGCTTCTCAGAGTGAACTCGACTGGCGGACATTTTTACAATTGAAAGAAAGGGGAATTTTTGTTTGAATTGAACAAGAAATAAAGTCATAGTATCATTTAATATTTGGTGCATTAACAATAAGATGCTCGGACTCTGCCACCACGCTCTCTGTTTTCACGCTTTATTGCACCCAGTTTGACTGGAATAGGCGATGTAATTAACGCAATGTTTTTCTTTATTAGGGGCATACATTTTTTCCGTTAGGGGTATAGATCTTTTTAGTTCATTCCCTCGTTTGAGTAGTACGTGTGAATGTTTTTCTATCAATATTGCCTGCCGACTGTTTTTTAGAAGTGAAATATTGAGCACCTACATACACATCAGTCATTACCGAATTATTAAACTGTTGTGTTGACTCAGGTCGGTACGATGCAGTTTATTAATTTGTATCACTGGCTCTAGTAGGATTTCCGGTGCTTAATTGGAAATTGTTCTGATTTTCCAGTTGAGCGCAAAAAATGAACGCCGCTTTCCACGAAACGAAATTTCTTGTTTGTTTAGTTCCGACATACCATTTCAAACCGTTGTTTTAGCCCGGCCCCGTTATTTCGGGAGGCGACATAACCGAAATTGTATATGCGATTGGATTGGATTCTGCTTCCGGTGAGAATCATTTCACGGGCGGGGGTCCCCCTCGCCGCTAGTTACAGACTCCGCCAGCATTGGACAACCTCATTAAAAATATTCCCACGATATTGTTCGGCCTTCGGATATTGTTCTTGCTGAAATATCTACCGCCGAGTATTACTTGAAATGAGAGCGTTCTGTTATAAAGGAATATATGAATTATATAGACACCCTTGGAGCCCCATTCGCTATCATTTCAGTGGTCAATTCATTAATACATTTTTGAATGAATAATGCTTAAATAATGACACATAAATGTAGAAAGGTTCGCGGGTCGGCATGCATGTATCAAACAAATTTTTTATATCGTCCGCGATACTATATATTACTGTATATATATTCAAAGAAAAATAAATTCGTAAATTAGACACAAGTGAGGGATAAGTGATCGGAGAAATAAGCGCTCCGATCACGACATAGCGCATATCGGCATAGGGAAATTGCGGAAAAAAGAGAATCTAAAGATTTATGGCCTTGTTTGAGATAAGTATGTTAAATGAGGATAACGGATTTTATGTAAACCGCTCATTCTGTCCGTTGGGATGTCGTTTATTATCGATAATAAATATAGCCTAAATGCTTTTATATTCGCAGCATAAATTGCCTTCGCTCAACGATAAATATTGTTGGGCATTTAAAGCGCCAATTGAATGCCAGTATATTCACTTTTATTACGTCAGATGTTCGCGACTTCGATCTCTGCCTTATTACAGAACCTGTTTCACAGGAGCGCAGTAGTTCCTAACAAGTGCTCGATGTACCACTAATATGTATACGGGTTTAGCGACCTATTGTTATCACTTCTACACTAAACGGAAACTATCATATGAAGTACTTTGAAGTACATACTAATAAGTCTGTTCTATTGAACCGCTAATAGTCATTGAAACAGTGCAGAAGGGTCCACGTTTCAGAAAGGCATTTTCAGAAAGTATGAGTGTATCTGAAATAGTTGTTCAGTGGACCGTGGTGCGAGACGATATCGAAGGCGAAGGTCTCAATTAGCCGGCTACTCCCTGAGCCATAACTTTCAAAAGGTAACTGTCGTTGGAACTTTTCCCACGCTTCTACTCGAGCCGCGTTATTACAAATGAAAAACACGAAGGTTTCGGCGTCTCGATTCAACTAAAAAAGTCATTCCTCGGTTTCATAATAAACCGAGTTCAAAGTGACGAAATATCCAGTTTAACGGATGCTGCAATAATGTAATAAGAAAATAATTTAATATGACGTATTTGGTAGTACGGATCAGTTTATGTTTTTCGACGTAGATTAGTGACTTTGGTAACATGTATGCACTGCAGCCACTTTTCAGTTCCATCATAACAATGCGTCAGTACAGCAGTATGCAATGATAACAATCACGTTAAAAGCTACTCTGCTCCTTCCATTAGTATGCGCACGGCAAATATTCTGCACTAGATTATTAATTTATTTAGTTATAATTTCCCTTTTTCGCTGAATGTCTGCACTTTAATAACACACGGTTTTGGGTATGTTGGTATAGATTATGACAGAACCCTATGGGGTTCAGTTTCGAGACATTGGTTGGGAAAATTGTGGAAATTGACAGTGCTAGCTTTTAAAACTCGGTCAGTTGGCTGAATGAATCATAGTGGTAGTCAATTGCGGTCTGAAGATGAGAGGAGGATTGTGTTTAGGGTCTAGTTTCAATTTGCGCTTGGATCTATCTGGTTATTGGTATCGGGGCTAGATAGCGATGACATCTGTTGACAGTGACTGCAATCAATTACGGCCCAGTTCTATTAAGGCTCTTGTCGCGGCGGCCTATTAGTCACTTACCGGTTGTTTACCATCAGTTGGCCGTCTCATTACTCCGTTTATGGCTATCGTCAATAGATAATTTGTGGGGGTAAAAAGGAGGAGGAAATTGATGTACGGATTTCACCCTACGCTTCTGTGAGGAAACTGCTCACATCGTGTATTTACAGGCGGGAAATGCATAAATACTTTTGTATTTATTTCTCTGCGTTAAAAGCTTATGAAAAATCGGTCAAAATAGTTGCTATGACGTGTCAAGAAAACGGTTGGCATATTTTTCGAGTCGGATGAAAAGATAAACATAGAAAAATGGAGCGCGTTGAAAGGTCACGGGAAGACCTCGCCTAGAATTAAAATTTTAAATATTAATGTGTCTTTAGGATTACTCGTTTTAAGGCGAATGTTGGGGCCGTCAATTTGTTTTTCATCAACAATTCGGGACTCTGATTGTTTGCCGCGGGTGGTACATTGTAAGGTATGTATTTCGTCGCATTCATTCTTGATGGTATCTGTGTCGGGTAGTCGTCCATTCAGGGAGCGGCGTTATTCATTCATTTTTCGTCGGATGCCAAAAGTACGGAAACGTCCTGTAGGCCTGTCATTAGTGACGAGATGTAAAAACGGAAGAACGTCATTAAATAATTAGGGAAGGGCGGGAGGAGGCCCACCCTTGAGATAATGACTGTGCGCCCTTGTCCCTGCGATTTCCTCCCTTTGGCGAAGGACCAATTACTCGCCTTTTCCAAAAAAAACCCTTTTCAAATTGGTATCGACGTTCTCCATTAGTTTGTACAATTAATTAATAGGCGGACTCTCGACGTGAAACCGCCGACCGCATTCAAAGGTATTGAAACGGAACTGCCCCGTGTACCGTGTGTGACCGTCGTGTTTTGAAATATCATCCGACCCTGAAAGGCAACGAAAGTCGCCAAAAATAAAACGAAAATAATTGATAATGTATACATATATTGTAACATCATAAAATACTTACATAAATTGTTTATTATTTCTGTTACTTCGCTTAAAAAAGATTTGATTTACCCACTCGTAGTTATCGCCCCGTTTCTATTGTAGATGCGGTGTTGGCGATAATTTTCGATAATAGCGTCCGTTCCCCACCCCTCGGGAAATTACGTCCCCCAATAGTTAGTGCAGTTAATTGTACCTGGGGTTCGATTCGAATAACCGTCCTTGTTTGAAATCTATTGAAACGAACCGACTGTGTGTTGTAACCCCGTTCCAATTTGCAGCCGGCCAACGTCCCAACGACTAAAGGTCTACGGCTGTGCACGCTTTGACACGAATAATTATACAATTTCGGGGTGGGTAGGGGGTGGGTAGAGGGGGTTTACAGCTTGTGGATCGCGTGCCCACCGGGCGAACACAACAGCGGTTTATAAAGCGGAAAGAGATTTGAATGAATTTAGCCTAAGCCCGGTTTCGATGTCAGTTATTTTTTTTTTATGGCCTCCGCTCTTTCTCGACCCGCTGGATAGTTTGGGTGGTAATTCTACGTTTAAATTATTTACAACGATAAATAAAATACGGGAAAAATTAGTGGATAGACGGTGTTGATTTTATATTAATTCCACTTACGTGATACATCTTCATGATAATATTGGTGTGATGTATATATTTCCTCCACTATTTGAAACAAGCAATTCACCCAACAGATGTTCCCTAATATGATTTAGCCAGTCAATTTATTCGATGCCACAATATTGATGATTAATTTAGATACTCTGAATTAATTATGAAGGATTACAAGATTAATTTATTTGAACCACATACGCGCATATTAGCAGATGAGTGCTTCGGATTCACCCATTTATTTGTCATATTGCTTAGTCGTATATTTGTGCCGCTAATGTTTTCTATAAAAATCAAAGCGATATTTTTCTTAAAATTGGTCATATTCATATTACTTTTTATTCATTGTTATGCTGTTTTTAATATGGAAAAGCTGGATCTCAAAACCAGTTCGCAGAAGGTTTGAAATTTTTTTTCAAAAACTAAATTCATTTCGAAATTAAACTAGAATTTAGTTATCACGCTAATCATTAATATTATAATGATACTAATATAAATGACGTTCATTCGCGTTAGTTGGACTCTAATATTATGCATTCCATAACGGGATAATTGTAGTTTTAATTCTATTCAAATGAGAACTAATTTATAATTTAGCCGTGAAAATATTATTCATACTGGGAGGAACCTCTTTATACTGGGATTGGCAGGCTGAGGACAGATATTAGGGAGAAGACGGGCTGTGAATACTTGAGATGAAATTGGTTCATTAGTGAGGGCGAAGCCGAGTCTGGATGAATGGGTGTCACCCTCCTACCAGTCAGTCTCCGGGTTTAAATCAATTAAGCCGGGCTAGCCAGCCTCCCTTCCTCTCTCTCCCTCTCTCTCCCTCCCTACCTCCCTCCTGTCTCTCCCTCCCTACCTCTCTCTATCTCTCCAGCTAGCCCCGAGTACAGTTTTAACTAATGTTTTCCTGTTTTCATTCAGTTAAAATCGCCATCTTTAATATTTAACCGGCGATGTCTCAATTAATACAATGGAGTTAATTGCGCCGTTCCTGTTCAGTTCATTGAGTTAAATGGGAAATGGGTGCGAATTTATCGCGGCAATGTATTTACTGCCCGAAGGCAGACTTATGGAAGTACTAATATTAAATGTATCTCTGTTCGGTAAAATCATCTTTATTTCTTGAAAAGCAATAACTTAAAAACTTTTAGTTTTTACTTTACGAATACATTTAGTTGTTTACTATTTAATTAAGTTGTGATGTTTATATATTTTTTTATGTGCTATTTGCTAGTGATCTGTTGGACACCCTAAAACGCATAAATTAAATAGCTAAATCGATTAAAAAATACAGCAGATTCATAAGGCCATCCTTGTCAGACGGTTTCCCCGTTCGGTTGAAACGTTAAATGTTAATAATCGCGTCCGTTCAATTCATGATTTACCAGCAGTCATGTTTTCAATTTCACGATGTATATCGATTGAACTTTTACGAATGTTTACAGGGCCCGACAGAATTAATTGAACAGGGAACATTCATTTTGCTGTCCGGAAATAATGTTTTGAGCCTCTCTACTGAAGAGTTAAAACGTTGGCTCTAAACCGACCGTAATTAAAGTTCAAGCGTACGCCAATTGGGCAACGATGATAAAAATAACATTGTAGTGATTCGTTAAGTAGCGGAATAATAATAATAAGAAAATAATAATAGTGAAATGAGGGTGCATATTGTGGAAACAGTTTCCACGGTCGGGTAATGAGGTTGCAATCTGGCAATGAAAGGTATTGCAGCTGGTAAGAGTGAATGGCCGCGGGCCGGTGGGTCTCCCCCCGCCATTACGCATATCTAGCTTTCTTCCGTCCGACCATTAGCCAGCTCTTCTGCCCCTTGCTACTGTTTGTTTACTCCCCTCTTGTCCTCTCTTCTGCGCGCAAATTGTTCCACCTCCGCTGCGCCGTTTTATCCTCCGGGGCCGACCCACCGACCGACGAAGGAACGCCGAGTAATTGCGCCCCGTCCATTACTGAGGCCTGAGCTCCGGGCCTATTCCTCGTGCCGAAGTAATACTTCTTATTACTCGAGTATAACTCCAGTTGTTAGATTGGTAAAGGGAATTGGATCAATGGGAACGTGACAACATTGCGGCGTTTCTGTATCTTCTGTATTGTAACTAAAAAACGAAGGAATTTCAGCACTGGAATAGTTTAGCTCTAGAGGAATGTATGCAGACTTACTAGAGGAGTCTTGAGTTGAGAGCAAAACTTTCCGACATGCCAACCACAAGAGTGAATCAACTAAAAAAAAGACATAGTATAAGATAAATAGTTATTATTAATGACAGATCTCATGGCAATGAGATCGCAATTGATTAATAAAAATGAGTTCAGACAGAATGGTATGAGGTTCTTAGATTTATTAGATCATTACATTTTTTTGGAACATTTTTTCGATTCTACCTGAAAACTGTCTCTCTAATTGTCTTAATTGCGACTGAATTACCTTATTTATTCTGAATTATCTTAACATCGTGAGATATTAGATTCGTACACAGCCTTTCGGAGTGTCTTGTACAATTATGTGGAGTTAACAAAGAATATTATAACTATCTATGCCGAGAGATCGGTAAAATTTCGCAAATTTTAGGTTGAATCGACAGTAGTATTTCCTAGCCCGTGTAGGTTCCATAACGCGTGGGCTGCCGATGAAGTATCGTGCTTTGTTATTGTTGCAATGTCCGGTTCGGTGGATTTTAATTAATTTTTGTTACCCCGCCCTCGTTGCATTTTTCCAATGCCGGCCTGTATCGACTTGGCGGCCATATCGGTATAACGAGAAGTTGGAACTAGTGAAGCGCAATGCCTTCAACAAGGGTGTTGTAGAAGTCGGTAGGCCGTTGGGGGGTGGGGGGATTCGAGACCTGGGCTCGAAAAAGGTGGGCTTCATTAAAGGCTCTCCCTTTTATGCATAATAGAGAGTGAGCCGCCTCTACATAATACGGCCACTGGCCTTCCCCCCTCCTAGAGCTTTCATTATTAATCTGACGGCTTCCTTTACCCATCTACCTGTTTCTGTCCCTGAGGTTCGTTCCTTGTTTTTAATTCCTTACCTACTTCCGGCTCTCGTTTTAATATGGTAAAGGATGAACGAATGTTTGATGACGCGTAGCGAAATGAATATCCGACAGCGCTGGTAATATATCTAACCCGAATTATAATGCATTGTAAGTATCCCATTACCATAAAAGTAACGAAAGATAATAATAAGAATACTTATTATAATGTATGCAACGAGAGCCTGTTATAAATATATAACTCAATCGATTCTAGGTTGTTTAATCAGTTACTGTATTTGTGTGCTAATGTGACAATTTCGGGTAATTCCTATTCATTATTGACAATATATTTAACTAGATAGTGTTCAGCGGGGAGAGCTAAGTATGAAGACAAACAAGTCTGACTGCTCTAGGATCCCTGTATATAATCTCTTCTGCGACACAATTACAAACAGAATTAAAGAGCATTCACGACTTTCGGATAGCTAGACACGTTTACTTGACAGTGGTTAAATTCGATCTCTCAGAACGCATCCTCCAGAATTATTTCTCTTCACTTATTTGATCATTTAGTGTTATGATTCTCACAAATGGAGGGTTTCAGGCCACCGAGACTATTGAACTTAACCTGAACAAGGAGTCTAATATAAGTAAGTTTCAATTGATTCGCCCTTCTTGTGATGTTTAATGCACGTTTCATTACGTGGCCGGGCCGTTACATTTGGTCTACTGGGCCGTCCACTCCCCTGTGTACTACTCACGTGGATGCTGCATTGTTAATCGCGAGTTTCCTTTTGTTTTCTAGCGTTTATTCGTTTTAAACATGCATTAATCGCGTCGGCATCCGAATTTACACGAATAACAAAATTACAAGATTGTAACGTAATAAAACACACGCGTAATTGATTTACATTACTTTATAATCGTCATCTTACAACTTTGAGAAATGAGTATTAAATGACTTCTTGAGGCCAATAGGTTCTATATACTACTTAAACATTTGTTTTGTAAGTCCAATGATGCTGCATGTATTCATTACAAACTCGTCTGACTCTTTACCTGGCCGATATTTTTGAGTCTTTCTCCTATATTCAATACACAGAAGGCAAAAAGAGACGGGCAACAAAAGAAAAGAAGAGGGCCGAAAATATACGAGGGCACTTCCATTAGGAATCGAAACCCCCCCCCCAATGGCCCACTTTCTTAGCTCTCTCGCCTGGAGGGGTCAAAAACTTTGAGCCGACCCTTCGAACATTTCTGAATATATGCCTCCTTCCATTTATTTGGGGCAAAAAAATATTCAGTTTTTATTTATTTTTTTTTTATTTTAACTCGAATACAGCGAGAGACATTTCACAAAAACAATATCATGTAAAACACCGCAGGCGGATAGTGTTATGTTTCGTGGTTGTTTTTAGAGGGAACTGGAACAAATCGATTGACCTTCAGGACGAAGGTGTACTCTTTTTCAGTCAGATAAAGGTGTGATTTTAACTCAAAATATTGTTTCAGATGAATTTTAAGATATTCCAAGTCTTAAAACATTAGGACGTTCATATTGTTTCACGGCGGGGCTTATATGTATTATCCTTAATAGTAATGCATACGGCAATGTGTAAATGTATACTACAATTCGAGTGTCTGAGTAGGAATGACTGCTGCTGCCATGCTACGAAATACAATTAACACTTATTCATTTCTTCTTGTAATTACAGGGAATACATTTTTCGAACATTCCGTGTATTCTCCTATTAGTAACTTCGTACTTTGAGTTTTTAATATAATTTAAGTGTATGTAGTATATAATCCCGTTATATTTATAATTCTGTATCCTTTATTTTCTGTTTTGAATACTCATCCTTGCGATTTGAACAAATTAATTATACACGATTAATAAGTAGTGTGAGGACAACCGTGTGACCGATCAAAATGATCTGTTTTACTATGTGACCTGATAATATTGGTTTGAAAGGGGATTAAACAGGGTGACAAACGCTTACGGTGCCTCTTTCAGCAGGTGTTGCGTTCAACCGTAATACGGTTTATTTGCATATATAAATTCTAAATCAGTGCTCCGCTAAATTGGCATTCATGACCCCTTCTGCAGTGAGCAGTGGTAGAGTAGTGGGTTTTGGGAGGGGGGTGTATAAATTAAACCCTGGGGGGGTAGAAGTTATGACGGGCCCAAATCGACCCCCCGGCTAGGAAATTATTGTTGATTTCCTTAATTTGGCACTTAGGGCGGAAAAACAAATTCATGTTGTCGTCATCCGAGGAATTCTGTAGAAGAGAAATCGCACAGTTTAACGACAACCAGATTTAATAACCGATATTAGTTTTATTAAATTCCTCCTGAATTTTCCCGGTCAAAGAGAGTTTGAAAGACCCGTCTAAGGAGGTTGGGCCTTACTTCTGAAACTTATAGAGTGAGGCTGGTAGAGTTTTACGTTTTTTTTAGTTCGATTTCTTGTTTTCTGTTTGTCTTGAAAACCTTTCGCCCATGTGCGCTCTTCAAAATCCTGTCTTATTTTTGAATTATCGAAATATATCATATTTAAATCTAGGTGATCCTTTTACGCAATATTACGATAACGCTAAATTATATATGTTGGTGGCACTTTTGAAACCTATTTGCGTCATTGGTTGAATAGGTCAGCGTCAAGAAATTTATTGATTTTATATTGAGAAAGGGAAACGACTTTTATTTCTGGTTTTCCCCCGCATTTCTGTCTATTAAAGGAAATTTCTGTGTGCACAATGGGTTTGGGGTTGGTGGGGTCATTGCCATCTAAAGAAGGGGGAATGTATTAGCGGTGAACAAGAAAAGCCCCAGCGCGAGTCTTCTCTCTAAGTAATTGTCTACATTATTAAGAAATGGTCGGGAGCGCTTCCCCCCTTACCGGTTTTATTGATAGACTCGTGTTTCCCTTTCCCCTCCCTTTCCGCGGCGCTTACAGAGTTTTTTCACAAATATTTAAAAACCTCGCTCTGCAACCCGTGGAGAAGAAGCAGAAAATGGGGCCCGAGCCCTGAACCCTGCCCCTTCCATAATTGACGATCGGCTGTTTTTAAACTTCATTTTAAAACCGCTTCGTTAAAATAAAGAAAACGAATGCTTTTTAGCACTTTTTGTATAACACAGGTACATAAGTACTCCTGAAAATATGAAAGAATAAAAACTGAGACTTTTGACTAATTCAGTACGCTATGTTTAATTAAATAAGAGCAATTATATTCATTTAAATAATCGAGATGATATGCAACTAATATTTGAATTCTAAATTATTCCTACATTATTGTATTCGTTGAGCAGTCTTGTAGTTATTCAGTTGAATTTCTCAATTTGGTATCAACCAACTAGAATAGCTCCTCGGGTCATATAGTCCGACCAACATTTGTAGGTTTTTTCTTTTTTTAAGCAGTAAGACAGTTTTTAAGTATTTAAACAAGCCTACAAGGGATCCCAGTGAATGTGAAATGTTGCTTCCAAAAATACGTTCTGATCCAACAACAGAAACCCGGTGGGTGTGTCTCGGCCTCAAACTGGTGCCAACATATTCGCCTTTATCACCTCACAGCATTCCATTATATATATATAT
Source organism: Lethocerus indicus (assembly GCA_019843655.1). Taxonomy (NCBI): domain Eukaryota; kingdom Metazoa; phylum Arthropoda; class Insecta; order Hemiptera; family Belostomatidae; genus Lethocerus; species Lethocerus indicus. The sequence continues at coordinate 4,041,143 of JACDQD010000007.1, read as the reverse complement.
ATATATATATATATATATATATATATATATATATATATTTTAAATTTCATCATCCACCCACTTTATGTGCTGAATGTATATAAAGCCACCTGCCTTGGTTAGTTGAGAATGCATAGTCATTCTGGACATGATCCTAAATGAAATTATATTGTTCAGGGAATTCTAATATTGAAATCAAGTGTGCAAGACGTACGCCGTTTCTCCAAGGCAATAGTAATATAAAATTATCCCTGGAAAATAACATCAAACTTTAAAATAATACAAAGACACGGGGTCCTTAGTGTAAGAAATAATCTTGTGATGATCTGGCAATCGTGGTGCAGTTTTAGTTCCGTAATCGTTACATTAACGTAAAAATGAACCCACTAAGAGAGGTATTCTACCTCTCGGGCATGTTATCCGGTACACAAGACAGACGCCCCACTTACTATATTTATCTTTTGCCTGGCCTTGAATTCCTCGCCTCTATCTTTTCCACCCGCAACGGGAATAGCGAGTGCTAAGAGAATTTTCTAGTTAGCTCGGTATCTGAGCTATATTTGATATACAATGATTTGGTATATACTGGAACGAATATATATCATATTATTATGTAACTGTTCATTAAGATAATAATATGCGGCAGTGATATTAATAAATCTGCGTTGGCCTCCGCGGTGGAATGTCCCGATTTCAATTGGCAACACTGACTGATAATTAACGGATCATTTCAAAGTGAAATTACAAATCGTGCGGAAAATAATATACGACGTTAACAACTCGTAATTTTTAACTGAATACGCAGTCGCATTCGAATGGGAAGATTGCATGTTTCCTCGCTCCTTTTCCAAGTTACAGTTTGACGCCCACCGAGACGTATTTGAAGGGAACATGTCTGGGAGTTCAGTCCTGATTAAAAAATTCCGCTTTAGGAATAAGCGGGGAATAAAAACCCACGTAGGCCCCAGCGCTTAGAGAGTTGGGCCGAAATATAGTGCACGCTGCGGGGGATTCTTTACCTATTCCTCGGGGAAAAATGTAATTTCCCCTTTCGCAGGGGCCCGGGGGCCCCGGCCGCCATTATCTCTCGAAGAAGGGAAGTTGTCATGATGGAGTTCATTCTTCACGATGATAGCCGGCCGGCCCATCGGCTCGACGACCGAACCCTTCGTGTTTTTTAGGCATTTCGCATATAAAATATACAGGTACAGAATTTATTTTATTTCCCCTTCAGTACCACTATTTCTTTTATCACTCCAGGGATTTACGCTTGTAAAATGAGCGGCTCAGGTTTAAGTTTATACAAATTGTCATGAATGTAACGGATCTTGAATGTTCTAGCATTTCTAAATCCTGGTTTCGTTGTTACCAGTTTATTTGTTTCTTAGTTGCGACGATATGTTTGTTTGCCCCTCGTCATTCGTGACCATGACCTACCGGCTACGACTCATTTCAATATGTTCTTATGCATATTTTAAATTTTGACGGCGGAAACAAAGCATTTTACTGAAAGAAGTATTACTCATTGTCTTACTTTTGTAAGAGAATAAAACATCCGAGGCGATTTTTATGGCGGTTAGTTTAACGAGAGTTGTAAACTCAGTCAACTGTTCACTTTCCTACGGCCTCATAAAAGTCGGCGTGCTTCATTCCCGTTGTTTTCAGTGATTTTTTTTATTCTTGCAAAACAATAAAATAGAAGTATTCCACTTAATAAAAGTCGTGATTCCGAGGAAATAAATTAATTTATTCTTTAGGATGTTTTCGTCCACACCAAAAGAACAATATAGCCCAATGAAATGAACAGTTAAATGTAAAAATGTAAGTTAAGCTACAAGATTATCTGATTTCATTTTTAATCAAATTGAACAATGTTTTTAACTATACGTTTCGTATAAAACATGGAACTATTCCCAATTTCCGTTATCCTTTCAGATTGAGGTATTTGTTAAATTACACAAAGGTCATTGCAATGGTGAAAAACCGTAACCGGCCTATTAACTTGTAAGTGATTATTGACTTACAATGTATTTTTGTAAACACAATTCGTGGCACACAGTTAGGTTGGACGTGGTACATTTTTAGATGCGCCAGAATGAAAAGGCATAATGAAAAACGAGATTGAAATTTATTATCACAAATTCCCATTACTGTTATATAATATACCATATATTTTCCGTGTACTCTATTGTTATGCAATGAAATAATCGCTGAAAATTAATTGAGAATTATTAAATGTAAATTACATTTTTTCTATAAAAAAAATTCTTCGTTGGGGAAGTACAAAGGGGGTTTTATCCTATGCATTGTTGACCTTTCGAGACCCGGCTGTTTCACTTTCTCTTCTCTGTACACTTGGGCCAAACAAAAGAGTTATTATAAAATCTGGCTCTTTTCACCGAGGGTTCCATTTTGGTCGTAATACAACGCTTAGTCCAGCATTTTATATGCCCTTTTTGTGTTACTGCCGACTATGATTAAGTTGTTATGAATGTGAACCCTGTCCAATTCAGACCAATAATGAATAGCACATTCATGAATTGGTATCTAACAAGAGCGATTAAGCGATGTGCCAATTTTTTATGCTAATATATCGATGTATGTATATAATCGCATGATTTTTTTATAATAATTTGTTTCCTTCTTATAATCTTAATAATATTCTTTCATGCTATGTAATGATGTTTTATTTATACGTGATCTAAAGAGTACAAAATGCACCATTACTTTTTAGAAAGATCACTCTGCATGTAAATAAAGCACTGATTTAAGTTCTGAGATTATTTCGCAGTAACACAAGTCCCTAACTCAACGAATCGATGCATTCAAAGTCTGTTGGACTGTTTTTGTACGTGTTTAATATCGTTCTCTCGTGGCGTTCAGGTAAATGGCGCGTAAACGCGACGATATGGTTCGTCAGCCTTTAGTATGGGAGAGATGGGCTGCACCAACCCTCAACAGATATATTGTAATTGTATTTCCATATAACATTGAATGGTCACAGTATTTTACATTACGGATGTAACAAACGCGACACTGTTGCACCTCTGTGGTATTATACGTGTAGCTGTCGAATTTCAGTTAGGTTAACACAAAAAAAAACTCACGGTTTATGTACACCTAATATAACTCGTGAATTAGATATCTAATTGATTGACATTCGATCTAAAATATGTTTCTCTTTTTGTTTCAGGTAAGCGGAACAGAAATTTCTTTTCTAATCTCACCTTTGGGCGTTTCAAGTAGCTGTTTTCGCTGTGTAAGTTGTTGATTGCTTTTGATTTAACGGTAATGATTAATTATGTGATCATTCCAACTACCTTAAGCAGGGAAAATTGTATTATTACTTTCTCCTCGAGTTCTAAGCCGCCATTTTCTTCATCTTTTGTCTTATTACTGAAATTAAAGTCACGGATATTGCCCAGAAACTGTAGTTTGTAGTTGTAGAACTGAAATAAATTCACGGAAGAAACCCCATCCAGTGAAAGAAATTCCAGGTTTAATAGCTAAGTTTTTGCTTATACAAAGTTTGCAAATTTGAGTTTGGCGTTCACAGGACAATTTATTTATTACGCATACAAATATTTTATCGTGGTTTAGGATAATACATACATATTACATTACCAAGGAAGGAATTTGGGTGTTGTGTGTGTGAGAGAGAGAGAGATTTTATTCATTCCATTCTGTTTAGCGAGCCCTAAGCGACGGTTAGAGACTTTTACGTTCGCCTTATCAACTGTATTAAAGTTTAATTATATTATAATTTATAATGAATTAAAATATTTTCATAAGCGATTTTTAAATTGTATACAATTTGGAGTCATACTGAGTCTTGCAGTGTCAAATGAAATTGTAAATTATTTGATCCTATTTTTTACCGTCTTTCTACATTTATATACACTGATATTGATACTTATTACTTGATATATGTATAATGGTGTTTAACAATGTTAAGAACTTCGAATATTACAATATTACTCAATATAACTCACTTCGTTCACACACTTTGCACTGCACTTTACACGTCAAAAGGGTTCACCGCACGATACAAGATATTTAATGTCTGTGCGATGGTCACTTGAGCCACTGGGGATGGTATACGGCCGGTCGTATACCGACGTTAGAACAATAGCACTGTTAATAGCCCACTTAGCCCGTCACGTTTGCAGGCTATTGTATTCAGCACTCTACACGTCCTATGAGACGGACGTAATATCGCGGACCTGTCTATAAATATCTTAAAAAGTATTTCTACTCCTTTATTGTTTTACTTCAATTTGGTAATAGTGTTCCGAAAAGCTGCTGAATCTTTGGAAAACTACTATGAGAATTATTTATTCCGAACCAAAATTACAACCTACTAGTATGATTCAGTAAAGTGTACCGGTTGACGCTGGGTAATTATTACGTGGCTAAATATCTCTCTATTTATTAAAAAAAATAAATAATTTCAACGGGGTTAATTTTTTTTCGAGTTTTTGCGCAAAACAAAGCCGGGGTGTTATGATGGAGTGCCGAGTTAATGGATAACGGCGAGCGATTCCGCCTCTGTACAGGGCTATAAATCTTGATTATAAAATAATATATCATAATTATATCGTACTCGTCGAAGGGGAATTTACGAGCGGCCCTGTTAAATGGCACCTGTGGCCCGGCCGTGAAAAGGACGCTGGCGCTGAGTGCACCAGTTCATTATGGAAGGCCCCCCCCTTCCCCCGTCTCACTGCACGATCACATGACTCGTGGGTAAAAAGTTCAAAATTGTCCCTGAGATTGGCGACTAGTTTGGGCGGAAACTTTTGAATAATTTATTTTAAACATTGCCCTTTCTCCGAAACGCCCCCCCTCCCCCTCAACCAGCTTTTCGAATTATAATAAGCTCCATTTAAATTTTTATAGCGTATCATCGCCGGTGACCTTTTCTTGTTTTGAAATTAAAATATCCCTGTTCTGGAGTCTTAAAACTGGTCCAACCAATTTCACGAACTGGCGTAATCGACCAGTTTCATGAATTATGTAAATGAATCCTCAGATAATGAAGTGGAGAAGTTTCTTATTACATGGAGAAATTCCTGTTTTTCATTCGGGAGGTTATATCAGTTATATTTTCTGTGTTACCGGTTTCATTGATTTTTTACCTCCACTTTTATAGCGCAATATAATGATATACTTTCGCATGCCGATGAAGCATCCTGTCGGCATTGTCGTTGCTCTTGCTGTCACCAGGATAATTGTGATACCGTCAGTCGTTTTATATTGCCAGTCAAATTTTCCGTTTCAAGCTAAAATAATAATATTTGTTATTCCATTTATTCTATAATTGTAGGCATTTTTATTTTATAATTCATGCAGACTGTACAGAATTTATCAACTCTAAGAATTCACCGGAGTTATTAAATCTGTATATTTCATATTTCGCTCTGCAAGGCGACGTTTTATCAGTTCGTTGTATCCTTTATTAAATTTGTTTGAATCGTAAACCTGTCTACGGGAAACAGTCTGTGTCGACTGGGAACTCTTCTTGTTTATTGCTCGGAAATTCGTAAGTTTGCGTGTCCGTTATCCGGCCCCAATCTCCGGATTAAACAAATAAATACAGGCGAAAATTAAGGGCATAAATTGTGATTTTAATTCGTAAATGTCTCGGAACAATTTGTCCCCGCCCTAGCCGGCGGACAAATAGTAGCAAATAAGGTGCCTTTGGGGGAGTACTGTTTAGACTCTGCTCCTTTTTCAAGGGAAGGGACAAGGCTCATTAATTTGCCTTTTAGAACTTAAAAAGAAATGGCAAATTACCCCCCTCCTCCTACTCCTCCACACTCTGAAACTCAGTTTCTGGTTAATTGGTAATATTAAACGTACGCTGTGTAACTGTTTTTGTTATATTCAAATGGATGTTCTGCCAAATTGGTATTATGTTTTCTTAATTATTTTCGCAGTTTGAATGATGGTGATCTAAAGTTAACGAGACTCCTTTCCATTGTCTATACTCTATCTCTTAAGGTAGACGCTATAATTTCAATTTTATAATAGTATTTGTGTTCCAATATTGGAACAATTAGGAAGAGTTAATAAATTATGAATAATGAAGCATTTATTAAAAAGTTCATGTTTGAAATTCACCGCGTGACACAATACTGATCTTCGTTTCAGCTTATTGAATTCTTCCTGTATAATCAGGCCTTCATTCTTCAGTCTCTGTCATGCTGAAACTATTACTGAACATACACTTAAAACTAAATTCTTTTTATGCACGATTTTATATATTCGTCGCCTTTTATACAGTCGGACCTTTCCCTCTATTTCGTACTTGCCTAATGCATGCCGTATTGGCTGTGTTTATGTCCAAACAATTTATAAAATGGATATGACTTCTGCTGGAGTGATTTTCAGTTTACTATGAAAACTTTCGCCGTATCAGAGGCGACTGTGTTTTTGTTGGCCGTCTGTTTTTGTCTCAGCAACTGAGAACTCCCCTTCTCGTCGCAAAATCTTTCGAACGAGGACAAGCCGAGTATTGAGGGAGCTTAAATGATTATGTGCATACACGAATATAATTTGAAGTCCACTTATCTCGTTCCCGTATAGAAGGAACTGGGGAAGAAGTTATATATGTGAGGCCTATAAACGTTGATCGCTGTTGTATAAAACTTCCCGGCATAAATGGTGTAATAAAAAGGAGTTTAACTTCTTTAGACACGTCGGCGTTCATATTTTTAACCTCGTGGTTGTTGTGGTCGGTGGAAGGTTTTAAAATTGAGATGTATGGTTGGTAATATAATGTGCGGAAGAGCAACTCTACTCCCACAGGGCCCCCTCCTTCCTCTCATAACCCACATGACAGAGAATACGGTTAAACTTCGTTATTTATTTATATTATTACTATATGCCCGTTATGGGCCCAAATATATTTCTGTTACTATCCAATCTGTTTTCATTCCTTCTGTTGGGGGTTGAATTTTCAGTCTGGGTGGTTCTCAAAAATTCTGTAAAGTATAATGCATCTATTTTGTGTTCGCTTAATATGAATAAACGGGTAATTTTTGAGGAATCTAATCTTTCGTAATTTTCTGTTCCTTCAAAATAATAATTGTCTAGACCAATTTCATTTTTCTGATAGACTCGATAGATGGCATCTGAACTAAATAAATTTCTAAACAATAAAAGACTCAATTGTTATATATTTAGATTACAGTGCAACTAACGTAATGTAAAACTTTCATTTATATTCTTTTTAATTGAGAAAGGTACATCGTTATATCTGACCCACGGTGAAGTACTCCTCCAGTTGAAGCGGCTTTTGTGTATAAAATGGTCCATTGACATGACTGTGACTATTTTTGGCGCGGTGAGCCTTATACAAAAGGCCTATGTTCGCCGATATCGGGTATTCAGCGCCGGGTCCAATATTGTTTGGATCAAGATTATCGGCGTTCCGGCTCCCCTATTGGGGAGTAGTTGGGTTGTTTGCTTCGGTCATATTTATGCATTGGATAGGCCAATATTCAATTCGAAGGGATTTTCCTACCGTATGATCGCAATCGTCCAGTCCCCTTACAGGCAGCTTAACAAATATCGGTCTACGATTTCACTTAAGCGCATCACTCTGCGCTTAAGCTGCAAAACACGTAAATTAATATTTAATTAGATCTGTCGATTTTTGAACAACTAATGAAATACAAACTATTGTACCTAATTCTAATATCATTTCAAAATATAGCTAGTGATTACAATACTTAAGGAAGGAACAAGATTTTGCCAATACGAAAACAATTCTTATTTTAATCAAATTGATCCGGTTCTAATACGGGAGCTAATACCGTTAGTGTCCATTTTCATGGGATTTAATTACAATAGATCTGGAAACCAGGAACGATGTTAATTGCTTAAAACGTTTATTACTTCCAGACTCAATAAATCTGCCTCTAATTGCTTCGGTATCGACAATGCAACAGCTGTTAATGTAACTTGAGCTTGTACACGCTTTCGACTTGTACTTTAGACGCTTAAACTGATGGATGGCCTGAATTGTAGCAAAATTAATCGTTAATGTAATTACGAGTTCCATGAATATTTTGCAGGCATTTCGAGGAAAAATGTGCTATAAAACTATGCTTCACTTATCAGTTTCTCTGACTTTCATTACTCTGAAGTGATTTTTTTTACTGATATTTCCTGTCATAATAAATCCATGCAAAATAAAGTGGGCGGCACTAGATGTAGAAACAACAGGGACAAGGAAATGTTACAATAAAGATCTTGAATTTTAGTTTAATTTCTCTATTGGTTATCTTCACTTTAATGATGAAATAATATTTCTCAATGATTTACTGTCAATGACTACTGTCTGTACTGTACTAAAAACGAGTGTTATGACGAGTCACATATAGATACAGTATACATGCACAATGCTACTGACGATGGCGAGTTGAAACACAACATTAAGTCACAGTTATAATAACACTTTCTCTGTACGTTGCAAACATAATTTACTTCTAGGATGTGATCGGATCTCTTCGGAATAAAGTTTTCTTGCTAACTTTCGCCTAATCAGGTTACCCCTGCCCCCTTCCCTCTCCTTACGGGAGTCCTTTCACTGTTTTTCTTACTCTTTCTGTTCGCCCTCTCTTTCTCTGGGTTTTTTCGTTAAGTGAAAAAGTTTTGCGAAAACTTAGTACTGGTGGAAAATATGATAATTTTCTGTTGTGCAGACGCCCCAAAGGGATAACACTGTATAACGGCCTGCCCCGCTGTTCTCAGGAATGGGAAAACCTGACCTAAAGAAATAAATACCGCGGATATTACGGTCGCCTTTGTAGTTTCTTTTTAATGAGATTACACGTAAAAAGGACAAAGGAGACAATTGCCTGTGTTATGTTCATACTACAGTTTGTCGCGTCTGCTTCATATTAGCTTGGTACAGCAAGCCCCGTTTCTGGGTTCTGGACGAGTTATTCTTATTAGTGGCGTACAAGCCTAGCAACATTTTTACGTTAAGCCGTCCAATTTGTTAGTGGGAAGAAAAGGATTATAATGGCATCATAGTTGTTATATATGCAGAATGAAGTAAAGTGTTATTTCAGTTTTTTCGTCTACTTCTGAATGGTTTCCACCTCAAAAATTCCGGCATTATAGCATATTTAGGCTAGTGATAACCTAGTTTTTTATTAAAATGAAAAAGACTTGATTTTCATTGTTATCTAATTGAAAGTGTTAAATTTTAAAAGTTTTAATTCTTAGAATGTACACGTATAACATTTTGAATGTTGACATTTCTCGGTCGGGCACCTCAATTTCTATGCTTATGCTTGATTGCTTTGGGATGAATTGCAGAACAGAATTAGAGATGAATTGTTTAAGGTGCGGAACGTTCGCAATAAAATTATATTTAGGATTGCTGCAATTTACTTTTTATATAAGCTTCCTACACGAATAATTCTTCCTTTTTCCGGCATAAAAACGTGGCACCAGTGTTATCTTCTGCCATCAACAGGTTGTTCAGCAGAGTTCCTTGTTTCAAGTCCAGGCGTATTAACATTCCATTCTTCGGTACTGCAGGCGAGACTTCGGCCTAAGCACATCACATTTTTATAGTTTAAATAATGTTTTTGTTAATTAAGCCTTTGTTTTAAAGTATCGTTTGTGTGAATTATAATCCTGATGTCTGATGTGATGGACCAACCAGAGTATGAATTATATATTAGCGTTATGAATCAAACTGTAGGAGACACTATAGGGGGGAGGGGTCGTAAGTCGCCTGTAAGTCGCGCCCCGCGATGGCCGAGAACCACAGGGCGGCATCGATCGCCGGTCCAGAAGGAAATTGGAGACTCCGTGGGCCGGGGACTTTGCCGACAAGTTTCGGCCCCTAAACAAAGTTGGCCGGCTCGGATGTCCCCCCTGGAGATTTCCCGCTCCGACTGGTTCCTCCCCACCATCCATATTCATGGGGTTAGCGTACGGTCCGCTAAACCGAACCACCGCGTTCCGAACCTCCACTGAATCGACTGCAAGATATGCCTCGTTCGTCTCCATTAATTGGGTTTAAATACCAAGTCCCGGCTGTTCCCATATTATTCCGGTGTCTCTCAATCGCTGAATGTTCGGACAGTTATGTCCATTCAAACTTACATCAATTTAAGTACGATGTCTTTGAATTGACAGCAGTAATGATTTTAAACGGTATTTCAATTCTGTTAATACCATCATCATGGCCATGATGGCAGGCTCTTAGCACTGTCACTGACCACATGAAAAGAAATGGCGAGTAAATTCTATTATTATATATAATAAATTGTTTAAATGTCACTGATGTATCAGTATACATGTTTTCATGATTTTACATATCTCCGGTCATAATGAACGTTATAACATTATTTCGTTTGGTTCTATTTTCGCTTAAATACACAGGATTGTATGTATCGTCAAATAAGCAAACGAATTTTAAACATGCAAAAATATACAGGAAAGAATTGGGTGTCGGCTGCCGCCAGTGTTTATGTCTCCTAACATTTTGACGGATCATGCAAAGTGTTTTAAAACTACAAAGAAACCAACCGACGTATCTTTAAGTCATGTCTCGCTGTTGCGGACCGCTCAGGCTCTCTGCCAAAATGTGAATTCCCTTTGAACAGAGAAAATTCTATTTCAGCGGTACAAGTGTTTCTCCTTCTTGTGATCGGGAAGCTCGTAATAACGCTTAAAAATGCAGGCCGGATGGGGGACGTACTAAAAGCCCGGGGTTGTTCAAGCGATCCTTCGATGCTTGATGGTAAAATAGTGCGTAAAACATGGCTATAATGTTTTTATTTCTTTAATTTATTAAGGTATGTAATTTAGATATTTGTTACATTCTTTCCATTCCATTCTTTCGTTCCATTTTTATTACATTGAAATAATACCTATATAAATTTAATACATTTAATAATAATTTTAGTTATTGTGTATCTAGGGGCTTAATCGCCTAGCTATTATGTCTAGTTATTATCGCGCGCCAGACTGCAGAATGACTTCGTCCGGGACTTGTCTCATTAAAAATTAACACCCTCCATCATTATCATAATTTACCGCCACGCGATTATGATAATTTTCCGTTTTATAATTGTCGCGATCCCTTTCCCACCCTCCTTTGATCGACTCGCTGATTCCCAGTGTCGGCTTCTCGCCATCCCCAGTAATATTCCGTCGGCGAATTAGCGAGGCACCTACGCCGTTGTGAATAATTCTCTTTTGGCGGCTAAATGCACGTCTAATGAGCTTCTACTCATTACAATTATCGTAATTTACCTCCACGTGTTAAGGATAATTTTCCGTTGGGCGTTGTTATAGTACGAAGTGAAGTTTATATTTTAGAAAGGTCTTGTTGAGGAAAAGAATTATACCAGTATGTATTTCTAATCGAACTCCTCGAATACACTGCATCCCATTGTATTACATTGTTGGGTAATGTGTACGAGTTTATGTCTATATACACATATATATATATAGTGTGTTATGGGCGTCATTACAGGGGTTAAGTGGGTTAGTGCAGTTGTGGGAGGGTTGGGTCACGGGGCATCGTATTTCTTCATAATGCGAGCTGGCCCTCCGGCAGCTATCCCGCTTCGGAAATTGTCCGCTCCCTGAACTTCACGAATTGAAGTTCAGCGGAATAAATAAATATGCCACGAAGCGCCGCGCCCCTACAGCATTAACAATTGAAAATTAATACTAAGAATGTATCATTTAAATGATTGATGCTATTAACCGGCTTAAATTCTTGTACGAGTTTCTTATATGTACGACAAATTTATTGTCATCTCAATACGCTTGTATCCATTATCAAAATTCAAATAGTAATTAATACTAGGGTAAGGTAGAGCGGGTATAGCGTGTTTCGTGGCGGGGCAGTCCGCTCACGTGCAACAGTTAGCAGTGGCCAGTAATAAATAATTTAGATTGGGGGAGATTAATTGCACAAATATGGCTCCCACAGTTCGGGAGATTACCTCGTTAAGTTTGCCTTAAGTTCGGCGCGATACCCGACCGATTGTTTAATCATCTAATTTTCCGGATGGCGGATATTTGATTGAGATGCGTGAAGAATCGTTATAAGCAGACACCATGGGGAAATGTCAACCGTGAGGTATCACCCCGAGAAGAATACGTAGAGATGTAGAAACATGAGAAAAATCTATAAATGGGATATCGAGACGAATATGGTTCCATATTCGACATAACGAATGGTTCCAGACTTTCAGGAATCGTCATATCGTTGGAAACATCGACAGCGTTTCTTGTATTGTTCTCATATGCCACTTTTAACTCCTTCTTTCTGTTTTAATGATACATCCGGCGAATTTTTAAACAAGGGTTTATCCAACCGTGAATGTTCTTCTCGGAGGGCGTTTTATACTCTTGTTTTTGTTTTTTTTCCTCGAAATAATTGTTGTATATGGTGTTGGAGTGTGTGGGGTGGTACACGGGCCTTGTTTCGATTAGAGAGCCAAATAGGTTTGCAGGCTGGGAGGGATGGGGTCTAAGAAGGGTTTTAAGATCGCTATTACCCCGGGACAGCGATTGTGAATCTCGCTTTTCTTACTTCTTTGCCGAAGGACGGTAGTCGGCTTGGTGGAAGGGGCGGGGAGTAGATAACCAGTTTTTCGAATCTCCCCCATTAAATCCCGAATTTCCTCTTCCTCTCCAGTCCAGCTACTTAGACATCCACAGCGGTTTTTCCGTAGGATGGCATTTTTTTAGCGTTAATATTTATTCCAGATTGACAATACTTTTCTCCATTGTTCATCTAAATAATTATAATCACTTTATTATGAATATCTTACATATATTAAAAATGTAGGCTATTCTAACAACACATCATATATTATTTTGTCTCATATCATGTACTTCCCATCCAGGGAATTTCACTATGAATTTCAGCTATATATTTCATTATGAATAACAAGGTTTGTGATTTTCCCGTTGAATATCGTTCTCAGAGTTATAGCATAGAAACGAATATATTCTCCAACCAAGCCCGCGTATAATATTGGCGTATAGGCTAGACCCAATTTACGATGTCTGAAGAACTTACGGGCCTCTGGGCGAATTCGGACCGTGGTTTATTAACTCCGGCGTTTATTCTGCGTACGAGGGGAGTATGAAGAAAATGGAAGGCGGGGGATGATTGGGGTTTATAGTGGGGTGAGTGGTTTGGGAGGGTTGCGGTGGTTGGTGGGTACTCGGGCCCCAGAGCTTTTTAGCAGGCGAGCCCACAGGGTTTCTTCCTTGAGGGGTAGACAGCCCCGCCAAATCCATTCCGGACATCTCCGGGAGAACCTGCACTTCCCAAAATATCCTTTCGGACCCTAAACCACAAAACCACCAGACACTTTCTGTCCGTGGCAGTTTTTTAAAAATGTAATGCGAGCAGTGTTAACAATAGAGGGAATTTGGTGAATTTCTGGCGGACATACCCACCGATGAACAGTCTTCATAAATCTTCTGTATAACGAGAAGAGATAAGGGGGTGGATGAGGAATATGAGGAACAGTGCTGAAGAAGATTCACGGATTGGTTTTTTTTCCAGCCCAGATCCATTCCGGATGAAGGGCTTTTCTGCTCGTGCATGATTCCTTCCATTGTCGGTATGTCAGAGCTGGCCCTTACACGTGATGGGACGGTGGGGGGAGGTTCCTTTTACTCGGGAACCAGGTATAAAGCGTTGCTAACAAAGACTGGCTGGAGCAACCGCTTATAAGTGAGCGCTAACATTTCAGTTCCGAGAATTGAAGATTATATTCAAGTTTTATACCAAGTTTTCGTCAGTCAGGAAGCTATAGAAATAAATTTAATTTCCTCCAAAGCTCAGAAGTCTGAAGAATTGAATCTTTGAAAGTTCAGAATTAAGCATTAAACGCTATTAGAATGTTTGACTGCTACATTGAAACTTATATTTTCATTGGTTTTCTTAAAATTTCGTATTTTATTTCCCCCGTCCTAATTAATATACTCTACGCGATTCAAATGTAAAACGGAATTTAATAGCTTCACTTTATTCATCTAATACATATAATTTACACTTTTGGGTCTGCATTTCTGTACCCTTACAAAATATTTAAATATTTGTTGTTTTTAAAAATTCTAAACCTAAAATACTTACCTATCTCTAATTCTTGATCCTCTTAAGGAGTTATTAGTTGGGAAGAGATTACACGGGAAGGAGATGGCCGAAACTGAGGGTTTCTTGGTCAGCCTCTGCTGGGATTAGTCCATTAAAAGGGCTGTGGGACTACGTTGTGAATCTTCGGTATTTCAACACTCGACTTACAACAAGTTCATTGCCAGTTTCAAAATTCCATGTATAATTCTTGGAGAAAAATACTCCTTATGTAAAACAAATGTTTGTCTTGAGCTACTTTGTGCTACTCGGTACACTGTATCCGATATACCCCCCCGCGGCTTGTGAAGATATTGATGGCCATAAAATCATAATGAGGAGTTGAATTAAAGTTTTATATTTTTTTAACTCATATATAGAATATATACGAGCCTTATATGTATATAAATATAAAATATGAAAATTTTGAACCCGAATTTTCGGGGACGAGGAAGGGAGAGTGGCAGAGAATTTCGGTTGTATGAAGGGGGCGGACGCGCACTTGAATTATTCAAGTTGCTAAGGAGATACCGTGTACCTAACCGGAAAGATATACCCTGCGCCGACGCCATCTTTCTCTACTTTTCTTCTACCCCGAAAATGTTGTTGACATTTTAACGAAACAAACTAACTTGCCGGCCTGTTTTATTATTTCCGAATGGCCAAATTAGATTTACAAGGACTTCAGACTTATTCGAAAGTTATGCTAAACGAAAGGTATGCATTTAAGCGTTTAAATTTAAACCTATATACTGATTTTATGAACAGTCATATAAGTACAAGAGAATTCAATTCAAATAATATACAATGTTTTTCAGTTAGTGTTTAGTGTTTTCGTCATCAGGGAAATGAAAGTGTTAAAATATTTCCATTCCATAAAAAGGAACAGTTAACTGACAGCAGTCATTTCAATAAATGTTCAAACTTTTATTACAACTTTGTCTTTATTATTTTAAGACTTTAAGAGATTTTGTCTTTATTATGTAGTTTCATTGTGACAAAAGTCCCGTCGCCGACAGTAAAATATATTTTAGCTTATACTCAGTTATAGGTGCTTATGCAGTAAACGAAAGCGGACAGTTTAGTTACACAAATTAGATGTGTACTCGCTCATCATTTTCGCCCGTTACCCGCCCTAATGTAGATAAAGATAATCAAGGAAAGTAATTACAGATTTTATTTCGACGAAGCAAGAAACTCTGTTTCAAATTTTCCAATATTATCCGTATCAACATATGTCTGAAATAAATATCTACTTTAATGGGGCCATCATTTGTATCATCGCAATGGAGAATCATTTTTAGAGAATAATGCTTTAGAACATAATTACTGAAGCCGGGAATTTTCTTTTAGCCGCAAAGCCAGAATGAATTTCCCCTGAGTATAATTTCGGCCCGAATGTTTTTTTTTTAAATGTAATTGAAAACATCCTTTTTCCCCGCGCGTCGGCGAACGTTCACCGGTCGTTGTATAAAGTTTTGGGTGGGATGAGGGGGGCCTCCTTATTTAGAACCGGGCCGGGAGTTATTCTCGGCCGAGCGATGTTTGAAATCCGACACGTTCGTCGAACAAATTTAACTAATGGGCTGGTGCCGGTGGCGCCACCCCCGCCCGCGTCAATACGACTCCGCGGCATAAATCTCCAGGCTCCGAATGGAAAAGCGGGGATTTTTTAGGAAATTTTCCCCGACTAGGTATTTTTTTTTCTCCCCACTTTCATCCACCTCTGTGGCAACACTGTGCCCCCCCGTATCTACGTTTATTGAATTGGCAAAATAGTCCTTCCACCATTATTATTCGATCTCCTTCTTGTTGGTTTACGGCAGCAATAAAATCCGCGTTTCTCTAGTTATAATAAAAACGGGTCAATTCTTTACCTTGTAGACTCCGGTCGAACCATTGCGATGGAAGCAGTGA
The DNA here is from genome assembly GCA_019843655.1 of Lethocerus indicus. Lineage (NCBI taxonomy): Eukaryota > Metazoa > Arthropoda > Insecta > Hemiptera > Belostomatidae > Lethocerus > Lethocerus indicus. The sequence goes on along the minus strand of JACDQD010000007.1, from coordinate 4,025,110 downwards.
GAGCTCCGAAACATCGGAAGCAGACAACACCCGAGAGGGTCTCGGAATGTAGGGGCGAAAAGCCTTCAAATCAAACGATTTTCACGAAATCAAATACCTCATCTACTTCCGGGATATTTTTCACGATTGCACTGCTGTAATTGAGGTCAAAAAGATGGTAAAAGCCGGTCACGTGGTGAGTTTATTAACGGCGGTTATTAAGCCGGTGCTCATAAAACGGACACACCGAGTGAAAGAACAACGGGCGGTGAAGGGGGAAATAATTGATACCGTAAATCATGGAATTGATGTCAGTCATAATTCCAACTGTTGGGGCGTAAAGGCCGAATACTGCACCTTTAAACAGGGCTCGAAACGGTACTGGGGGTCGTGAAATATTTTATTCCCATGTTGTCTATTAACAACGCGACGCTCCGGTACTGTCTTCCATAGTTTATGAACACCGCTCCAAATGGCTCCAAAGGACATAGTCGATTGTGTTTGTAGGTCGGCTATTAAGCAAAAGACTATTTAGTCATTTTAGATATGAAAAGCCCATTTTTTTTTCCAACTTATGTTTTCTTGAATTGAATATTTCGTGATTTCGTCTCACTGATATTTATTTCACATTCTGTTAAACATATATCTTAATATAATGAGAATTGTCCACATTAATATTAATTGTATTAATATTACAATGTGTGTATTAATTGTAACTTACAATTAAAATTAATAAAATATTGGAGATCCCTTCCTCTGTCAGCCTACGTTCTCATTCTGACCGCTCGAGTAAAAATAATATTTTAATAAACTGGTTTTTGTATTTTGGCACCGAAGTGCTAGGCATTGTGGACGCATTGCGTTTGATCGAATTTGCCGGTCGTTCACCGGGAATAGATATAGGGGCCGCGAGCTCGTTCCAAACACAAATTCCCTCTTCCCCCGTCGCAAATCGTCGTCTCGTATTTATTCGGTCGGCAGGAATTTATTTCCGAAAGGAGATACGGATGCCGTAAATTAGAGGATTTGAGTAGCGGTGGTAGGGGGGCTGGGTATACTACTGGCGTCCCATGATATATTAAATGAGAGAGAACCTCTCTCTAGTGCGCGCCTCGGTTAATCCTTCATAAGAACCCCCCCTCTCCACTCTGCCACCGCCGTACACACGTCGACTTCAGCCGAGCTTTCATTTCACGATCGTAAACGCCATTTATGAAATATCGATTGGCGGGAACTCGGTTCAGTTTCGTGGAAGCCCAAATATCGTTGGCTCTACGACGGAGATGCTGTCGAAAGCGACCTTAATTTACTCCGATGGATTACTCTAACAATATATTTTTTATTTTAAGTCGCTACTAAAATTTTTTGAACTATACTTAATGCAATTTGATGGCACTCCTGCTTCTTACTAAAAGGAGGCGCCCGGGTTTTCAGGAAGGTGACGCGAGGAGAACTGTAGTTATGGGATAGTTTCGAATAGAGGATTTATATTCATGTTTTCGGAATGGATCGTGCGAATATATTTCTAAAACAGATTATCAGCCGTTATTCTACCAGTGAATTATTGAGACGCCTAGGCATGATTAGGTAGCCGGTGGAGCATTTGTCAGATTACTATCGGCAACGGCGTAGACAGGATGTTCCGTCGGCAACCGTCACGCCCAGGTGCCTCACTAGTTTACCGACGGAATACTGTTGACGATGGCGAAAAGCGAAAGGTGAGATCGCATCTGAGAAGAGTGACGAAATTAATTATTCCGCCCTAGAACGCGAGAATTAAGATCGCAGCCTCGGTCGCTCGGTTGTGGCCCGTTCATTTCAACCCTTACCGTGCCTTTAAATAATAGAATACAAATCCGCGAATTGTGGTCTCAATCCTAACGATTGGGCGGTACATGAATTAGTGACCCGTAGCGTCGGGCTGCGGCTTAGCCTGTGGAAGCGGAGAACACCTCTGGAGCGGCCATTAATATTATATGGGCAGAGCGCGAGGACGCGGGCAAAGCAACGCGCGTTCATATTTACAAGCCTTATTTACGAGAGGCCCCACACGGCTTAATCTCTGCGGGGCCCCCTTCCTCCGGTTCGAATTACGCCATCTCATCCGTGAACAGCACCGACAATGGCACCGGCTCGAATTTCTTTTCAAAGCCACCACCGGTGTAATAATAATAAAGTGGGTGGGATACGACGCTTAATTTTTAGAGGCCGTTTACGCCCTTTTCTTTGAATGGTACCATCAATGGGTAAATTCTCCGTTTTAAAATGAAAGAATTATTCGTGCAATAAATTTTAATTTATATTAATAATAACCCAAATCTTACGTAGATTGCAATAGAATGGAATTATATTATACAGTTATTATATTCATCATGATCAGTAACACTTAAAGAATCTGTTGTTATATAGGACTATTGGATATAGTTAGGAAGGTGAGATAGAAGGATCTAGAAACTTGATTGCAGTGCAGTGGGTGGGTTGTGAGGCCCATCCATTATTTCCAACTTTGTCTCCACTTCTCTATTTGTTCTTTTCATCTCTCCCTCCGGCTCTCCCTTCCCTAAGGAAGAATGCTTTCTCCCTGGGCTGTACCCGGGTGTCAAGGTGTTTTATATTGTCTGGCCGGTTTTCGTTCAGAAAATGTTAAGTCTCCGTCTTTCAGATAGTTTCACTATAATCCAGTGCCAATCCGGCCGAGGTGTTTACTATGATACTGCTGAAAATTGTTTTTATCATTAACCGTAGAGTTACATCTTGAATAAACGTTAATTTATTATACACGTTTTTATAGGTTTTTTTATATACTGCTTTGGTGTGTATATATATATGATTTTGTTACAAATAATCACTTATCCAAATATTCCGTTATCTTTAATATGATGTCTGGTTTCATTACTGAAAACTCAACGTTTATTCTGGCGTGGGCATTGAGTATATTATGGGCTTTACTGGGGCCTGCAGGACAAAGGTAGTACGGGGACGGGGGCGTAAATCCTTTGTCCCACGTATGGCTGTTTAGCTGGCGTGGTGTTGGTGAACTGTTAGTGTCGGCCAAAGCTCTTTTTATGTTTTATTGGCTTCTTCTTCTAGTCGTGTTCATAAAGCTTTATAACTACACCGGCCCTATGGTTTGTTTCAAGCTCCCTCGGCATTTGTTCCATCCACTATCCGGTTTTATTTATTCGCCCATTGTTTACTATCAAAATGAATAATAAAGCATGATTATTAAGAGTATCACGTAATATTTAAAACTGGTCTGTTTTTGTATTCCTTCGATCCGACGGCAATTACAACTGTGGGAAATTTATTGAGGGCTGCACAGAATAACACAATCCTGTTTTGGTTTCATCAACTTAAGTCGGCCACTTTATGACCGTCCTGTGGTCTAACTGAGTTAATTGGGTTTCGCGATTGGTTTCTGCAAGGTTTAAGGTTTCACGAAGACTTAACGAAGCTTGAACTTAATCTCCGATTAACCCATTACTCGCGATTTCCTCTTGTTGCCAATTAGTAGTGCCACTGTGAGGTTAAAGGAATCTGCTATTAACCTCTCTCACTTGTATTATGAGAGAAAAACACTTTATAAATATATATATATATATATATATATATATATATATATATATATATATATTCCTTTGTACAACACAATCGCGATGTTTGATTTATTAACTTTCACGCTGGCTTCATTTAAAATATCGCAAATTATTCTAATTACACTCGGTTCTTTAATTATGAACTAAGCTTTTCAATCTCGCCAACGTCAGTAGTATAACTTAGGTAACATAGGCTGCATATCAAGCATCAAGCACGTGACCCCTGTTTCGTGTTACAAACTTAAGCTTGTCACCTTGTGCTTCATATACGGGTCGCGTTGATTACGGCGAAAATTATTTCATAATACCTCTCATACATTTACGATTCCAATTACTATACTTGTATCCCTCCCAATTAAATGAACACTCGAAGCTTATGAAAAAATTGTCTACGGAATACAGAATTAAGTTTATTTGTCAAACTGGGTCCGCGGCGGCTCTGAGGCTATTATCGAACGTCTAGCGTATAGGTTAATACTGGGTGTAGATTTAGATTAATTCAAGTAAAACATCTGGGGGAAATATTAAATAAACAAAATTATATATAGCGAAAAATAGTGCATTTACGACGCTGCCCTCTTCAATGATTTGTGTCGTCGAATGTTTATAAACTGTTCATTTGATTACACATTCGGAATACACTTCTAGTCATTATTCGTATGTGTATTTATAAATATATTGTGTGTATTATATATGCAGGTTTAATCGGTAACGAAACGACCGGTTACAGTAGAGGGCAGGGCTGTTTGGCAAGAGGTGTCAGGTGGTAGTATTACAATCGGGGGGAGTCTTAGTGTTGCGTCCACGTCGCCGTGACAGAGATCTTTAAAGGACGCGGGTGTAGGCTTTCACTTTTATAAATTGCCAGGGCAACTCAACTGAACTCGGCTACGGTTTCTACCGGCCCTTTCACAATTGGCTAACCGTCAGTTGACGCCGTTTAAACCCGCGCCAGTTCGACGCTTTGCGGTAGCGTTGTAAGATTGCGGAATAATAGGTATCAGTTAGTTAATAATAAGTCTCAGAAGTAATTAAGACTCTGGTAGCGCACACTCATCCTAACTAACCTCGGGTAACAGGAGCCTATTGCGCTATAAAGAGGAAAACAATTGTTCTTATGATTTATTTTACAAATACAAGGAAATGTTTCGCACAAATTTTATCGCGAATGAAATCCTTTCGCACTCTTTCGGTATGAAGCAATTGTTCACTTCAAGAAAGGTTTAAATTTAAGATAGTTTCTAGTGAGCAAATATTTTCATCGACGTGGGAATTATGAATAATTATCTACATTCAATAAATCGATTTTGGCATATCTCACCGGAAAGAGATACTTACTTGGCTTCAGTTAAAGTCCGGCTATAAGTTTAACCCGGTCTAGACTTGTTTTTGTTTTTTTCGATATTACGAAGAAGTAGTAGGAGAGAGGGTATGAGAATTGTCCGGACGCTGGTGATGCGTTCAAAACAAGTGTCTGGCTCTGGCGCTAGTGGCCTAGTTTCTTTGGGGCCGCCACCGTCGGGGCCGTCCAATTCGAACGGGGCTCCTCACTCAGCTCTTCCTTTTACAATCGTCCTCGTCACCCGATTTCGTGCTTTCTGGATGGGGACTATTGCCGGGATGAAGATATTTTTCCTGCGTGAGGCGAAGCCCGGTCTTAGTCGGTCGAACGATTAGCTCCCGGGGCACGTAGAGGGCCCACCCGACCGGACAAACAGACCCGAGAGCTGTTTTCTGCTCCAAGTCCGTCCTTGTTACTAGCATTTAGTCATTTAACAAGGGACAAGGCCCACTCTCTCTCTCCTCTTTAGCCCTCAAGGCAAGTTTGTCCAAAATACTAGGCTTGTCCTATTGCAATTATTTCAAACTGATAATTTCAATTTCAAATTTTCGAGATGTGAATTCGAGTTAATCGAAGAGATACGAATCCTACTCTCGGGGAATCCACCTTCTTAATAGCGAGGGGTGCCCAAAAATAACGAGTGTAGACCTCGGGTAATGATCAATTTATTTGAAGGGTAGAACGTGGTCCGGCTCAGGTGTTTAGAGAAATTGTACCTTGTATACAAGCGAACATTCAAGCTGATTACTAGTGTTACTTACAAATAACTAAACAATTTTTTTTAACCTTACCGGAGTCAACAAATTTAGTGGAAGACTAAAATCCTGACTAGACTATTTGTAGAGTTATGAATCAAAAGAAATAGCAGAGCTATTCCAGTTTCCGAGGCTCCGAAACGTTTCCGGATTTCGTACCCGTACTTCTCTTCAATCTACAGCACCTGCATTCGGCTGGTCAGTAACTTATGAAACTTATAAATGTAGCAAGGTTTCGTTATTTTTATTTGATATATCTAATAACCGGTCACAGGAGTTCTGAGTTCTACTGCCGTTATTTAAATCATAATTCAATGTTCCGAATGTTTATCAATATATTCTGAAACTACGTATCAATTGATGTTACTGCGGAATTGTTAATTCACACTTGAAGTTACGTTACAGTTGCATCGCGTACGTGTTACTAGACAGTGATGATTATCTTAATTATTATTATTAACATGTTTTGAGTAACCTGAGGCGGAGTGGTATTATAATGGGGCGTGAAGAAGCCAGTTTGGATGGTATTGGGTTTAGCTATGGGGGGGGAGGGGGGATGACGTGGTAACCCTCGCCGATATTGACGCCAAACTACTAAAACCTTTACTTTGCCCATTTTCCAAACCTTTTACCCATACCCTCGCACAGCTCTACCGAGAGTTTTATCAATAAAGAGAGTTGGAAAAAGTGTATGATATACAAAATATCCTGTCGTTAATTACTCAGTTCAGAACCATAATGTGGCAGCGTCTGTCCAAATTTTACTGACCCAATATCAGGCATTACTGCATATATGTTGTTGTCTTATGGAAACTCCTTACTGAATGAGGATAAATTTTGCGTTGTATTTTATTGCCAAGCTTATTGAATATGTTGTGGTCCCGACACAATTTAATGTGTTCTATAATTCTGCATGCATACGTTGACCATATATCCTAATTACCCGGTCAGATTTATCTTGTTACAACGGTTGCACGCGAACATACTGAATTATGTTCCGGTTTCTTCGATTCAGGCGATGCCGACGTCTGGAGTCAGACCTGGGTGTCCCTCCCTTCCCCCACCCATCGCCTAATTAGCTTAAGCCTCGGGGAAATCGAATTTTCCCGTTCCGGCGACAAATTGGTAGCGATAATTTTTTGTGAACACTTTTTGCTGGGAACGGAGGAAATTGCCCTCTTTTGAGCACGACAAGAGTGGGGTTCAGTTAATCTTTCAAAACGATATAACGTAATTTGCTACCTACCGCTTGTTAAAACATCACTGACCCGACCGATGTTCGGTGTTATTAAAAATAACATAAAATAATAATGGTTAATGTTATTAACCCTCCCGTTGTTCCTCATGACGCCTTTGTGAAGAGGACTGCGTTCGATTGCAAACGAAGGTTTTAAATCTATTTTTCCCGTGTTATTTAATAATGAAAAACCTTATTTCAGAGTAATGCTAGTAAGAAATAGTCGTTGGACACTGATCTTCTTATTTCGACGGGTTCTCTTTGTTTTCATATTTTATGTTAAGCTTCTTTTCGAACTAGGGCAAGATTCATTTTGTGTCGCTAATTCCTTCTTTTCGAGAATTCTGCTTTCTCCGCTGTTTAGGTGTTTTTTTTGGATTTCCCATTAAATATTTTATTTGATTTCAAATCTTATTTAATAAGATTTAATGAGAGGTATTAAACAAGAGTAATCTTCTTTCCGCGTTTTGTAAATATCCCCCGGGTATACGCTTGGACACTGAACCTACATACAAGGCTCAATAAAATAAATCTGAAGTATCTTATTCTATTGCGTCGTTACACCTACATTGAAGGACTGAATACATTCATCTCACAGTATTTGCAATTTTTTACGGCTAATTCTTCTTGTTGTTTTTAATTTCTTATACGGCCGTTATGCCATTAATCCGGGGTACACATTATTGGTTTGTTTGAGTGTTGGCTATATTTCGAGCGGGCGTCGGTCCAGATTAGAATATTTGGAATATTGGGCTGTCCGCAATTCAAATTTTTGGCATTGTTCGCATTCTCCTGTTCTCCGGGTTGTTGGCGTCTACCAGATATTTATTGAAATTATCGGTTACGGATGCCCAAGTGTCGTGTTACACTGCAAATTCCTGCTGTCCGTTCAAATTCGCGTATATATTAACGCCGGATTACGGATCGATGGTACAACAACAGTACTGCTTTCTCCGTTTTCACTCTCACGCACTGTGACGTGTACTGGGTTATATTGGTGGGACTGCAATTGGCGGACAACGTTTGTACAGTAAAATATACTATTACGCGAGAGGTCCATAAAATTGTTTTGTGACTGTAGAAGCGATAATAAAAATAATGGTGTTTTTATTCTATTCCATCACTCCAGCACGGTTCTTGGACTTACTAATCCATGATTAGAAATTGTAGCCTATTTGACACGAAGTGTTAGCATGTAAGGGGTGCTGTATTGAACGTACTGAAAATCACCTTAGCTCTTGATATCGGTCATATTATTGAACATATTGAATGCTATCTAGGTCAGATCAATCATGAAGATCCGGCGCCGGATCATCGAACCCCGCACCCGATCCGCAATTAAGTTCCTGTCCAATATTAATTAATTATGACGTCAGCAAGTAACCCCATCTCCATTCTCACCTCCCCATATCAAACCCTTGAATAACGTTCGAATGTAGTGTAAGTAAAAGAAAAAATACACAAAATTATGGCAGTATATTCTAACCTATTTGTCGCTTTCTGAGTTTTGAACTTATAATCACTCTCGTTTTCTCTCTTTCCACTTCCCCATCAGGTCTTAAGGTAACTATTTTTACGTCGTATTTTACTGTCTAGTTTAAATCGACATAGGCGACTGGAGACAGTGTGATGATATTCCAGAATAGTTTAATTACGACAAACTAGCCGCATTGATTCATACCATTTTAATTATTAATGTTCGTCAAGATCGACGAATTTCCGATTGAACGAATTTGTTTTCGAGCAATTTATTGGCGGCAGTTGATAAAAGAGTTTCATCGAACAGTGTTTTATTTCCGTCGTTTGTCATATATGTTTGTTTGAATTGTCGCGCCCCGGCTCGAATTTCATTTCTCTCGCGTCGTTGAATCTCCGTTGAGAAACGACAGGCCATTCGTTGTCCCCCTCTAATTGGCCGGGATTTACCGTTGGCCTAATTTCTATTTAATAATAATAAGAGCAGTTATCTCTAACTTCCAATAGGAACAAATAATCCCAAGAGGATTAACGCCATTCAGTTATATAGAGGACCCCAAATTGATACGCTCTTCGGTCAAACCCTGATGATGGAACCGGTAAGAATTCCGAAACGTCGGAACAACACCCGAGAGGGAAGGAAAGGACGTTTCCGGTGTATCTCGCTCAGGGGGACCCCCCGCCTACCGAAGCACTTCCCACAGTGTTACACGATCCCGCCGGATGTTGGTTAGCGATAATTCAAGTTGTGTTCTCGGAAGCCTTGGTTCAATAATAATAGTGTTAGGAATAAACGAGAGCTGTGTGACTGTGTGCAGCGGCGGGGATTTGGATTTGGGAAGAGTTCACGGGATGGTGATTTTGAACAATGGCCGTTTTCAACTTTTGGTGGGACGACTCCACCGCTCTCTGGCTCTCAACACTGCGGTGACAGTTGAATTCATTTACGCTCACCCTCCCCCTCCCTCCCTCCTTCCCTCCCTCTCTAACCCCCTCTACCCTCATTTCTCGTGTGCACTCAGCGTTGTATGCGCACAATAAACTTTTGTCAGATCGACCCCCGTTTTTCCTTCCCCCGCGTTTTGAAAATCCGCACCATTTTGTTTTTGCGTTTTATTGTCCTCCACATTGGAAATTGTGAATGGTTAACATTTTGCCTAGTGTAAATAGTGATGTCCGTTTTTATGGTTCCCAACTCCCTGACCGGAGTTGTTCCATTTTTAAATTCATCGTAAATTCGAAGAAAAATCTGTCTTGCTGTTGCTTCCACTGGCTTCTTGGCTCCTAATATAGCCGGTTACGTATGATCGCCAATGTTAGTAGCGTTCTGTTAATATTATAATGGGGTAGTTTCTGTTACTGTTAGATTAGCACTTGAATGTAGACAGAAAAATAAAAGACTAGTGATAATATTTCCGCATCCCGGAACAAATACCATAAATTAGTTACGCATTAGTCAATTTATCCTGACAGTGCTGGCAGGGAGCTCCATCGCCCGAATCGACTTGTGCTGTAAAAAAATATTCATTGAACAGCGTCTGCTGTGTCTTAGAAGAATTATTGCGCAAAGTTCGGTACATTTTCCTTCGTTTGCCGGCCGGAGAGAAATCCTCGGCGCTTAATCCTAACCCGCAATACACGCCGACTGTCCGGGTTTGAGTTTGAAATGTTTGAGCCAAGCACAAATTCAATTGTTGAATGTTTTTTGTATTGTTTATAATAAAAGGTAAATGCCAATGACAGTTTGACAAAGAATTGATTGTCAGTACTCGCATTTTCGGTCCATTGGTAGATATTTATCGGCATAACGCTATCCTCTGCACTTAAATATAGGGGTTAATTAGGAAAATATCTGGATGAATATAGAAGTAAATTGTTCTTTAATAATCTATCCCAATGTTTCATGTCTGGTGACATCGATTATGTAATACCGATCTAGTTAAGGGCATTAAAGTTATTATTCTGTTCTTCATCTTCAGCCTAGCTTGTAAATATTTTGTTAAAGGGCCAATTACGTTTAAATTATTGAGAACAACTTTGGAAATGGTAATTTTTCTTTATGATTTTTCGACGAAGATACGTATTTTATTTCCAGCCCAAGCTTGTGCGAAGGGAAACCTTTACCTCGCTGCCTTTAACAAAAGGTGTGCCAACCCCACCTTCTAATTAGGGCTTTGGGTTGTGGGGGTGAATGCCTGAGAGAACTTTTATAATTCCTCATGTCCCCGCCTTTTGTCCTTATAGAACCTGGTTTAGTCTCAGGCTCCAAAAGTCCTTCAACTTAATCACAAAGCCAATAAATCCCGCCGATCTATCCTCACTTGGCGCCGCGTCATACCCACCAAGTCGAATAATCGAGAATTTCCCTCCTAACTCAGAACAAAATTGGACAATTAATATCGCCTGAGTAATATATATTACTTCGAAGAGCGTTCTCGACTTCCCACCATGATCGCTAATATACCGTTAGCGGAAAAGCATCCTATCGTTTAACGATCAATTGTCACCACTTACATTCTTGGGGACGGTCACGAACAAAAAAGGAGAAGGACGTTTTATATCTTCACACGATTGACGAAACAATACTTCTTACGGACAATACAAATATATAATAGTAGGAATTAACAAGTAATCCACATTTCACTTTGTCTCTTCTTCAGCATCCTCTGGCCGAGTTTTTGAAGAATCACAAGGGGGTTAGTAAATTTAGTTCTTAAATTACGACGACGGGGGATGGTCACAATCTAAGGCTTCCCTTTCCCACTTTTACCGTTCGAAAGATTATGTCCCAGCCTCGCAAAATTTACTGTACCAAAGTTCACCCGTCTCCTTACTACTTTCTTCTTTCTTCTTGTTCCCAACTCTTGTTAATCGGCCGCCTCTGGTCGCAACTCGAAATGTGTGACGCGATAACGTTTCCTTTCGTATACATTTTTTCTTTTTGTTTTGTTTTTGTCTATCTCAGTTAATAGTCAATAAACAGTTTACATATTATTTTCTAATTATAGCTATGTCTCTTAACCCAATAGTTTAGTTTATTGGAAGCTTGGAATAGCTTCCAGGGAAACGGGATAAAACATGGTTGAAAGTATATTACATTAACTTTGTATTCGGTATTTGTTTAAATATTAATATTTTAAAGTTCATTTAAATATTAGGTTATCGGTTCTGTTTTTATTGTACCGGTTTTAAAACGAATTAATTTCACATTAAGATTGAATGCAAAATTTAGATAAGAAACCCTTTACTTAAGAATGTCGGCACATTCTCTTGTAATTATTCTGAACTATATTCGCTTAAATCTACAGTACTCAATACCTTACAGGTGTATTTGAACTCTGATAATATTTATTTCTTGTATTATTATAATATTGTATATATTTATTTTATATATTATTTATTTGTGTGTTACCACTATTGAGTGAAATTAAATAGTTACATCGCTGTTAAGAACATTCACAAACTATGAAACGATCTACCGATAGAACGTTAATAATTGTATTTTTGTTTCCAAAAGAATTCAAGAAATGGCGAATGAATCAATATTATTCGTGATTTTGTAATTACTTAAAAAGGCTACTAGTTGTAGAAAATAGATTATTTTAAAATGTGACAACATTGCGCTATTGTACCTAATTCGTTTTCTTAATTCCATTTCTTCGTAAGTTCAATCTTTATTAGGTTTTCATTATATGTGCCCATAATTATGAAAGTGGTCATATATTTCTGGTTTCGAGATATTTATTGAATTGCTTTCGAATAAATTAACAAATATTTTTATATTATGCAACATGTTAATTTAGAATTTTATTAGTCTTGATTAATGGAAGTTTACTATGAATATGAAATTTTGTGTGAATTTCATATGAAAATGTTGTTTTTTAAAGTTTGAATTGACTCAGAACACTTTCATAATTATGGGGATATAATCTGCATTATATGATGTAATTAAACTCCAAACAACTGCAAGGGGCATTCTCTATTCTTGTATTTAGGGAACCCTAAGAATTGGAAATAATCGGCCGATCGGAGCCAGCGAAACTGGAATTGTTGGTGGAAGCGTTGAAATATCTTTTTGCCGGTGTTGGTTGAACGCACAGCAGCGAAATTCGCAAAGCTGGATTTTACGTGGCCACAACCGGCCATTGTGTGTTGAATGTCAAAAAGGTAGAGATAGAAAATAAAAAAGGGAGACGGGAAGGGGCAGCGAGCCGCCGCTGCAGAAATAAACCGTCCGGGGAATGAAGACCGAAGACTAAAGATTCTCCCTTTTTTCTTTTTTTATTGTTCTTCTTTTGTCAGTGGATTTGGAGGGGTATATTTGGGGTGAGCGTACAGGGGGAGAAATGGAGGCAGCACCGATCGGTTTCTCCGCCTCTTTACTAATTTCTCCCTTTTATTGTTCACTCCCCTTCCTCTCCGTATCCATTTTTATATCATTCCTATTTTATAATATTACCGTCTTCTTATTTTATTTTATTTACATAATCGTATATAATTTTCCTTTTAAAAATATATCTGTCCCTACATAGTTCAATGCATATTGTAACGCGGTACACAATAATTATTTATATTATATGAGATTAGTATAGTACCGTTCTCCGGAGTATCCGGAGAGTTTGAGATAGATAAGAGAGCTGCTCGGTCTTTCTCTCGCGGGATACTCGAGATCTATAGAAATTTCCCTCTGTATATGTCTCGGAATTGCGTCAGCACGTTTCGAAAATCTTCCTGATCCCGCCCTGTCGCCTCAGATTCGAAGTTTGCTCTTCGTAAACGGGGTAGTAGACGGAGAAGAACTCTCGGTTCACACGGTTTGCACCGCAGAGAGGGGTGATTTATAACGAATAATAAAATGATTTACTCGGGTCGGCCTCCTGTAAGGGCGTCCTGCCCAACACTGGACTGTGTTAACTTCAGGTCGTGTACACTCGAGCGAGTGATAAACCGACTTCATTGTTTCAGCGATGATTACCGAACTTTTCGAATTATGAAATAGTTCAGGGGAAAACTGATGACGCCTCAGAGTATTAACTGTGGCCCGTGTGCGGTTTTGTGTGTGTCGTTAGTAAGGCACGTTGGCAGAGATTAGGACCCCTCCCCACGCCCTTCTCCTTATCCTTCTATTCTCATTCTTGATAGTCTGGCTCCCGCCCTCCCGTAGAAGAATGTCTCGTGTCGGGGCCTTGTGGTGGGGGGTACTTTCCGCCCCCGCATACATTGTTCGGGACACTCGACGTTGGGGGTGGCTTGGTTGCTGAAGTGTACCCCAGGGGAGGTCGGCCGTGAATTGGGGGGTGGGGGCGAGGCGGCTCCTTGAAACTGAATTATTGCGCGTTTAACGCGTTATCGGAAACCACTCAACTTCTACATCGCTTTGCGCACCCCCCTCGCCCATAACCAATCCCTTTACTCCAATGTTCTGGCATTAATTAAAATTTCAGGACCCGACTCCTTTGGGGTCCTTGGGGTCGAACTCGACGATTCGGTTTCGAGCAAGTCGGTCCGATTTGAGGTACCGCCGCTTTACAATTCCCCAACGAACTTCTGCATGACCCGGAAGTTGGAAATGCGATGGGTGGAGGAGTAAGACAGTGGAGATATCATTATTCATGTTAGGCCACCCCTTTCAAGACTATGAATTTAACCTGATAAGCGACGGGCATTAATATAGGAGTGGAGACAGAAAATAGCGTGATGTTATTACAATCCCGGAGAGTTATTTGCTGGTCCAGTTGATTTTGTCTGGAGTTTTGGAGTTCCTGATCCCCCGGAAATGTACCCTGCAAATACCTAGTTAACGATAGTGTAACGCATAATATTAGTATTATTATCCATGGTGTTATAATTATAATTCGGGTTTCAGTAAATTGAATGGTTTATTAGGTCACATGGATGGCCGTGTTTAAGTTGAATACATAAACCTATGACGCCATTTTTTGTTGTATGTAATAGGGAACAGAGTTTTAAAATTGAAAGGAGTGAATATATATATTTGTAAGAGGAGGCTGGTATTGTATGTATTGTTGTCCCTATTGTGTGGTCGGATGATGGTATATTGTTGGCTAATCGGGTGGTATGTCCTGCTGGGGTGGAGGGGTGACGTCACCAACAGTACGTCTCTCGAGAGCCTTTTCCCTCTTTCTGGTCCCTTTGTGTTCTTGTATTTTCTGACATATCCTTAACCACGCCACGAGATGGCGTATAATATATTTCCCATTTTTCAAAACCAGAATAGATTTTATTCATACCATCATTGTTTATTAAAGGAATTTCACTTTGGTTTTGACACAATTGTTGACATATATCGTAATATCTACAAACCACTCTTACGTAGAATATAAGCACTATGCACAACTTTACTGACTTAATGCTAATGAAGATGTGAAACCAAAGCTTTTCTAATGCTGGTCCCATATTTTGGTAGCATATTCGTGTGCTGATCCCTGTTGTGTTTGGTCTTAAACTAATGTAATTAACCTGATTTATGTTATTACGTAATTACATATATTTGTGTCTATCAACGGCCTATAACTTGTGCGAACCAGTGCGATACCGCCACCATATTGGGCTCCAGAACGGTTTGCGAATTCCGTCTGGTTGTTAGTAATGGTCTAATATCGGTGTAGAAGAGATGCACCTCTGGCGGGCGCAAAATTAATGTAATTAAAATAGAGCCGGGTTCGTATGAAATATCATTTCGTTGTTTACTGTCAAGTATCCATTGAACAAATTAACTCTAATTAATAAAGGAAACCTCGATTCGAATATTGTCTAAATAATGATCAAACGTTCCGTACCAAGCCACAATATCATTCAATTTTCAATTATGAGTTATTATCCCTGCTTGATCGTCGTGTCAATAGTAACATTATTAACTGGTACGCATTTGTTTTGTTTGGGACGGGGAGAGGAGAGAATTAAATTTATAGGGAATTAATTCATGTAGCATGAATTCATGACACATTCAAATATTGATCAATTGTTCGGTTCATCTAATTCAGAAATTTCTTTCGATGAACTGCTGCACTGTGAATCCGTGCCAACGCTCTTATCGTCTTATTCTTAACATGGGAACGAGTCGATGAACAAGACTCCGGGACAAATTCAGATTCATTAGTGTATAAATTAGCTTAAGGAGTTAATATAATTAGAAATCTTAATAATTAAAAATCGATCGAGTAAAATTGAACAAAAATGATTAATAGGCTATCTTGCCGTTTATTGGGTCTAACAATGCCTCTGCATCATCCTCCGAGAAAATGAGATCGTAAAGCTTATTTTTCTTCCTACTGGAGCAATCTTTTCCTTGTTAGGGTCTATTATAGACATTTATTGAACCAGTTCCCGGTTGGGCGTAATGCCGGCCCTTATTTCCAGTGAAAGCCAATTCCGCCTAGCGATTGTCTAGCCGGTCGGTTCCTTCTTTTATTGCACCTCTCGACGGCCGACATTGAATGAAAACGCGGACCGGTCATAATTCCGGAAATTGTCTCGCCGCTTGGGCTGGTCTCGGGCTCGGTGTCTTAATGGCGATTCCTCCTGTCCGGCAAATATCTCCCCATGTTGTTCTAGTGTCGGCAGCGGGGTTGTTGAATGCCTCACAGTTTTATGGCCTATTGCCGCCGGGGTCGTTAGTCGCCCGTATTTTAGCCCGGCCTCCATTCTAAATCTTTACCCGGGGTATTTCGCCGTTATTTCCATCTTTCTCCACTGTCCCTATTAACGGACGCTTTCCATTATTAATGTGGAGACATAAGGAATGGTTGTTCGACCGTGGTAACTTTATAATGTCAACAAGCGATTCGGGACTCTGAATTCATTGAGTGGACAGTTTGGCATATTGTTCGATTTAATAACCGAACTTTTATTATTTGTTAAACGATTGTAGAGCGAATGTTTTAAAGCAGAGGGCAATATTGCCCCTGTATATATTGCCTAATTGGATTGTGCCAGCAATTATTATTGTTACGAGTATATTTTTGTATTATTATTGATGTAATGTCATCATAGAATCAATTAGCTAACGTGCATTCGGCTATGATGAATATGGTCTGTATTTTTATTTACCGACAAAGATATAGTCGTTTTTTGTATTCCAAAGTTTGTGTTCCAAAGTTTCTACAAGACGGAGATGGTTTGTAAACCGAATAGAACCTGAAAATTTGTATTCTTAATGGCGTTGTTCGTTTTACGGCTTGTATCTGTAAATTGTCCCAGTTTTTTCATCCACTCGGTGTCACATTTTTTTAGTTGGTGTGACAGCCTCGCACCATTCCGGAAGCCGGTCTCCTGCCCGCAGTCGCGATGTACCGCCGGTTAATTGGGCCAGCAGACACTTCCGGTGCCGATGAAATTATTCCATTAGTGTCACACAACCTTGACGGTAATACAATGTAGGGAGCGTGTCATTCGAGAGCGCCATTTCATAACGTCATTCTCAAAATTAAGGGTTGGGGGGGGGAGAATGTTTTTCAAAAATTCGATTAACCGATTTTTCAGGGTCTCACGTTTAATGCAGACGCCTGCCCGCACGTACATTTTTTTTATTTGTACCTCACAGATGTATAACTATAAAAGGGAGAATAGTAATAATGACTAATTCATTTATTTAAGAATACTGCCTTCAATTAGTATAATAGTTTACTAAGCCAGTAATATCTCCATTATAGCCCCAATTTGGTATTATTCTACAAGATTTTGTGTCTTTAACTTGACCCGGAAAAAAGTTTGAGTAATCTCTTTCATTATTTGCTACCAAAGTCGGAGAATGACAGACTAAGAAACGAAGAAGGCTGAGATGAAAAATTGTAAACGATTCCCTCCGGAATTATAAACGAGGTCCGCGAAGGTTTATTACCGGATTGAAATATTGGGAAAGATCCAAGAAAGAGCCGGGGCTCTAATATGTGGCCGAGCCATCGAATTTCGTTCTGATAAGAAGCAATCCTGTTTGGAATTAAACCTCAAAGATTCTGAGATTCTAATCCGATTCTGCTGGGATCTTTTCTGTCGGATCTTATGGGGGCCGCCATAAATTTCCCAACAGCGTCTTTAATTTTATTGCCTGATCCTTTAGGTCCTCCATAATGGAGCTTCGATTGTAGACTTCAGTACGGTCTAATAGATTAGTGGCGTACAGTAAATTGTACGGCTCATTGACGCAGATGCTGATTAATGGAGTGGGTACCAGCCTAATCATAGATACAGGCCTAGTGATCAGACCACGACACGGTTTGATTTTCACTGCAGTTCTCTTTCATCAATTGCGAGATTCCGTATTACTTCAGTTTTGTTACAGGATAATGATATTAATAAAAACTTAAATGGACGAAAATGTAAGTAAAACGAAAGAATCAAAGTGATGGTACGTTACTTTGATACAACATTCTAAAACTGAGCGTAAACTCCCACATATCCTCGATAGGGACCTCATTAACGAGAAATATAATTCGGTGCGGTGTAGCCCATTTGGTGTTATGAGACGATGCTAAACAGTGTTGTGTATGGGCTGTTGAACCGATCGATGTCTCCCAGAGTACACAGACAGGTTAGCCCGAGCCGCCAGGGGCTCTCCTCCAGCCACCGCCTCCAATTAGAATCCGAATAACAGACTGATTGCTTATTTGAATAATATAGTTATTACTGTGCAAACGTATGCGGCGTCTTCACGTCTTTGCACCTCTAAATATTGAAACCCTCCGGGCCTTGAAGAGGGGCTAGGGGAAGGGAGGCTTAATAACATTTTCTATATAACCCTCTTTTCGCGTTAAAAATTCAAATTTTCCAGTTTGATTGAAGAGCACCAATAGCGAAGCCGTTTACGGTAGATGTTGTTGCACAAATAATGAAGTAATAATAATAATGATAATAAAATAACGAAATAATGAATTTTCAATTTCGGTTAAACCTGCGAATTTCTGATTCGTAGTTCTCTCATCTTGAGGCTTGTGGTCGGTAGGATATCTCCACCGACTACTGAAACCGAAAACAGTTTTTTGAAAGACAAAAACAAGCGGTAGGACAAACAAGAACGAAAACTGATATTTCAAATCCTCACAATCCACCTAATAGTTATTCCAGACTAATTTGACATTCCTTTTTTGCAAATCATCGTCTCGCCTTTGCTTCTTCCGCTGGCAAACCGGAGTAACAGCGATACGTTTCATAATTGTTATGTAAATTGGAAACTATTTCGATTGAATTGTACCTCCGCTAATAAGGATGTGTCAATGGGTGTTGTCGCCTCGGCTAGGCCTAATGTGCAATTGATTTGTTTGAAATTCACAGGCGGAATGTATCGCGGCTGCATTTAATTAGGCCTTTGAACAAGTGAACGAGCGAGAATGGAGCCCCTCCCCCCCCCGACACGAGCTTTCCTCTTGAATATTAATTCTATTGGTAATTCAATAATCCGTGGCATACGTGGAATGAATTCTAACGGCGCCACTCCACGCCTACTGTGGTTACTGCTCCTCGAAACAATCGCGGTATTTTGCGTTTAAATATAATTAACTTTATATATATATATATATATATATATATATATATATATATATAATATTTAACAGGAGGAAGAACGTATTAGGAAATTTAATGAATTTTTAAATTGAATTTATATTTGCCTACTCCGTGGAAGGTCTTCAATTGCGTCATATGATTCAAAATAATAATTCCCCTTGGAACACACTAACACGTCGCACTTTAATAGACAGAATGAAATAAAGTCATTTTCTATGCTGGGTAGTTATTGTAACAGTGCAACACTATTGTAGGCTAACAGTGCTGACAGGTTGCCGAAATAAGGCCCTCTAAAAAGAAAAAGTACTGAAAATTACGGGGTAATATCGTTTAGCCCACCCTCCACAAATTGATTTAAGACTTTCAATTTGGATAACACTATGTAGCTGTTTAATGTGTACCATATCTCGCCACTCCCCCAAACGCGATACCGCTACCGAGGCCCAATGTTTAATTAGACGCTTGTCTTTGTAACTTTGATAATGGCGGCTGTTTTAGAATTAATTAAGAGCGGACGGCGAATTAAGCAACCTCGCTGTAAAACAGTTCGTTCGGCCCACCGCTCACTTCGTCGTGAGAAACTTACACCGTACGCACACTTTCCCCTCTTACAATGCATTAAAGACGTATTTGTTTCTGAACGAACACCCGTCAAAAGTGACGGTTAGACGGGTTTGAAATTTTCGAAATGTGAATAATAGGGATATTTCAACATCCTTGATCTTACGTAAATAATTATTTACTTACACGAATTTGCTACATACATTACAACATTGTCTGATTCACATTTCATGAATAATATTGATGTCTGAAAGGCGTTTCCTTGTTACTCACTCGAACTCTGAACAGGTTTACTCGATATATATTCTGTAAATTCCGACTTTGGCGTTAATTGGTCCGAAAATAAAGTTTAGCTTAATAAGTTTCGCTAAACTCCTTATTCCCGTCTCAAATTCCGGTCACGCATCCAGCAAAATTGAAGGGACGGGGCGAAAGCACCCCATGTTAAAACATACTAGTAGACGTCTCGAACCACCCGTGATCTCCGCGATTTTATGGAAACAGTGTTGGAATTAACGAGTTATTGAACATTTCCAGTATAATTATTTTCTCAACGCAGCTCTGGAAAACGTACTGTTCGCCTCTGAATAACATTCGACTGATATAACTCAACTGACATTCTTCATTTTTATATCTTGTTCAGTGCTTGTTGAAACCATCGGCTATGTTACTTAACTATGAGTTGGACTGGGGCTTGAAACTGTACCATTCTCAGCTACAGTGCTCGGAATAACAGATCGTGATGACAATACTTTAACTCTCAGTCGTATCAACGACCTGCTTTACACGGTCCCATACGAGCGAGAGACAATTTAAAATCGCCCTAGGGAGATACAGCGTTGACTTAAAGCTGATCTCTCCTTCGGGGGTAAATTTGTTTGGGAATCGGAAGTGAAGTGATAGGTCGACTTCTAACCCCCTACCCCTCTCCCACCCAACCCCTTTCCTCGTTTATCTCCTCCCCCTTCCTGATTAGCCAATAAACGGAGCGCTTAAACTTTTTTAATCAGATTTCGCGGCTGCTCGCACTTTCAGGCCAACTTTGCTCGTTGCCAGCATGTCTCATTTGAGGGTCCAACCGGCCTTACACTGGCTACAGAATTACGTCCAAATTTATCCTCGTTTTCTCCGGCCCTTTCCTTCACGTCCCCAGAATGTTGCACCATAATGCGGCGTTGGAATAAATATATTTTAGAACGCAATAATAGGCGTATTATTTTTCGTCTACAGTTTGTATTCTTTATTTTTCATATCATATCTATATTTAATATAATAAATATTTAAATAGAGTTAGCAATATAAGCACTGAGACTATATTTATTTATTGACTAACAGTTTACACATATGAAAGGAATTCCCGAAACACTGCTGTTCATTCAGTTAGTGTTGCCACTACAATTATTGTGGCATATATGGCAATTCTAGATGTTTATCCGTTAAGACGCTGCTTTTTATATACTGTCGTCAAGTACGGTACTTGTCGATAAAGCTGAAAGAAAAAAACAACGCATTTTTATGCCTTAAGGAAGGCATAGAGCGGCCGTAGAGAGGAAGCACTTTCGCCCCTAAAAGCCGGTATACGAGCATTAACTTTTTATTGCAGTTTCCTGGGCTGTCGCGAGTGTTGGACGTGCGTATTCAGATGGTGGAGGCATGACGTACAGCGTGCCAGGGGGTTGTGATGGGAGGACGGGGTAGTTTGCCCTGTTTGGGCTGTCGGCCGACTCTGCCAAATTCGGTTTGTCCGCCAAGTTAGGCCTCCCTTCGGCTAATTCAGTTTCCTCCACTCAGGGCGGTCACTCTCCATTACGGATCGCGGCCCGGTCGAAATCCAATACGCATTTTTGCTTTCGCCGCCCACCTGGACATGTTGTCCGGCCCGACATTAAACTGGTGGACGGTTCGATTCAAATATTTCTGTAGGTTTATTCTCGAAATAATGAGCCCGCGCGCTTTCATATCCCCAGCTAATTGATCCCTGTATGTATATAATATATTAACCCGGAATTTAAAATAGTTCTAATTGGTACTCCACGTGAACGGAATGCGGTGTGTAGGGGCAAAGTGAAATATAAACACAGATCCTACGAGAAACCAAATTAATTTCTGACAATAAAATGAAAATGGTATTAACAACACGAACACACGAAAAACAAAAATACATTATGGGTTCGTTCTTTTATATTTAGCATTGTTATTACATACGGATAGCATGTTAAGCAAATTGACATAAAATACTCGATACTACTCATTTTCTGAATCCCCTTACTGTAATATTTGATGTTTCTACCTTGTCGTGGGCACTTTATTGCACTTTGCTCCGCCCTCCCCAAGCTTCGTTTGCAATTTCGTATTCATCGAAAGATCGTTTCTTCGGATAAGGGGCCATAAATCTGCGAGGTTGTTATAAGAGGATTACAGTTTATGAGTGTAACCCTGGGGCTTAGGTTTTGCAGTTAATTGAGAGGAACGAATTTACCGGCCCCACGGGGGAATTGCCTGCCGGCTTACGCTTTGCACAAATTTAGTCTTCCGATGTTGGGGCCCAGCCCATCTCTATTAATCGCTTATTTCGTTTTATGACCTGGAAAAATTTAAGAGAAACTATAATTATTCATGTATGTGGGCCCGCCAATATTTGGTTCGTGCGATCGAATCTCCTTTCTTTGAGTGTTTCCGTCTGTAATCTGGTGGGTGCAGCGGACAATCCTCTGTCTTAAGATTTCTCCATTAAGGACGTTTTATGGAGACAATATTGTCGCTCTCTCCGCTGCGTTCACCTTTACGTAGATTCGTGCGAAATAATATATTATTAACGTTCTCTTTTTGTGTTGACAGAAGCGCACCGGGCGCTGGAACTGTTGGAGGACTACCACTCTAAGTTAACAAAGCCCCAGGACAAGCAGCTCCGGCTGGCCATCGAAAGAGTCATCAGGATCTTCAAGTCGAGGCTCTTCCAGGCGCTATTAGGTAAGTACAATGAAGATATCGAGTCATTGTAGAGGTAGTTAAGTTCCTGTCCACTATCGCCCCTATTTTGTCGACGGTTGAGTATCGTGAAAACGAAAATAATTATCAATTTTTTTATTTCGAGGGGGTTTGAACGAAGTAGCATTGCAATAGGAAACGTTTCTGAATTATGTGATTTTCATGTGACGCTATGGTGGTATCCCATCGCGATACCACCATTGTAAAACATCAACTTCGTGCCTCCAATAACTATTACTATTAGTTACTACATTCTCCTCACGAACGTTTATTTCGGTTTATCATGTTTCTGGCATATTCAGTACTACAAATCGGTAGCTAGTGCGTATTTTAACCACAGATTAGAGGATCGTTTGATTCGATTTTAGTAAAAACTGTGTTCGAAGTACCTTATTGGATGTAGGCTGTGTTTAGGCAGTAAATCTCTGGTCGCTGGGTTGTTGTCCCGTACAGGTCTGTGCCGGGGGTACAGGGTACACGGTCGGTACATGTCCCCGGCTAACCTGGCCGGCTGTACTGTACTGTCGTGTACCTCGGTCTCTTTGTACGTGTCGCCCCAAGCTTTATTCATATTTACACGGGGTACATTCGATGGCCCCTGGCCCTGCCCCATTCATAACCGCCTGCTGGGGTGCTCGCACTGTCGAAAATCCAATATATATAACGGTGTACCTCCCAGAAAATGTCAATCTAAATTCTCTTAAAGTTAGTAATTCTCTTATTATTCCATCCAACAGATAAGACATACATTTCACGCAATGATTAATCCTAATTCTTAATAGGAATACTATGAATACATATTTCAAACCGTTGCTATTATCTGGTGTTAGGACCTTCTATAAGGAACTTACGTATTACTTAACCCCGTTTATTTCATTTCGTAAATTCGTGCCTATTTCGGTATAGATCCCGGGTAGGTCGAAAATTGAACTTCCCTCTGTATTATTTCTATGCGTGTGGTCTGAAAGTAGACAGGTTTCGGCTTCCGGCCGTACTCGGTAATTACTTCGGCAATACTGCGTGGTACTTACACGTATCGGGGTGACGGCTAAGTATCCTTTATCATTATTATAGCGCTTTGGCTGTGATCACCAACATTTCTATGTTTTCTACACACGATAGTTAAAATGTAGATATGCAGAAACTAGTAAGGGGAAGTTGACGAGTGGAGGCATAATATCGCTTGAGGGATGATATACACGTAAAGAACTTAATTAAAAAAAAAAACTTTAGTATTTTTACGTATTAAAATTACGTTATCCATACATAATTTAAAAACATTATCTAGAAATTTAAACGCTAACATTATTATGTGTATACGAGCAATCTACATTTGAATACAGTTAACATTATAGTTAATAATGCCGAAATCAAAATTCGCAGTATGTTTTAACGGGGCAAATATCAGCGTAAATATCTGGGAATTTGTATGGGGTTGGTGCCTGCTGTGGTCAGGAGAAAGGGCCCTCTCGCATACGGCTGGGTAGTTTTACGTCGACATTCACGAGAGGGGCAAACTTTATTTTTGCCGTTTGAATCTCCGATCTATATTGTGTTCACAGTTCAAATTGTATTCTACACCGAACGTGAACGGGAATTAATAACGGATGATTTGTTGAATTGTTTCAACAGACATCAAATATTATATTATTATCCTCGTGTGAAGTTCTGTAAATTAAATATTCATTATGACTTGACATGATGCAGTCCCGGATTTAAATCTAAGTTCTATTCTGCGGTTTCAACACAAAATGTTAAATATATTTTTAATAAATTTAAATTAAATTAAAATACTGGAGTTGATAAAAAGTGCCTCGATCTTTAATTGAAGAGGTCTGTGAACAACACACAATTCCAATATAAAATTGTTGAAGTTCTAATTGTTCAGTAATAGGGCATAAGTTTGTGTTTGGAATGAAATTCAAGTACTTAGATGTAGTGAATGTGATGGGAATAAATTGGTGAACCTGTCGGTATTGATGAACCGTTACCGGCATATCTCTTGTGTTCAACGTGCGTTCCACTTCGGCGGTGACAGTACCAACGCTCACATAGCACTGAACAAATATTGTTATTCGTGAAACCAAATTCATAAAGGAAAAAAAAAGATCGATTCAAATCACACCATAGGGTTAATAACCAGTGTTCGTAATTAAATCGCGATTGGATCGGTCGCCGACTACTGGGTCGGGTGCGAAGGGATTTGGGTTTGGCGCGGGAATGGCCCAAGAGCGTGGGGCCCGTGGCCGGCGCTCACCGCGGAACAAACATCAACTGCGACCGTTATTGATTTACTCCTGTTCAAACCTGAAGACTGCTGCTGCCAGCTTTTGGCACGCCGCTGAACCTCTTGGGAAACCATATTTGAGCGCCAAATTTAAAAGTAAATATCCAGCTCTAGTTTCGAATCTCTAGTTATATGCCATCTCTTGCACTCGGTACAATTTTTACTTCTCAATGTACTATATAATTAATGTTATACATGCAGGTTTTATCATTCTATTATGAGGTAAACGTATAGGAGTATCGCATTTACTATGTCCGACTATTTATTCTGCCGTTATATCTGTATTGCGTAAAGTTTGTACTCTGCAGTTTTCAAACCAAAAAAATCTCCATTTATAAGAGATTCAAGTGTGAATCCCAAATCTGATAAGTAAGGGGAAATTAGACAGCCAAAATTGGAATTATAAACCAACTAGCGTCACCAGATCTCCTGATATTTTTTGTTTTTTTTATGTACTTGGTGTACAGGTAGAGATGTTTCTCACCAGTAGCGTCCTGACAGCAATGTCATTCTCTCAATTCTCATCCGTTGTCATTCCTGTGATATAGTGTTAGAAATTTGTTGTAACAACAAGTAGAGGGCAGTTTTATTGACCGAACACTGAAAATAAGAAAAATTTAAAACCAAAGTTGAAAGGAAAATTAATAAATGATTATTTATAATAGTCGTTTTGAGTAATTCGCAAGCTAAATGGAATGTTAGGAACGTGACTGTACAGAGCAGGCTGGAAGTTCGAGCAATGATCGCTCCGCAGCGCCACCGTGCGGCTCCGCTCTCTGCTTCCATCTGTCGGCCGATTTGAGAACTCAAATCTCTTCATGTTCTGGCGGTTTTTCCATTCGGTTTATTTCAAACGTTTCCAATTTGTAATTATATCTTAAAAGATATTACACTTATTATTCACCCCGTCGTCGTCCCCATTTTGATTACTTATTTTAATTATTGGTTGAATATTTGGCAGATTCTCGATGTCGATTCAAATGTTCGCTTGGAAATATTAATTTCCGTTCTTTTGAAGCTCGTATTAGTTTAGATATATTTCAGACGATACTACAGTTCTAACGCAATTTGGTATTATATTTCTGTAGTAGTTCTTATGTATGTCGCTCTGAAAAATGCATGGAGAGCACTTAACTGGTTTATATATCGCCTTCCATATTTATTATGTTGATACATTTTGTTTTAGATGTGTGTTTTGTTTTTTGTTTAAGGTACGATCGAGTAAGTTCTTTTCATCGAATACATATTATACTATCGGAATATTATCGTACAGTTTGGTTCACATTATACTATACCTTTTGAATCGAGTCGGTGGTAAGAGGGAGCGGACGCCACTCAGATTTATAGGAGGGATTCGATTGTAACCTCTGGGATGAGGAAAGAATTAGAGTAAATGGAGGTCATGGAGAGGGTTGAATGTTAAAAAGGTCGAAGGGGAGGTGAGGGAGAGAAAACAATAAGGAGCGGAGGCAATAAAGGAAGTGGGACGCGGTAGGTGGACAAATTCGGTTTGTCTCACACTTCGGTTTGTCTACCACTTCAAGTGCAGAATTTCGTCTTGGAACTCCAAAAGTAGTCATTCGAGTACGGTGTGAATACCGCAGTTTTGGGTGTGGGCATTTTTTTATTTGATTCTCTCTTCTGGTCGACATGTATAAAAAGTTGTGCTGTCATGACTGCTTCATTAACCTCTCGTTCTGAACTGAATCGTTACTCCTCATCGTGGATCCATTTCTGCTCTCCGTGACTCCCAGCGAATCCTCGCCAGGTACACTCCTCCTGTCTTCCTCCAGGATGGGGGCGGGGAAACACCCATTCACCTGTTCGGAGATAGTGGATCTTTGGGAAACGACCCTTTCCGCGAATTTTCCGAGAGATGTGTTCTGGCCTCGCTTTGTGTCGGGCAGTCCAACATTATTTATTATTTAGGTTTTGCCGTCCTGAGACGTGACGAACCTCTATTGTTGATTCTCGGGGAGATTCGTGAGAAACAAAACACCGTGTTCTTTCAGAACATTGAACCCGAACCATAAACCTCGAAAGTCACGTTCCCCTTTCTTCTGTTCCTCGCTATATTTTCCGACCCCCCTAGTTCCCCTTGTCCCGTCTCCGTTTCCGTCTCCCGAGGGAGCGCCTCCACGAAATGAAAATCCTCCGGGAATCGAACAGTTTGTGGAATAGAATAAGCGGAAGGGGAGTCCACTGCCGAGGTCCGGTAATTCGACCCTGCCGGTCCCTCCAGCATATTCTATCTCTTACTCCTATATCCGGTTTCAAAAAGAGACCTCTTCCGTCCCTACTTCTTTCCGGAATTCATTATTTACTTTTATGTACCCGCCCGCCCCTCTAAATATCGTGAACTCGAATAACGGGTTACAGGCCGAAATAGACCAGTCAGTTTTTGTTTTGGTAATATTTATTTCGACACGCTTCTGTTACCTCGGTGGTGTTGTTATATAGGGGTCTAGGATTTGTTAGCCGCGGAAATGCGGCAGGTGCCTTCCACGATAGACGCTTGTCTCTACTACAAAAAGCTCTAGTCCCCCGGGTAACCTAGTTCTTCGTGCTTTAGCGCTAGGGATCACACCCGTGCGGGGCGAGCGGAATACAAAATCCGTCGGCCCGAGCATTGTGTCGGGTCGCTTGGATTATCATCCCGAGGGCCCCAAGTTGGCGGGGCTGCGGCTTGAAATTAGTCTCGAACATGGGCACAATGGTTTTCTCTCCGAGAGGGAGATGGAGCTCCTTATTCCTAATGAGAGCCTTGTCCCGGTTGCCGGCCTCTTAACCCGGCCCTGGGGACAGAGAGGGGCCGCCGCCGCCGCCGCTTCCCTTAATGGCCTCTAATTTTCTAAATCCCCGGCTGAAACGTGTCGCCAGACGAACTGTGATTCGGAATGTGCCCGGGCAGGGCCACTCAATTCTAAGCGCTTCCTCAGTTCAAACCGACAATATCCGATTGCGTCTAATGAGTCGACTCGAATGTAAATTGGGAATTGGATACTTTCTGCCGATTTAAGCTGAGATAAGCCTCCGGCAGCCGTGTTTTCTTTGTACACTAAGTAATTGAACTTGTATAATTCTTCCGTATTAATTTTCAAACTTTTCTATCCGCCAAATATTTTTGAGAAGTTATCAGAAATTATTACCAGATAAATGCTGATAAATCGTTTGTTTCTATATTCACGGCTATTGAGAGAAGCAACTGGTTTATGAGAAAATTGGTCCCGGCATTTCTTGTCTTGCATTCTTGGCAATGGTTATAAATAAAGAGTCTACGTATTTTCTTACGTAATACATGTATGTGAATATATTGTGGTTAATTTGATACGGCGCTCTTGATACTAACCCGCGTAGCTTTATGACTGTTTCATTCTCTTCTACGGTGATGGGAAATCTAATACGGCGCTCTTGATACTAACCCGCGTAGCATACCTGTTTTGTTACCTTGCTTCTACAGTGATACGGCTAATACGGCGCTCTTGATACTAACCCGGGTGTCTAAATGGCATCTAACGTAGTGTTATTGATATTAACTAATGTAATTGATGTATTTTACATGTGTGTATGTTGTATAAGATTAACTCTTGCAGTTAATATTTGAGCGAAACTAGAATTGCGATCCGTATTATGGCTATCTGAAGTAAATAAAAAATAAGGCGTGTCTCTATACCTAATATTATAAAACTTTTATGAAACCGTAAGTTTTTCGTCCTTCTTAAATCCTCCAATCCGCATAAGCTGTAGGATACTTTTCCAATATTTTCTGGATTAGGCGAGCTTATATAAGTATAAGAATGGAAGGAAGAAGACGTGGAATATATACAAGAATTTGAGGAGCGAAATACTTTAAAAGAATATGAATATTCATTCATACGGGCACTGTCTCTCGTAGGAATTGACTATTCCAACAACGTAGAATAATTTTTTATTTCATATATTGTCTTTAATTAAATCAAAATTACGGTCTTTTCCGTTCTCCATACGTTCTACCGGTCACTCGGGCTAAGTAATATAATTCTTCCGTTTCATAGGAGATCGAAAGGATTCTCCATTGAGTGGTAATAATTGGTGATGGGCTTGAGGCGTGTGAAAGGAACAATTTGAAGGTGAATCTCCCGCTGTGGATCGCACCCTATATGGACAAACGATCCTATCTTGTTCCCGCATTCTTTCTTCAATCCTGATGTAATTTTCTTTTTATTTGTTGGTGTTAGGCTGGACACCATTGCTCGTATTGCTTGCGAGAAAAACCCCTGTATATTTATAAATTGAATGTATTTGTCGGCTTTAAATTTTCTCTTGGTCACTTGAGTTCGTTATGTTTCAATTACTGTCTCCGCATTTCCTTAAGAAAAATAAACAGAGCCGTAAAAAACAGGAAATAAAACGCATTAATGGGAAATTGCAGAACAATGGGATTGTTATTGGCCCTTTGATATTATTATTTAGGCCTTGTTTGTACCGAAAACATAAAATCCATTGTGTGCCCCGTTCTCGCATGGGCCTGAATAGCCCATGGGAATCTGATGAACGTGTAAGCCCGCTTTTGTCTGTGCGGTCTCCTTGTAGCCTTTGTTTCTCGTATAACTCTCCCCTAACCTCCCCCCCCCTGTATACCCTTTACGCCTATTTTCGTGGCCAATCACTTGTCCCTTCCGCGTTGTTTGGCTCGGCAACAAATTTCAATTTGCCGCCCCCTCCACACATCAGGATGGTGTTAGTCGTTGTTTTATTAAAAATTGAAAAATCACAAGCGGCGAGTAGTCATAGTAGCTATTGTCGGTCAGTTCGACAATAACGAACGTTGATATATGAACACGCGAAGAATTTTGAACGCCCTCCCCCATAAAACCTTATTATATAATATACGTACTACTTTTCATCCTCCTCGAAGAATCCAGTAGTAGGAACGGCGCAGTATAAGTGGCGAATTTCTCAGATTGGATTAGATTGATTTAGAACCGCGTTGTCCGTGCGTCCGACTGTTTAGGGGTGTAGTAGGAGGTAGGCCGGACACACGGGGGTGTCGACGACAAATGGATTTCTGTAACAAATTGCCCCCGCCCTCCGGGTGTTCGGGCGGTTGACGAGGGTCTTCCCGGTCTAGGGTGTTTAATAAAGGGGGTGAGAAGAAGGAGGGCGGGTGGGCCGAATTTGGGACATTCCTTCCCCCCCCCAAATTGTCGACCTCCCCGAGGCCCTCTCAGATACATAATGAATGGCGCCACGGCCCTTCATTTGGCCCCCGACCCTTTGCTTAATGTCTTTATTGTGCCGAGATAAATCCCGACCCCTCCACCCTCCCCGGGCCATCCAATTGCTCGGCCTATTTGTCGGTCGCAAAATCGACGCGTTGATTTAATGGATACATAATTCGGTCATTTTCGAATTTTTTTCGTCGGAAATTTAATAAAAATTTCGTTCGGACCTAAGTTGAAAACAGTCATTGCTATTCGAGCGTAGTTAAGATAAAATACGATTTTTTTTAAATTAATTTTTCCGTTAATCGTGTTATTTTTAACTGATACTAGACGCAGATATCTGTTTAAACTCGGGCCGATTTACCGAAAAATAAATAGGTAGATAGACAATAGGTTTTAAGATCTATCATTATATAAGTAAACTGCATATTACCGCATTAATTGTTGGGTCCAACTCGTTTGGTAATGTTTTTTCTACTCCCCTGAAGAATAAATGGTGTAGGCGGCGGCCCCGGCAATTCTGGATGGCGGGCTACCGTTCTAAATAAGACTAGGCCGTTCTAAATAAGTCCGTTCGGTCGTTCAGAACACGGCCATCCGCCCGCCGGGTTTTAACTGGCCCCGGGTTTTTTTGCCGTTGTCGTTGTCCGCTTTCTTTTTATTCGGGCCCAAAACGGGGCTCGATTTAGCTGCGCGGGGGGCCGGCCGATTTTTCAACCCTCCCCCGCCCTCCACCGCCGCACAGGATTCACAATTGCCGGTGAATTTTTCAAGGCTACCTTAATCCCGACTGAAAAATTCATCCCGACGGCCCCACCCGACCTCTTGAACCCCTAAATGCCTAATGTTGTATTATGGTGGCGGTTCCTTATTAATAGAATAGGAGGTCAACAGGTCACATCAGCCCATTTCTTAGTCGAGTACCGTACGGAGATATGAGCGTAGAATCGGATAAATAATAACAATATGGTGACATACCCAGCGAGTTCATATATGAAATATAAACTCTAGGGTAACAAGGTACGTCCTCCTATTGATGAGGAAAATGCCAATTTCTGATGAAACACCCTGTCATCACTGTCATTGTAGTGGTACTATAATTTATTCAATTTTGAGGATGTAAGTTATTATTATTATTAATATTGTAACGTGGTTTTTCCTTGATCTGTGATAGTTTTTTGAGTGCAGACAATCTCCTTTAGTCACTCGTTTTTGTACGTATGCGACTGAAAGTATTCACTTTGAGATAAAAGGACTTATGCAAAGTGTCCGATAACGATATAGTATCATTACGGTGTTGTGTCGCAAATAGAACTGTTTCTGAGCCGATTCCGGCGTTAGATCCGGACGCGGGTCTGGTAAATAGTTTGTCTTGGGCGGACAGAAATCGATGATTGCCGGGATTTCCGGCGTAATCGCGTTTATCGGCTTATCTGCCCGCCTCGGCCCAAGCAAAAGCCTACCATGGAACGGACGAACTTTGCCCCACCCCCTCGCCTTTGTACCACTCAGACTGTTTCTGCTATTTGTCCTTCGCGGGGGATAAATTGAATTCCAGGAAATGTCCGGTTCGCACTCGATACGGATTTCCGCCGCGACCTGCTCCACCTTATCTTGTTTTTTTTTTCGTTTCTTTTGTTTGATAAAGCGATACAGCCGTCGGTTTGTTTGAATTCCCTACAGTTTTAAAGTACAGCAACTGGGCCAAGGCGAATTTGAAATATTACTAAAAGGAATGAGACACGATAATTCAGTAAAAATGCAGTAAAACTCCGTGTGCGCAAAAAATATCTTTATTATTCGAGTCCAAGTATTTTCTACCGAAAAAAGATATTTAATAACTATTAAATTATTATATTTTTTAGTTATTTTTATGGTAAGTGACGTTTTAACTGAATGATATCCCGGCTTGATTCCACGTCCTCTCCTTTTGATTGAAACAATTTTCAGAAGTGCAGACAGCTAATTTAATACACCACATTTAATACCCTGTAGAACATCTAGTTCTTCAATATTGTGCAGTAGAGTAATTACCTTGATTACTTTTCAAAATGTCGCGTTGAAATGATTTAGTACGTTTTTATTTTATTTTATTTAGCTCAGTTCGATAACGATTTTTCAATATTATTTCGTTGTAGAAAATATTACTCTGATCATCGGTAATCCTTCCTTCTTGTGTAGTTCTTCTTAATAATTTTGTCCGTTCTACCCCGTTGACCGCCTGCCATGTGTTTCTGCGTACGGGGGACATTAAAGGTTAATATATAAAAGAATTCAATTCTTCCGTACGAAATATTCCTAGTTGCTCATTTCTAGTTATTTATTCAAAGACCTTTCGGTACTGTACAAATTTTGCAGATGGAAATTTGTGCCCGGTCTCGAAGTGAGCCACCGGACGAAGGGGAGTGAAATCCCCCGGATAAACAGAAGATCCACTGGTTCGTCGGGGCGTTCAGCACAAGAGACCCTTTCCTATTGACATACCTTACCGCCCCCCCCCCGTTTTCTATTGTTTGGCCTTACAAAGGGGTTTGTAGCGTCGGGACCGGGAAGAGAACCAAACCGGGGAGGTCGGTTCCGGTCTACAGTTCTCCTCAAGATTTGATGGGGCCCTGGAAAGATACAATCTCCCCAACCCACGTTACGGATTGTTACCCATTCTGCCCTTAAGATAAACGCCACAATTGTGATCCGTTAAGAAAGAATTATCACTCGTTTTTTTGTACCCATTCAACAACAATCAGTTCAAACCTTTATTAGATGTGAGGTTCCAACAACACTCAACAATAGTTCAACCATAAATATAGTTTTATCTCGCTAATCGTTATAAGACAGATGTGGTGAGACGTGATGTTATAACAAGCGATTTTATTCATCCACGTATTTATCGAGATATATTTATTCACCCGAATAGAGATGTAGGTGAAAAACATCTTTCAAATTCGGAAATACATACACCAAGCGACTGCGTGAGTGCTGACACTCACCGGACAAAGTCGGCACTTCGGTCTTTCACAGTAACATAGACACGTTTTTACACTCGGGTCGTCACATTGGTACGCATAACCGGGGCTCTCCATTCCAATTCCTTCGGGAAAAAGGAAATAATCCCCGTTTAGGGAAGGGGACGAAGTGAAGTACGATCAGCGTCGTTTATCAAGTTTCGCCTATCGGGATATTAGGCGATACAACCTGGGCCAACAAAATTTCCCCGTTTTCTATATTTCATCCGTTCAACGTCCCTTTCAGACGCCAAAGGCGATTTATACAATCTTACACGGGCTTCAAGTGTTAACCTAGGCGACAAAATAAAATGACTAATAGGGCGAACTCGGTAGCGGAGAAAAACAGCCCAAAATTGAAGGATAATGAAGATAAAGTCGAGCGATCGAACGTTCCTCTAGGCTCGTGGGAAATTGCGAATAGCGGATCCTTTTTTGACGGCAACATATTGTACCTATTTATTTTTTTTGAAGTATCTAATGTTGCCGGTGAATATCTAGAATCTGTATATGGTTATACAGTAATCATTTCAAGAATTGAAACTGCGACTGAACTGTAACGACGCATTTTATTTACATTCTTCGATTTAAATAATACATCCTCAGGTTGTTGTTGTATTTATCCCTGTTTCTGTTATCTGTAGCTAGTTGTTGCTCCTTCATGATTGTTCCTTAAACTCGAAAAGTTCCTTCGGTCATTTTTCTTGTTACGTTTTATGTTTTCTTGTCCATTTCCCCAAACGAGGATTGTCGATAAATCATTGATAAGGAGGAGAGAATAGGGGGATAGGGGCTCTACTAAAACATCCCCTAACCGATTGTCGATCAATACTTAATGAAGCAGATCCGCCCGGAGGAGAAATCTCTAATTGACCGATAATTAGCCGGAACTTTTTAATTGCTAAATAAGTAATGCTGTGTTGTGCACAAAGCACTTTAATGGCAATTAATGTACCAATTTATTTACTATTACTTGAGAGGAAAGGTAGTTGCAGTACAAATGTATGTACTCCTGTGCACAGAGCGCACCTGAAAATAACAGCGATTGTGCACAGTTACAGTTTTTGTTTAATGCCGAATATCATTAGGTATTCGCTAATTTATGACGTTCGACCAGTGTAATTTGACCGATTCCATTATAAATGACCCCTCGGGAGCCGGTTTTATTTGGAATTGAGTTCTGAATAAGGGAAGGAACGAGGGCGTCAATTGGCGCTGAATTGTGCAGCCGGCCCCGGCCGTGTATAAATTGTGATTCCGAAGAAAGTCTATTGTTGCACCCCCCTCTCATTCCCCTCTTTCTCATTCCTACTTCGCATCTCTTTCACCATCTCCTCTCCTGGTATAGTCGGCTCTCTTTCTTTCATGCCTACTGGTTAACGAATGACTCTCCTTTTCTAATTCTGTAATGGATGAGATCCGGTACAGAAAAGGCATTAAAAGAGGCCTTTTTGTTGTTGTCGATAGAGCTGCGACGGTTCAGGGAGATGGGGCGGTGGCGGACGGAGGGGTGTAACGGCAGCCGACCCTTTCAATAAACGGGACTCAAAGAGAACTTTGAACTTTCTATTGAACTTCTGAAAGGGAGAAGTTTGTCCAGAAGTAAAAGAAGGAAGTGGGCCCCCCATGGAATTATATTAATGCTAAGAGAGGCCAGCAGCCAGGGAGATCGCCTATTAGATTAAACAACTAGTTTCTGACTGTAGGCCTCAAAAGAAATAAGGAAGTTGCCTCCTTGCCGGGGCCTTAAGTTGATTAATTATTTAACTTCGGGCTTCAGTTCAGTTTTGAAAGGATAACGTTGCCAAGTAATATTTTGAACGTGAGCACGTTCAAATCGCGCCGGACTTATTGATGGGCACGTCCCAGCGCCTCATGTTGACTGCATTCATGTCGGTTTGTTTTAGTTCATATAGTTCCTTGATATATTTTTCTGGAGATATTCTCATCAATGAAATCTATTATTATTTCTGGAACAGGCATAATTATGATAACCTTAACAAATTCTAATAGTTAGGCGGAGAATATTAAACTTTTTAAAGGACGATAAAGAAAACCGATATAAATCTTTTCTTTCAGTACCGAGCGAAACCAAATAAATACAGCCGTAAAAACGTCGCGAGAGAGTATATTTTTGGGAAGTTGTAATGAGGGAACAGTGCAGTTAATGGTAACCCCCAGTCCCACCATCATGGGCGAGGGGATGGAGAGGAAAGCGGTGGAGTTTAACTGAGGTGGCTGCAACTGACAGAAGGCTCTTTCCACACAGATCTGGTTCACGAGCATCCCTTTCCTTTACTCCAAGTTTACATTATACTTCCACACTCAACTTATACCGTTTTTGAGGGGAATGGGGAGGAAGAGGAGGGCTCTCTGTCTTTTCGAATGAACCAAAATTTGGTTTAAATTCTAT
The DNA here is from genome assembly GCA_019843655.1 of Lethocerus indicus. Lineage (NCBI taxonomy): Eukaryota > Metazoa > Arthropoda > Insecta > Hemiptera > Belostomatidae > Lethocerus > Lethocerus indicus. The sequence goes on along the minus strand of JACDQD010000007.1, from coordinate 3,989,749 downwards.
ATTTTTAACTATTTCCGAGGGAAAAATATAAAGCCGTGTCATAAGAACGGATTCAAGTGTTGAGGCAAGTGTCGTGAAAATATGCCCGATTGCAAATACCTTGCCGGTATTTCAATTAAACAACCGAGATAAACATTATCTGCCTCGAATACTATGTTAAATTAAATTTTTAAAAATTACACTTAACTCAGAACAGATAAAATTCGTTAATTAACGTTAATAAACATTTTTTGGTTTATATTAATTCTCTGGAATTTAAGTTAAATGACACCGTATTTCGTTCTTCTCCGTTAGTTATTAATAAGCTTGAAAATTCTAAGCGGTATTGATTAATTAGCATAATAACATTTATTAACTTCAGTGTTACGAATAATTTACCATTTATTTGATAACCAATATTATTACCGATAGTAGAATATTTTAAATAAATATGAAAAGATCCATATAATTTCAGTTTTTACAGGTGATTTTTCACGTAGATTCTTTCAGCGATTTTACGCACAAATATGATTATGCAGAGGGCATAACACTTAAGTGTTAACGGTTAGTATCGGGCGCGCCGTTGTAGTACATTCCTTCTAATATTCAACGCATATTATTCTCACTAAATATTGTATAATGTACAATTAGGGATTGAAGGTATTATTTATCAAAGCTGGAACACTGCTTATGTATAGCTTCTTGAGTAATTCACACTGAATCAACATCTATATAGAATTCATACGTGCAATCGATCCCCGGCAGCGGTCAATATGCAGCGTTATATTAGCGCGGTGGAGTTAGTATTTTCTATTAAACATTAAGCCACGGAATAGGTAACAGATTGTATTATTGATCAGTATTTTATTGTCAATAAAAGTTATCAATATTTGTCTTTATCTGTTGATTGAATGTGAACAACACTTCGCAATTCTAGTTTGATTACGGCTTTATAACTCGACCGAAAACTAGACGCTTCTAAAAATAAGCGATTTAAAATCAGCTTTAAATGAATGTCAGATCGCTGTATCGGGGTGTTAACAGAGCCGGTCGGCAAGGCGGCCGTCGGTGAATTAAATTCACCGGAACGAAACGGCCCGGTAATTTATTTTGAACGGCCCAACTCTGAGTTTTCGAACCATTTAATTTTAATCGCTCGCCGCATTTTTCAGCCGGTTTAGGTTTATCCCACGCAATCGAATGAGAACTGAAATTGGAATAGTTGTTTTTTTACAAGTGGTCCTCTCCAAACATGAGTACTGTGCTTTGTCGGCGGGGAACGAGCCTGGCCAATACCTCTCGGTTAAAGATGCTCGACTTAGACATTAAATTAAGTAAATATATTACCTTCCGTCGAGTAATATCAACAACAAATTCGCAATACAATTAAACAACTGTAAAATTAGTGAATAGCGATTTTCTCGGTGTGGGTTTACATTTTTAAAAATATTTATGTTTAAATCCTTGTTTAAAAACGGATAGTGCCATCATATTTTTAAATTGTAACTTCATTGATTTTGAAAGCAGTTACTAATTCTGATAACTCCTTTCCTATAAGTGTTAACCTTGTATAAATAAAATAAAGAATACGAACCGAATATTCCCAAACCGAAGCAATCCCATTTTCAGTTAACGTAGTGGCCTCGGTAAAAGAAGAAAGGACTAAACAGAAATGTCTTATTAAATATAGAGAAAGGAAAGGAGGATATGAAATTCTCTCAATTTGGCTAAATCCCTAAGCTCTTAAACAATAATAACCGTTTAATAAAACTTAAAAACGTAAATTCGTTTTTCCATTTCTTTTTCATTCATTCTTTTCAGTTGTCTCTTCGGTCGCTTATTGCTTCGTTGGAAGGCAGTAAAAGAAATGGAACCTAAAAACAGAATGAGAAAGAAATGGGGTCGTACTCACGGTTCTATATTAATACAGTTGGGTCTGAAAATAAATATTGAATCATGACATAATTCAATAATTAATGGCGGAAAATTATTAGGTCGAAAATTACTCGTTTTCATCTGAATGGTTTCGTATTTCATGAAACGGTAAGCTAATACACAGGGACGAAATATAGAAACTGACTTTTCCCTAACGAATTATTTATTCATGATTATATTAGCAATAATTAATATTACATAAGATAATACGGGCGACCACATTTACACAAAGCATTTTATAATTATTATCATTCTTAATTATAACATAATGCTTCAGGGCGATGTCGGGCAGTTTATATAATTATTAGTTTATGTATATGCAGAATATTAAGTCTAAATGTGGATCGTACGATTAATGTAAATGTGTAAGTGCTCAGTTAAAATGTTGTCACGCCGGTATAAATTTAATTTTTCGGTTTTTTAAATGCTAAATACACGGTTTTATATTTCTTTTTTCTTCAGATCGTAATATAAAGCGACACACAAATCTATATAAGATAGACGTGTTTTATCTTCGTGGTTGTCACATGTCTCCGGGATCTTGCCCAGACCCCCTGAAAATAAAATAAAATATAAAAAATAAACAAAATTAAACTGAAAAGATTTTAGAAGAAAAGTGGAAGTATTCGTCATTGGTCTTCACTACCCCTGACTCCTGTATACGACAAAACAGCTATAGTTTCCTTCCTTGTCAACCTTCTTTTCCGTTTCTACTTACGCCCGTTTTACGAGGGGGGGTGGGAGACTTTCCAAAAGCAAGGGGCGGAGGGCTGCTACCAATGGAGTAGTTGTTCCTTCTCAATTTTTATTCGCTCAGGGACGCAGGAAAAGCGATGTAGGACCAGTCGGAGAATGAGCTACGAAATTATGGTCGGTACCTTACCGTAGAATAAAATGAAGTCAGATTGAATTGTATTTAGAATTATAAAATATAATTTATTACATTTATAATATAGCCGCCTCTTTTGTTACGGCTTGTATGGTTCCGGTTAGTATTACGTACTCAGTGAGTGAGTATAAGAAACCGGAGTAACTTAACTTAATCCTCGTAATAGGCTACGACGATTGAACGCAATTTACGTTATTTTCATAATTTTTAATACGAAATACTTTTGTTCGTAAAACGCTCAAAGCCATATTCAAATAGGCTAATATAAGGAATCGTGGGATAGATAAATTTTAGTCGCGAATCCTTCAGAAATTGCGATCTTATTTCCGTCCGAACTTGAGATTCAAGACCCCCTCCCCCCCTGGCCTGCTCCAACCAGTCTCTCGAGACTCTCCTGTCTCTTCTGTGTGGAGATTCCTCTCCGAAATCATCTTCGAATTTCAGAGGGCTCGAATCCTCCCCTCGGGTTTTTTTTCCCAGAGAGAGAAAAGATTTGGCCCCGTTGTACGGTGATGGGTGGTGGCGGTGGCGGGGGAAGAGGACATTAGTCGGGTGGGGCGGTTGGTTGAGAGAGAGAGAGAGAGAGAGAGAGAGAGAGAGAGAGAGAGAGAGAGAGAGAGAGAGAGAGAGAGAGAGAGAGAGAGAGAGAGAGAGAGAGAGAGAGAGAGAGAGAGAGAGAGAGAGAGAGAGAGAGAGAGAGAGAGAGAGAGAGAGAGAGAGAGAGAGAGAGAGAGAGAGAGAGGGAGAGAGAGAGAGAGAGAGAGAGAGAGAGAGAGAGAGAGAGAGAGAGAGAGAGAGAGAGAGAGAGAGAGAGAGAGAGAGTGAGAGAGAGAGAGAGCGAGGGAGCAATTAAGGACAGCCCCTGCCCCCAGGCCGGCACCCGGGAACAGAGGAGGCGGACATTATTTCGACATTAGGAAACTCGGTAGCGTCACACAATGTATTCACTCGGCGTAATGTGTTTGAGCGGCGGTGTTATTGTCGGAGCGGCCGGAAGGCGGCGATCCCATTTAAAACCGGCACAGCCAAATTAAGATATGAAACTTTGGTTTCGTTGGAAATTTTCAACGAGCCCGAATTAGGAATTCTCCCCAGCCACCCTTCCTTATAATGTGTCGCTAACGGCCGAAGTGTAACAATCTCCTTTCTAATATCTTTTTTTTAAACATTTAATATATATATATTTTTTTTTTGCTGTTGATATATGGACTCGGTGGTTCTTGTTGCGATTCCTAGATACTACTATTCATAAACACTATATAAAGAAATCTATTCCTATACGGATTAAACCGTAAGTCTTTGAGTGGACCGCGTAAGTGTTTTTACACCCCCGTATCCGTTGTTCGGTCTGCTATATTTTTCCCCCGTAGGAGCACCGTTTTTATTCCAGGATCCGGGGGGGAATGTATTGCTTTTGGGGGTGCGGCGGGGGGCCCAACCGAGCCCGGCAATCCTTTTAGCCGCCGAAATTAGGTTCGCCCCCACGGTCGGGGGGCGAGGTTAGGGGTTTGGGGTTCAAGTTAAACGCAAACAGCATTACACCGCGCGGCCCCACCGGGAGGCCCCAATAGCGCCCGACCGTTATTCCGAATATTAGTTGACTCGAGAAATATTATTAGAGATATCATAGACGTCCCGTATAAATTTCTCCCGGCGGTATAAAATCCGGCCCGGGTAGAGAGCATGTTAAATATTCAGCGCTTCCACCGCAGAGTCAATCCGAAACCGCCGGCCTGGAGATAAACTCGAAATTATCGGGACGGGATAATTAACTCGAGAAAGCGTGAAGCTCACTAGAGCCACCGCCGACAAAAGATTAAGTGTTCACAAAGCCCGAGCCGCTCCACCACGGACTACTTTATTTCTAAGTTTAGTGAAGAAAATAAATATCTCGGTCTTCCTAGCGAGGAGAGATATTTTACATAATACTTCAATTTGTATTTCTTCTATTGAAAATTTTATTTTTAAGAACTTTTTAATATTTTGTAATTGCTCTTATTTACGGCAAGAATATTCCTTCACCACATTACATTTTGGTTGTGCTCCTGCCTCAGAAATATAAATGTCATCGGTCCATATTTCGTGGGGAGTGAAGCAAGCCTGAAAAATAAGCGCTGCCGCTATTTTTAACGACAAAAGGGGAACCGACCGGATTGGGCCGTTCAACTGAACCGGGTTGAAGCAGCGTTTGAGAAAAGGCTGTGTGTCCTGGTGCGGGTATTGGGTTCTATTTTCAGTTGTGTATTCCCTTTGTACTGAAATAAGGAAATTTCGGGGTAATGTATTTCAGTGGCATCACTTCCAAGTATATTTGAAGTGTCAAAAGCATCGATATATTTCATATTGCAAATTTTTATATTTCTTAAATAGTTTCTATATATGTGTTCTATGCTTGTGTTATAATAATCTATATTATCACCCTTGCTTTCGGATATTGCTATTACTGTCTAATTCTTCTTTATAATCAAAGTTATAATATTAAACATTTATGTCTTATAACAATATTGTTTCTTTGAAATCCCCTTCTTGCATTTTATAATGATTTTATCAGTTGATAATGTATACAGGGCACAATTACGTATATTCCAGCGATCAGGACTTAATTCATACTGATCGAATCTCACTTATCTCCCGAAATAAGTAATCAGTGATTATTAACAAACTTGTAACCTTTTTATGAAACTCAACGCGATAGAATTTTATTAATTTTGGTCGAGGACGACAAAAGAAATTCATTTCGTCCTTTTAATACTTTGGAATATGGCGGATGGAAGGACAAATACTTGGGGGAGAGAGAGGGTTCGGGCATGTTGTGAGATAGGAGGAGGGACAGCTGGCAGGAAGTAGGAGGAATTAACTGAAAACTTGGGCTGGGTTTGGGTTCGGGTTCTAGTAACGTTGGGTAGACCATATGGCCCCGACAAACCCAGCTGACTTTCTTTATTGGTCTTACGGACCTCCCCCCCTCGTTTATCTTTCTCTCTCTCACTCTCACCCTCGCCCCCCCTCTCTCTCTCTCTCGCCCCTACCCAGTTTGTGCCTCAATTTCTCTCTACTGTATTTGATTGAACTTCGAGCGTCCTTGCACCGTCTTGAAACTTGGCTTTCATGTTGCCTCCTCAATATTTCCGCGGTGATTTTTACATCTCATTTTTATTATTGCTCCGGCGCGTAACTTTTACTATTATCACTATTTCGCGAGTGACTAAGACTTCGGAAAATGATGAGAAAAAGTGGGCATCAATATTTAGCTGAAGTAAGTGATCCAGATCGCGTTAATCTGAATTTAATACATGGCCGGTTAGTTGTTTGAATTACATACTGGATGGCAGAAAAAGTCACGGCTGGCCAATAGGGTCGGTGCCGAATCTGAGTATACCAACTATAATATGGTAATCGGAGATGGGCCGTATTGGAGCTAGTTTCCATGAGAGTTCGGCAGTCGTTACGTGGACCGAAGAGCGTATTCCCGGTATTTCACGGAGCACTGAATCCAAATGAGTTATGAATAAATATCAAGGGTCATAAATAAATATCAACAGCGAGGGGGAATGACGGGTTTTCCTCTCCGGTGAAGTGGATAAAAGTGGAAGGCCTGTTGTAAATTAAATTGAAGGCGCCATTACAAAGAGGTTCTCCTCGGGTGGTATGGTTGTTCCCCGGGAAGGCAGTGAATATCGACGCCGTGTCGTCGTCACCGCTCCCTCCCCCCCTCGTCGGGACAGTTAATGGCTGTTGCTCTCAGTCTTTCGTAAGGCTCTTTGAAACCGCCCCCTCTCTCCCTCCCTCCCTCCCTCCCTCTACATCTCTCCCTCTCCCCCATCAAAGTGTCTTCCCTCAGCGATTCTGCATTTGCCGACGCCTTCGTCTTCCTCTTCCCTTTGGCATTGTCCCGAAGCGAAGTAATAATAATGGACTCTTGGCCGCCCCGTAAAAATCTGCTCTCGTCACGAATATCTCTCAGTGCTTCCCTTTTAACAGCATTTAAAAATAAAATAAAGAAAGATGGAGAAAATTTTAGGAATCTATATTGCATTTTGTTGCACTAAAATATTAAAGATAACGAATATTAATTTTTAGGTTTTATTGATATCTTTCCGAAGTATACGGATAATGAATTAATTTCTTTTGTTTTTCTGGGGTCTTAGTTCTGGAGAAATTGTTTCGACATTTCGCCACTATAGTCGACTGGCTTTCATTACAGATACAAATAATTTCTTAAAGATTTTAATATCTCATTAATTTAAATAGTTGGAGGGGTTATTCCTGTCGCTTATTAGGGCTAATAAATAATACCACTGAGTATGGTAAAAAACGACTTAACTACAAGAACAATTTCTATCTTAAATATTACTGTTAACACACCTAAGCCTTGCCCAATTATGTTACACTATATTGCTGAATGTCCACATTATATCATAAACCATATTTATGGTTTATGATATAACAGATATTACAGCTATTGGAGGGGCATATGTTAATACTGTGGATATGTCGACATAATATTAATTAACAACTCTTTGAACACATTGGAGACACAAAATGACACGATACTTCCAATCCCTCGTCTCCAGTAAACTGCCGTGAACAATCTCCCGTTTTAATATAAATATGCGATTAAAAAAATATATATAAAATAATGGTTTAATGGAGACAAGGGCGGATTATCAGAAAATCCGGATTCCTCAGATTTCAGTATCTTGTGTGCTTTAGAGTATCGGATTTCGTCTGAAGGAATTTTTATTCTTCGTCCGATTCTGTCGTATACCTCTTCGCATTCTTCTTCTTTGATTGGAGTCGTTCGCATTCTTCATTGATATTAATCACAGAGGAATTTCATTTTCATGTTGGAGAGAGAAGAATTATCGCTATATTGTTAGTTGTGTTGCGCTGAGGGAACTCGAGTGTTCGTAGCATTGTTTAATTGTTTATAAAATTTGATATACTTTGCAAGGAACTTATAGTTTGGATTCCCGTCAGCTTAATTGACAATAAATCCTGATTGTACAATAGATCCTGATTTCATCTACTTATATTATTTTTATTTTACCCACCTTGAAAGGTGCTTCTTGCGGACATGAGATACATGCACGCTGAAAGCTTGGTGGAAATCGGCTCAGCCATTTGGAAGTGCATAGCGAACACACACACACACACACACACACACACACACACACACACAGACAGACAATCGCCATTTGGCAAATATCATATAGATATTCATAAAGTAAATTTACTAGTGTTTATAACGAGCTACTATAAACGGCACATTATGCTCGAAATGTAACTGTAAAATTTTCATACGAACGTTAATGTTGACGGCGAATATGAGGGAATGTATTTGTATAAATTTGTTATCGAAGCGTGCAATGTTCGTTTGAACATTTTGGAGAAGGGTCGTTCCGGTTGGTGAATTTTGAGGATAAAAAGGCCGGAGTATTTTCAAGGGAAGATGTTTTGTTAATTTCGTATTCATTTTGCAGTTTTGAGAGTTCGCGGTCGCGTCTGTACTCCTAATCATTTTTTTAAAAATCTTTTTCCAATTCCCGGAACTCCCCGTTTTTAATATATTGTGAAATCCCGCCGTAGCTTTTCCGTTACCGAGAACCCGACCTTTAGGAATAGAAATGCTCGCGGTAACATTTTAACACAGGCGCGGTATCAGAGGCTGCCGTAATGAAAGTTGGAGCTCGTTACCAGCCAGAGTTGGCCACTCCCCGACTGCTCCTCGAGAAACTCACCAATTGAACTAATTATCTAGCGGTGGCACATAACTGCGTTACCAGTTCTGATACAACTAATGATAACCTAACCGAAACCGTGACCCCCCTCACTCTGCTTAGTTGGTGAGCTGCCCTAATTGGGGAGCTGAAGTGGCAGCTGAATAGGAAATCGCTAAAATTATACTGCTAACAATGTTTTACAATTTTAAAGAACAGCTATGTCCGCGGTAAGTGTTTATGATTCCAACAATCAACAATTCTTGAACAATATTCCACAATTATACTTATTAAGGGTTGATTGTATATTACAAGAAATAAAAAGTAATATGTTACAGTATACTAGTCTACTGCCGCACTATAATATACTCTTGAGACATATGCTCCTATTATAGTACTGCATATTTTATTCGGAGTTGGCGAGGCAAATAAGAATGAATGTCCTTTGATGTTTTAACTTTTAAGTGGTCGTTTCTCCGAAAACCTAACCGCGCGTGGGCCGCCACCGAGTTTTGAGCACAATTGAAAAAAAATAAATAAAAAGAAATGCAGTCCGTCTGACAAATATAAATCGTGTCCACTGCTTAAGTCGACTTCGTTATAAGTATTGGGGCGGCCACTCTGGGTAAAACCCGGGGGCGAAGCCGGAGAGAAGTTCGAATTGAAGTTGTGATCGCATTTGATGTCTCGTCTCTCGGAAAGCTCGTTAAAAACTTTTTGCGGGCATAACAATCAAGTTTTTACCTGCTAACTCCCGCTGGCAATTCAACCCACCCAGTTGCCATCTTGCTTCCCGAGATATTGATAAATGTCCCGCCTAATTATGTATTTTCCATATTACTTACTAGGAAAAGTAATTAATCATAGTTTATTTATAATAACGAAAACTGTTGTGAGGCTAATTATTTTTATTTTTCACTGCTTGTTATATTTGTTAGAGACTTTGTAATAATAATCAATCGAAGAAACCGCTTCTTTATTGAACCATTCCGAACGTCAGTAGCGTTCCCTTAGTAATTTAGTTCGTACTTACTTTTAACGGCCATCGGACCATCCTCTCTGCTGTGTCATTACACTGTTACTGTCCTACAGCAGAGTACAATGGAGCGTAGTAACATGGTACTTGACTGGTCCGTTAACGGAACAAGAGGATAGCAATATTATTTTTTCGCTCGTTTCTGTCCCTTGCAATATTATACTGATTATGGCGAGAAGTCGAACATTTAACTACAAGCAGACAACTATAAAGAGTCAGGATCGGAATCGAGAGAATACAGGATCGCGACCCATTAACGCCTAAAAATAAACCTACATTCGTTATGATCTACAATTGTTTATAAAAATTCGTTTTTATTTGTTTCAGGTGAGTCCAGACGTTTTATCAGATCCGATTTCAAGATAAACAAGGTATGTTGCCTAGTGAAATATCTAACTATGAAATATGTATGTCTTCGGGATTATACACGTGGGAAATTTAAATCGGGTTTACTAAATCATGACTATCTCCATCGGCTTGTTTGATTTCAATGCTTCAGGCTTTTTTCCATTGTCACTAGTATTCTGTTACTAATATAGTTATTTGCCTACACCTGTCGGCTGCAGCAGTAGTCACTCATAACACAATTATATAATTGCCAGATTTTAACTTAAAATAAAACATTACTATTGCAAAGTATTTGCAAAATGACAACTAAATATTGATTCTTTAATGCTACGATTTTGTAATAATAGGTATCATAATATTATTGTTCGTAATTGAGAGTTTAGTAAGTAATATTGTAAATCCTAAGGTAGGAACGTGTAAACGACCGCAAACCCCCTTCACGCAAGATGCTAGATTCAAATTAAGAACCTGCGGGCAATATTTCCCTTCGTAAAATTTTCTTGTAAATTTTCTAATTTCAGCCGAACGTTCGTTATCTTTACTGGCTCACAAAAAAAATCATTTCCCCTTACTGTAGGCCCAAGTTGCGTTGTTCCCGCGGTTAACAAACTTCCAAATTACTGCGGGTGAAATCGCGCTCAGGAGAGGATGTTGAGTTCTTGCCGGTTTTTAATTTATGAAGAAGGCCCCCGGGCCTAGTGGCGGCCTCCATAAACCAGCGTATAATGTTATGCCCGAAAAGTTTCTGCACCCTCGTCAGAATAATCTCAACCTTCTGTTGGATGGAAACCTCTTTATTTTCAAATACCCGGTTATTTTTTTTCACAACCGGTTCCAACATAATATATTTCGGAGGCCGTACAAAAATATCCGTAAAATCACGTAAAGTATACGGTGTTTAGGACCAAAGATCCTATCATCAAACTATCATGTGTTCGTTAATGATAACAAATTTGGAATTCATCACTGTTATTCATCGTAAAACGATTGCGATAAGCCGAAATATTTATAGGTTATTCTTCTTAAAGTTCTAGTTTGAAGAAATTAAAAGTTTTAGTAATACTGAATAAAACATTAAGGCATCCATTGTCTGTCTGTCCGAATAAAGCGCAAACATAGTTTTCTTAATTACTGCATACGTACGCATATTCATAATTATAATTGGGAAATATTATTCGGTTCCTCCCTGTTTCTAGTGCCTTAGTCACATACTTATTTTATACCGAGTACAATTAGTGAATTCCCGTTTTGTATATATCCAGATATCCGGGTTTTTCTGTACTGAAACCTAAACCACATCTGTATGTTCAAAACGTAATCCCCTTTATAAATACTTAAGGTCCTCGTGTTAACAACAAAAAATATAATGAACTGGGACCTGCGGTAAATCTGGACGAACGCCCACGATGAAACGGGACTTGGTTAAGGATAAAAATAGGATAAAAAGGAGGAGGGGGAGAAGAAGAAGAAATTACGAGTGCCCATTTGACGCGGTCCTTTTGACTTTACGAGTCTCCCCGCGCGGAATGTAAGATGAGTTTGTATAATTTAGTCACAAAAGGGTTCTTAATTGTACTCCGTCCCTCCTCCATCTTTCGGCCCTTCTTGGACCGCGTCAACATCCCCCTTTACCTTCTTATCCGCACTCGTTATTTCCTTTTTTTTAATAATCCTTTACTTTACAACTGGATATAACCGGGAGTTAGCGGAACTATAAAGCAATGCCGGCTACTGCTGGCGAAAAATATATTTTAGAAACGTTGTTTGTTCCTCTGGCTAAATTCCCGAAGGGCTATTGTCCGAGTTAAGCTTATTAAAAAAATATTCCCTTTAGTTTCTTAAGGGAAACTTTTTTCGGTACTTTCGCTTCTTTATTATTCCGTTTGGCAAAAATTGAAAGACTCTATAATAGAGTGTTTTTAATAATTCATATTAGAAATAGATACCGATTAAATATTCCAATAAAAAGAAGGTTCTGAAAAACTTACTAATTATTTTTCTAAGTAATTACTTTTGAACCAGTAGGAGAGGTTTCCACTTTGTGTAACAGTATAAAATAATCAATTTTATCACATTATATTTTTATTAAATCGAGTCACTGGAGTCAGTAGACAATGTAGTTACAGTGTATTACTATTACTACTATCATTGTAGAATACGTCGAGTCTTATTATAATAAACCTTCGTTGCCACCCAGTAAATGTCCATCCGTTTTAACATAACTTCTGCTTTTCTTGGCGTAATTCCATAGAGTCGGTGAATAAGACCGTCCGGTATTATAGCCTCAATTTTCCGGCTACCTACCTATGTTGAACTGTTGAAGGCCGAGCGTTCAGCTCCCGTATATCCCCCTCCGAACCGCCGGGATCGGGCTATATTTAAGGGCGCAATCTCGTCTAAAGAGTAGCTCCAAATTGGTCTACTTAGGAGGGGTGCGGGCGAAAAGCTCGCCGGTGTCGCGGCCCACTTTTCCCCTCCCGCCGGCTCCTCCCCAATTAGGGTTTGTTTATAACGAGCTAAACTCCTGCTCAACCTCCTCCCCACTCGCTACCGCCTTTTAAGTCTGTTTAACTTTCAGCGTTATATTTCGCTCTAGGGATACCTACCCTGTTCCCGGCACGCGCATTTAGCATCGCCCTGTACCCTTTAAAGACGGCTCCAAACTCTAACTAAGAAACGCGTCTATATTTTTCGTGTCAATGGGAAAAATCGGGTTTCGATTACTTTCATACTCTCGTAAGGACCCAACTCGTCCGCCATCAGTAGTCATGATTCTAGCTAATGTATTCTTTTATATAAATTTCATCTAATTTACAGATTCTTTAATGAAGAAGTCATTGATTTTATCAGACATGTCAATATTTACACATATCTATTGCCCATTCAACTCACATTTGTTATTGAAAATAATGGAAAAAGAAATTGATACCTGAATACGGTATATATATAAATTAGTACAGGCTAAGAGGGCAATGAATTGCCATAATCGTTTATAACTTGTCGTGAAAAATACCGTAACTTATTATTACGAATGTTATTAAATTTTTGCCTCGTTTCTCAACACCATTTTCTGTGGGTCTATTAGTTGCGGTTAATTAAAACCGCGTTTGTGCGGTACAACTCTTAGATTAGTTTGTTTTAAGGGAAGTGACTTTTTAAATAAGTTCATCATTTCCATTCCTCCTTTGTCTCGTTTCTTTATTCGTATCCTAACAAGACACCGACGGACCTTAGGTTCATAATTGATATGATAAGAGACTAGGCTATGCCATTTTTTCATCGTGATTTTTAATTTCCTCTCTCTCTCTCTCTCTCTCTCTCTCTCTCTCTCTCTCTCCGTCTCTCACCCTCTGTCTCTCTCTCTCTTTTTCTCTGTTATGCAAATAATTTGAGGCGAGACAATTTTTAATTAAGTTCCCCAACGGAAATTCTCCGGAGTCCAACTTTCCTTGAATGCTACGTATTATAAATTAAACGTGAATTTTGTAATATCCCGAAATTGTTAGGCCCCTTTATTAATGTAAAGGTTAAGGTTCTCTTTTTTATCTGCTCTTTTCCATTTATAATTTTAACGACGTGCATATTTGGACGCTTTTTTAAACCTTCAGTATCTGATTTCGTCAGATATTGACATTTAGTATCATATAACTATTATACAATGTATCGTGTCGTCTGATTGGCTTGTGTCAGTAAAGCCATCACTTGTTAATCGATATTTAAATGGATGCATCATACCGCCGAAATCGATCGGCCGTAACGCGAGCAAATTGTACAATTAAATGCAAACCGCAAGGGGGTCGTATACAATAACGCTCCTCTTTTTGCAGTATCATATTCAGAATGAAATTACGAACAACCTGTTGCCTTTTGGGAAGCACAATTAGTGACTCGTGCCCATATATTTTGTTTATTTGAAAACCCGGGACTTTGGTTAATTCTGCGCTTCCATTCTTTATTTATTGCCCCATTTGTGTCGAAACATTACACAAGTGAAGTTGTTTTCGTTTCGTTTAATATTGACTTCTTAACTCTCATCGAATGCCCTAAAGTCCATTTTAACTTTGAAGTAAAGGCGTAATGGATTTTAGGAATTTATTTTCTTGATTGAACGAACTATTCATTACCCTACTATTACTGTTCAGCTTATGCTTTGTTTTCATTACCTCGGCGTTCTAGGCACATAAAATTGCTCGAGTGATAAAGTATGATGAACCTTTTTATACTGTGCAAATATTGTAGACATTCTTAGTTCTGTTTTACGGTGGGTTTCTTTACCAAAATTTTATTATGTCTGTTACAGGCATTGTCGACTTTGTTTTTAATATCGTATGAGTATCGTAATTTCTTCAGTAGGGAGTCCAATGCCTTATTTATTCTGCTTTAGTTTTCTGGCCCGATTTTGGTCTTATACCCCGTATTCCCCAGTTTCAAGTTTGTTCTTAGAATCTTGAAAAGAAAAACTAATTTCGTGATATCCGCCAAGTCGTTTCGATTATATTTTCGCCCAAAAAAATGTCAATTTTCCTTTATACTCCCCCACCCCCACACACCCTTTCCAAATCGTAATCTCATTTAGAGTAGGCGTTCTTATTATATTTTTATTTTTATAAGAAAGAAGAAAAATATTAATTTCCGGCCCTCCTACTTACTTCTGAGAATGGATTCTTCAGCCCCCCCCCCAGTGCAGAAAGGATAAACTAAAAATCGATAGGCCGATTATGGAAAAACTCGAGTTTTCCTTTTCAGACTGCAGTTAAATTACATTTTAAGTGGATAAAGCGGGATTTTATAGAAGACTTTATTCACCTGCTAGATATCATTGTGGAGTTGTTTGTGAATTTAGATAGTTAATAATTATTTTTACTTTTAACTCAAAATATGTATAGTTTTTTAAAACTTCTTTAAACTGTTTGAACTTGTTGCTTCCTAGTACTTATGCTTAGTTCTCCTTAAATTCACTTCGGTATATCGATGTTAAAAATATTTGAATTTATGTTCATCCCTAGTTAGTTCTTTTGCATTCTCCTTCTCATTGGAATTTCAGTCCATTTTTTTTATTTCTCTTTATTAACCTCAGTTGGTGTTAACACTTTATCGAATAATCCCTACCTTTGTGTTTCCTTTTCTGTTCTCCTGTGAAAGTAATCTCAATATTCTAAAAAACTAAGGGCCACGCCTAAAAAAAATCCCCTTATAGTAAACAAGACTCCAATTACTTAGCAAGATCACAGTTATTTGTGTTGATTTTCTGTGATGTTAGTTCCACATATGTAAAGGAGCGGTAGCCTAGTGTTTTCCCAAAATCTCTTTATAATACCCTCATTACCGTAATCAACTGATGTAAGTAATGTAGTTTATTCAATATTGCGATTTAAGTTTCGGGAAGCACTTTAGTTATGGTGAAACCAATCGGTCGTTTACATTTTTTCGGCCCAAAGATCATTATATTTTATTCCACCCTTTTCGTTATTAAAATTTCTACAGTGTTTGACCCATATCTTTTTACAAAAATGAACAATAATAAATGCCCGCTGTGGTTGCGGGCGTGGGAGGCGACGACGAAAGGAAATTAATTCATGAATTTACAAAACCGTGCCGTCCCCAAATTGGGGAATGGAAATCAAATAAGTGAGCGGAGAAAAGGAACGGCGAATGAAAAAAAGGCGGGGGAGAGAAAACAAATTGAAATTCGTTTGTTCGTCGAAGAAGGGAGACGGGCAAACGAGGTGCTTGTCCGGGCAACAGCAGAATGCGGTGATTAAGAGGAAATCACGAGTACCGACCTCGCGTCGACAGTGGTTCGGCCCACCGACAGCCCTCATCGACTATATTTAAATTGACGGTAGAAAATATATAAATAAATAATATTATAACAACTATCTGGTTTTGAAAACGCCCCAGTTTCCGTCCTGTAACAACCAGCGGCTGTCGACAAATGAGCGGCAAATGATATTTGCATTTATCAGACTGAATGGTCTCACCGTTTTATGTTTTCATTTTTCATGTAATCGTTAGTGACTGAATAGTTATTCTTTTCTTGTCGATTTCTGTAGAGTTGAAAAAGGAAAAACAAGTTCAGGACCTTTCGGGTAAAAGAGGGGTTCGTTATTTTATCTGCCGCTTCCATTTTTGCGGTGAAACGGGCGGGGGCTTTCCTTATTCACGGAATTTCCGTATCATTTGTACGCATAAAAATGGTCTTCTTTTGAAAAGTCATGGTAAATACACACCATTTTAGCTCTTTATCCTGCACTCGGACGAATTAGTAGGTCATTTTAAAAGAAATGAAAGTTATCCAAAACACTCGAACCTCGTAGATGCTCTTGTACTTATTTGGCTGGTATGCTTTAATGGCGTAAACTACAGATCCTGATGTAATAAAACATTTTATATTTGAAATTTAGATTGTAATTAATCATTAAGGAATAAACTGCGTTGCTGGGCAATGCCGAAATGACCGGTGTTTGGGATCAGGCATGAAGGTGTCCATAACAGCCAAATTTTGTAATATAATTTTTGCAAATAAAGCACTTCTGTGTGTACTCTTCCGTTTAAATGTACTCGCTCCTAGGGAACTTTTGTTTGTCTTCCCGTTGAAAGTGGGGGCGTTACTGATTGGTTGGTTTTCATTCTGATTTTTAAGCTTGCCGTTAGGGTGTTCTTGGAGGAGTTGAGAAGGGAGCGAGGCAGCGCATAAATTAGGGGTGAAAGAGGCCCGAATTAACAGTTTGCCCTGCCTCAGTCTCCATCTCAGTCTTCATCTTGGCTATTTACTCAGCCTGACCTCCTCCGCCATTCTCCTTTGAATACTTTAAATTGTTCTGTTAAACTGTTAAAGTGTATTAATTAGACGGACCGCTCCCCCTCCTCACCTGGAGTTATTTAGGAACTTATAATTGACTTGATTAAAGAGGCTTATTTTTGGTATTTTATGACAGTTTATATTGAACTCGAATTGACCTGATTTTAAACTTGGAATGTCAGTAGTGGTTTGATTTTACATTTTATACAGATTATTTCTAAGGATCCATTTGAATTTAATTTCACGTGATTCTCTGCCAATGGAAATAATTCATTAGTTGTATTGTATTAATTAAATGATTGTATAATAATGTAAATAATATCTAATTTGCGTAAGTGTGTTTCCAGTCAGCGCGTTTATACGAAGAATTGATATTTCTTCCCCTCAATTGCTCTTCAGGGGGTTGAGGTCGAAATATAAATCTGATTCTGTGTCTGGTTCCGATTGACAAAGGGCTGACCCGGTTTTATTAATAGACGCTTTCTAGGTTGAGTGGTTATTTCAGCTTTATGGTTCAATTCTACTTCCAGGAGAAATTGAGCCCTCGAGCGAATTCCTTCAGCAACTTTAAGAGAGGGTGACTAACTACTTACTAAGACTAGGTTCATTTCTACTTCCTAGTAGAAAGCCCTCATCTATAATGCGGGGTATGGAAATATTTCTTTTTGAGTTTTAGGGTTGTCCTTAGTTATTTTATTACGCAAATTTTTGTTTTCATGTATTTCAGTTGGTTGTTCCCAATAACGCCTCGGGCAGTTAACGCCGACATATTTCGAGGTTCTTTCATCGCTCGCAATATCCGATCTAAAATTCCGGATATCCGATTGTTACCCATTGTTTTCATCGCGCTTTTCCTATAATAAAAAAAGGTATAGAGGAGAATGGATAGAGACCGAGATAGAGAGAGAGAGAGATTGAGTCGGTTCGTGATTAGATTGCAGCCTAATTAACTGAGATAAGGGCGGGTATGGGCGAGAGAGAGAGTGAGTGAATGTGAGGGGGGGAGGGAGAGGGAGTCATATCTGCATGACGTGTTGTTGCCTAACGTTACCGTGTAGGCTAATGTTCTCTTCTCCGGCAATTTTAATTAAAACTGTTCCTTCCCTCTCAACTCCCCTCATTCCATCTTCAACCCAACGGGATTAAACAATCAAGTCACACTGGTCTAGTTGAACCCGACAATGGCAGTTTATTTTAATTGAATGCTTCGTTCAAATGCTTCCTATATTGAAATATGGGGTATGTGCGGCGATTTGTCTGCCCTTGCAAGTCTATATCGATTTAACGATAGGTGCTTATTAACTCAATGGAAACTATATTACAATATATCGAGAGTGTTTTCGAGTTTTTCTGGGTTATTTTTCGATTTTCAATTGAAGCAAAAGTTGATCTGCGGCCGGGACTCTAAACCAGTTCTTTTTCGCTTACGTGTATTGAGCATCCGAATGTATGAGGTCGAGCGATTCAAGTCGCATACGCCTCGTGCTGACTGTGAGTTTGCGGCAAAAATTCGAAAACTTGTATAAATGACTGTGTTACCTCAGTGCTGGGTCCGTTGTACATTTTATCAGTGTTGGAACAATAAAAATTTCAGTCGGCTACGCCAGGAAATATGTTTGGGCACGTTCCTCTCTCTCTCTCTCTGGGCGGCAGAAGAAAGATATTTACTGAACGGCGGTGATTGGTGAAGCCGGTACCGTGACCCGAGTCCCTCACAACTCATTTTTCCCGTCGGTCTGATTCGCGCCCAATTTACTCCAATGCCTCGGGCTGTTTGTACTGCCACTACTGTTTGTCCCTTGTTTCCTTCAAATTTACCGGCATCTCTACTCGCAACTATTTCCCTTTCACTTGTTTTTGGTAATTTTGAACACTTTGTCCAACTGTTAATTGTAAATAGTGTTCGTAATTATTGTAAAAATAATGCTAAGCTTAGTTGTGCATTAATATCCGTTGTGTTTGTTTATATCTGTAGTAGTTCTGACTCCCTAAGGAAGGATTCTTTGTACAGTTTTTGGTTAAGTATTAAGAAGGATGTTCTTCGGAGTTTGGACGCGGGAATTTTTGGATCCTGTTGCTATATTTTCAGTTAAGGTCATTCGAGGTTCTCTCCCATATTTTCATTTTCACGCGGAAAAGATTTAAATAAAAATTTGGATCATGTTGCAGTCCATTTGTTAAACGTTTAAGGCAATTCTCGCATGATGGTGTTAGGCGCTGAATTGTGATTCCGTAATACTGAAGTTTTTAAATTTTTTATTTTTCATTACTAAAACATTTCATTTGGATTTCATTACGTAGTATATTGATATTTCCAAATATATATATTGTGTAGGTTATTAAACCGTGCAAAATGTGCTGAAAATAGAAGTTAGGATAAACTGCAGTCACTCGGCTTATAGGTGCTTTAGTCAAGCTGCATTTTTTATTTTTTATACGTAATTATATCTAGACCCTATGTAATTTTCACCTACACGCCCTTGTCCGTATATAACTTTGTCAATTACATTTATCGATTTAAATAAACAGATAAATTGTTAATTTGGCGCCAAGGTGAGGTCTTGTTAATTGGGATGGGTCACGTTGGGAGGGAGCTCGTTTGAGATGTAAATTCGGGCGGTCGGTGTTCGGGACATTAACTGAGTTTGTTGGTAAGTCATCGGAGCTACGCCCCCTAATTGCTCTAGTTCGATCCCCCTCCCTTGGTCCCACCTTCGAGAATTATTTACCCGACTCGACTGTCTTGGTCGGGCCGACAGTCCCCCAACTTTCATGAATATTCCAAAGCCCCCGGCACCAGCCCACCGTTCGCCACCTTCGGTCATCTTACGTCCTCTCCCCTCACTGCCACCCCTCAACATACTGCCTCTGCCCCAGTACTATCCCCTCTTCGGTGCGACATAACCCTTTCAAACTAGGTCCGTTGCGGCACGTTTAATTAAAGGAAGAATCCCTTTTAATTCTTCAAAACATGACGAACTACCTGACGTCTCCCATTTTGACATTACTTCATCCGGGCTGTAACGAGTAATGTGTAACATTCTGGAGGTTAAAGACCATTAAATATTTAGTCATAGTAATCAATACTCTATAAGTGTCATGTCATGTATAATTTGAAGGTTTTCATCTAGAAAAACGCACATGAGTTCGTGTTAGTCTAACAATTAAAATAAAGAAAAATGTGTATTTTACGTGGTATTAGAATATACATTTTTAATTCCGTCAATTTAATGTCACGAATAAACTCTAGAGGAGGGGGGGAGTAGTAATAGCATTATTGACAACAGTAATATGATTATTATGATGGGAATTCAATATCCTCGGTTATTATTCTATAGGCGGTATTGAAACGTACTGATCGCGTGCAGTTAATACCCTCCGGGTTCGTATGATTTAATCTATTTTTCCACAAAGAGCGTATAATAGCTGGACAAAAAAGTGCCGATGATGTGCTCAATGCAGATTAACTTGTAATTGAGAGATAGAGAGCATTAGCCATCGGCCTTACTTAGGTAATTGGTCCGGTTAGCCGGTCGAGGTTGATGCATTCAGAGCAGGCCGGATGGGTTTCGGTCCTCAAGGCTGTCCGCCCTTCATGAATATTCCCAACTTGATCGTCCGTTGTTGACCCGTCTGTAAATCGTTCCCACGACGATTACTGAGTCGGTATGCGAACGGCGGAATTTTCCTCCAATTTTACGAAAAATGTATGTTCTCATTACAGAACCATAATGCCTTAATGTGTTAAGTATAAAAAGTACTATCAAGTTAAATTAAAAGCGAATCAAAGGTATTTTATCGCTAGTGGAAATTTTTGTCCACCTCCTATGCTAACTGGAGCGTAATTATTATTAATCAAATTAAGTCCGCACCTTCCGCCGCTCTAATCCCCCTGATTTTAAACAGTGCCGAACTGCTCACCCTGTTAGAGCTCGAGGGCAATTAATCACGTTTAAAATTTCCGCTACTTTAAACCGAATAATAATTTATATTCCCTGCTGACATTTGTAGACAAATGTTAACTTAGGGGTGTTGAAAGCTGGCGGAGCGTGTCGAGGTGCTGGCCCCGGCCTCGGCCGAGTAAACATTGATATTGTCCCACCAGCCGCTCCATATTTTCATCTGTCACCAACTAACAAAACAAATACCCCCGTAATAACACAGTGTCCGAATTTCGTTTCTCCTTCTTCTACTTTTTTTTCCTGTTTTTCTTTATGTATCAGTCAGTATTCTAACGCTTCTGTTCCAAAGTAAATATGAGGTTTATGGAATTATCGGACGAGGGTTGAATTCAGTCCAACCGAGCGAACATCCCATATTCTCCTCTTACCGTTTGATCCCGTACTAAATCCCACCCGGAGGAGCTCCGGGGTGGAAGGGCAACAACTTTGTACTGGAAATCGGTAAAGTACCGCAGAATCTCGGACGGATAGGGGGACACCTAATACCACCTGATCCTACAGGACGTTAGATAGCGGTAATTCGGACGAAATCACAATCGACGAAACCCGATATCTCGTATTTTTGCTCTTCTCTCTTGAATATTGCCCGGAACATCTGAAATTCCCCTCGACCGAGTGTGCTAACAGTTTGTTGGCGATGGCCTCCGGCTAGAACACTGTACTTACTTTAGGGAGCATCATAGACCTGTCTCGAACAGAATACTTGCGTCCGAGCCCGTTTATACTTGTTCTTGGGTCAACCGAACCGAAAATTACTCCTTTCGAAACTTAGTTATCTAATACTTTAGTATATCTAAGAAACTAATTAGCCTTTATTAAAAGTTACATGTTTAAATACATGACATGGGAAAGTACATTTTGTTTGTCAAATTAGAACTATCTTTTAAATCTGTTATGTTATGCTATAGCTCACTAAATGTTCGACTGAATAGTGTGTCACGTCTCATATATTTGCTTGAAAATGGATTTCCCTCAGGCAGTTTTTTAAATCGCTTCAAACACGAAAATACTGAATCCGGAATAAACCTCATTTTATGAATTGGCCGGGAGATTTCTTTTTGCACTCTGTGTAGAACTGTATTAGACGGACAAATATTTCGGGACTATCAGTGCGTATGTGGCAGACATGAAAAATTTTAGATTGCGGTCGGCCTGCCCTGTAATGTACCTTACATATTTGAAATTCTAGAAAACATATGTTTATATTACATATAAAGACAGCAAGAGGTTGGTTAAATATTACTGATTTTTCTTTATGACTGAAAATTATAAGTAAACTTTTTGACTTTGAGTTCGTTGCATTATTACAATAACATAATTATAAGAATATTATTCGATTTGTGTATAAAACTCCGAACTAGAAACCTGTTATTCAACTCAATATTGATGTAGTTGTTGAACTTTTGTCCCCCGTATACATTTCCCAATTTACTTGTTTGACGAAGCAAACTATTCGTTGTACGGGATTGACATTTGCTTTCGGCGCAGTTAATTCTACACGAACGATAACTACCTCGGGCACTGTCCACACGTTTGGGAATGAATATACCGTTTATTTTCCTGTTAATATTTTGTGTTCAAAGTGAGTTTAATAATTGCGTCATTTCTGTTTGTTCACAAACAATAACTGTTGATAGTAATAAAAAGGATTTCGTTCCATGTACGAAATTCTTAATTATCTGTGTTTTGATTGATGAACCGGAAATAATGACCTGTTGTTTCTGTTTTTCACTGTATTTACGTTTTTCAACAATTTATGAGTTTACGTTCATATTATTCTCGACATCAAACTGCAACCATGCAGTTACACATAATTTCATAAATTGCCATCCGAATAATTATTTAATATATGTCACGTTTCGCCTGTTAGTTCCTCGATGAGACAAGAAACTCTAGGTTTATTCGTGTTACGAATCCACTGCTCTCCTGAGACAATCGTTGGAGTTAATCGACGCCCCGGGATGACGCGCTTGAATAGAGTCTAAATATTTAAATATAGCTCTCGAGATTCGACGGAAGAGGCGGGGAGCTTAATCCGGGCGATGAAATTATAATCGGAGAATTTGAGTTCAAAGCGATTCGCTTCACACCTGGACCATGTAAATGGGAGCAAGGGACCATCCCCTCAAACTCTGAACCTAACCTTTCTACTCCTTTCTGTTCAATATTGCGTTCATTTCTTGGACAAAAGAAGAAATTAAACACACAGTGATGATACAGTAACATTTACTGTGACTGCTAAACACTAACCGAATACCACACGAATTGGATAAATATAAATACATGTTATGGGGTTATGGGTGTGAATGTTTCTCTTTTCGCTTATTTAATTTAGTGTTATGTAAAGTTGTAATCTCGTGTTTTATTATAGCCTCCAATAATCTCCGCTACTTATTACTTGATGCGATACTTATAAGCTCTAATTAATACTCTTCTTCCCCAGGTGTAGTCGATATTACTGGCCCCCTTCAGAAGTAGGTCGCTCAAGTGAAATTCGATAATTTAATTTCTTCCTCTAATTTAATTACCTAACAAGTAATTTTGGACGCTCCGTTGACGAACTGCGAAGCCGGTAATTAAGAAAAGAGGATAAGATGGAGGTGGGGAGAGAGAGAGAAGGGTCGGTTGATTAAAGAAAATCTTATTTTGAATCCGGAGACATCTTACCGGTTCTGGGCCCGATTCGAGGGAAAAGTGAAACTTTTCAGAGCCTAAATTAATGGGTAGGTAGCTTGGTATACAACAACGGAATGCAAAACTCGAATGATTTTAATGTAATTTTCTACAAATCTTGGATGTGTCATTTTGTTGTATTTTAGAAAATTGGTATGGAGGTCTACGAGGGTTTCGTTTCATGCTAAATCATTCACTGGAGGCTAAATTTTCTTGACCTTATCAATCTAATGATAATAGCTGTAAAAATGAAGTACGGATAGGATAGGATAACAGATGAGAGTTCAATTCCATTTATTTGTTATATTTCCACTCATGTATCCAAATTATGGAGTGCTTCCTGCACGTTTACATCGGAAGGTTTATTATTATTAATGGTGGACACATTTCATCCAACCCAGTCAACAGAGTACTTAGGAAGTAAGTAAAGAAAATAGATCTGTAATGTAGCTGAGAGCCAAGAGTCATAAATCCCATAAATGGAGAAACCCAAGAGCATTAAAGTATCCTTCTATTTTGAAGTCGCCCAGGGCTTTTCATTCAGTCAATAAGTCAACCTAATGGCGGACCCTGTCTTCCCAACCGACCCATTAACATATCTCCAGGCTAAATTATCTCCTGTATTCCCATTGATTTTAGTTTACCCTACATAGAATGAAATGTATTTCTATGCTGCTGTAGATATTACAGAGGTAATAGCTCTATGTTGCTTAGAGGCCGAAATTGGCACTCCTCTTCAATTGAAATCTTCAATCACATATAATATCTATAAGACAGTTTCTTTAGTCGACAAAACCATTTATTGCATAATTAATGTGAACGATATTTTAATAATGTCAGACTGGTTCCATCTAATTAACACATATAATAATAATTATTATATACTTTAATAACAATTTTATTTAATGAGAGCGATAGCATTCTGAGCGAGAGTGTTTTATTTAATTAATTAATACGAAACTAAGAACAAATGCTAGCTCCAACTCAAATGCGAAGTAATTATAAATGTAAAGCAAACAATGTTTTTTTTTTAGTTTACTTACCTTCGTTGAAGTCCAGTACCCGTGTTCGGCTTCTCAGTGTGTTATGAATTAATTATGACCAGAAAAAGAGATTATGAAACATGGTTCGTGTTTCATAGTAAATTGGAGTGCGCATTTCTTCATTAGGGCATGAGCCTGTGAATGACAGCCGTTTCAAATTCGCGTTCAGAATTACCTCTTTCTTATCTATTAAGCGCAACTTAATTTTATATTCCCTCGCGTATTATAATCGTCCGAATATGCGCCTGAACAACGATCGAATCTATTCAAACGTATAATTAGATTGACGATCGAAATTTCCCTATGAATTAATGCGTATTTAAATCGTACATCATAACTTTATTAGTTAGAACAAATTATTACACAAGTATTTCCTCGAGGCGAAAAATAGATATAAATATCACTACCTAGATGCAAGTCCTATATATTCATTTAAATATTTCTTGAGTAATAAATAGTGTATTTAGTCGGATTTATAATTTATGAAAATTAAACATGAAAAATTTTATTGTTATTCTGTTTGTATATGACAGTTGATGGTAAATTTGTCATCTTTCGTATATGCTGTTGCAGTATATGTTGTTTACCTTCTCAGGGACCCATTTTTCTTAGACACTAGATTTCGTAATAATAATAATCATAATAATAATAATGTGTTGTGTAAATTATATATTTTGCAAATTCCTAAATATGTGAGACGGTGGGTATGTACCGTCGTTATAAAATCTCGAGGAGGACGACCGGGCCAGATATGCGTGTCGTCTTGCCTCGCCCTACCTTGGAGAAAGTTAATTCCAAATCGGGTTTTCTTCCCCAGAAGAAGGTTGAACATAATCTGGCTGAAATTCGAGACAAAGTCTACCTTTGACGGGGACGCGGCCTCGTTAATAATAGATGGTTCCGGTGTTTTTTATTTCCTTTCGTGGGGAGACTTTGGACTGAGGGGTTTTCCGGCTAATCTCCTTTTTGACAGCCCCATCCAATCTGTCTCCACGAGTTAAGCCCGGAATAATATAGAAGATTAATTTTAAATCGTTTTTGGAGCGATCAGAATTACCGAGATTTATTTTGTCAGTTATCTCGATTGGAACCGGGAGTAAAAGACCGTGGAATTTTAATGGATAAAAACAGAATAGACACGAGTAAATTACATCAAATGCGATTAAACAATTAACCTTGATATTTTTTGTACACTTACTTAATTTTTTAAAAATCGTGAACTTTATTTTCATAATTCTTAATACTTATCCTGTTATTGTGTTCTATATACCTTAACAAGACTAGTTGTACTTATAGTTCCTTAGCTTTTCATAACCTTGTGATGTCTTCTACAACTGTTATTTTCGTTACGTCCACTTCTTAAACACGTCCAGAGTGCTACTCGAACATCAATGTCTCTTATTGTATTTCATAGTTGATTTTATGGATTTTTTCCCAGCCTAAAGTATTGCACCGACTTCGGTGTCGGGAAGTAGAAATACCTATCGATATTTTAAAAATGAATGCCGTTCCGCAAAAGTTAATCGAATTAGTTCTGTTGGACTGTTATTAAGGTTTACTAGACCTTAATGCGGTTCGATCGGATCTATTAAATGTATAACAGTGTCGTTCGACGGGGCATTAGCAGGATGTTCAGTTGAGATTTATCTTGGAGGTAAATCGAGGGTGGTCCTCGTGGGAGGTTGACATCCCACAAATTGGTTGTCCGATTCGAAGACGTCCCATCAGTCAAGTAGTTTCGATCGATCGATTGTCCCATTCTCCTCCCGCTCGCTGGCACAGTTCCACCTCTCCTCCTCTATTCCGTCGTCCGGCCGGTACATTCTGTCCGCTGGAATCATCCACTGTCGCAAACTTAATTTAATTAATTCCTTTTCAAACAGTACTGAATTTGTTTAAGAAGTGCTTCACCGAAGTAAGTGTTCGGTTGTCGAATCTCCCAGTAATCACAACCAACGCCCTTTATCATAGTGCGACTGCAGACCATTTCATACCGAGAGGAATCAGATAAATCTCATATATACGCAACACTGATCCTGTCATATGACGGGCGGAATCGCATGAATCATCTTTACACCCGAGACGTTTTCACTCGAACATTATTCAATTAATTATTTATCGAACGTACGCGCGGAAAGTCGTACGCGCAGCCGTGCCTAAGGATGCGTTTAGGCGGGCGGGCGGGCGTTCGTTAATATCTGTCAACATAGCTGATTGCAATAGCTCACGTCGGTACACCCATTAATATGTAAACTCCACGTGTATCGCCGCGGTTACACCTTTGCTAATATGCATACTAATATGCCGGTTTAGCCATTCAAATGGGAGCACGCGGTGAAGGCGGCCCGCGATATTGAGTTACGCACCGTGTTGTAACATGTAACTGGATGTTACGGGCCGACAGTAATTATTTTGTTTTATGATCTTCCCCGTTATAATTCGTTTTGGTGACAGCAATAAAAAAACTGTACGTAGTGTATACGATACCCTAACAATTATATTATCCATTGAATATGGATTTTAAGCCCTGTATAAATATCTAAATTTTGAATCTAAATTAAAATTCAAACAAATTATTTGAATAATAGATGATATACCTAATAAACCTTACAGAGAGCTTACACTGTCATTAAATAATTGCCGATCTCTTTCTTGTCGAACAATCGATTCTTAGCGATGATCAGAGTCACACATTCTACGTTATCAACCTTTAATGTTTCTCTTTAAGCCAGGGATAGTACAGAATTGTTCTTAGCTATCTTGAAACATATAAGTTTCAAGAGTGTTTACTTAGGAATCAAACAATTGGGGATATACCATATACCCTTGTGGTCATGGGGAGGTCGTACACTGTACATGCCTTCCACTACTGCGGTATGTTCTGAACATTGAAGCAAAATATATACACGAATATACGGCCTCTTTAATAATTACTCGAAATTCTCTAAGGAGTACGAGAAGACTGATTGTGCTGTAAATAAGAAAGAAATAACGTCACTCTTGCGCGGGTAGATACAATAGCACGAGCTGGTGGCTAATAAGGAATCGAATATGAGGCAGCCATTTTTGCTGACCATGCGAGGAGTAGCCGGGTAAGGAGGAATCGATTGTTCGGATAAAGTTGAATAAAATAAAGTTAACTTTTTATCCGTCGAATGTCCCTTGTCCGACAGCGAGCACTACCGGGTTCTCCTTCCGGGAGTTTACGAGCGGAGTTGCTACTTGAGCACACTAGTGCTCCTCCCAGTGTAGCGCCTAGCCGCCTCTCCGCTAGCCCCTTTGTTTCCCCCGGGATTATATACGTAATGAACGCCGTCCCGCACAACCCTCATCTGCCCGAATGAGAATTTTATCAGCTACCATGTGCGGGATATATCGCCTTGGCATTTGAAATATATATATGCCGTCTTCAAATGCAATCCTAGTATTTATTATTCTGCGAGGGGTTACGTTGAAATTTATATACCACGCTATAACTAGTTAAGAAGAAAGTATTTGAAACATATTTAGAAAACCTGTTTGCCGGACTCAATTCACTCGTCTGCATTGCTAAATGTTTACAGTAAACGATTTGGCGCATTTGGCTATATAAAATATTTCCTTTCGTTGTGAACCTGTCGGAAGTCTTTTCTCAGAAAATGTCAGAAGAATTTTAAGGTTTCATGAAACTTCTATCCTCGTTTAAATATAATAAGTAAAATGTTTCTCGCCCGGTATGGGGTTTTTAACATTATTTAACTGTTTGAAAAATAAGGTTCTCCAATAAGGTTAGCGTTGGTAAAGAATTTAACAGGGAAAGAGTACGCGCGCGATGGATTTTTTTAAAGATTCGATCCGCCATTATAGTTTCGTAGAGTTCAATGAGCGTATAGGATTCCTCGTCCCTGGTTTGCATCTAGCGGCCGCAACGCTTTAGGAAAGCACTATTATTACTTTTTGGCCCTGTACTCGCCGAGAGGAGTTTTAAACTACTAAGGCTTCGTCCCCGATTAAAAGGCGGCGGCCAGCGTCGTAAGTAGGGCCATCCATTGTGAAGCCGCTTATTAGCCGGTCGACAACGGCCAATGTCGGAGCCGGAGGGACAAGCCAGATAAGAGGAAGGACTTAATTAAAGGGCTAGGATCGACAACTATCCTCCTCCTCCTCCAGTCCTTTATCTACTGATATCGGACCGGCACTTTGCCCGGGCGTGGAAGGGAGTAAGAAGTTTTAAAACAAGAGCGCCGTGTAGGGGGCGTAAAGCCGATGAAGACCGGCAGAATGAAGAGGTCCCGCCGGCTTATTGGTAGGATGGCGGGCTGGCTCGCAATTTTTGGAAAACAGTGGCCCGAGTTAGGCCCCACTAACAAACTGCCCCCATTTCCTTCCTTGGTGTCGGCCCCGAGCTGAAAAAACTTCCTTCGCTTTATCAACCTTCGACCTCTAAACTGTAGTTTGGTTTAAAAAACGAAAAATATATTTCTTTAGGTTCGGTACTAGGGTTTTTATCGTTCTTCAACCCTGTTCCTGTAATTAGCGAATTTTGCTATTAGTACTCCTGTCCTTTCCTATCTCACCTTCGTTTCATAATCTTTCGGTGTAATTTACCAATGAAAATACTGTTTAATAATTATAATAGATAATAATGATATATAAATCAAACTACGGCTAAATGCGGGATTTCGAAGCCTGCTGCGGATGTGAAAAGTATGTAGCGTGTCGTACCGGTAAGCCTCAAAGGGAACAAAACTACATTAGCGAATATCATATGTCTGTAATGAAACGTTCGGTTGGTAGTATGACTGGTAGGACTTAAAGCGAGGTAAATTCCCTTTCTTAAATGATGAGGATTTGGCTGGTGTGTGAAAATAATTTCCCCCCTCTGGCGAGAAGTTATATAGGAGAGGTGGGACTTGGAAGTCGGAGTGGAGCCGACTTCCTCCTCTTCTGGGAACAGGGAGGAGAATATTCAACATGCAATATTCAGTCCCCGCACTCCGCCCTGCCGTTGGGGGCACCTTTAATGAAACCCTCTCACCTTGCACGGCCCCGGTCCACATTTCAGCCCGGATTTATGAAGCAAGCCGATATATCTCCTCTCAATAATTCACTCTCTTCCGGCCCCTCGGTCTCCCGCCGCACGAATAATTATGATAAAGCCTCCTCGTCAGCTCATTTATTAATCTCTTCGATACCCGACCTTTTCATCGCTCCATCAGTTAGTTGGCTCCCCCCCCCCCCCAACTCTGACGATCCCCCCACCGCGGGTACAGAATCTCTCTCGCTCTCCACGTCCGTTTCGCCGAAGCAATCAATATGGAAATCTACTTTGGAGATTAGGTTCCTACTCCTCTCTCCACGGTTCGGAGACCAGGGTTCCCATTGTCGTCCGGGCCCCAATTTCGAATAAAACCCCTCGGCATTGTGAGCCTTGGGGCCTGATATATGCGCGATACCTGTTGCCCGTTCCCCCATTACACTCTGTTCCCTGATTAATGTCCGATTGCGAGGAAACGCGACGCGCCGAGATTGCGGTTTTTGGTTCCGGAATGCTTCGCCCACTTTATTTCAATATGTGACAAACTTACTAGTCGAATGAAATCCATCGCCGTATAAATCTATAGTATAAATATAGTATAGCATCTATAGTATAAATATCTTCTAGGTATATATAGTATAAAAACAAATACTGAGAAAAAATGTGCATAAATATTTTTTAAAAATCCTAACCTTTTTTATGGCTAACTAATGTAAGGAGTGCACAGCGGCTATCCACGATTCGCTATAAAAATATGGTTAAAAAAAATTAACGGGAGAGAAATTTTGTTTATCAATTTAAACTCCCGGCCAGATCCTGTTATTACTATGGATTTATTGGAAAAAATAAGCGATAGTCTGAAATAATGTTTAGAGTACGATATCACTGATTTTATACTGCTGCCATCCAGACGAGAGAATTAACTGAAAATAATAATATAGAGATGTGTGAAACGAAAAGAAACTAATCTAAAATCAAACATGCTTGCGGAGGTAATTCAAGAGAAGGGATGATTTCCAATATGTAGTTTTACCCTACCATTCCCCATAGTATACGATATATCTTTCGCTCAATAAATTTCGATTTGTTTTCGCGCAAGATTGCAATTATTCGGACAAATAGAATAAAAATTGGGAGTAAAGATAAAAATAAATAAAAAGGAGAGAGGTGGAACTTACTCTAGTTGATTGGGGGAAGAAAACTGTTATCAGGACAGTTTACTTTCAATTAAAGCGGCGCCCAGTCAGCAAAGAGCGGAGGGGGGAAGACCCGGCTGAACGGACACAGCGCCCCCCCTCTTTTTTACGCTCTTTCGGACAAATTATCGAAAGGAGGCTTTCAAAAGCGGCCCGTCAAAGTCGATCAGACCGTCTGGGGCCGGCGTTTGGAAAAAGTGCCGGTCCGACAGCGGAGTGAGTGAGTCAACAGTGGGGCCGGGGCCCCTGCCCGGCCCCCTAATGGATGGGGCCACCGCCCCACTAACGAGAAACTGAGAGGCCACCACCACCATCCCACCCCCACCATATAATTAACTCGACCTATAAAAAGAAAGCCGGTATTTTTCAGCCCCGACCCTGCTTGCCGGCCGCTCTTAACCTAGTGGCCGACGTCTCTTCTAAGCGGATGAGTTATGACTCCTCAGTTAGCCATTGTGGAGATGTTTTAATTTAGTCAGAATTACATTAGTAACCGTTTCGATGGTATCGATTATTATCGCCTTCTTTTAATTAATTGAGAAATGCAAATCAATTTGTTGCGCTTAGACCAAGCTTCTATAGTAATACAGATAAGCATCGTAATGTGTTTTTAATAGCCACTAGATTAAAAACATAAAATAATCGTGTGTTGAACTTTAATTACGAGAGAAATAAATAATTTTGGCTCCAAGGGAAACGAACGAAGAATGAACCAACTGTCCGTTGCACGAGCTTTGCTCATAAATATGTGTATTCGGGTCAGCCGTTTACTCTTTTATGGACGTCCAACGAGAGCAAATTAGGTTTGTCCTTTAAAATAAACTAATGTTCATTATTGTAACGAGTGTTTAGCGCTAAGTAACAGAATTCAGTACGCCGTAGCTTCATTACGACATTGCGCTGCGCTGACAACACTACGGTAATCGAAATTAGTTAATGGGGGAGGTCTAATTATCTCTCATCACATTTTGTCTCCGGTCTGGTTCTGTGCGCTGGTACGCTGTCCGGCAAACCTTTGAGACGGATGAGACAAACCCGCTTCACAATAATTTAAAAATTATTCGAGAACCATATATATAATTTAAAGTAATATTATGACTAATTATAATATTACTTATACGTTTATTAAAATAAAAAAATTGAGTTCATTACTTTTGCCGGACTTTAAATAAATGAAATTAACATCATGTTATAATGAACACGAGAATTACAGTTTGTTGAAGTCCGTATAACTTACTGCATTAGGAAATAAGAAACTTCCATTCTCCCAACTAGAATGCGATTGATTCTCGAATGAAAGAATTTTTTAGATTGTCTTAACCTTCAGTTCAATTCTCCTAATACCGCCTGGTGGGCAATCGAACACGTCTGTTGTCTGAGAGGAGAAGGGAAGGGAAGGGAAGGGAGCCCTCCGTGTGAAAGGGCGGAAAGAAGACACGGACTGTTTGGATTGTTAATGAGCTTTGGAGGTATTAAAGCGTGCAACTGGAACAAAGTTTCAATTAATACTCGAGATCAAGGTGTTGTTTCTCCCACGGCAAGGGAGTGCCCGCATCCTCCCCACTCCTCACTCTGTCTTATTCACTCCTGTTCCTCCCTAGCAGTAGATACCTCCGAGATGGCGCTCTTTAAGCCCTTATAGGTTCACCTTTTGTTTTATTTTTCATCGCTACAAGCACTAAATTTTGCAGTGATCGATCGATTTTTTAGATAGCACAATGACAGTTTAGCCCACTTATACGTAAAAGGGTTATTTAAATAAATATATTTATTATATCTTTCGATATTTAAATTTTACAGTTTATTACCTGGGCCGAGGGCAATAAATTCCGGGGGGATAAGCGGTCGTGAAAATTAATTCCTAATAGCCAGTAAGAAATTGTTCTCGGGGTGGCGGAAAGGTGAGTGAAATCCCGTGAAATATTAGTGGAGGGCACCATCAATAAAGGCGGTAAACTGTGCCGATAACAAGGCGATATATCGGCGGGGGCCGGAGACTCCTCCCCCCCATAAGATACGTGACTTAAATGATGGTCCCGTAGGCCGGGAGGAGCACGTGCTGACCAACACGGACCGACTATATATCGCCGACGCCCAGGTAGCCTGTTACACACACTCAATCCCGCTTTCCGATTGTCACCACCGGACAATGCGTTCAAAGTATAGGCGAAAAACGAAATTCGGCCTCACACAGATATTGAGTCTCGGTACACATTCATCCGTTTAGTAATCAGGATATTTTTGTTTTTCAACTCCTCAGACACATTAGGAAGATATGCAAGATTGGAAAGTCAACAAAAATAATCTGATTTTATTGAAAAGCTTTCAATTTTGGAGAAACTAACTCCCTAGAAAAAAATGTTTTGTCGCACCGAGTACGAGTTTATGACTTGGGTTTAGGATCATATTTTCGTCCTCTTTGTTGTAGAATCGTGATAGGTGATCCTGATTAACAGGTCAATTAGTCCTTCTCCCAATCCCTTCCTTTTGTTTAATTGTCATCCACTACGGAATTGAATCCCAATGAGTATACTAGATTTTATGAGTTATCCTCCTTTAATCAGTTGAATTTTAAAATTGATGGAGCCCCCGTGAGGGACCGAATTTTCCTTTAATTCCCTTGCGTATTCCAACAGTATGTGCATATATTGCGGATTAACAGTAATCCGTAACGAGGTGGTAACGCGGATTAGAGGAAGGTAAATTGAATTAATTATAATAGAGTAGGGGGCCGATTTGATTATCAAATCCATTTGTATTATTTGTATCCGCCCCAGGGTTTTCCGTCCAGTGCAGGAAACAACCTCAATTCTCAGAAACGATTATTTGCATATTGCTGTCTAAAAAGCACCCAGCCATCAAACATTGAGTCCTTGTTTTTGCGGTGATAAATTGCATTGGTTCAACCTTTGGCGCAGGGATAGGGCGCTTTGCCGGAAACTAGGAAATGTCCACGATGAAGAAATAATTTAGTTCACTCACTCACCATTATTATTAATGTAATATATCGTCCATATTACATCTAGCATACCCATATTCCCTTTTGGAAATTAAGAGATTCCACACTCGAGTTCTCAGTATTATTCCACACAACTGGATGAAATTAAGCCATTTAAAGCTTTATAGTTGTTACTGTTTCTATATTTCATGTTCTGTATAAAATAATCCTTGTCTTGACCAGTAATGAGTCAAACAGTAAAAATACTGTTTGGCCCTATTATTTTAAGCGTATCGATTCTCTGGCAGGTATTTATTCTTGTTAGGGGCATTACATTCTTTCCGTATGTTTAATTAAAGTCAGTAATTACCCATTATCTCCAATTTCGTACTAAAACTAAGAAAACTTTTCTTTGAAATTTTCAGATAGATAAATAATTTGGTTGTTAAAAGGTTTCGTCTCTGTTCCTCTGTATGACTTGATGACGTTCATCCATCATCAAGGTTTATCTCAAATCGATCGAATAGAATATATCTCTGAAGCAATATTCAATTCGATGAAGTTCTTGTAATTTTTTATGTAATTATATTTTTAAAGCTATACAGGACAAAAATGTCGAGTTACTTGATTAATTTAATAATTTGGTTTCGTACTTACGTTAGTGACGTATTGCTTTGGGCCAATCTATTCTGTTTGGCTTACGCCTATGACCGCTCATCACTCCTGACCTCTCAGCGTATCAAGACGGCATATTTAAACAGGCATGTTCTCAGTGGGGCTTCCACCTCAAGGGGGCAAGACCCTTGGCGTGTACAGCTAATGTAGATATAGCTGATGGACTATTTTGAGTGCTAGACGCAGTTGTGTAATTGTTCTGTATGTAATTTACAATAAACGTAGTTCACCCTTAGGGGGAGATGTCTAGAGGTGTGGAGTATTTTGCAGTCCGAACGAATGGGAACTCCGAAGCCGTGTTCCAGACAATCCCAGGCCTCTTTCGCGATGTCATCTCAAACTCCATTAATTGTAACACCGAGAAGGATTATCAGCGGGGGGCAGGACAGCGTATAAGCGTATATATGTGTACGATGATCCGATTATGATACTAATAATAAAGGGCCAAAATTCCTTGGTTGCTCCCATCGGAGCGCTTTAGGCGAGTCTGAGTACGTGACCTGGAGGTCTATATAGACTGGCTAAGACGTGAACGGCCTTCCTCATTAGTTGGAAATACATTCCTCGAGTAGGGGAGTTTAATCTTGGTTATCTCGTCCGGTTACATCTTGTCATTTTCAAATCTCATTTATTGTACGTATCTGTTCCTTAAACAATCTATTAAGACGTTAAATTAAGGAATAAATCAATTACTTTGGTACTTTAGGCCTTGCCGGTTTATTTTGTTATTGCAACAAGTTTATATACATTATAAGATTGTGAAGACATTCGCTAACATGTAGTGACCTGTATAACGGGTCGTTAGGTCAGGTTCTGTTTTTGATCGAAGACTGAGTACATCCATGCGATTAATTACAGCGGTTGCTGATGAAGCTTCGTATCAGCACTATGACCGGAAAAATATTAAAAATACCAACCCCAAAATCGCTAACTAATTTCCGTCAGGATCGCGTATTGCTTTGCTGTGGAAAGAGCCTCGGTGGTCCCCTGCTATTCCGTTTTTTCCTGTGTTTGGAAACCACCTGAGCGCGCTCCACTGTAAGAGTTTTTGCCCTTTCATTCAGGCGCCCTCTGGGCTGTTGTCTGCCTCTGACGTTTCGAAACTCTCACCGGTTCCATCATCACTGGTCGACTCTATGATTGAGCGATCCTACCGGAAGTTAGTGATAATTCAAGTTCTGGACGCGGGAACCTCCGCTCATTTATCAACTAAGTTTTTGATCTATTCTCTATTTACATAATTTAGGTAAACATACAACATTGTGTTGTGTTACCAACTGATATTTCAGTACGATAATATATTAATGATAATAGAATTACGATGGTTGAATAAGGGCTAGCTCGATAAAGAGTGAAAAATACTTCGCATTTTCCGGTTTATCATTGAAATTCAATTTTCCTTTTATCCTAAATGGACTCTCTGGGGATTCGATAAATGGAATTGCTGGTAATCCCGGAATAAGTCATTTTCCCACACTTGGTTAAATCCCGGAACACATACGATCCATGTCGGGACAATTGAATCAGCTTCGAGGACCAATGTTGAGTATTTCAATGAAATTTTAATTTTGTTCATGAACCAAACGAGGATGTAAAAACAGTGGGTGGGAAGAATAAAGCCCGAATAACGAATGAATAATTCATTTACAGGGATTCCTTACGCATGATTATAAACAACAAATCAAACTAATTAACCAATATATTTGAATTCATTTATAGTAGCCAAACGTTTCAGGCGTAGGTAATTAAGCTAAAAGATATAAAACAATAAAACTGGGAATTCTGTTCAGTTTTCTCCTAAATTGACTTGTGCCATCTTATGACTTTTTAAATTTAAACCATGATTATTGTAGCTGTAAGAGTCTCCAATTCGTAGTCTACTTTGTAAAATATGACGACCGAAAGTTTTTATTAGCTACCGTATTACTGCATTCCCGTATCCGAACAAAGTCATACCTACTTTTACGCGTTTTCTGCAAAACAAAAACGTCTCCTGCCGTATAATAAAACCGGGTATATCGAGGGATCAGCGTAGTTGCTTACCGTTTAAATTGCCACCGCCTTCTTCCTAAAAACTGTTTCCTCCGTCTGCGGTTGATTTATTTTGGGGGAAGAAATAAATTCCCTCCGGTTTACTTTCTGGCCTCGTACGATCAACACGTGACCTCGTACGGCCGGAGCCCCACGCACAAACATCGTGTGGCGTTGAGTAATGAGTTTTTCGCTCTACGCATTTCCTTTTTAACTTCTTTGCCTGTGAAAAAAGTCCCCTTTGACCCCACGTCACCGCGTCGGCCCCGGTGTTAAACCCAACGTAATTATTTATAAACTAATTACACCCCTTTGGAATTTACCCGGAAGCTGAGGGATGTACTTGTAGCTCTGATCCGACAGATAACTGTATATAAAAAAAATAAAACCAAGTCAAGTGTATACCAGCTCAACTGATTTCATAATCTTCCATAATGATTAACCACAATAGATTCGATATTTTTAGAACATACTATCTACAGAATTATAAGGAAGGTTCTAAATAAGTACACAAATTAAACGAAAATTTGTTTCATTTAACGAATAGTAAGAATCCGTTTAATTAGGCCTTTCTTAATGGCAATTACTAATTTAATCGTCGCATCTGTACATAATGAACCAGTAAACGGCTGGTGTTAATGGTACGATAAACATTTCACTGCCGTCATTAAAGCAACTCAGCTCCCTCTCACCCCAATGCAAGATGATTTCTCCCATTTAAACCACTCTGATAATTACCCCATAATAATTTATCATTTGACGATGGTGTGAAGCGGAAACAGGTATAGGATGTAGGACAAAATAAGTTTAGGTATAATGCATAGTGTAGGCGATTCACGTATTTGACTTTGTGTCGCGCTTGGTTCTGGGTCCAAGACCTATAACTATAAGAGAATGTAACCAGAACAGACTTATTTGTTTGGAGAGAAAGCAATCAAGATGCCTTACACTTATATTCAAACACATTTTTCTTATAGAATATACATCCTTATGATTTCCGCTAACCACTATCAGATTATCAGAATTTACAATTTTTGTCAGCAAACCTGTCTTTTTCAATGTTGACAGGATTCTTCATTATTATGTCGTTGATGGGAAATATAAATCGGATATTACATGAAATAATCTGTGTCATATCGTTCGTCCCTAATGGGCTAACTGTTTTCAGAAAAGTTAATATTGGCTCGATGAAACCGATGAGCAAAGCGTCGTCTGGTAAATGCCTACGGTTCTCGACAGCAGTAGTGGAACTTTTGGCTTCTCAATTTTCCAACCGAATGGGACAGATAAATTGGGCCGAAAAAAAAAATGAAAATTGAGCCGGCGAAGAGCGGAGGGAGAAAGAGCCCCGGCGGGAGAGAAGTTATGGTTTTAATTAAGAGACGCAAAGTGAATTGAAGAGAGGGGGAGATATTAAAAGAGATAATGGGAGGAATGACGGAAAATAATAGGAGCCGAAACAAATAGAAAAAAAGAAAGAAAGGGCGGAATTATTGGACAAGTGTAAAATACAATACAAGAACAATTTATGAAGCTTGCGTGTGATACGGAAAATGGAGTCCCCGAGCTATTTATATCTGGGTTAATGGGTATTTCTTGGTCTGAATACTTAGCAATACCCGTTGTCCAATAGAAATCTCCATTTTGATTCAATAGCGTTCTATATATAGAATCCCCCCGAGTAACGCAAAATAAAGGCATTTCCAACAACGTTACTACAAAATTAGCATTTACAACGAATTTAATACAAAATAATTTTACAGTAGCGAAGCCACACTTCTGAATACACTGAAACCTTACAATTACTCCCGGCATGTACATAGTTTCCGTATATATTTATACGGACTTTTTAACACAATTGTTAGATGCTTCTTTCTAGTTACACGAGTTAACGATCACATAAGGTCGATCCACGTTCGTACGAAAATACCGGTTATTTACTAAACAAAGTAAATATTTTTAGATCTCTAGGGCCTCCGTTGGTTTTAATTCCTCAGTTACAATCACAGAAGTACCTGACATGGAGTAGTTCGCTGACGTGTAGAGAATAGCTAGATGATAAAATGCCATATTGTCCCGTGTGTTCGAATTTCTATAATGGGTCAACTATTTCCTAAGAATTTCTTTCTTTCCGAAAATATTTTCACACGGACTGGAAATCTCATACTTATGCCGTCGGGTTTTCCCTTCGGTCAGCTTCTCCCCCTCTCAACCTGCCTCTGTGTTCCGTCCTAAAGCTCAATCTGAATTTCGGTGGGTCTCTAAGATATTTAATTAAAGCGCGGATACTGTAAGGCGTCCATTAAGTGGGGCCGGTGCACCGTCGCCGCAGGCCTAATAGCGGCAGGCGCCGGTATTATTAAGGGCCTCTGTCCGGCGGAAGGAAGGCCCAGCGGAAGGTCGGATGTCGCCGGCCTAAACTTGGACCAATTTACCGGATCATTAACGCCTATTAAGGCCCCCAGAGTCTCGGTTGGCCGACAGAGGAGGCCTCCTTGTACCTCTACCCTCACACCGAGCCCACTCTCCCATACACACTTCAAATTACCCGTTTTGGATTACAGAGTAATAACACAACCGCACATAGTTCAGTCGTGTGGATGAGATGACAGGTTCCGGTCGGATTTAAAACTTTTTAAAATTGATCAAAACTTTGTTTCTCTAAATTTTAATGAAACGTGTAATCCCCGAGATATTTTTAATTTAACAAAAAACACTGGGAATACTACTCTGTATGGATAGAATATTAATAGGCGAACCATGTAAACGGCACCTGTGTGGTTCGACCACATCGCATTGGGATAAAATCATCATTTTAAAACAATTTAAATATTAATGCGAGGTAATAATTTTTTAACTATATGTTTCAATAATGTCTGTACGATTTCAATGAATATATCAGATTTATAATTGATTATTGTAATTTATATTGAAATGTTTGTAGAATTACATGTGTTTATAATCATAATTTAAGTTCTCAATGTCATATTAACGTCCGAATAAAGCCGGGTTTATTTCGAGCCGAGCTCTTTTCGAAGAGCACATCAGAATACACGTACCAAGCGTATAACATTTACCAACTTAACAAATCAAAAGTGATTACACTAAATTATTGTTCATGTTAAAATATTATTCTAATTTTTTAAGAAATTAATATAATTGCAAGACTGGTGCAGTTGTTTTAGTACACCGTCCTCGCCATCTCATGAATCCAATATTCATTACATTATAACAGTTTATAAGAAACAAAATTAATGTAAATCCCTGTATAAATCTTAGACCTGTTTTATATTCCGTTGGCCTGAGGGGAGAAGTAAAAATGAAGAAATGGAAACTGGAGGTCCGTTTTTAAGAAAACCGCCTCCTCCACTGTTTCACGGAATCCGAAAAGATTTGAATGACTTAACTGAGTTAGTAGGGGTTTTTTTATTCTCACCCCTCTCACAGTTCCAGAAACAAGAATAATGAAAGCCTTTCACGGGGAGGTGGCTGCTGCTACCGCCCCTTCAATATGTATTAGTTAGCCGAATAATTTAGGAGCGACTCCACGGTATCACTTCTCTGTCTCTGCCGTTCTTCCAACCAAAACAGAATCCCCAGAAACACCGCTTCCTGGCTTACTTGAAAATTGTTCGTTTCAGGATTGTATTTTTGCATTGTTACATGAGGTAAACAAATAAGTCAAATTTATGCCCTTCCGTCAATTACGCTAATTTTGTCCCCTCTGGCTTGTCTCGCCCCATTCCAGTTGATATTCACCCTCATTATCGACAGTGAGATACAAATTGACATATCGCGCCCACTGCACTATTAATGTTCACATAATAACGAGATGGTTTGTCGACAGCCGATTTCCAGATTGCAGTATATAAGTTGAGAAGCGTCAACAATATACGTATGCTATGTATGACGTATAGCGGGGATACAGGAAATCGCAGGACTAGTGACTGATATTCTCACTACGCTATTTGTTTAAATCGATCAGAAAACATGGTTATTTTCTCTATTTTTATAGTTTCCTCTTTAGTCTTCATTTTACATAATAATTTGAATATTTTCCAAAAATTGCATTCACCCGAAGCAAGAGATCCCCCCCTGGCCCCCGCTGTCTTATTAACCGCTTAAAAAACACATCTGGAAAAGTTACGTTTATTTTAATTAATTTCGATTTAATCTGCATAACAAAAGAAGAACCTTGAGCTAACCTCACGAAAAACGCGTTTTATCTCGTTTAAAATCCGGCCCCGCCCCTCGCCTCTTACCACCCAATTGGTATGTTGCATAAAAACCGAGTCTTAACCCAACTTGGCTTTAAGTTCAAAGTAAAATAAACAAGTAGATGGTGTTTGGGGGAGGTGGCATATTGTCTCAGTCTAATGCGAATTTAAAATATCTTCTTTTCTAGAGACCCGGTCCGGTGGCCGGGTGGAAAGCGATACTGTTCAAACAACTGGTCATTAACGCCCTCCCACTGTTAATTATTCCACGAGTAATGTGTCCGACCCACCCCCACAAGCTTCGTTATCTCTCTGACCTCCACTACAAACTACACTGTTAAAGCCCCCTTGAAGCAATCTTTAAAAGTGTGGAGTTGAAAACGCGTTCTGGCCCGTATATTGGGAGCCTTCACTGCAATTGTTTCAGTTAAGTTTTTTCGTCCATTAGCTCTCTGACTGTCATATTAAAAATCTAACGATCGTGCACTCTAAAGTATTGTGTATGGCTATTAAAATATGGCGATTTTCAATTCAGAGTTCCGTGCAGTTTAAAGTTCAAAAGCACATCATATTTTATACGTGTCCAACATTTTAAGTAAAATGCTTTTCCTTCGAACAGAAGGTGATCAATACAGCGATAAATAATTATGCCCTACTCAGTGGTTTTTAGAGTGGGCGCGGTGTAATTTTAAGGCGTTTCAGTTTTATGGCCGGAGCTAATATAATTTCAAACCGAATTTATACGTTTCCAATTAAAGTGGGCACATTACATTACCGGTGAAGGCAATTGGCGTTTCGAAAATGCCGTCTGTGTTGTTATGTAATGTAGCCGGTCCGTGAGTTCCGAATTTCCGGAAACTGCCCCCCACAAACAGTTTTAATTTTCCCCGCCCCTCGCAAACCCCGCCCCCACCCCCTGATAATTGGGCATTGTTGTTCCGGCCGTCGGTTAATCTCGTTTTGACTCTCGTTCGAAGGGGCCGGGGACAAATAACCGAAACGGAATTGGCGATTGTTTATCCGCTTTCGAATTTCTATTAAACCGGCCGGATGTATGGACCGGAGCCGGTTGTTAACAGGCCCGCTTCCCATTGAGTCGGCTAATACTCTAATTAAGGATGTCCCCCGCCTGTCCTACCGCCCCTGTATTGTGCCCTGTCGGGGTC
Organism: Lethocerus indicus; assembly: GCA_019843655.1. Lineage (NCBI taxonomy): Eukaryota > Metazoa > Arthropoda > Insecta > Hemiptera > Belostomatidae > Lethocerus > Lethocerus indicus. The sequence goes on along the minus strand of JACDQD010000007.1, from coordinate 3,948,122 downwards.
TGGGTTTTTGAATTCGGAGACGGGAAAAATACGGCCCGACAGTTGCCAATCATAACTTTTGCCGGCTGAATGGGGCAGTTTCGCGTGCTTGCGGCCGTTCAATGGCCCCCGGAAATCGTTGTCCGCGCATTTAAATTACGGGGTGTGGGGCAATTATAAATCCGTTCCGAATATGTTCCGCTTTTGTTAGAAGTGAACCGAAACATTTCTGGTATTTCGAAGCCGGCCCGGGGATTTAGGCGTTGAATATTGTGCTTCCGCACATAGGCTGCTCCCCACGAAGCCGCCTGCTGACTGAGTCCTTACTGCAGTAAAAGATGATAACAATTTTCAAATCGGTTGAAACAAATTTAATTATACTTTAGCGTGGTCGATAACATAGCAAGGTCTAATAATATCATCGTGACCCTACCTTATTGTTATATCAGCACCGATATAACATCTCTCCAGCACTCAAAAAATGTGGCATTTAAAAAATATGTGAGCTTTTTGTACAAAGCATACAAATTCTTATTTTTAAATTTTAAGTTTATGCAGTTCCGCATAAATATATTAATAATAAATAAATTAATAATAATTTCTGTATAAATTTCAGAATTATGAGTGGAGAATAATATAAAATAGGAATAATCCCCACTGCTACCTGGTCTACTCAGTGTTTGTGTTATTAACTATCATCGGATTTCTCCCTACTTAGAGTTGTTTTGTTGGCGTTATCGTTTTCACTTTAGTTCTTTTTCGCTGGGCATTTCCACGTTTGGGCCAACTGTTGTTAACCCTTCCCCGGAATTTTACCGGGGTGGGGGTGAAACGTTTACAGTATCCAGGTTTCCTGTTATTTTCTCTAGGGTCCGTGTTTTCATGAACCTCGGCTGTGGAGAGGGGCCGAATCACGGCATCGCGCCGGTACGTGCCTTCGAGAAGTTGGTACGTCGTTTTAAAGTTGTGCCGGAGGAGGGTAAGGGGGCCTAACCCAGTCAGAATATGGCCGAGACCCTGTTCCGAATTACAATCGCACACCCCCAACCCCTGGCTCCCACTCGAGTGGAAAACTTCCTACCTCTTCCCCGGGCTCCTCCACCGGTGTTTTCCCTTTCCCCAATGGAAATAGGCTTCCTTCTATTATGTTTGTTCGAGTTTTACGAGCGGCATTGTCTCAGCTTTACTGCAAGTGTACCGGAAGTGTAATCCTCCCCTAAAATAAGATTCTGTCCTTTATAATAATCGACACCGACATACGCGTTATTATTACAAAATTTATGTATTAAGCGTATAAGGTAAGACAATTTATTATTTTGTATGTTATTACTAACCACGTGATGAATCGTACACATTTCGGAACCATTTTTCAGAAACCACGTTAATTACTCATTTCGCCAATAAATTTCAAAGTTTTGACGTTATAAGTCGTTTGGGGAATGGGTGGGGGAAGAAACGTTGCCGCCCATTTGGTTTTTTCAGAATCGTTGTCTCGTAGGGATCGTATAGGGAGGGCCCTTCTCCTCCTTGGCAGAGAGTTGTCTGGTTGACATTCGTTGCCCGATTTTTGAGAAGGGTCCAGGAAAGACAAGAAAGGAAGACAAATTATCCCCCCGCGGTTTTTTAATAATTCATAAAGCTTTGTCCTCCTCGCCTCTCTAAGTGTTACAATTTTTTGCGCACTCTCCGTTTCCACGCTCCGATTTGTTTACCGCTCGTTATGGGCGATCAACCAAGAAATGGAAAAAAACCTTTAAATTGTCTGTATCTATTTCTTTTGCTTTTACACTTCTAACCATCGCACCTTTACATTTTGGCTTTTAATAATAAGAACATATTAGATATAAAATGCAGAAAGTTGCACAGAATAATATCGGAGCTAAATGATAAGTTTAAAAAAATATACGGCTGATAACTTTCGTGATAAATTGGATTTATATGTTAGATTTTCTTTGTTATCTAGCCGTGTTAAATATATTATTCTATTATATTCCGTTATGCGATCTCCTCATTTGTTTAAAAGTTCATTTACAATCCAATTAACTGAACATTTGCTTTGTTTGGTGCAAATGAATTGAATACTTGATTAAGCCATACCCATCGGTTGCCGGGTGAGGGAAAATTGACAAATGGATGCGCTACAACCAATAGTATTTTGCTTTTAAAAGCAGGTTTATCATTACTGATGTTTGTTAGGAAATAATGAAATGCTCGTAATCAAAGAGCAATGTCAATTGAAACAATGCAATGCTAAAATTACGGATAGAAATCGGCTCCAAATTAATTAATTTTAATTATATTTTTACCCCGGATATTAATACTCGATTCAAGTGGACAATAAATTTTCAAATAAAATTGATAGCTATTGACAATTAACTTAAAATAGTTAACAGGCGAGGTATATAACATTTATCATATTGCACCTCGATTTTATTGTCGAAGTTTAAATACAAATAAAAGTCAAGGATGTTATTATTACCGAGAGTACACTTTGTACGAATATCAAAAAGAGAATCATGACGACGAAAATAGACAGATAAAGAATTTTTCGATCACGGGCTACCCGTGACACAAACGTTTCCAAGGGATAAATATCGTCACCCCCGGAAAAATCGGTTCGACCCGTGACACTGGCGCGCGTTTCTCGCAGAAGCAATAATTCAAAACAAATACGGTGTCAAAAGCATAAAGTCAAATTTGCGTTTGTCGCGGCCCCCAAAATCGGCGCTGTTTTTTTGGCACTTTACGGCCGGCACCCTGTTATTATTGCCGCCGCGTAAACCTCCCTCTGTGGCCAGCCGTAAAAAAATATTTAATAATAGCTCTAACTGCCCTGGCGGCGGTACATTATACGAGGAAGAGCGCGGGGGGTGGTATAGAGGGGAGGGAAATAAAAAGAGGTGAGAAGGGGCCGAACGCGAGTGATATTCCACCGGTCTTTAGACCGCTCCCGTCTTTCATTTCTTCTTTCCGTTTGCGTTCAACGACCGTGAAAATAATAATGTCGGAAGGGGGGTGAGAGGGGGCGAGATCCGCACCAACGTGAAATATGTGCCGGCCGCGCGCGGATATTTCCGCATTTCCCGCAAGAGTTGCCCCATCGTTAACATCCTCCTACTTCCCCCGGCATTGTTTTCATCCTTTAGTCACACACACACAGAACACCCGTTGTTCAAATTTTCCACCAATTCCCAGACTTATGTTTATTATTTGTTATCACTCTGACTCAGTTACGTCGAATCTGTACTAGTTCCTTTTTTGTCACTTCGGTGAATTCATTTTTTAGGTGTATATTTTTCTGTATATTCAATTGTCGGGTGATGAGCCCTCGTTCGATTTTCTGCCATCTGTCAATTGAGAAAGAAATTGTAATAAACAAAATATTATTCTTGGACAAGGAAGTATGAAAAAACCACCACATTATGAAATAGTAATTATTATATGAGTAGATACAATATCATTCCTACAGTGACTGTCTCGACGGATGTAGGCGAAGAAGCGCTATAATTAATCTTTACAATATCACGTTATACTCCTTGAAAGTATGTCATCGCGGTAAAAATAACAAAAGGCCTGGGCCAATATTCATGATGATGGCTTTTAGGAGAATGAAAATTAATTTCTGTTAGAAGAGAAATGGTGTGAATAATTAAAAGGCAAGTGAAGTCTTGGCAAAATTAAGACTGGCGACAGGGAGAAAGGGATAAAATCTCATTAGGGTGGGGGGGAGGGACTCTCAGCTTGTGACCAGGTTGACGCTCAAAATCTCTAAAGCTAGCCTAATTACAATTTTTTTTCGTCCCCTTCCACGAAGTGGATCTTATTTGGCCATTGAGTTAAAGAGGAGATGCTGCCAAGTCAGGTTCTCAATTAGCTTTGTATAATTTATCACCAATTCATTACTTTGGTCTCAAGATTTCTGGGCGATATATCAGCGATTATGATAAACATGATCTCACATGTGTATACTGCTTAAACGTTCTGCGCATTTTGGTATTCGGGCCTTTGATTTTGCTTAGCGTTCGTGGATGCAGATAAGGAAAACGTTTCGGAATGATTTGTTCGCATTATTAAATACCGACTTCATTCACCAATAAACTTTACCGTCTGTTTTATATTAGGGCCAGGAATGAATCAAGGGTCGGTCTAACGGACAGGCGGATGTATAAAATATAATTTTAATTTAAGCCGTTTTATTTGAGAAAACTAAATTTCCCGGAACGTCAGTCCGACAGGAAACAGGAAGATAACTGGGAAGGGGGGGAATGAAGTGACGTTGTCTAATATAAATGAAGTAAATAATTAAATAGAAAGGCCTCCCGCCAACCCTCCGGAGCTTGAAAACTTGAAAACTAAGTCTTTCCGTGGGGCGTGGGGTGGGGTTGACAAGTTTTAAAGGGGGCGTAGTCCGAGAAACGCGAAAATTTCGGGTGACTCGGCAACAAAAACCTTCCTCGCTCTATTTTCAAAGTGTATCATTTAAATTATTAATTTCCTAAAGCTGCAAATTGATACAGTTTAAACTTAATAAGGGGGCCAATATAGCAACAATCATTCCTGTGTGACCAATAGGCCAAACCCTAATTTCTGCAAAAATGAGAAAATAGTGATGTAATGACGCTAAAAGAAACGTTGCACCGTTACCATTATAACTCAGTTCGGGGACCAACGTAATATCGCTCCTTTTTAGTTGCGGTACCGGCTGGTAGAAGGATCGATCGTAATTAATCGTAACAATTCGAGGCAACAGATTGCTAAACACGGGTATAATCGACGGCGATATATTTTTTATTACATACCATGAATATAATTAAGGGCCGGTCGAAGAAATTCCAGAAGGCTGTGAAGAGGAAACAAGGGTAGAGACAGCCCCTGGCCTGTGTGAAGAGGGCCCTTTGGCCTCCGTTTTTGGCTTCCCGGTTTAGGGTTTCAATTAGGGTGGGGGGCGGGAGGCCCAAGTCGCTAAAAACCCACGGGCGGCCCCGACAAGGAGTTTGGGTTTCTTACCGCAAGGGGTAGCGCACCGGATGCCAAGAAAACACGGCCGAAACACCTTTTTAATCATTCTGTAGTTGGGATTTTGCACTGGCAACCGACAACTTCACGTGCGTTTGAAAAAATGACGAATTCCATAACACCTTGGGAATTTCGTAACATCTATTTACGGGAAAAGACCTAAAGTTAATTTTTACCTTAATACCTTAATGAGGATATTGAAGTTAATTTGGGACTGTTGTTTACAATGCGAGTATTAGTTCTCACTAAAACTAACAAATAGACGCGACAATAGTGGCGACATATTGGGTTAAATGGGTTAAAACATGTTTTTAAACATAATAAATTTTTATTGTATATTAGAAATGGTTACGAAAGAATTGTAAAGCATTACAAACTCCTAAATATATTTCTCTCCTCTATTCTCTACATATAAGGGTAGAAGGCCCATGGAAACGGGAATCCGAATTCTCGCATGAATGGCTTCTATAGTTATTCATATTGCTTTCTCTTCGTCGGAATTTTATGTTTTCGAAACCCTACTGACGGATTGGTCCTTTCTAAAGAACTACCACTCGGGAGAATACACCGCCGAAGAGTGCGTAAACAAGTGAGTTAAGGGATAAGAACTTATCATATTATTATTTCAATTAAAGCATTTAGAACGTGATGTAGGTAACAGGAATAACAATAAGGATGCGACAACGCAGTGACTACGTTTCGTACAATAACACGAATTTGCGAATACAGCAAATTAACCTGAAAGCATTGTCGGCAATTAGAAATATTATCCTTGCAATAAAATGCGATGGACGTTTGTTTATGACCGGCGCCGATCAGGATACAATTAAAAGTTGATTCACCGTATAACCTCGGTGGGGGTGATAGGGGTTGGTGTCGAAAAGCTCGCCCCCGTCTGGCGGGGTTCAAAATGACTTGATCCGGCCTCAGCCAGACTGCGGAAAGTTTTTAGGGGACGGGGGTAAAATATTTGGGTTCTCCCTGAGACAAGATCTACCCTCGGCGGGCGGCTGAGCCAACCACCCTCTCCCTCATCCCCCGCATAAATATACCAATCCCTTCCGGGGGGTCTCCTTTTTACCACCTCAGCTCCCGTCCCCACCCTCGATTTTTTCCATTCTCTACCCGGATGTTAACATACGGAGCATTCCCAAGGGAGGGGGTTTACCGGGTTTTGAGGACGAGTTGGACATTTATAAATCCATTTTGATCTCTTCACAATTACAATCGTACTGCCACAGTAGCCGTTATTATTGCATTGATATGACATTTTATAGACAGTAAAGAAATTCTTAATTGAAAATACCCCTTTAGTGGATCCACGAGGATTTTGAATGTAGCAGTTTACATGTTCGTGACATGACATACGCCCAAAGTTAAAGCTAAATACGAGTATTTCATCCATTTTTTCACACAGCACAGTTCAGTTATACAGATGTAATTTCCATTTTTTTGCGTATACGGGGCGGACTGTACTTTCGTATTCTTATACTTGTGTATTGTAAATCAAGAATCCATAACGTGTAATACTTTAAACGGAGTTTAAAATGTTTTAATCGAAATAATAATAGTTTATTATATAAAATACCCGCCGGCCATCGGGAGACCCCCCCCCCATACAGACAAACGCCATTTGACAAATATGAGAGATTAGGCGAGTCTGCCTGTAAAAATGCCTTATGAAAATTTACCGCTGAATCATTTTTAACACCGTAGCCGGTTTTGTGAAATATTTCCCACGGGGTTAGGACAATTATAAACCGGGAGCGGGTATTAAAATGGAACTGGGTCATAAAATGTATTTCCCGACTGTGATTGCGGTTTAACTTGTAGTAAAACCCCCGATAGGGGAAGAGACTATCTTGGTCCTGGGGGGGGGGGTTCGCGCTATAAAACTGGCGGCTTTAAACGGGAAGAATTTCCGGACTTAAATCCAGTTTCTTCTTCTTCCTCGTTCTTACGGCGCGTCCTATCTCCTTCCGGATATTTTGTTATCTGACAACACCACTGGACCTGATTGAAACATTGGAAAAAATTACTGTATCTATTACAGTCCCTTATTTTAAGAAACTGTCGGTTTCTATCGAGTATATTCCTGCGATTTTTCGTATCCGCTCTACTGCCTAGCACTTTCTATTCACAGTGGTCGTTAATTTCCGCTGCTTGATACCAATGAAACAGTGACCGTTCGACTATAATTCAAATGTAATTTTCACTTTTAAATCGGAAATAATTAAAAGAGACGAAGAGGAACCTATTTTCTGAAACTTTTGGTTTTGATTTAAACCAGTATGACTACGGCAGGGCATCCGTTTACAGTGTTAAAGTAATGAAAACTGCAGTTGGGGCCCCGTCAATTCAGACACGAGTGTCCAGACAGTTATTCGACTTTTTTATTTTGACGCTTGACGCTCGTTCCGGTTACATTTCCGTTCGCCGTCGGTATTCAAACGGGCGTCCTTAATATCTTTTGATTTATCGGCTCTGCTTTTTTTTGCATCCGGATATAGCCTCGACCTGCAATACGGAAAGGTGCAGGAGTTATTTTCAAATTCGTATATATTAGTCGATAATCTAAACGTACGCAGTTGAATGCCTGTGAGAGTGTACTTTCGACTCGTACAGGCTCGGGCCGAATCTAATCCAAAACACAGGGCGAATACTCGCAATGAGGATAAGATGAAAATCCAAAGCACGCAATAATAGCCACGGGATGATTTAAATAACGGTCGAACCATACTTTATTTATTTATGCATTATTCTTTTTATAACAAACTCGACATAAAATGATTTAATGTGGAACATGGAAAAATGTCAGTTTGAGCCCAGCATCTTCAATTTACATACGTGTGAATATGGATATTCGTTCATAAAAGTGAGGAATATTCTTACTTTTCATCCCCCTTTTGAAACCTCTGTTTACACACCTGAATTTCGCGATGAGCCAACTCGGAGGCAGTGAGGAGCTTCTCACCCATATATTTTTTCCCAAGTTTAGTACAAATTTAGTAAATTCTGTGTTTTCTTTCTTGTGATGTGTGCAATTATTTCCGCCGCTCTTAAAAGGCCAAGACGGACTCCTACTCCTCAAGCTCTGCTTCAGACTCTGTTGTCACTTCCTATTTCTTCCTATTTTCCCTCCCATTCCTGAAATCCTTTTCCCATTTCACTGCCGTGTCTCCCTTTTTTTTGCCGCACAGATAATTTGAATTTAAAATCTTGAAATATCGGGTTTAACGTAATTTCCGAGAAAAGCGGGAAGAAAAATTACTCTTCCTGAAACGTAAAATGTTTTCCTCGCTTTAAAAATGCAGAAATATACATAAATCATTTATTTAATCCGAGCTTCTTTATTCTATTCTCTACTCTATGAAATTCTGGGAAATATATGGGGGGCGGGTGGATTTATTTTAGGTTTCATTCTTTTTAAAACGTTCCAGATAATGGATTCTTTTCTTCGGTTCAAAGAACATGCAGCTCATAATTCACATCATTCGGTATATTTGTCTGTTATTCAATAATTATTCTTCGGTCGTATCTTTAAGGTCATCAATTGTACTTACGTCGCATATAGCTCACGTATGCCAACCAGAAGAGAGAATCAAACTTGTAACGGCCATTGGGTAAATAACCCATTTTAATTAGAGCTATACGACGGATATTATTAGGCAAATTAGTTGGTTAACTGAACCAAACTGTTAACGGCATAAGGCACTATTGATTATTACCCCTCAGTCGGGATTGTGGACAGAGATTTCAATACTGGACCTCCTTTAATGCGCCAACGGTTCGATTATAATAACCGTGGGCTTCGGCCAGTCGCCTCTCTCATGCATTTAAATCCGAAATTACTGTGGACGCCCCACCGTTGGTCCGAATGCAGAAATGACTAATACTAACAGGGCATTAGTGTCGTGTAAAATACAGCCCGCAAGCCAGAATTTTAAGATTGTATCTTGCCTCAAATTATGCCAATTATGTTACTGAGGTTTTCTTGGTCTTGAACCTCCCAACAAATACGGCAGTTCATATTTAGCAGTGATATTATTGTAAATATTTGTTTATTTTTTGTAATCTTCTTCCATAGTTGCATTTTATGCTATTGTGCTTAAATATACTTTAAATTTTGTTCTTGTATAATATTTATGCTGTGCTCATAGTTAAGTAAGTGCACGATCAGGTGAAAATACATTAAGAATTCTGTTTAGTTTCTCTATTTGAATTTATATATTCAACGTAACTATTTTCTACCTTTGAAACGTTCTTGGCTTTTTTTACCAAGAACCGAATTCGATTCAATATTCTGTTCCTTTTATTCCAGAGTTCATTTCGTTTGCCTCCAATCGGCTTCCAGAATCTTGACTTGGGGAAATTACGTTTGAAAACCGAAAGGGAACTAATTTGAATTTAAAGGGATTGCGGAATGGGATGCGAACCTCTTTAGATTGCGTAGGTTGTATTGAAAACTAAATCCAGGAGCAATTACTATATTTTCTGTTCATAGAAACAATATGGCCGTTCCTTTTTATTATCGCATTAGGTTTTTTACAATATACAGCTGTCGCTATATCGTTATTTAATAATTAAAATCGGTATTTATATTGCCGTGATTAGAGAATAATAGAATGTGTTCTTTCTTTGTTCTGATGTTCAAAATATATATCTTCTTTTTCCATCGGTATGGAGGATAAATTAATCCGTAGGTAGGGAACACTTTTAATTTATTTCACAAGTTGCCATATTGGTGTTAATCTACGTTAGTATTTATCTTTTCTTATTTGGCTCCTAATTATCTTCTAATTTAAGTGTGTAAAGCTTGCTGATAAACTTGTATTACTAAGTGAAAAAATGAAAACTGATTGATTCAAATCAATGTTATTTGACAGTAAGAGTTAGTATCTTTGTACATAGCTATGCAATGTTGAACTCTTCTAGGTTATAGCATGCGTCCGATACACGCCTTCCGTTGGTCCTGTGAAAAATCATTTAATTCCCCGCCAACCAGGAAATATAAAAGTTATATCAAATGTTATTTATCAGCTGTGCCACCAATAATTCTTCGTACTGACAGTTAAATAGCCCCTAGTAGACGCAACGGCATTCGAGATATTAAATCCGGATGATATATAATGGATAGATTATTTCCATAAAGCATTGCGGGACCATTGCAGCCCGCGCCCCTCCCCTACTGCCAAAAATTGACCAACGGTCGCGTGAAACTCCCTACCTGACTTCACCCCATTAATAGGCCATTTTTCCTCCCTTCCTCGCGAGCCCTCAGGCAGGTAGATAAAAGATATATAAATTGGCTTTTCACTTTTATTAGCAATTTTCGGGGAGCAGAAATCATAATTAATGAACTTCGTAAGGTCGCCCTTCCGCAATTTACGAGGGATCGTGTTATTTTTGCGACAGAATTTGTTGCCGAAGTATAAGCGAAGTAGAATAATTGACTGTCGGCTTGCAGCCAACATTACTACTCTTCTAATGAAATGTTGGACTTGGGGGAACAAACTTTTGAACAAAATTTTAATTAAATGGATATTAGCTTCTAAGCAGTTTCAACAGAACTACTTTTGTAAGTTCCGTACGCCCTTGTATCCTTATTCTTCTTCGTTGTGCCATTGTGTATCATCCATCGGCGTACAGACAAATTAGAGAAATCGGAAATTGCGTTATAACCGTCGCGGTAATGGCTTTAAAATGACTGATGAATTTAGAGGGCGGTATATAATTCGAATTTCGTATACGCCGCAAAAGTCGGCTGCCAGATATCGGCAAAGTGTGGAAATAACATAGTATTTGACCGGCAGTGACGCTTGGTAGAGTACGGCTAGATGTCCGGCGGCAATTGTTCGACACCGGGCCGTAATATTATTTCCGGGGCCCGGACCGAGAGAGCGTGAAGCTGGGTCGGCCATTTAGCGGGCGGTGGGGTTCGGCCGGCGGTGGATAAGTTCATGAATAAAGGATTCCCTTGAAAAATTGAGCCCGGTAACAAACGGCCCCGAGTTGTTGGGCTCTGTTACACCCCCGGCCTATATATAAATTGGTGCCGCTAATTTTTCACCACCGGGCTTTCGGCCGCTTTTCACGGCGACCGCCATAAAAATAACAATATTGCCGCTCCGGAAAAAGAAATTTCCACCATTTGATTTTATAGCGGTCGCTATTGTAATTTTCGATTTGTTCCATGTTTCACCGGCAAGCTTTTAACGTACATCTTTCGTACACAGATGAGTGTTACTGAGATATAATGGAATGTTCTATCAGGAAAATCCCTCCTCTATTTCAATATTGAATATATTTTGTATTAATATAAATATAAATATTTTATTACAATTTTCGCAGGCTTACCTTACAACAGTCAGTTAGCCTCCAAATCTTGTTAGGTAGTGCAAGAAAAATAAAAAAAATTAATGTTTTTGGGGGCAAGAAATCATAAAAAGAGACCGAGCTGAGGTATTGCCGGAAAAGTTAATTTTTTCCCAAGAATTCTTTGCAAATAGGTACTTCTGTACGTTCAATGTCTCTAATGGTTGTTTGCACACAGAGATTTGATCTCCGTGCTCGACTTTTATTACACGATGTTTTTCTGGTCGGTGATTCTTAACTGAGCCGGAGTGGTGCAAGTGCACCTTGCTTAAGGCGCCGTCATGAAAAACAAGCTGACAGTTTAATGAAAAGAAAACACACACTGTCGGGCGACATTTAATTACTAACTTCAAACGTTAAAAGCGAGAAAAAAAAACAGAAACAGGAAACTCTCTTTCTTTCTCTCTCTCTCTCTGTCTAATTCAAGCACCCAGCCTGAGATTTTTCGCCTTATTTTTATAAAAACAAATGTAGATATTAAACACTCTCCGAGAGGTATGAAAGCCTCTATGTAAGAAATTTTTACCACAGCCAGTCCAAAATCTAAACTAAACCCATTTTTTTTTGTTATAGTCTCAATGAGGAGTGAGTTCCTATTCTTGTTTTATTTTTTATAATAGCTAACACCTGCTCGTTTATAATATCAACTCTATTATAGAAAATTGTTTCAATTTCATGGAAATCATTTTTCAACTTTTGAAAAATATGCAATTTAACATTCATGGCTTACTAAGATGAGCGTTCATCATTTATGTATTCTATGCAAGTTATTAGTGAAATTAGCAACGAAACCTATAGTACATTCTTGTCTCGGGCAGATTGTTGAAGAGGTTTAAAAATATCTACCGAAATTCCTGTGATGGGGGTCCGGCGCGTTTCTCGGTAACAAAAAAAAAGTACTGGGAGTTCAACGAAACCATTCTACGTTTTAAAGGGGAAATCCCGTTAGGGTACGCACGAGGGCTCATTGTTGGTTGGCCGCAGCATTGTTGCCGACAGCAGTCATTGTCCGCGGGTCTTCTGTAACTGAAGAATTTCATTGGTCGGACGCGGGCCCGTGGGGCGGACACAATATGAGAGGGGAAAGCCGTCCCCCGAACCGGTCCCAAAGAAAAAAGAGAAATCAAAAGAGAGAGATGGTCGACGACCAATCAAATCCGTCCGGGTCCCTCTTGGACCGATGAGACGACCAATTGGATTCTTCGGAGTGTGTGGTCTGGTTGGATTGGGTGGAGAGGTTCCCATATTACAGATTGGTTTCTACTGCCACCGACAATAGAACCGACATTACGATAAACTCTGATGTCGGAAAATGCAACTAAAATGCCGCTATGGAATCGCCGAATATTTTTACTAATGCAACTTTATTTTAGGTAATACTAACTTCCCTATACAAAGAGGTTGTAAGAGATTTGGGTTAAAATCGATTTTTCCCGCGGCTCCTAGGCTCTACAAGCTACATTAATTAATCCTTTAAGTTCTATTAATTGTTTTCATCTTTCCAGATTATTAGTATCGGTTTATCGATATTCTATAGTATTTTTGACGACGTTAATGTAACAACATAGATTGTAAATATGAGTTTTTTACCCCTTCTGGTTATTTACTCAGATTATTGTTGGGAACGTGGGATTTGGAGCATGGACAACAATTATTCATCTCTCCGGCAATTATTTATTTTAGTTCTGAACTTCTCCTTTATGGAGTTTATTATTCAGGTAAATGTAGGCGAAACAGGAGATTATCGGTGGGCGGAATTATGTTGTGTTTACCGCATTATTCCAAATTACCCAATCTCTGCAGTTTTGGCTTATTCCTGAATTATCCATCAGTTGTTACTGCCATAATCGTATTAAATTTCCTGTATTTCATATTTGTACAATAAAATTCTTCATTATAATTAAACTGGGAAACAACTTGCAAAAAGAGTTTCTTGTTGTTTACGAGCTTCAGGACTCCTCCCAGAGGTATCTCAAAATAAATATATAAATATATTATTCCGACTGAGTATTAAGTATTATTCTGTGTTATTAGAATTTAGTTCGGTAGTTTTTTCCTGAACAACTTAAAATATGTTGGATAGTTGTGGCGAAATACCCTTATATGCAATGAGAGCAGGTTCCGGATAAGGAGTAATCGATTTGAAATTCCGTAGTCAATGGTCCGGCATAGTTCAGTTAGTGGTTGGAGGTTCGCGTCTGACCCGGGGCTCCATTCTCCTGGGACGGAGCCAATTTCCCTTCAATCGAAAATTTGAATGAATTAATAGAAGCCAGCCTTTGAGCACCGGATTGAGCGCTCCGAGCCTTCCCCACAGACCTAAATGCCTACACAACTATTTGGTTTGGCAGACAGTTTTTGATTCTTTTAAACGGACTAACGATCCTTATAAAACTGAAAAGAGGGCGGTAGTGGATGCCGAAGACTGAGCGAGACTGGGCGGTTTTTCGGTCGGCCCTAGCCTGTTTTATTAACCGCCACCTCCAGGTTGGACGTGCCTCTCCCCTGTAAATCACATTTATATTTCATTAAAACGGCGGTCCGCACCTTGGGCCAATTTTTCCCCTTCCTCCCACCGGGTTAGTTGGCGAAACCATTTCGCCGTGGCGTTTCACCCCCCCCCCCGGTTATTTGTACGCACCGAAAAAAATTCACGGGGATATTGCCTTTTTTTTATCGGCACGTTTATAGCGAAGGATTCAACCTTTCGGTTACAGTCGCGGAGCGAATAGAAACGTTCGAAAGACATTTCTTTACTTCGACCTTAATCTAAAAGCTCGACACCAACTAATTAAAATATTATCAATAAACAAATATGGTATTGATGCTTATTAAAGCTTTGAATTTGATTAATTCTGAAACTTGTTTCTTAATTCTAGTTTAACTATATAAAACAGTGAGATATGCTCGTGCTTTTAATGGACATTGTGCGCCTAGCGGGAAGGGCCGTTGATATAAGAAATCAAAACAAAATACTCAACTTACTACGATAAATTATTTTGACGGTCCCTTCGATTAATTAATATTTCGGCGATTTATTCGCTCCGAATTTCCCTTCCTCTTAAGTGAAGACGCCCCTAAGCTCCGTAAGCTTTCAAAGTGGAGGTCTTAAAGTTTATATCTTGAATAATTAACGGTCTGGATTAATCTGTAGAAACTTGGCTTATTTTCGACCGGCCTATCGTCTCGTCATTACTTTCGGTAAAAAGGTCAGTTGTTTCGACATTGCCGGCTTTAGATTTTATCGCGGTAGAGTTGCCGAAGTTCTTTTTATAATTCTGTAGGTATAACAGGTCATGAATGTTTTTATTCATCCGCGTTGTAATTGTGCAGAACATTTTCTGTAGGCCATGACGGTCGCAGATCAATGAACAGTTTTATATTTTTTTTCTTTTAGGATTTCAGAATTTCACTGGATGAATTGCTATTTTATCTTAGGCTGTCCCTGGCCTAGCAACGTGGTGTTAATTAATTCATCAGTTTGCGTATTCCCTCACTACTCATATCGTTTTCGTAGAGTACAGTATATATGATTGAAAACAGAAAATCGCAGGAGCCTAGGTGATCACGACGTATAGGTCCAATGACGTCGTGAATTGGTTTCCTTGAAATTGCGATCGCTTTAAATTTAAAAGTTATATATAACTTTTTTGTATTCCGAGTGAAATTATTTTTACGGAACCGTCATCTGCCATCATTTTCTCTCGGCTGATAGGCTGATCCCGGGAAGCGGGCGGTAGTCGGATCTAATTATGTAGGGAGAACTGGTGGAATTCGGTCGGCATTAATTGCATTTATAATCCCTGAGGGATCTGCTCCCGGTTAAAATCTCCAGGCTCCGAGCTGAGTTTGACAACTAATCCTCGTATTCCTCCTCTCTCCAAGCTGCCAGCTCCGGTCGCAACGGCTCCAATATGAATCGTGCCGCGAAACACAAGGCTTTGTTTGTGTCCTGATTGAATTGGATGTGGCGGCGGGATTTTCCCCGGTCCCCTAATCTCGCCGGGCCCCCCCCTCCCCGCCCACCGCACCCTTAACAGATGAAGAACTTAAGATTGCCCGCGACCTAATCGAATCACTTGTTTGCTTTTACTCAGTCTTCTGGTCCCCGACTAACCTCCACCTCCAGCTCTCTCTTTCCGTTCGCCCACCCGGTCGCATTTCAACCTTTGTGTTCGCACGCAAAATAAGAGTTCCGAGTTCCACTTTTATACTCACGAAGCCGGTGACATTATGAGTTCGGCCCGAGGAACATTCTCCGGAAACTGTAGGGGCCAATTCATGATTTCGGCTAATTATGATAGAACAGAATCTGATCGATTTGAGAAACAGCTAGCACCGAAAAAATATAATAATATTCCAGGCTTTCTTGTCACTTAAAAGGCTGAAGTATTCAAAACGGGAATACAACCCAATTCCGGTTTCAATTCCAAAAAAAGGATTATTCGTTCGCTTTTCGCCCTGTTTGTGATGGGCTCGGGGCCTGTTTGCCGACTCTCGTAGCCGAATTTCCTGATTCCTGTTTCCGAATTGGAGCTTTAATTGTGCCTTGGGGGGTAGGCGTCGGTGTTGTGAGGGGTCGGGGGTTGGGAGTGCTCAGATTTCAATTGCTCCAGTGAGTGGCAGTCGAGTGGGGCGTGCCTCTAACGCCATTTCCCGGATTGTTCCACAGTTCCGACATTCGGGCATCTCCGACTTAAACGCTCACCGCCCCGCTTTTCGTTGTGTACCGAGGCGAATCATTCCCTTCGCCGTCTATAACGTAATTAGTTCTATCCGTAAAGCCGGATCACTCCTACAGACCAATAAGAAAACAGAAAACCGTTCAACCCGAAGGCGATCTTGATTACCTGCCGAGCCGTTCTGATCCGAAAGATACGGGGTAGTTTATAATAAAATGTGTCCCCGAAATAGATTGTATCGGTCAGCTCTATCTAGTGTTCCGCTTTACTCGAGGTCGGGCCCGGCGGTGGTGAGCTTAATACGTCCCGGGGCCCGAAGACATTTTCTCGCCTTTCTCCGTACCGACATCGAAAGCGCGTCGGATTTAATGAGCCGTCTCGTAAAAGGGGACGGTGAGTCCTTTACGATAATGAAGTTCCGATGTATATTATAGCGGTGTGACGGCAGGAGGCTAACGTGGCGGTCGGTCGGCCATTTATGCAAATGACCGCCACCGGCGGCGCGTAAAACCTTGCCCGTAATTTATTCGGGTTTTTACGGTTCGGCCGGCCGGGTCCGGCCCCGCCCGCCAAAAATGGAAACTTTTTCCGGTCCGATTTTTACCCTCGTTTTTTCTTTCCTATATTTTTTTTTGTTCGTCGGCGGATCGCGCTTTCATTATAGTGGCGCGCCCGGCCCGGATTCATCATGCCCCAGTTCAATGCCCGTCGTTGTTTAATCCCTGGGCATGAAAGTAGGTCGGTTTGTTTTTCCCTTTTTGTTTTTGAGCGTGTGTGATCAGTTGTGAGCCCAACACACGCGATTCGAAACGGGTATGGCCGAAGTGGTACCGTCGGCTCCATATTACAATCCGTTTCACATTTTAATTTGTGCAACGGAGCCTTCGTCAATTAACCGCCCGCCCCACATTCATAGAATATCTTAGTATTTCAGAAGTTCAGTGAAAATACTTCATTATCAGCCTAGGAGAATTAGTGATTTCGTGTTACAGAAAAAAGTACTTTATTATAATATATTAGATACGTATAATCAAATAATGAATACATAATTATTGACAATGGTTAATTGCCGTCATTCGGGTGAGTTGGCACAGTTTGGACCGAGAGTACAATCGCTGGAATAAATCCCTTTTATACCCTGCATTAGGGATTCGTTTTATTTGTACATTTTCCTCACTTCCATTTATGTTCGACTCACCCAAAACAACTACGTCTAAAAGCCCAAAAACTACAGGCGGGTAAACAGTTTTGTAACTGGGCCGAACCTCCGGCCTGGAAAGAAGAAGAAACCTAT
This sequence comes from Lethocerus indicus, assembly GCA_019843655.1. Lineage (NCBI taxonomy): Eukaryota > Metazoa > Arthropoda > Insecta > Hemiptera > Belostomatidae > Lethocerus > Lethocerus indicus. The sequence continues at coordinate 3,930,776 of JACDQD010000007.1, read as the reverse complement.
GCAAATTTGAACAGGGCTAAGTCGAGGGCCCGCCTTGCTCCAGCCATACCAGCGTAGAAACATAATTCCGTTCTGGCCTCCAGACAGAATCGGGTGAAAACGCCGGCCCTCTTGTAAGGGCCTCCTTCCACCGTGTTCAACCTGGCCGGGACCGCCCAACCCGGTAAACACACTCGATCCTTCGACCCCACTTTTAAAAGCATTGCTTTTATTTGCCCAGCGTTCCTCCAGTTAGTCAAACTCCGATCTCAGTTTTCATTCAGAACACCGTCAACCGCGCAATGGCAGTGTTCGGCGTAAAGAATTTCAAAGCCGTCAATAGATTTCGACTCATTTGTTACTGGCCACGAGTATCGGGTTGAGCCACGGGCGTCGGCTGTTGATAAAACTCCTGTCTTGTGTAAAATTGTAGTAACATAAATAACCATCCAACTATTAGGTCAGACAAGCGTACATTTAAACTGGAGTGTGCGTCATGAATAATAACGCCGTTATCCATAATTATTCCGCCCGTTTTCCTTGTATGTTTCTTGTAGGTTTACAAATAATTATTCTTATTCCCGTAATATTTAGTTTGTTTAAAGTTTCAATATCTGAATTTTTTGTAAATAGCAACACTCAACGATGAGACGTATATTTGGTATATTCCAACGACCGTGATCCGACGATAAATTGATTGGAAAGAAGAAGATTTTCGAACCTACTTCATTTTTTCGAAGAACTCTTTGGTTCTTCGGTCTTAATAGAACCTAAGACTTGCAGAAAGAAATGTTTGTTAATATATATTTATTTTCTCTAAAGTTATTTTTTAAAGTGTAAGGACGCATTACAAAGCCCACGGCGCCAGTATTTCATCGGTCTTAATAAATACTAACGTTGGCTAAGAGCATTAAAAATAACACCTGTCCGCAATCCGCGCTTAGGCGGCAAAGACTATAGAATCGGAGCGGGAAGGTAGCCTGCGGTTGCGGTACGGTAACAGCGGCAATTACCGTAGCCACGTTGGCTGTTTCTCACGGTTCGTCTCATTTGAGCGGTCCACCGGTTCTGCGAGAGGACGGCCCTCTCTACCGTCATCACCGCGTCCCCCGTCATCGCGGAGCCCCCAAGAGAGGGAGGGAGAGAGGGAGGGAGAGGGAGGGGTAAAATTGGTATGGAGGGGCGGCTAGAGAGATGACTGGAGTTAATCCAGAAACCGGACCGCCCCCTTTCACGGCTCACAAATATTTGCGAGCCCCCATCCTCTACCCGGCTCCGCATATTATAATCCTAACGGAAAACCCTGCCGTATTTTCCGCTCGGAAAAGCTACAGCTGTCCGGTTTTTCATTCCCCCCAGCCTTTCTAATAAGGCTTATCAGTATAACTTTACTGAAATTATAATACCACTGTGCATCATGCACATACAATAACCGAAACGATATTTTTGTTTCAACGTCGCTTATATAGCGCAATTGGCAGCTTGTCTAATTTTAATCGCGCATAAGTTAAAAAAAATTATATTTAGTACTTTTGACGAATAATCTACCCTTCTTCGATGGTACTCCTGCTCCATCCATTATTATCCATAGGGTGTAGTTTCCTTACGCCCAGTAAAATACAGATACAAAATAATAATTTGTTCGTATGTAATAGTTTGGAGAATGAATAAGTTTGGAGAACATGTGCTAAAGTTTTGCTCACAAGAACGCCTGGAGATCATACACCAGTCATATATCTTATGTTATTGTCAAGGATATTTGCAAAATTCAAAATTATTCATTTCCACCGAACAGGCGTTATTGAAGTGGGAATTAGTCGTGGCTGCACCCATCTATTATTGCTAGGCCCGTTAATTGGGCCTCATTACGCGTCGATTAATGTGCTCTGCGTACTCATTTATGCGTTTTGTCGTTTGGACGGGCCTAAGCGCCTATGCGCTCACTCAGACTCGGGTATTCGCCCTTATTTGTGTCCGTTGCAGCGGGAGTCAGTTCACGCGGTATTAGTGTCAGTTGGACGAACGGGTGGATGCGTAATAATAGTGTTCATGACAGAAACGCTAATTGAATATCGACTGCTGCGTCCGGAATCCAACAGGACACGGGCACGGCATTACGAAAGACCGATGGGCTCTGAATCGCTCCTCTACAGAAGTCGGCGAGTGCTCAAATCTGATCCTTGATTATTTAAGGGTCTATCGCTATTATCTAGGCCTCCTTCTCTCTGAAACCTTTCGTTACGGAGTCGAGTTATAATCCATATCAGAAATAAATAAATCTAATGGCGTTAACTAACTTCCGGTAGGATCGCGTAATATTGAGGGAAGAACACGGTTATCAAGGGTCGCCCTTTCCTTCTGGGGCACTCTCGGGTGTTGTCTGCTTTTGACGTTTCGGAAGTTAGTTGGCGATAATTAAAGTTCTGCTCGCGGAAACCTTCGCTCATTTATATTAAATTTAATGTCCTCCGCATATTGTCAACGTTATTCAGAAATACTTGCAGTTGTTCAATGACAGTGTGTTTAAGTAAGCTGCTGAATATTATCATAATTAGTATCCTGATGAAAGGAAATAAAATATCGTCTAAATATAAATACCGAATCTGTGTAAACAGGAGCTAAACCAATGGTAAATCGGCATTGAGATCCCCCGCAGAGGTGTTACGCTAGGCAGCTGGCAGACTGTTAAGACCGTATTATCTGAATTGATTGGGTGGCGACACTGTGATTAAAGGGTTTGGCAAATTACCTGTTAGCTCTGGCCATTTGCCGTCTGTCTAATATCGCCAAAGGGGGCTATTCATACACGAATTTCAGGTAATTAGTACTATTTCGTTCAATCAAATTAATACATAGTTATTTAGTATCTACCCTCTTTGTGCGGGAGTACTAAATATAAGTAATATTTACCTAGTTCATATTAATTTTTTGTTTCCATTTTGTATTTACTTCTACTTGTTTTCTAGTATAACAAAAATATTTTAAAAATGAGCGAGAATAATCCGCTGGAGTCAGCGGAACATTAATTAAGAAAAGAACTGATTAATAACTCTAATATTTCACGGTATTCATTTGGGCAACTGGGTTACCTAGAGTCATTGATGATGATACCGAGGCATGTGCACTAACTTATATCGTATTTCTACGTCACGTGACAATGACTAAGAAATTCCAACCGACGATAGCGTGAAGAGGAGACAAGTGAATATAGATAATTATTTTCTGATTATATAAATTACATCTTCTACAATACGATCTCCACAATAATCGTATTAATCTTGTTAGTTTTATTAATATTGCTTAGTAAAATGCAACAAATACTCATATTTTAGTTAAATGTCTGCGTTTAGAAACCTGTAGAAACCGTATTGACCTGTGGCCCACGCCTTACATTTAACTAATGATTCCGTTTGATCTCCGGTCTGATTGACTGTGGGTTCACGACTGCTATTAATTGCGGTCAGAAGGGAAATATCGATATATAGCCCGATGTTTGTAGGCCAGTCTTACAGTGTTAATGCATTCTAAACGGTTATTATCCGGCCGGTAACGTTCAATATCCTGCCTATATATCTCTTATTGACCCGTGTTATATATTTTTTTATAGCATTACGGTCAAAGTAAATTATTTTAGTTACATTTCTGTAAGGCAAATTGGTAGAGTGATACATGAAACCTGCGGACGAACTGCAACAGAGTTACCCTGGACACGGCCTGATCTAAGTCACAATAAAAAAATATAAGAACATTTACAATAATAAAGCAACACAATATCACTTTTTTGATCACACACATATCTAATTAACTGAATAAAGCTTATCAGAAATTAATTTAATAAACCGATTATGATTATTACAAACCAACTTATTAACTAGCGTTATTTTTCCATCGCTGCTGTCCGCCGGTCTACTTGAGACGTATAATTATCCCACAAAAACAAATCGTAATAATTTGTTTATTGTCACAGCGGTCCTTTTAAATTACATTTAACTGTCTGATACTTAACTAACTGAATCGATTCCAACAAATGTCTTCCGCTAAAGGGATCGGTGGAGCAGCGAGGTGAACACTGCGGGGGTATTCATTGGGCTTTGTGCATGGGGCCGGTCACATCATCATCATCAACGTCGTCGTCGTCGTCGTCGTCATCATCATCACCACCATCGGAGGCTCTCCCCCCACTCTCGCCAAGTCATTACAGTAGTTGCTCGTTTAGACTTGTTCAAAGGGTCCACTTGGCGTTCTACGGCAGACTGAGGGCCACTCTTGTGTCCCTTCTCAGGTTTAGTCACCGGAGTAACGACCCTCGTTATTCCCCCCCCCCTTTGGACCGGCCTAGCCTCCGATTTCTCATTCCCAGCCATTCCACAGGAAAACAACGCGAGTTGTATTTTAAAACTCTTTAGTTATTGGGGTCGCAACTCGCTTATAATATGTATGTATGCAAATATCGAGATGATATTATTCCGTATCGTTTCATTTCTATGTATGAGCAAGACATGATGTAACATTGTTCTGGCATACAAAGGATCTAGAAATATGAACTTAATATAACGTATGTTATTCTTATATTTGGACATGTATTACTTTCGCGTGGTCTGTAGCATAGCGCCTGGGAACGCAGAATACATTAACATTTCGATATTTGAGCGAATTCCGTAGTTAAAAGTAAATGTAAATTACATTAAGTGAGAACGTTAAGTGGCATTATGAAGTCAGACTCAGTTATTGTTAATGCTGTAAGCCCGTAGGGGGCAGGTGGAAGGATACTCCCGAAAGCATTTGTTAGTTTTCATCAATCTAGGAGCTTAACGTTATGATAAAAAAGGTATTTTTTCCTAACAAATATTACGAATGATGCCTTATTTATTTTTGATACAACAATTTTTAGGAATGTACAAAATGATGTAAATAATATGCACGATTATACGTAACTTTTCAGTGGAATGGCGACATATTATTTCTCGCCTTTTCCTCCTATTCGGTATATATATTCGGTAAACCCCTCGAAACTTTCGAGTGGAATTGCGCCGCCCCAACATCTCGCGCGAACGTAACAACCGAAACACTAACAAAAAAAGAAAATAAGAGAAAGATACGAAATAAAACTTCCATTTTCTTTTCTTTTGTTTCAGGTGAGTAGAGCGAAATCTATATACAACTGGGTTTTTTTGTGTGCTTCCTGGGCGGGTCGGCGAGTTTTTTAAGCGCACTTCCTCTCTCTTGAAACGGGAAGAAGAGGAGAAAAGGAGAAGTAAAAATATAATCTCCCGCTTGAAAGCGAGATAGATTTTTGGAGGGAAAGGATCGCATGCGGGACGAAGTGGGGAACGACTTAGACGAAGTGCCCCCTTCAGAGGGCCTTCCAATGGCGACTGGTAAGTAAGAACACGATCTTCATTCAACGAAAACAAGGAGCTGTGTACTTATTGTAAGGACTGGTATTTTAGGTCTCGAATTCCTCCCTTAACTTTACGTGAAAAAGACTTTCCTTACTATTCTTGCAGGACGGTAGAGCGGTTCGAATTAATTATGACAATGCGTTATCGTGTACACCCGTTTTATTACTGGCGTAAAGTTCTCGGGTATAAAACACAGGGGGCTGTCTTATTAAAGTGGAAATTTATTTAACGTCTCCAACAGGGCTGCCGGACGTCAACCGAGTATACAGCAGTATAGAGTTAAGGGAAAAAAATATGGATGGAGATTACGGCGAAGGAAAGGATAAACAGAATGAGGGTAGGGACAACACCCCGTTTATTTTAATATAGGGGTACCGGGACAAGGAGTACATTTAAATTTGGGCTCGCAGCTAGGACGAACTGACACCTTTTCCACCGAGTAATTTATGCCCCCATGGTCCAAGGGATATTTCCGCCCTTCGAGCTTTACAACTCGCTCGCCTTATTAAATTTTAAATACGAAAATAGACCACATCCCGGAATTCTTAAACGGTCCGCCCTTTATTGCCCCACTTCATGGCTTCGGGCTGGGTTTTTCGGCGAGGCAGCTGCCCTTTGGGAAAGCCAATATTAAAAACCCTGCTCAGACTTTTATTGCACTAGTTTACTCAGCTGATCCGTGTAAATAATTAAATACATTTGATACTCCTATTCCCACTATATGTAGCATTCTATGCTACTATTCTATATTCTATACTATTTCGGATTAGTTATATTACGAATCATAATGATTTTCAAGCTAAGGCTTGATATTGTTGCACTGTCCTAGATCACTTTAGTCTTTTATAAGGAATTTACAATTGCTATTAAATTTTTCCTGTTCAGGCAAACGGGAGGCTCTATCGGTAACATTGTAGTTAATACTTGCAGTAATTCATGTCTGTTTTTTATTAGTAAAACGATGCGTCACTTTATTTCGGAAACGTTCTGCATTAAACTCTGTTTAGTGGAGTATGCAATCAGTTGCAGCTTTAGGGTCTCTAGGTTTTTAAGATATTGAAATATTTCCCCCCCCCCTCTTGTTATTTCTCTTTTTTATTGGGGCAATTCACATTCGGGGTGGGGGGGGCACTAATCGGGCTGTGATGGAGCGGCAAAAGCTCGGCCTTTAAATATGCCGGCGCCGTTGGGGGCATTAAAGCTAGCTGGTGGGAGGGCAATTGCCACCCTCCTATCGGCTACCCATCAGCCCACCATATCCACTCTAATTATGCCCCCTGGCGCCCTCCACTTTATTTGTTTAGGACTTTTCCCCCCATTTAATGTTCAATCTAGGAGCGGTCAAAGAGGAGGCGGTGGCGAAAAGGACGATCGAACGGCTTCAGTTCATTTCCTATTCAAATAGGCCAAACAAGACTAAGAAATTCACGAGATTAACGTGTGTAATTAGTAGCAATATATCTCTTTTGTTTCCCTTACATTGTTGTAGGCTAAAAGTATTACTTTTAATTTATAATTGTACATTAAACCTTTAATATTCTACAATTGTGTCATGTTATTCAGTTTATTTAGGATTGAAATTGTTATTATAGAACTTGCATCTCTTCGCAATAATAATTTCATTGGCTTAGTAGCGGAGAAAATTATTTTGAGACATTTACAGGATATTTGAGCAAATTGATTCCATATAATTGAATAACTCAACTGCTTCTTATTTTTCAATTTCACACTCATTAATTAATTTCACTGAGTTCCCATTTTATGCAACGTCTGCCAAAGAAAAAGCGAGGCTAGGAGCTTTTCCCCCCGCTTTACTAACCACTATTTGTTGGGCTGAATGATAATTTTCTTCTCTGCCGACGATTTTTTACTTAGGGGCTAATAAAAGCGGAGCGGGCAAAGGTCGGTCTGTGGGTCAGTGCTGTTGGCGGGCTGTGCGGGGACCCACCCAATTAAAACTAATAATTGAATTCCTAACGAACCAATTAATTCCGTCTTACCTGTTCCTAGTGTTAAGAGGTATTAAAGCCAACTTTTAAGAATGGGAGTAGTATTGGAAATAAGATTAAGTTGGCGATTAGTTCCTGGAAAATTTTCACTTCTGTGCGGGCTAATTGCTTCTCTTATTTTACCTGATATGCCTTCATTTCATTGAATAGATATACTGATAACTGAACACCACCGAGAAAAGGAAGGCGAAAATAGAAAAAGTTAGCTTTGTATATTGTAAGTTTGTTAGCTAAGGTCAATTTTTATATCCTGGTTCTGGTAGCTAACTTAAACTTGTGCTATTACTTCCCTCTGCTTGTTTATTCGATCGGTTTCTGCTTCTCTACATCTGAGTGTATTATTAAGATTTATTTACTTATATACTTATAAATACTAATAATTATCCGCTTATTTCGGATCCATTATTATTGCAATTTATGTAATGTTTCGAATCATTTGATACGTTATTTTAAGGAATTGAGTTTCTTTCTCCAAACATACGGATATTGTTGATTTTTCTCAAGAGCTCCTCCTTTCTTGTGCTCAAATATTCTTATGGATAGACTGAAATTGACAGTCGGGTTCATTCGATGTTCGTTTTTATCGTTATTTTCTAAAGTGGAAGCAAAAAAAAATAAGGGTCGTCCCGAAACATGGGGCGAATCTTGCCCCTCGGGCCAAAATAAAAGTAAGTTGTTTGGAGGGCCACCCGACGAAGGGAAAAGGACCCAATGATTTACTCGTCTTCATATAAGTTTTACACCTTTCGCTGTCTGTTCCTGCCCGACGTGACGTTCCCCCGGGGTTATATCCGCCGCCCTTTTATTGGAGGTGAGCTGACGACCCTATATTGAATCGGAGGACGGTCTTTTTCGATAGGTCTAAATCTTTTAAACGTATAAAAGGCGAAAAGTGTATTCCGATATTAGGTAATACGGAACAGGAAGGTTCAGATTATACGCTATCAATTGTTGCGATAATCAGCGTCAATAGATACTGTCATATCGTAACAATATTGCACTCGCTAATTATTTATTAACTCATATTAACATAAAAATGTTGATCTTAAATGAAATACTTCTAGCACCGCCTCTTTGAATTTTCATTCTAGTTTGAAATTTTAATCATCCCTTTTCCCTGCCTCTATTCAGACAGTTCCGTGTATTTATTCGGCCGTTCTTGGACCCCGCCGGTTGTCCACCAAGAGTCGCTCGAAGCTCCTTGTGGGTGTAATGGTGTGTGGGCATTGGATTTGGCGTTTGTGGAAGGGGGAGGATTCCAGGTATAGAGAAGGGTGGCCCTATTAGCGTTGAGAAGCTTTTGCTGATTTGGGCAAACCGCGGCCGTCTCTCTCGCTTTTCCTGCCTTTCTTCCCACCCGGCTGAACCTTTGAATTCCCCGATACGTCATTACCGGCTAACGGACGTCATCGGCCCGCCAACGGAGGCAGATGATGACCCTTCACTATACCAGGCACCGCTTATACAGTTATTTTTATTCTATTTTTTTTTACCTCCTGGCGATAGGAGACAGCCACTTATTCTCCTTCATTCGGAAATATGCGTAATTCCCTGTCAACCGAGAAGTTCCTGCACTGTAAGAAAGGTGGTTTTTTTGTAATTAATTTCAGTTTTTCTTTATTCGATTCTATGAAAAATGGACAAAACAGAGCCAAATACTGCTAGTTTGTTTCGGTAGACAACGCGACTATGGTCTAATTAAGAATTAAGATATTTCGTAAGTCACTCGCTTAGTAAACACGTTGAACGTATAGAGACTGCTGGTTACTGTTACTGCGAGCGTACAGTGATAAATTGGTACCGAAACTTTGTCTTGGGCACTTTCATTCAGATGGGACTTTTCCGCCCATTGTCTGTCCCCCGTCACCACGCCAATCCCGGTCAGCCAAAGTAATTATTTTCTCCGGCAAAATTGTCGGGTCGCCGGCCGGTCATTGTTCGAATAAAAGTTTCAATCCATTAAATTCCCATCAGGTTTCGCTCGTCCCTTTCTTGCCGCTTTCGCCGCCTCCCGTCATACAAGATCAATTCTGTTGACCGGGGCCGGGGCGCCCACCGCCCCCCCCCCCACCGGGCATTGTTAAAAACTCTTCATTGTTTCGAACCCGACCGTTATGCGAAATTCGACGGTGAACGGGCGTTTTAGAGGTCTGCCTCCCTCCCTCCCTCCCCAGACCCCCTGTTGTTTACTTGGTAGGGCCCATGTGTGTGCCTGTTTCGGGTCCTTTGTTCCCATCGCCCTATGGGAAACTAGCAGCTCCCCACCGAAATTTATAACTCGGCCCAATTCAATCGGTTGTTCTTGAACTGGGTGTTCTGTTTTTTTTCCGTATTGAAAGTGCGAGAACCTTCCCCGAGGTTTATTTGCCTGTCGAAGCATATTGTTGTTCCCTACGGCCTTTTTTTTCTAATTTATATGCCTAATTAATACAGGAAGAATGGAATTCGAATTTACGTTTTATCTTTGCCATTATTGGCAGATCGCTTACATACTTCGCATCTCTCTTTTTAGGCTTTATGTGTAAGGTCGTAATTATATACAATAATTGTCATATCTCAATATATAGAAAGACATCTACTGATATCCCGGTATGTTCATCTGCGTGGAAGTTTCGACAATTGAAATTAAACTGAAAAATAATGAAACCTTCCTATTTCACTAATTGCATTAAAAATAGTGTTTTTGTAGATCTTAGTGACATGATTACAGGCATGAATAATAAATGTATCAATTATTCATTCTGACCAAGTGATTGCAACGCTTTGTGAAATGTCCACTATTTGTCGAGTGTTGTTCATATTTTAGTTCGCTAATAATCGAATTCGTTCATTTCATGAAGGAATGTATTTACTGGTGTAAATTTTAAATTACGTACCGAAATTAATTGTAATCGTCAACGTATTAGATTACAGGATAATATGACTTTGTATTCAAATCATTTCATCAAATCAATTATGATGCCATACCGCGTACAGATTTGTCATTAGTAAATTGGTGTGATTGTTGTGTTATTAGCCTGTTATGTCGCGATGTCGTTATTGTCATATTTTCGGGTGTAATACGCGTGTCACTTGTAGGTCTAATGTAAATCCGTTTACGGCAGGTAGAAAGGAGAGCCCTTGACTGTGTAATTAAATTTATCTCGTACTCGGCTAATCCCTTAGAAATACAGGACTCTATTATGCATAGTGGCCCAATAATTTGGCGTTTCACTTTGTGTGAACTCACGTTCGTCGCACAGACCTTCTCTGACGCCTCGAGTATTGCTTCATTATAATTAATTTGTTAGTATAGGGAGGCGATTATTTCATACCGCATTCCTGCTTCAACGATGACACTTCACTTGGACGAATTCGGGTTAAAGCTGAGTACTCAAACATGATGCCTGCATTATAACATAACACATTCTCAGTTCCTATCATTGTTTGTATTTTCCTCCCTATTTGATGTCTTGTAATTAAATAATAATGCGTGATCCTAATGTTTCAAGGACTCAAGGTTGTACAAAATGCATAACCTAATCATTTCCCTTATAACCTTTGTGTATTATTGAGCCATCTACTAATAGTTTGGTATTCCAAACTATTTATTTGAATGCTTATTCGTAACTCCGATGTTCTATAATATAGTCGTCGAAGTAACGATGGTAGTACCGTGAAGTCGTTCGTGTCTGTGTCGTAGTCTCTTATCTTAACATTCTGTATAATTAAACACAAAATCCTGAAAACCCGTCACACGGGGGAACGGATGAAATATTAATGGCAGGAAAGAAAAGCCCGAATGTTTCCACGGAAGAAACCTGTTCGGTTCGGAGTTGTGCAAGGACGGACGTGGGGCTTTATGCCCTGGCCCGAGTGCGGGCCAACTCGGGTTCAAATCCCGCCCTTAAGCCCCCCGGGTCTCTCTGTCTTAGGTGTAAGCGCAGATTTAAGCGCGGTGCTTTCAACGTAGGGCTGGCCGCTGGGTCCCGCGAAAGCCCACCGGCTTCGGGCCCCTGGTTTTGGGAGAGCACAATCTCCCCCCGCCTGATACACACAAGTGATATCGTCGCTCTTGCCCTAGCACAACCCACAGTATAATATTTCCCAGACCCCTCTAGTTACACTTCAGCCTTTCTCTTCCAAGCTTAGTGGTATAGAGACATTCTTCATTCGGTGCCGGTGTGCTGCCAATTTCAATATATGAGCATCCTTGCTTGGGGCATCCAAATAGGCATTTTATGACAATAACCCGAGAGTTATCTGAGCCCATGTTCAAATTTGCAATTAACTAAGTAAACATAAGATAATTCTTCAGATATTAATTCGGTATTTAATGTTGAACTGCTTTATGTATGAAGATGCCAATAATAATGGTAGGATTCGTGACTAAACGTTATATTCAAATTATTAGTACATATGCCCTCAGTTTTCTTTTGGTACTACTTTCGGCTACACGTCATCTTTAGTTAGTTTCATTTTTCCTATTGATGCAAAGTGAAATTTTCTAGTTTCTCTAAAAAAACAGGTTCAAGTTTCTCGGTTACATCCTGTTTTTCTGATATTTGAAAGCGGCCGTTAAAAATAGCATCTTCTATTCGACTGACAGTCACCCACTCTGTGAAGTGCAAAGTTACCGTCCAATCATTCGCAGTTTCACTCAACAAAAAGAGCGACTTCATTTGACAGATGGCCAAGTGGTTTTCAAAGTTTTCCGACGACAAAAGTTTTTTACGATATTAACTTTGCGAAATTAATGCGCCGAGTTGTTCTGTCCTCCATCAAATCTGGGGTATTGTTAAAAAATGTCTACCGGTCGTTTCCAAATTACTCCGGTTTAAAACTGTTTATTTAAAATTTAGCGGCGGATATTCCATATAATTAAAGCGCGTACAATTTCGTGTGGGATGTGTCGGAGGTAGAGAGAGGCCTCAGGCCTTCAGGAATTGTGTCTTGTGGACAAGGTGAGGATCAGTGTAGGCACAGATGAAGCGAGATGATCCCAACGTAACATTCACAACTCTCAACGCGTACTGTGTCCTCCCTGGTCGTCCGTTGGCCTCCTTCTTTACCAAAGGAAGTAGAGTACGTTAGAGTACTTTTACCATCGTAAATTACCGTTTACTGGATGTATAAACATTAGACGAGAAGAACGGTGGGCGGGTGGGTGGTTGGGTGGGTGGTGTGGCGGGGGTGGACATGCGCGCCGCCCCCGGCCCTGGATGAGAGACCCTCATACCGGCCAGTCTACATTTGTCTACCAGTCAGTGTGTTCCGTTCCATAAAATACAACTATACTATATGACAACCGAAACCATTTGATCGAATATATTGTATATAATAAATCGACAATTAACTCTAGAAATTTAGCCAGTAAAAGATTTTCTTTGTGAACTGTTCAGTGTTCGGATATGGTAAAAGAAAAAAAGGGACAAATAATGGTTGTTCGATTGTTGTTTTGATAATATACTTCCGTGTCGAAAAGTGCGAAGGAACGATGTTGAGTGTGACAGTGTCTTTAATGGTAAAAAAAATATGTTGTTTGTGTCGACCAGTGCTCCGTGGAGTCAGTTGGAGGACCGCTTCTGTCGCACCTGAGACGTATTTAAATTAGAAAATAAAATATATACGCTTTTACGCGTTTTTATTAGTAGATAGAACTGTACAGTTAGCTAATCTCTGCATTTCGACGTGTATTAATGTGTTAACTCTATGAAGAGTAGGGGGGCTATGCCCCACCCCTCTGTCGGAGGCTGTCTCAAGGAGGAATCCCTCCCTTCAAGTTTCAGAAGGAATCACTCCTGGAAAACAATTTCCAGTCATAAATGTAGTACCCGTTGTAGAAAGTTAGACTTAACTTTCAACGAATTCGAAGCTACAATATAAAAAAATTTCAGTAATACCTCATTAAGGGACCCGAAGCCACGTAGCGATTATTCGCAATTTAAAAAAAAATCTTTGAAGCGAGAATTTTAATTTGCTAAAAATTTTGAAAAATGTCTTTAGTGAAGCGGGAGCTGGAATTCCGAAGTTTCGAGGGGCAATATGGATTGAGTGTTTTAACTTTACTCTCGTGTTTTTCAGTAAACGAGCGTTTATTTTTCATTCAAGCAGGGTCAGGTACATTTTAAACATATTTAAATAAAGTTGTGCTCTAAAACTTTACGGTACTTCAGTTCTTGTTTTCTTGCTGTCGGAAATCCACCTAGTCCAGTTTATATCTCGTGAGCATATTATTGAGTTTATAATGATTAAAGTTAACGTATATTTCTGTTCATTTATCTACCTATCTATCTATCTGTGTATATATATATATATATATTTTTCAAATATAGTGTCAAAACCACACACATTTATACATTTCGCTGCAGACAGTTATATATGTGAAATTATATTTTGGGGCCTTCCAGAATCTTTCTGAAAAATTGTGTTCTGTGATAATTCTTTTACTAATCGATAACAGGTTGGTCGAATCTCAATCTACCGATAAGAAATATTATTATGTGTAATATCGATGATTCTTATACCGATAATTATAATACATTATAATAATGTGATACATTTTTTCACTGCTGCGACATATTCTGCAAGTCGGGTGTTGCTTCAGCCTGCACCTTGAGAATATAAGGAAAAAGAGTTTATCATAAAAACTGGGATATTTCTATCGTGTTTATTTTCTCGTTCCAGTCTCGATTTATGGGAATTAAATTTCCACATGTTTAGGTTAAATTATTCAATTATAAACTATCAATGACTGCCGTTTATATTATTGTTGCTCTCTACCATAATTTCGGCGTGAAAATGTTTTGCGGGTAATTGGTAATAATTAATTCTGCATTTACCACGGATCCCTCGTAATTGGATTAATTTCGATGTGTAGGCGACTAATTTAACCTTTTTTTTAATAGCCGCTTGAATTGAATTTCAATGATTCAAACTCAGTGAGAAATTATCGGTAATTCATTCACAACATTCGTAAATATGTCACATTTTCTGGAACTTAGTAAGATAACTAGGAAACTTCTTCCGCATTTCATTATCGAATAATAATATAATAGGTTTATATAAATTCTTATATTATAGTTATCGATTTTAATATTATTTGTAATATTATTTTTTAAGTTAATAATTTTATGGTCCGATAGAGCGTTTCATTTTTACATTTGTGATACAGGGACTTAGTTCGTGTTGCTTACGTTCATCTATAAATTTAGATATATCCGTTTGATTCCAGAATTATTATTTCCCATCTTGATTTAGTTTTACTTGAAGAGTAAGTCGGTAACTTATTTTCGTTTCCTTTTTTCCCTGTGGGTCATCGAAGCCCATATAAGTTCGCCTGGGGAAGACCGCGGGGGGTGACCACTTAACCCGGCCACTTAAGAATGTCGTACCGTTTGGCCAGCAGGATATATAACTGTCTGTTTTCCTTATGCCCAATTGCACTTAAGCCACCCAAATGGAGTACCCAGTGTTTCCTGAAATATATAGAAATTTTGTGTACTAATCTGCTAAAAATTCGACGATATATTGTATTATATTAACTTTTCTCTTGTACTGTTCAGGCATACATACGCCGGATTAATTTAACAGATCTATGCCTGTAATAGTACCGTGTTGTTATTTTAAGATTGTAAATAGGAAAATAATAATTTCGTAACGTAGTCCAGTCGTCTATTTCACTTTGTGATTTCATTTCTCGAATTTACGGGGAATTTATTATCTAATGATTGAAATATATATCGTGATTGTTTATAATACACCCTGTTCTTTCGGTTTATAGATTTTCATCTGTGGCAATAATTTTATATTTATACTGTAAGTTGCATTCAACTGAAGAAAAGTAAGTTATCTTCTTTGAAAATCTGAAATCGATTAGTTTGTAAATTAAATTTTATAGGGTGCAGTTTAAGATCGTTCCGATTGATTGACGATAGTTTCGCAAACTAATTGTATTAACAGTAACTTTGCAACTATCATGAAGTTGTAAGCTCTAGAAAGCGCAACCCTCTTGCGCTCGAGAATTTGTCTTCGAAATTGAATTTAGATACATTTAAAACATTTCTCTACTTTCGTCTACTCATTTGACTCCCGGATTTTTTGCTGATGTTTTTTGATACGCGCGATCCGTTCGTGGGCGTCGAAGAATATAATATGTACCATCAATTAACTTACGGTAGGATCGCGTAATATACCGGAATATTTCCTGTGTTTGGAAAACAGGAGCGCCCGCTGAGGTGGCTTCCAAAGACAGGAATAGCAGTGGGTCAACCCCCACTAACTCACAGTAGTATTACGCGATTCTACAGGAAGTTAACGACAACTTTTCTAGTCGTTGATAGTATATTTTATGACTGTGAAAATATGATCATTCAAAATTAGGTCCCTTGTAGGTTTGAAAAGGGAGTGGATGCATCTCGCCCCCCTACCCACTCTCCCTTTATCTCTCTCCCTCTTGCCCTCTCTCTATCGTATCCTGTCTCTCTCTCTCTCTCTCTCTTTCTATCTCAATTTTAGAGAGCGGGATGGCCTTTGAGCGCTGTGCTCAAATTGTAATTTGTCTGGCCCGTTTCCGGCCACTGTCAAAAACCTGGCAAACTTTATTGGAAAATTTCGTTTTCTGCCCAAAGGCCTCCGACCGCTCCTTCCGCTCTAATTGCCCGTACAGCCTTACACCTCTTTCTGAGTTCGTCGCGACCCTCGAGGGGTCCCCATGTTATTTTACGTTTCGCAGGAATTTATGAGATATAGTTGGATTTACATACGGAGAATAAGCTGCGATGGAAAATTTAGGGTTGGAAGTTTCCAGTCAGTGTATTTACACTTTCTAGCATCGGGTTTATAATTTATAGTTATAAATTCTTTTCTGATAATAAGGCTCTTTTAGATATTAGAAACTATTAGAAACTCGCCTTTCGAGATGATTGCACTTGATAGAATCAGTGCGATTGCTCTATCAAGAACTGCGGCTATATAAGAGAGTGATCCTTTTTGTGATTGAAATAGACTCCAGTCTGATGGAATTCCATTTGTATTATAGCCAATTTCTCTCTTACTACTTTAATTAATTCCTTCTATATCTATATTTTTATTATTGAGTATTTTATCGAGATTTAAAATTTGCGCGACTGCTACAATTTGGAAATACGTTTTCATGAATGTAGAACTGAAAGAAAGCTGTATAAAGTGATAATTAAATCGTAAAATTGGCTTACTCCATTGCGCACTTTGAGTGGGCGCATCACTGGCGCAAACAAAACTGTGCAGGCATTTTGGAAATGTGTACTGAATTTTATTTTTTGTCTTCTGTTTGTTTTCACGTAGAGGTGGGAAAGTTTTTTCGAATCGCGCGACGAGGGGGATCGTTAAATATTTACGGCGGCCGCAGATAAATAGAGGATGGGCGTGGGAGGAATCCGGCAGTTTTTCATCTTTTGGCCTCTGTCCGGACTGCGAACGCGATTTTACTCTTTTTTTTATTTACTCCCCGCCATAAAAGTAAAGCGCGCTCTCGAACGACATTTTCAAATTTAAAATTTCCCCTCCTGACCCCGTTTTTAGGACTCTATTTTGATGGATTTGTTTGCTCAGGTTACTATCACACTGAAATTGACGGTTATTGTCGTGAACCGAAATAACCGTGCATTAACCCAATTGGGTTATTTTTTTATTTCATTTTGGAGTTTTTATTGTCGTACGTGTATATAACCCTGTATATATTACCCTATTTAAAAAGAATTATCAATTTATCTATCTCTTATTGAGAGTCAATTTCAGCAATGCAACTGTTTACAGTTGCACAAAATTACAGAACTACTTTTTATATGAATTTCTGATACGCATAAACTGTAATCTATCATTACATATTCACGCTTCAATAATTAATGATTAATTACTTTTGCTGTAGGCATATCTGGGTTTTTATAGGTGCACTGTATAAATGAGACGGAAATAACTTTGTAATTGGAAATTTGAATAAACGTTGGGAGAATTGGTTTCTCCATTTTTTTTGTATCTGTACGGTTTTTTTGTAAAGGTACGCGTAACGTGTATTTCCCTGCAGGATAGTTGGAAGGAAATTGGCTGGAATTTAAAATTTTAATTAAGGTGTTTTTGAAAAAAAACGAAACAAATTTGAATCGTAGAACACAGGGTGGGACGGGTTGACAAGATCCTAGAGCGATAATAAACCGGGAAAATAAAAGCCGGCCTAATTTCCTCGGGAGTTTTTCACGCGCTCGGGAGGAAAGCAGTCGCTAAAACCCCCAGTACGCGCTGGACGTGGAATAATTTAATTAAAGAGCGGGGCTCTTGTCTGAGCAGAGAAACAAGGGCGGTCGTACAACCGAGGAATTCAATATTGTGATATTGCCACATCTCCCGTCCACTAGCCCAGTCCTCTCTAGCTCCACATTTTCTTCCTTTCTCGTTCTGTAATTGTCACAGAAAAATTAGGTCCTAAGCGATTTGAACTTATCTGTCATTGTCGGCACTCTTATTAGATTTTGTCTCCTGTGAGGAGGGGATTATGGAGAAATTATGATCCTATATTTTTGCATCACTCCATTGATAATCGTTTCATTCCTGAATTCATATTCCGCCTATTCTACGTAAAACGGTTCTTACATTATTAAGTATTGAAAGAGTACGCAGGGGGTAGCGACTGATTTCTTCCTCGTCCCTTATATTTGGCATCATCTCGTATGTGGCCGACTCCAACGTCAATTCCGTAATATACCCAGTTTACTTTCGTTGAAACTGTTCTCCTTCGGATATGCGCTCCCGAATTTCCCTTTGATGTTCTTCTCCCTGTCGCGTATTTTAAATACTCCTTATTTTCGTCGACTCTCGTTGGAGTATGTAACGGAAATAATCAAGCCGTGGTTCTTGTGTGTGCTGTTCTTTTGCGCTGGGAAAGCCAAAATGGACGAGGTCTGACTAGGACCGCGGTATTCCAAACCCTCGCAGTTCAGCAAACAGGTATTCCAAAGGAAAGTTATTAGATGCAGAATGTTTTACTTTATCCTCGATATGGGGATTGAAACAAAGGATATTTGGTCATTTTGCGGAATTGGGGGGGGGGGGGGTATTTGCGTTTCTACTTTGCGATTGAAATTGTCTAATGAATAAAATCGTGTTTCTTATGAGCGTAATTTTTAAGTCGCCAACTCATCTGGGAATTATTTTCTTTTCGGTGTTTCGAATGAAGGTTGAAAAATAAATTAAACGTATTTCGTTTGAAAATAGTATTCTTTCAAACCCCGGAACTGAGGATTCCGCAAATGCGATCGGCATTTGCTATTCAGGTCGATCGACATTAATTCGATAACAGTACACCTCCCAGGGAGACGTTTACTGTATAATAAATGCAACAAAAATGAGCTAATTAACGGCCTGGTAATCCAAAAACGTTTACTTAAACGTTTGACATGCTGGTAAAGCACAGCCGCTAGTCTATTTTACAACGACATGCAACTTTAGCCATGACCTAGTGAGAATGGATCCGAGCCAAAATAGATACATCTTCTGCAGCGACGGAACAAGGTACTTTTTTAGCTTCGCCTACAACTCGTTTTCGGTCGTTTAACTAAAAATTATATTTCTTAATGGCATTCTAAAGTTTAATTCTAATTTAGTTCTAAGTTTAATTCTGCAAGCATTATATTTATTTAAAAATACAGAAGTTTCGGTCTCTGGGATGTGACAAGAACAAAAAACCCTCCCCCTTCCTCTTTTATATATTCCTTAAATATTCTTTAGGAATTGGGAATTGATTTAGTACTCCAAGTTTTTTATCGGGTCGCTTGAGACAAACTAAAGTCGAAATCGGATAAACGTGGTGTGTACAGTTCAGTCAAATACATTTCGCGTCAGTTTAGGGGCAGTTTCAGATTTGCGTTGCCGCCGAAAAACTTCCCTGTTTACCTCGGGGGGATACGTGATTTCCTCTCTGTTCGAAAATTTGAATTCAGGAACAAGCGGGAACCAAGTTGACTTCACTAAGTTTCGGGAAATTGAGCGAAAAACAAAGTTGAGACGACGTCACTTTTGCGATCTTGGGTCCCCATTCGAATATTTCATCCTAATCCGTATTAGTTAGCTGGCATTTCATTAGTTGTCTGAAAATCGATAGAAAAACTAATAATCTATCGCGAATGCTGTGGGAAGAAACTTGGATAGCATGGTTTGACCCCTTGCATTTTCCTTGTTTGGAAATCACATATTTTCTGATGCAGTAAAAATCTTGTCACTGGAAGGATTTTCGCCCTTTCCCTCTAGGTTTTCCCGGGTGCTGAATTTGATGTACAAACCGGATGTTATCTTTGGCTCAAATGGGTCGTTCGCCTATTTTCGATACAGCGGCAAAACCCTTTTCACCCCAGGAAAAATCCCGGACTAGCAGGTTCCAATGGAAGTGATTAATGTTCGTGATGAACGCCTTCATGGACGGTTCGTTACTTTCTGGAAACACGAAATCATTGTACGCCAGTTGCTGTGTTCACGCTTACCCTAATTTTGGAAAGGTAGTATGACTATCCTGAGTGCTCGAATAACTTCGGTTTATACGCGTGCCCTGGGCCTGAAGACCGGACAAACCGAGCAGTTGGGTAGGCCCTATTTCTAGGTGGGGGGCCCTCGAGATCTCAACTTTAGTGCCGACGACGTCCCTCCCGTTTGAGTTATGGCCGCCCCGAATTTCTCCCCCTTCGCCTCTACGAGCGAGCCCGCACTTTATCGGCCAGCAGATGCCGTCTTTCCAGGCCTCTTTATTTAACAAAAAAAGGTCTACTCAGCTCTCCTTCCTGTACGCGAATCTGCGTAATTACCGGCGGGGCAGTCCGACAATTTTCTTATCGACGTAATTGTACACCGACGTTGCGAATCGTGTAGGGTAATGTGCCCGTGTAATACGCCATGAAATGTAACGCAGTACGAATTTCACGGCAGGGACGATTTTGGCCGCTCATCTTTAAAGTTTTATCGCGCAGGCGAACACTTGCCGAATATAATTCGGTGCGGATGAAACTTATTGGAAGGAAAGAGGCGGGGATCCTGCGGGAGGTTTTTGGCAAGCCACTCATAAACAAGTGTGTATCGAGCGTGACGAGATAGAGCCGGCCAACACGTTAGAGGCCCGGGGTGTGGGCGGAATTTTCTTTATTCTCTCAGAAATTTCCCTTTATTCTCCCGGGGAGAAAACGTTTTTCATAAGTCATTCGCCCCGGATAAATTTTTCGGGTACTGTATTTTCTGGTAAATTTTCATAAATATCGGTGTAATGTAAGAATACGACCATACAAGACGAGTACTAAGGTGAGCATCAATTGCTTGGAACATACTCTTGTCTCATATGTGTACCTCGCAGTAATTTTGTAGCACTTACCTGAAATCAGTCTTTAGTTAGTATAGAATTCATGGATGTTGTTTATAATTTCAGAAATTAATCTCAATTTATTTCTAAGCGATTGTACTAAAGTAAGTTTTAGTTTATGATTGAAATAAAACGGTTATTAAAGATCACTCTCGTAAGAATAGTTTTATAATTGACTGAGTTTTTGTCCAGTTTTCTTTTAATGGCATTAACTCCCGACCGGTTAATCGCCGGTTATTGTGACGCGAATAATCGACCCATTGATCTCTGGAAAACAAAAAATAATTCAGGATTAATTTCGGCCGGCCTCTCTCTGCCCTACCAATTTCCCTGTCCGCCCCGTTCCCTCTTCGGCCATCAATGATCGATTGCCCGGGGCATCGGTCCGTGCCAAAATCAATCTGACAGCAGACTGTTTGGAGACAGAAATACCCTTCTGGCTAAAGTCTCGCCTCTCCCCCAATATTAAGTTGCACGCCTTTTTTCCCCCCTACTGGGCCGCCATCGTCTCCCATTTTGGAAACGTTTTTCCGACGCGTTACTGTTTTTGGCCGGACATAACTGTGCAGCTGCGGCAAGAATCTTTTGTACTGCCGGGATAGGGAATTACGGGAAAACGGCGTTTCGGAATTGGACTCGACATTTCTGAGAATTTATGGACTGTGGCCTGTGAGAAGAAAACCTTATAGACTACTCGAAAAAATGTTTATTGTGTATTGT
Source organism: Lethocerus indicus (assembly GCA_019843655.1). Lineage (NCBI taxonomy): Eukaryota > Metazoa > Arthropoda > Insecta > Hemiptera > Belostomatidae > Lethocerus > Lethocerus indicus. The sequence goes on along the minus strand of JACDQD010000007.1, from coordinate 3,909,315 downwards.
TAGTTGTAGATGTACTTAAGATTCGGTTTCTAACAACTGAGTCTTGCCAGTATATTTTTTCTAGTAAATTATTTCTGAATGTAGGCATTCTTCCTTAAAGGTATAAATAAACATTTTTACATATTATTTGTTGTATCATGTTCTTCGACTTTACAAGCGGTTATTTGCGGGTTATAGCTATTATTGGTTATACTATGTCACGACGAGCAACACGAACTTAGATTGTCAAATATTAACAAAACATACACGAACAGTAAGACAAACATGCAACCTCTCAACAGAGAGTACGCAACGTAATTATAGGGAATTGTGTAATTATAATTATAATTAAGATGTGAGTAACTGCCAGTAATTGTTAGAATAAATGAATATCTTTCGGAATCAATTTTAAGATTCCCGAAAATTTCAATTGATGTTTCCTTTCTGAATTGGAACAGGTCTTTAGTTTGATGTACCCGCGTTTAGCTACTTTAGGTTTAATTTTTTTCTTCCGTATTAAAGTATTGATATTTCATTTTGTCAACAATCTTATATTGTTCAATTATTAAATTGAAAAAAGTTTAGAATTAAGCAGATTCTATTAGCCAAGGATTGGCCATACTGGAGACACCAGAGACATTCTTTTTTTAGGCTCATAATTATTTAAATAACCGTAGCACAATAATATAACGGAGGAAACACGACCTCGTTACTCGTCTCACTCATTAGGCCCCGGTTCGTTTAAATCCCATGATTTTTGTCTCCACGGTTGTTTCCACAGAAAACACGGTGTCTCATTAAACTGAGCTCAGCCAAGATGCTGCATGAAAAAAGCAGGTTTAAATATTAACAAAATTTATGGTCGGTGCCTCGTAACACCGAATTACCGTTTTTCCAACGAATTATAACTTATCAACATTTCATAATTAACGGACCCCGACTGTTTGTATGCACGTGTAAAACTATATCAGGGACTAATACCAGAAATTCAGCCACCAGTTATGAGCTGAACCCCGGGATATTGCATTGATCCCGGCTGTACATTCTTCCTCGTCGTGGCAACCCTGTTTTCTTCTTCCATCCAAAATGTTTCACACTTTTCGCTGGAAAATGATGGGATTCCCAAGCCCGAAGAAACAATAGCGGCCCACCCTTACCACGTTGCGGCAGTTAATTATGTCTCGGCGGCGGTTCTTGTATGAAGATCGGGCAGTTAATGTAGAGAATATTAACACGAGAATACGGTGTGAGGCACACAGCTCGCAAAAACCCAACCGGACTGCAGTCTCCGATAGGTTTATTATACTGTTTTATTATATTTTCACAACGTGGCTGTACTTAGGTAGCCAGCGCAGGAATTCGGTCATATTTCAACCGCAACCTGTCGGTATCGTATACATATTGCTGTTTCAGTGTTATTTGATGGAATGGGTTTTCGGCGCAATAACAAGCGTAAATGTTCCCCGTATTTTCCAACGCGGAATGATATGTATTCCATGATTTGGCACTGGGCGGGAGCGCTTCCGCATCGGTTTTGGCGACAAATACGGAATAAACAAATAAATCCGGAGGCCTACTAACTCAGTATCATTGGTCCGGGGGGCGAGTTTCGGGCAGATTGATATCCCCGATATCGGACGCTTTGTGTTCCACGGATTCCACGGAGGAGGGCGTTATTTAGGCTCCATTTAGGGGGGGGGGCGCTATATATATATAACGAGGGCCGGTGGGATTTTTCCCCAAATAAGCTATCGTCCTCGGAGGAGTCGTAGGGGGCGCCAATCGGTGGGGAATCGAAACTCCACCGCCCACCCCCCCTCTCTCTGCACAAACACACGGCGCCCGCACAAAAAAAAGAGCTTCCCGCTTCCAATTGGCCCTTGGAGTAGGCTACTTTGATTCCTTCATATCCGCTCGTCCCCCGCGATATTGGAACCGTTGTTTCAATTGGTGACTCCTCTCTCTTTCTCTCTCTCTCTCTTCCTTTTCCTCCCCTTAAGTATCTATCTATATCCGCCCCGCCTATCTCTTTATCTACCCAATTTCCACACTCTCTTTTCGCCTTAATGCTCCCCGTAAAAGGTATATTTTCTTCTGACATAATGTATCGTGTATTGTTGAATTGTTTGCTGTTACTTTAATCGTTATAACAACTCTTCAATATTCAGCCATACTGGTCGCCAGTGGGGCTTCCCGACTGCACTATAACTGCTATCATCATCTATACCGATTTTTAATTACTCGCTGTTGTTTGCACACTGATATTTGTTTGTAAAGCTCCGAATTCCCAACCTATCCTGTCCGTACGGGAGTTGGCAATTTGTCACTGAAACGGAGAATATGTTAACCTGAGATAAGGGACGGAATAGCGGAGGGAAGCTGTGGAGGAGGAGGAGCTATTCTGTTGGTCCGTCTTGTTTCGGTTGTTGACCGATTACCGGCGCAGGAGCGACCGAACATCCAACTTAGTTGGACAAACCTCTTATCGCCATTCTCCGTCCTTACTCAGGAAACCGAACTAAACCCCCTCTCTCTCTCGGGTTCAGTAATAGTTTCTTGGCCCAGATTATCCTACCGTCGCCCGATCCGACGTTGATTAAGCCAACAATTTAATTAACCGTGATGATTTACATTCGAGCGTTTAATTCCTTTTCCGACTCCACAATTCGGGAACACTGCAATCGGATTAATCTTATTAAACTCAGTCTGTTTTTAGTTCGGCCGTGATCGCGTTCAGAATGGAATTGAATTTTCCGAGAACAATGAAAGGACATTTCTGTTTATATCTGATGGACTGTTGTGCATTCTGGACGTGTCGAGATTTTGATCGTAAAACCACTCACAGATCTCCGCCTCTACTGTCAGATTAACGCATCGAAAAAGCCTCCTGTCGCTTCACTGATAACAACTTGAATAGCGCGTCAGTTGTGGATTAAGTGTGACATTTAGCCTAATAATAGTCCCGACAAAAAAAAACAGATGGTTGGCTACTTCACTATGTCATTATTACTACTTTACAGTAATATCCCTCTCTGATACCATGCAGTAATTTGGTTTCCTTTGTAAGTAAATGGTCCATTTTTAACAAGATCTTTCAATCACTGTTTTTCTGTTTCTCCTTCAGTTGCTTCTTTCCGTGCTTAGTTTCGGAAAATGAGCATTGTTTTTCCCCAACCCAGTACAATGGCCTACAACGTTGTTTTCATTGTTTTTCTCCCCGCTTAACAACAGCGGCGCATTGGCCCGCCTTTCACCAAGCGGAGTAGATTTCTATGTTCCATACTAATTGTTGGATTGTGTTCAACGCCGGGGATTCAATTCCGCTCTTGGCCCATTTGGGTATTTCGCGATTCATCAATATTTTCAATTGAAGCTACATCACTGAATCGTGTCGCGGTTTCGGATGTTTTTACGAGGTAAAAATTACCTTGAAAACCCGTTTTAGAAAGCATTGAAAACAGCCCTCCCCCCGAAGTTGCAATTCATGGCGAAACCAATTTTTAGAAACCCGTATCGTAACAAAGATATACTGCCTAAAAGTAGCCTAAAAATTAACGATCCATCTGGCGAAAGGACGAGGAAACAGGTTGCTAAATGGCACAGACATTCATAAATATTTGTTATTTTCATAAATAACATAATTCTAGTTCAGGACAAGTAGTATAATAATGCTGTGATAATTGTTACAAAAATATGTAACAACGTATTGCCATTTGCTTTTGTTAATTAGTTGCAAAAATATTCTCTCACTATTTCCTTCCTGTGGTTATTCCCCCACTGTGTATAGAGAAAATGTAGTTTTACATCTGGGGTACAATAAAAAATGATGCGGTCCTCTTTCGCTACCGTCTAGAGTCTGTTTTCAAACCGGAGGGGTGCAAATGGAATTGGACTAGTTTGCCGGTTGGAAAATAACATTTGTGTGGGTGTGGGTGTGGGAGAGGGCGAGATAACGCCCCAGGCTACACCCCTCAGTCTTAACCGTCTATAGTCACCGCCAACAGTCTCTCTCTTTCAATATTCCCATTTGATTCCCCGTTTTGATTTTGTTCTCGTTTCCTCGCATTTTATCAGAACAAGAATTGAATAATTTATTTCTAATCGGAAATGAATTGGTTTAAGTATATTATAATGATTACCTATTATATGTGTCTTACTGATGACACAGATCTATCCGGGAAGTCAGCCATCGGTTTTTATGTTTAACGGTACAAAAAATGCGGAACCATATATGAATTTGTTATACTTCCGTTTAATTCCTTTTTATTCGTATAATAGCGGCCGTTCCTGTGTATTTATGAGACAGCTCCGGTAATTGGAAAAGAGCTATAAATTGTGTAGGCGTTATATCCCTCACACGGGGCCGGGCAAATAGTCCCACTGCCTCCCTCTTGTTTGTTCCAATTTTATTCGCATTAATTCGAAACTAAACCGAAACGACATCGGAAACACAATTCATAATAATTTAATAGGACGATATATATTGGCCAATAATGGGAAACACTTCTGCGGCCCGCCCCGTTCAGTGGCAGCTTTTCGTTTAAGCCTGTCCATTCAGATCTCACTGAATAAACTGTTTGTTGGCTCCCTCCGTCTGTGAGTTTTCTCATTATTAAATTTAACGCTTTATTGTTGTTTTGTAATACAGTGCAATACGCTCTCTTATTTGAGATTATATCTCCTATAACTTCCTATTTTTGTTATTGTTAAAAAACTATTTTACGTGTATTGACAATGTTTTATGACAACCTTAAATTTGCTTCTCTACACATTATAAACAAAAAAGAAAATCGAAATTATTTTGATACGTTATAACACCTATTGCATAACTTATGCAATACTAACAAACAGTTTTAATTTTTAAATTAATTCTCAGATAAATCATTGATACCTGAATGGGTTTCTCGTATTATTTTATGTAGTTAACCGGCTAATAAAGCTGTCCAACTATTGATCCCTGAGTTATTGCTAGAAATGGATGCTGACCCCTTTGAATAGTGACAGTAGGCACATTTTCTGTCTGTGGTTCTACGCTTGATCTATTTCAACCCATAATACGTTATTTGGATACTTACTGTGTCCTAGAAGGGGGGGGAGGTACCGAACGATTTGACATAATGAAAACATGGAATATGATATCGTCCCTTGTAAACAGTATAAAGGGTAATTGCTGACAGGCTCATCTGCAGCTGACATGTATGATGATAGTAATATAATACGACCGTAATATGTAACCGGGGAAGCGACAATTGCGAAGTCGTCTGATTCATTTTACAATACATCAACCGTTTAATGGTTGGGTTGATTTTGTTTGAATTTTAAAAGCGTAAATACCTGGTGACATGTTTTTAGTAAACTCCGACGCCCTTGGAATAGTACCACTGCAGTGGTAATAATTTCAATTTTGCCATTGTGTGTTAGTGCCACTACTGTCGGTGTTCGAGCGGTTGACATAACAGGTAATGCGATGCCTCTCCCTTACCTCGGCTGACGTTTGACGGCCCCTCATAATGCGTGCGTCAAACGTCAACGACGTCACCGGCGACGTCGCCGTCCGCCTCCTCCCAATTCGTGTCATCAGACCTATTGGTCTTGAAATTCGCCACTTCCAGTATTTCCTCTCTTTGTCCCACCCCCGGTTTATTGACGAATAGGCGTAAATCGTAAATTACAACCAATCGTTTCATTTTCATTAAATTCAGGGTCCCCTTACGATGACTTTCTCTGAGTGTAATTGGTTGAAAGGGCCAGGACTTGGTTGAGTACTTAATCCATTCACTCGTGCACTTTTTGCGAAATGCTATTTTTTCCTAATTTCCTTCTCCGGTCTGACAATAGCGTCATCATTTCGGTCCATTACTCATTTACGGCTATCATAATTTTTATTGATTATTATTATTTACATTAGTTAGGGCGCTTTTTTCCCAACGCACTTTCCATTCCGTCTAATCGACTGTAGGCTGCAGGATTAATTCTATTATCTTTCACTCAAGCGACAAATCATGTTTTCCAGGATCTTGAACAATGGAATCGTCCGGTTCTCACTTATTTTTCCCTTTGTTTACCCAATGAGGCCTCGAAAGTTCTTTGGGGTCGAAGTTGGAAAATTATTTTTCACATTTATGTGAAAAGTGAAAGAATGAACTCGACTTTGTAGTGTAATGTTCTAGTTTCCAAAAATCTGGGATTGTTAAAAACTGATTGTCTCGGAGGGTCACAATAAATTGACTATTTATAAGAACTATAAGTAATGCATAATATCCATTCGTATTCATAATTTCTTATATTGAAAATAGTTGATTTTTTAATATATTTTATTGCTCATTTATATTTCAACACCTCACCTCTATATTAATCATCGTTTTACTGGCAATTTCTTACCAATTTTCTACAGTGTTCCTGAATTTTTCATCGGTCCTGTTACTTTGTTAATGAGCATATCAACTTATACCTTGTTGGCGACTTGAACAAGATAGGAGTTCAACAATGATGTGAGTAATAATCTTGTAGTTCTCATCTCTGCGGATTTGGAAGAGATCCAGCTTTCTCCCCCCCAACTCTAACTGGCATACGGGACCGTGGATAAAAGTCAGAAGTTTAAATTCATTCCCATTGCCGTATTACTATAATTATAATAACTATAATTATAATATTAGTTTTGTGTAAAACTAACCCCCGTATTGGCGTAAAAGGTCTACCAATTGGCCAAAAACGATTTCTGAATTTCATCTAGTAGAATTATAGGCCGACGTCTCGAACCGGCCTTGTTAATCTGCGCCTGTTAGTTAGACCAACTTATATTCAACAGTGGACAATTTAATTGTGCGACAAGTCCCGTAATAGAGAGTCTCCAGTGTTAGTGGAGTTGGGCCATGACCTGCATCAACCGCGCCTAACTCCGTTATAACCCGGGAGTTATACCCTGGGTTGATTATACCCCGGCCCCTCCACTGGGCCCCCTTTCCCCTGGCCCCTCTAGCTTTATTTCGAAGGCTATAACCGCGTTACCAAGTTCTCCCCTCAGCACTTGAAAGTGCATTGTGCCCCACCGTTTTACTCCGGCCAGTCAATCCAACACGGGATTACATAAGAAAATGTTTCCACTCGGGACAATTGCCTACTGTTCGTCCCCTATCATGTAACATCAAACAGGATAAAATTACAGGTTACAGACTAAAATTACATCCATTGTACGGCAGGTCTTGCCATGAAGAAACCACGCTAATACATACCTCGAATATTTTCTTATTATTGGTAGTTTAATGTATCTTATTTTAATCTCTGCAACGGCTCAGCCGATTTATGTTGTCTCTGTTTATGCAGACCTATAATTTTGGAAACCCCCCTAGAAAACCTATGTTTTATGAAACCCTTACAATAGCGAGAACGCGCGATAGAAGTCATTTGAATCTATTACACCGATGCTTTGTCCGGTTTGTCGCCGGGAGTATCACATTGCTCGGGGCCGAAAAAGAAATAGAAAGGAAGGCTTTCGGCGGTGGGCAGGCCAGCACCGAGGATTCAATTGAGGCGTGAGGCTCTGTTGTATACCACGTGTCGGAGGAAGTGGGAACGACGTGAAAGGTAGGTTGGGAGGGGACCGAAAAAGAGGGCGGAAAAGAGATTGAAGTAACACGGGTGTGGGGATTACGGGAAGCGAGCGGCCGAGGCAATGAACGCTCAAGTGGGGGGCCCTAGCACTAGTTCTAGTGCTCGACCAATAGAGTCTGCCAAGAAAGAGTGAGAGAGATAGAGAAAGAAAGAGGGGTAAAGGTGTGGAATAAGATGGGATCACGATAGTGGCGACCACCCCTCGGTCCCGTCTCATTCCCAATAAAATGTAATACTTCTCCCGGGCTTCGGGCATTTTCTTGAGATCAGATTCCCTCTCCCCTTCCGACCCGTTTGATCTGCGGAAGTGCCTGCAACTTACCCTCTATTCTCAAAATTTTACTTCAATTCGACCGAGTGTGCTGTCCCTTGAAGGAGTAGAAAATGAATCCCGAAATTAAGGATTCTGGAAACTTTTATTTTCTTCGAAAATCTTCGATGATTTACTGAGGACAGTTCCTTACTTCAACTAAAACATATGTATAATACGTACAGTTTGCATAACCGGCATTAACACAAGTGCCTGTGTTTTGAATAGTTTTATTGTTTCCTGACGATTTAATTGAGAGGTTAGCAGAATATTTATCGTCCTAAATATTGGGCGATCTTATAAATGAATTCAAACGATAGCTTCTAAGTAACAAGTGATATATAGTCGGACAGTGTACTATTGTGGAATCTATATTTAAGGTGAGAATTTATGCCCCCATAACCGCCCGGTGGTGCTTAATATGGAAACGGTGTTTATATAACACGCCCGGTGTGGAGGCGACAACCGACGCTGCTCCGGCCACTATATAACTTTCTCTGTGTTTTAACCGACGCAATTACAGTTAATGTCAATTTAATTAGTCGAATAATCCGTTTCAAATCGGCGAAACACTGCCATGTCCAATAATCAAACGACATGATTTGGATTATTGGATATTTAAACTATCGACCGGAGGCTTCCTGGGAATAAAATTAAATTTCCGTGACGACTCGCAATCAACGTTTCGTTATATATGTGTTCAAAAACGTTTAACATAATTCACAGCGCATTTTAGTACTTTGGAGCTGGAACATTAGTTAGGCTGGTATATCCAGCGATTGACTTACCAGGAGTACTGGCATTGATGAGAGTGAATGAGTAGAAAAAACCTTTGCTATTTTTCTTAACTTATTCCGTGGCTGGTTTTTTAAAGGGAGATTTGCCCTTTATGTTCCTTTTTCTCGAAACGGTGCCTTTAGTTTAGTTATTTTTAGATACTGAAATGTTCTGTCCCCACAGAGGTGGGATCTGATTTCAACCCCTGTTGGAACATATGAATACATCATTTCGTTGAAAATGAAACATCCCAATATAAAATTGTGATGCTACCCGCTTGACCGGTTTCGTATGGCAGTGGTGGTTTTTGATATTTAGAAGTGGATCCTGCCGAGTATCAACGCGCGGTCGACCCTTTTTAAACTTTTAAAACGTCCTTATCCCTGCGGAATTTCCGCCTGAAAATCGGAAATTTATCCCCCCACAGGTTCCTTTCGACTGATGCAGATGTTTCAATTTATATTTATACGGATGTCCTTAAGAGAAATCGAAATAGCTCAGTTTCTTTTTGCAACCTAAAAAAGTATTAAAAAATAAACGTAATTCCTAGCCGTGTTCCATGGAAATGGTCAGTTAAAACCAATGATTGTGACCTTTATATATCCTCGTCGATATTGACCCAGTAAGCACCAAACAGTATTGAGAACACATGTCCGTGTAATACGAAGGGACGAAAATATCCTGCCGGGGAAATATTCGGAAAGAGTTATTTTGTCGCCAAGAGGAAGGTAGGAAAAATAAAAATATACTTCCGAGAGGTGGGGGGGTCGGGAGGGTGTCGGAGGGAGATATAGGGCGCATAGATTGAAGAGTAAGAAGAATGATGGTATAGATTTGAAGGGTCGAAGAGGAGAGAGAAGATGAGTTAGGAGGAGGCGGGATAAGGAGTGTGCCGGCCCCCTCGGCAATACCAATAAAACGTTATACTTCAACTTCAATCCCCATTTGTGAATCCCTCCGTGATCCCCGGCTTCCTGTATCGTCAGCATCTCTACCCCCTACAGATTGTTCGTTCCCTGCCCCCTTAAATCATGCACATATGTGACCAGCGTGCTTGTTTCTCTATTTCGAATGGGGTTTGTTCGTAGGTGGAATTATAACCATATATTCTACTACAGGCGAATTTTGAGAATTAGGTAGTTTCACCGTATTGAATTGCATGGCAGTATTGAAACCAAAACTTTTACAGTTACAGACCGGTTTATTTGTCCGCTTTACCTCTTGTCTGTTCAGGGGGTTTGTCCGGCTTCGAGTATAATTTGCAGTGAAAACTTACAAGTATTAACGTTGCAATGTTACGGTATCCGATCCTCATTACATCATTTTACAAAAGGTGTCTCGAATAGTGAAATAAAATGTTGATCGCAAAGCGGAAATATTTATATTCATTGAATCTAATTGATCTTAAATAGTGTTACATATAGATTTGGAGTCGTTAATTAGACCGCATTAATATTAATGATTCAAAATGGCCTGGATTAACATAATATGTTCTGTACAATGTATTCATCATAAATTAGGCGAATGTACTTGACATGTCTGTATTCATTTTAGTAAAACCTAGACTTGGATAAATTAATTTTCAGATATGCGTTATTAACCGTGTGAGATCGTTATTAAATTAATATTTCCATTATTTAATATCGCAGATACGTAATCTTTCGATAAAATGGTATAATGTATTTCCACAAAAGACAGAACACTCTGATTTAGTGTTATAAATATTATCGCTGTGAAAACATTCAATTTTAGTTCTGTTCATGTATTGTGAAATGTTGATTATAATTTAGAATTAATCTGTTCTATTATAAAACACCTGGTCTATGTGCGGCTAAAGATACTGGCGTTTAGAGGAAATGATTAAAACATCCACAGATATGGCGTGGAGAAATACACCGGAAAAATGAAGCCTTTTAGGTTAGTGGGTTTTCGTCGTGATGAAATTCAGCTCATTAATCTTTGGAAAAGCGCCGGCGTGACACAGGGGGACTATTCCGGGACATTGAAGTCCCTCCTGGGGCTCGACCCGAAGAGACAAATCCGAGCAGTCCCATTTCATCACAATCCGGTAGGCGCTATCAAAATATTATATTACTTAGAACTATATCTAGCAGTCACTATACGAGTGCGGACTGTCATTTAATAAAGTATAATGTAAAATGACCAACGATGATAACCGATGATGATTTCAACTCGTCGTAGTTTTTAGTGGAAACCCGGGGAGTGTTTTTATATAAATCTTATCTAAAGGTAGGACTATTACTACTTATATTACTAACAGTAATAGACTAAAAATCAGATTAAACAATGCAACAACTTCAGTATTGCTTAGAAACTCTAAGCTTAAATATCGCCGGTTATTGTATTTCTTTGCGTACAAATCGTTCCCCAAGATATATTTTAATGTATGTGTGTACCGAAGGTGTTAGGGTAAAACTTATGACTCTCTCTGACATTTTAAGAGACTGAGTAAGTAAGAAATAACGTAAATGAATTCGCGACAATTCGTATTAAATAGGGTACTGGAAGAGTATTAACTGCGATCATTATAATAGTTAATACTGAATTTTAATCAATATCAAGTTATAGAATTTATATTCCGAATATTTGCCGGTATATAAGAGGCACTCCGAGTGCTCCGATTTTACTGCATCGAACGAAATTGTGCAGCTAGACTCGTCCAATAAAACGGAGAAGATATTTCAATTTGTAACGGGAGGGACGCGCAGAAGGTTTTTCACGTTTCGTTCGAAATTATTATTTTTTATATGCCCACCGATCGGAAACGGAGAAATGGGCCGGGCGGCCGAACGATTTTAATTAAATCGGCCGACGCCTGAATGATTTAGAGCAACGCACCGTAGCTGGCCCTCCGGGGCTTGGGGAGCGGACCAAAACCTCTTATTGGAAAATTAATCTGGTCTCTAACCGGCCTGTCGGTATAATAATAGAGGCCTATTGTAGGGAACCCTTTGGAACTCGAATAATGCCGGACACATTATTAATTGAGTCGATCAAACAATTCAGTGCATATTTTATTATTGTGTTGGAATCGATGCTAGAGACTGGTTTCTCACTACCGACAGAAGCATTCTTTTATTTATAGGAAGGACGTGTGACTGTCTCAGATACATTAAATTTGCGCACTAGTTTGAACTAATGTACACACTAGTGTATCTGAAAATTAAATATATATATAGTGTACATCTGTCATGTATTAGAAATATTAATTTCACGACAAAATTAGGTGTTGCCGGGAGACCTAGGCTAGGAATCATCAAGGCATCCGGCCGTGTCGCCTGGAGTCTCGCTAGTTATTCCTAGCATATTACACTTGGCGATGTTCCGGGAATAGCTGGGAAAAGCGGTTTGAATTAGCGTATGACGGCTCCGACCTGTGACAAGGGGGCGGTGTCCGAGCCGCGTCGCCTGGACAGTGATTATTTAAATGAATTTAAATCCCGCGGCCACCCGCCGGCATAATTAATACCCCTCCCCGCCCCCGGTATAGTTTAATTTGGGGGAGCCACTCTCGGAATGCCAATGAGGGGATGTTTTCCCCGGCCCCGCAGTTAACGTCGCACCCTTGTCACCTGTACCCTCCCTCACGGCCGACTTTAATTATATGTGTACACTTTATTAATATTGGGCCCCGAAACTGGAAGTTGGGTGTCGTTCGAGCCGCGTGCCCCCCAAATTTGCATACCGGCTGCAGTCGGAGAAACTTTCGTTTGCATTATTTTGTAAACGTTTCGGAAACACTTTTTTAAATCTCTGAAGTGGGTCGGTATGAGCACATAATCGGAGATGAGAATGAATTGAACGTTTGTATTTGTTTTGGACATATCTCAACGTCGTAGAGCCTTAATTGGATGATAATAAGGATCCGGCGGATGCCTGGAAAAATAAGGCGGGGAGTGATAGCATCGTAACATTTCCAAATATGAATTTTAAAGCGAGAGTTAGTTTAACCCTGAATTAGTTTGGAATAGCTGTTTGGTTATACTGTAGCTCGTCAGCTTTTCGTCAGAAACCATTATAACATCGCCGCAAAACCTAGTTTTACAGTTCTTGGCTAACCGTGACCCGAAAAATCCATTATAATCCAACTTCTCCATCGGCGGGAGATTTAATAATATGGGGTTTGGACTCGAGCGACTGACTGTGTCGTCAAGAGAAAAGGAGTTTTTTTTATTCCCGAGAAATAAGTTATTATAAAACCAAGTTTGGTTTATCTGTCGGCCAAGAAGACAAGATAGGGCGACGTTATTTATATTTGTGCAGGGTGTATATATTGGTGTTAGTGATGAGGGGAAGAGAGGAGAAGAGGCCTAGTCGTCGTTGGCGGCGGTTTTGATTTACGAGCCACTCGTAGGGAGGGAGCGCGAGCATCGACTCCATTAAATACTCCGGGCCTCGTTTTTCTTTCCATCTCCGTCCGGGACGCCCCCCATCGCGTCTAGTCTTTTGCCAAATCGAAAACAACTAGTTCTTTTGTTGAAAACTTCCCTTTCGGTCAGTCTATTATTCTCGGCCGGCTTTCCGATTCTAAAAATATCGGAACCGAGATTTATGGCATGCCTACGCCTCTTCCTTCCCTTCCTCCCCGCACTCCTGACACTTCTCATCTGTTGTCTATCAGTATTTTTTTCCCCGTGAATTTCCCATACTGCACCAAATGTAGTTTTAACATTATCTGTTGATCAACAATACGTACCGTTTCGTGGTTGTTTGGGGGGATAATTTCTCTGTCTAAACAAGACGCCTGTCATATTTCATAGGCCGGAAATTTGTGCATTCCGGGATCAAAAGACTCGATCCTGTTGAAGACTTCTTCGAGAAGTCCGTTCTTTCTCCATCATCCTCCACTCGATCATTCGCACCATTCAACCTGACCATTTATTATCGCTGGCTGTGAAAGAACCCGCCTCGGAAGCGCTAATATAATCCCTGAAATTTGTCTCAGCTTCAGACTCAAACTGTCTCTGAACATCCTCAACTCCGACGAAATCCCTACTAACCTCATGTATAGGCGACTACGTAGAGTGCATACAAAAAAGGAATGTTTATTATGACGAGGCTTGACAATTATAACTCTTAGTATAATTATGTGACATCAGGTTTATTATATTAACGTTAAAGCGATATTAATCGCTTATAGAGATAATTTAAAAAAAACCTCCTTATTTCGGTCGTATTTACCAAACGGGTTCAGATCTGCCCTTTGAAATAAATCGGGGTGGGGGGTGGCGCCAACCTTTCGTATTTTCAATTTTTTTTTAGCGCCATACCTCGAGGGGGGCTTGTAATGAAAGAGGCTTTTTTCATATCGAAGGAGCCCACCTCCGACACCCCTGGACCCGGATGATGAAACCTTTCATTGGATTTCTCTTCCCGGTAAAGCTTGTTTCCGTTGAGTAATTGGAGAACCTGAATCCGAGACCTCTCCTTCTCGTTCATCTCCCCTTTTTTTTATTTCGTGTTTCGTGATTCTAATTTATAATTGTAAGGGGCGGGCACTTCTTCGGTGCAAAGTTGCCGGTTCGTCGAGTGTCATTAAGGTTAAAATGATAAGGAAGGGTGAGAAGCGATGAAGAGTGGCTTCAATAATTACTTAAAAGTTTGGATATTCCTAAGAGTACTTTTCTTCGCCGTGAGGCGATTATTATAACTCCCGTTATTACAATTTTGGTTTCTATCTTAAAACGTATTAATAGGGATTAACGAAAGTTTGACTAATGGGATTGGAAAGGGCTTTCAGGAGATGTTATACAATGTATACAAGGGAGATAGATGATCTTCTACAACTTAAATTGCTGATATTATGACACTGCAGTTGTTCAAAAATCATTCAGTTATGCTGGGTTTATTTAAGACTGAAAATTCTCATGAATTTTCATGTCGGCGGACTGCTATGAAACCTCTCTTCAATTGGAATTTTCTATACGTTCTGAAACATATTCAAATTTAGTTCGCTTCATTATTATTATTACACTAGCGAAGACAGCAGGAATTACATCGATCATGTTATTTTAACTCGGATAATACTCGTTTGCCTAAGTGTTTTGAAGCGTCATCTACCGCCCTACACTTTAAATTATCTCCGAAGAAATAGAAATTGTTCAATACTACTTGGGGCCCCAGTTCTTATGTAGATTTCGAAGTTTCAGAAAGCCCTAAAGAATGGGTTACACAAATACATTTTGAGAGGAGCTGGATTCTTTTAACTGGAGTTACGAACGCAGAAAGAAAAAGGAAAAATCATGGGATAGGGGGGGAAAGGAGGAATAAAAAGTTTTGGCACAGATACATTTAGGAGGGACATTCATCACGGAGATAATAGGCCGCCAACATTTGGCAACTGGGAACCACTTCAACAACTACTGCGTATTCCTATGTACCGACATTAGGGATACGAGTGCGCATGTAAATTATTTTCTGGGCGTGACTCGTTTTCTCCTCCATCGAAATTTACGCTATAGCGCCGTTAAACGCAATTCGGTTTTCTTCGAGATAAATATTTTTTGACGTGGGGGGTGGACGAAGTTCGGCTTTTCAGTTCAGTTTCAGGCGACTCTCGGCCGAACGACCCGTTTTGAGGAAGGAAAGAAAGAGGATGACCTTTCTTTATTGTTTCTTCGACGAAGAAGGATGCTAGGTCGGAAGAAACGTAAAGATATGACGGCTTATCGACCCTTTCCCGACCTATATTTTCAGCGGGGTGTAGCCCATTCCTGGGGTTCAGCCTCGTATCCAATATGAAAATATTACATGTGCCACTCTACTCAGGATCTGACGGTGATTTCCCTCAATTTTCAATAACATATGTCGTGCGACGATAGCGAAAACCGATGTAGAAATAAATACTCGTCCGATAGGAATGATTGAACTATTTACTATCGTGATATGATTAAAACCCAGGTTCAAAGACTTATCTATGAAATGCTATCTGCAGTCTGTAAAGAGCAAAGTTTTAGTAGGCCTTCTGTTCTTTCTTTTTAATTCTCGTATCATTTTGTACACACAATATTGTTCTTGCCCAGCCTCACACGTTCCCAATGTTCCGTACATCTCATCTGAGAATTATCCTATACGTAGGCAATCTCTTAAACAGTCTGTATTATCTGTTGTCCCGTTTAATCTTTACCTTTCAATTACACAAACTCAAGTTAACTCTGAACTTCGGTTAGGTAAAGTTAAACTTCATTGCCGCCCCGGCACCTCACTCCTGCCAATCCCGATTCACGTCAATTAACTGCATTTTCAGTTGGGCGAAATAACTTCATAGTTAGTTGTGTTATTTCCTGAAGTTAGTACTTCTGAACATCGAGTAGTATAAAAGAAAAATTTAAGAAGTATTTTAAGAAAAATAAAATTCAGTAGAATGTTCTGTCGGCCAAGTGAAGAGAGGCTGGGAGTTGCTTCTAGTAAATGAATACAGTTGTTGTTATCCACCTAATGCATTCGAACATCTTTCTCGCATATGAGAATATTTATGTTAGAATTTGTATTATATATATATTTTAAGCGAACCTTCAGTATTGCATATTTATTATACGATATTTTACAAGTGGACTACCATTTTTAAATACACTTGTGAATGTGATTGTTTGATGGTATTTCAAATTCACTTCCCATAAACAAGTTTCGGTCAACACAATACACATTTTCAGGACCGGCCGTTGCCACTCTGAGCCTCAAATTTATCGTCGCACCGACGTCACATAACGTTTCAATGTTTATACCGTGCCTCGAATGTTTTTGTTATGTTTGAATAAACTGGATACGCGTTGTATTTACCCCGCCGGGAGTACACTCCATTACCGTAATGTGCTGACCGTGGCAAGTATATGCCGACCAATGTTCATGAGTCCGCTGTTGTTAACACTTAACACTAGCCATTTACTCAAATTGATTATCAGCCATTCGATTATTATTATTGTTTTTGTTGCTGTCTATTCGCCCGTTTATTCATTTTCAGGACGGCTTATTGAATTGCCGAACTAAAATCGTGACATACTAAAATCTGTGAATGTTGAACAATTATGAAATGTGGGCGAATATTCAATAATAAAGCCTTTTCTTTACTGCATTTAAACCAGGAAAATATGTACCTATGTAGAAAATGGAACTAAATTAATTTTTATAACTGATCGGGGGACACGGCTCTAGAGGGACCAGCTATTATTGAGTCAAATTGAAATACGTGTCATACTTTCTAGATTGGAAGTTATTCGTAAGCTGTATTCCAACTGACTGAAAACGTCATGATTATTTCATGTCATTTTCTTATTGAAAATGAATTCGAATTTCCGTTATATTTCTGATTTTCGTTATAAAATAGTGCATATCTAGTCAACGCTCAGTAATTGTCGTGGCAAGGATTCATAATTAAATTATTAGAGAAACGCAATTAGGTCATGTGAGCAATTTTACCCGACACCTACATTGTACATTTTTAAAATGTTAATTCCAGTCGTATTGCTAACTATCTGCAGCTAATTGGGTCGCGAAAAGAGATGGTGCTATCTAATTATAACGTAACTGTGTTCTGTCTATTTACTTCTCCTTTTGCTCTATTTACTCTTTGAAAGTTACACACATAGGTATTTTAATGTATAAAACCCGACAGTGTTACAAATTGGCTTTTAAAATTCATAACTTATAGGTGTGAATCCTATATATATGTTCACACGAATTAAGTTGTTCATCTAAAACTAATTAGTATCGTAAAATTATAACACTTTTCTTCAGGTTCTTTAGTTCTTTAGGCGATAATTTATCGGTGCAAGTGCACCCAACGAACATTAGTTAAGTTCATATCCGCACCACCCTCAGGGGGCGCTAGTTCGGTCGGCGCCGTCTAAGCAATAGATACTAGGCCGTCGAGACAACTCTGTTATGCGGGTCTGCATTAGAGCGCTGTAGTATATTTTTCAATAAATTCGGTAGTTGGCTGCAACAGGGGTCTATCTTTGTTTTCTAGTCGGTGTTTGGGAATAGTATTCTTCTTTTTAGATCATTAGTTTCAAGTGGTTTATCTCTTCCGGTCCAGCAAAAGACCAAACCAGCGAGACACACGAAATCTGGAAGTATTACAGGTTTAATGTCTGAAAATAGGTTATATACAGCTTCAAATATCTGGATGTCAAGTTCGAAGAAGTTATGAAATATTAGTGTGGGCCGCGTTCGGTGAAGATGACCATCCATCCTGGATGCCGGCTGAGACAGTCTTGTAAGTACTTGAAATGGTTACTTCGTTCAGAATTCAGATTGGCGTCTGAAGTGGAGCCGAGGAAATCAGAGGACCTGATCCCTGCGGTAAAAACGGGCCCAGGGCCGTGAAAAATTGGGTTAAAGCCGGGAGCGCTAGAATGAGAGATAGAGAGGAGCCTAAACAGATTAGCCAGGGGGGGGTCCCCCGGGGTGAGGTACCGGGGGATTGATGCCTGAGGACCAATTGAATTTATCCGGCGGCAGGAGGCCGTCCTTCCACGGATATGATCGAGGCTAAAAATAAAGAAGGCACCGCCCTACTTTAATTAGTGTTCGTCCCGGCCTATATTGGATTTGTATCCAATTCCGAGCTCATCTTATAGCCGACTCTCTACTTCCGCAATATCCGGAAATTATTCCAAATCCTTGTACTCCGGAGGTTGCAGTGGAGCCTGCCATTCGCGGCGTTTCGAATTCGGATCCGCTACCTCCGGAAGAGCGGATTGAGTTTTACCGCGTCGTCAGTAAATAACGCGGACGACTCCTCGTAGCTCGGAACAGAAGAAAAGTATCCCTAACGTAGTGATAGCGACCGACCGGAAGGGGCTCACGGTAAAGAGGAAATACATTTTTCGGAACTTAATTGTAATGAACAATTGTTCAGGTGGTCTGATAGCAAATACCACATACAAGTAAATATTTTCCCCCAACATCAGAACATATAATCTATTATACTATCGCCTGAATGTGTACCAATCCATTTAGCCGAGTTGTATCGACCTAATTATATTTTATAAATAACAGCGATATTCTGCCATTTGAGGACCTACGATCATCAACACTGAGATTAGTATTCAGTAGTAAGTATTTGCTAAGTCAGACCGAACGTTCTGCCTTTTGTTGGTTGCAAAATATGTAAGTTTTACGTGGTTATTTCTATGTATTATCTTCCCCCTTGTTCATACGGCGTATGTTTAATCAGACCTTACTTTAGATCGCGGATTATACTCTGAAATGTATTGCGTTTTAACGCGTTTTATAAGATTTTATTCCGCCGTGTTTAACACCCGTATTTTCCGTCCAGCGTGCCCACCAGCACCATTAGGAGCGAGAGTCAACAATGCAGGAGGGCGTATAATTTGCGAGTCTATGCGTTTGTTGGCCCGCTTTTATCCCTATTCTTGTCTGCGGTGGGAAGGGGCCAGCCTCATTTCCACTATATTCGGGCATCGGGCCCCACCTCTCTTTCTTTTCTTTATTATCTTCCGAGGCAGTTCCAAGCTTATATCTTTCTACTTTTGTTTTCGGCCAACATTTTAGAATCCAGGAGATCATTCCACCGTGTGTTTTTTCTGGCAAATATATATATTGGACGCAGGAGCTTTCTCGACCCTAAGGAACGATTCTCTTCTCTGTGTTTGTCTCAATTACCGCCGTGAGTTATTTAATTCACGTTGTTTAACGAACGCCCGTCGTAAATATCGTCTTATTCCCGTTCTGGTGTAATGCATTTGGCTCGGTACGGAGTTGTAAAATGGAAAATTTGTTTTATGTTGGCGCACTGGCCCCGTAAAACGCAATTTATTGGCAGAGTTCAGAGATCGATAATTGGGACGGAGTGAACTTATTCAAAACCGAGATGGTCTTGATTAAGCTTGATTATTTTTAAATTTCGTGCGAAATATTCTTCAAGTTTTTCGAAAAATTTGAGAAAAATAAATAACGTGTTATAATCTATTTAATTCAATCATGTTATAATCGTAATTCAATCTTTACTAAAAATGGACAGTTTTGTTATCAACATTTATAAATATCAGTTTAGCACTTCACTTATTGTCTGTATTTATTGTCTTTCATCTATATATTACTTGACTACGGATGGATTAAAGTAATCGTGTACTAATTAAATGAGGAATAATGCTGCTTCTCTTTTGATTTAGATGTGTGCAACCGCTAAGAATTAGAATTGTTCCACACAGAAAGTTTTCATATTGAAGTAGATAATCGTGTCAACACCTGTTCAACCGGAAAACACCTATTTCAGAATTACTTACACCGGACACATATTTTCGGCAATGGTATTCCCCAGTCCTCAGTTCCAGAATTGTCCTCACATTAATTAACATCTCTCAATTTATTTCATATTTACATTTCTGGGGCTAATTCGGTGATTGCGTTATCGTTCCCCGTTGTTCGGTTGGGCGACTGTGTACGCCCCATTCTACGAATTGTATTCGTCGCCCCCTCAACGGCGGAAGAAGGAAAATTCCCCGGGGAGTTGTTTAGCCGAGAGAAATTTTGTACAAACTTTGATCGCGCCATTGTGTTTGCTCATGCTCAAAAACTAAGGAGCGGATGGCATTTATTCTTGAGAACAGCTCCTAATTAAATTAATTGTGAACAGCACCCCGAATAATGTCGCCCTTTTGTTCCGTTTTGAATCGTCCTCTATTATACCGGAAGTGAAATCAGATTTTTAACAAAAATACCTTCAAACCCCAATAATAAAACAAAGGCATAACGCTGCCGGACTAAAAAGAATTCCCAAACACCAATAAAAAAGAAGAATGATGAACTCGTGCTTTCCACAAAGTATATTTTATTAGGACTGCGTATTTCTAAAGGAAATTGAAGCCAAGTGAAAAATCTGCCGTGATTTACATATAAATTTGATATTCGTCGGCTGGGCACATTTGTCGGTGACGTGCGTATGTACAAACGGTTCAAATGAATTCCTCTCGCCCTTTTTGGGGTCAAATTTACCGATTGGTAATTGGGCGGGGCTCTGGTGGGGACTCTGCGCCCGCTAATAAATTTAGGCCCGTGACGCGTGTCCCCCGGGACCAAAATCGGTTATCGTCGATTCCTCTTGTTTGCATATGCAAATCTTTCGGGCCGACCCGACTCATCGGTTAACTCATCGGGGACCCGATTCCGCCGCGGTATAAAACCGAATTCGCCGCCAGTACCCTCCCGATGAATTCCTCCTCCTCCTCCTCCTCCTCATCTCGTCCTCTATCGTCGCTATCTATTTATTCCTCTTAATTGAGCCCCTGAGGGCCCCGACTACTTCGCAAACACTGCCGACAATGGGCTCGGTGAAAATGCAAATTCGGAATTTGAAAGGCACGGCACAGGAGTGTGGGAGGGGGACAACGAAAAATACGAAAAAAATTGGGCAGAATATTCAAAAGCCCATTCTGAGGACAGTCTTATCCTTCTTTTGTTCTCCGAAGGAAACCTCCACCCTCCCACTGGTGAAGAAGAACCATTTGTTTACCCCGAAATTGGTTTCACCAACCGTTTATTATTGATGCCCGACAGAAGAATTGGTTTGAGGCAAATATTATTTTCAATAACCCAACCCGGTTTAGCAACAACAAGACGGGGATTTGTTCGGTTAAAAGCTACAGGACCGCCCCAATAAACCATTGTGCGTAAAAAAAAACCCGTTAAGACCCGGTATTGAGATGTTAACAATTTTATATAATTAATATCTCCGATAAGTGGCAGCGTCCCGTTATTATCGCGAATATGTCAATATATTAAACATTTTACACTAACAACACTGTTTTTTTCATACCAAACGGATATTGCTAGATTATTATTCCATTAGTGATATTCCAAACTTTTTCGGAACCTAATCCTTTGCTTCTGTCTGGTGGATACGGAAATGTACGAAAGATTTGTTTAGGTCAAATGTACACTCCGATGATTTGCAGGTAAAGCGTTTTTCTCTGTTAATATCTCGTAAAGGGAAACGTTCGCTCGGTCGTCCAGAGAAGTGTTAATATCCCGGGCAAGTTGTGCAATATTGTTGCCCTAATTCCTACTGGAGGGATGATTTGGGCACATTGTGTTGTATTCCACCGCCGGCCGAATGACATTGTTCCTTAAGGACCCTTTAGTAATTACAGACTTGGCCCCGGCTCAGTTTTGTCACTGACAAAGATGAATATTGTACGCCGGAGCTTATTGTTCAGTCTTCCATCGCTAAAGAGAACATCGCCGCATTGAAAACCGTTCTAACAGGTTTCGACCTGTTTAATTTATCTGTAGAATGTCCTAACTCTATAAAGAGTACCAATAACAGTTTAGACAGGTTAAAAAGACAATATCATTGTCAGAGAATAAACTGAGGAATGTTAAGCAGTCTTCCTCGCGAATATGATTATTGGGAATGTACAAGCTAACAAATGAGTCCAAAAGGAAATTAAAATTTCTTGAGTTACGTGAATTTGATAGAAATTTTCCGTTTTGAGTGGAAAACAAATTGATATAATAGCGTATTGCAAAATAGAGATCTATAATGACTAAGCAATGAGAACAAATGTAGTTTTGTGGGCTAATGCACACATTTAAGTCTGGTTTTATCAGTTATTGATACTGTAAGTTGATTTTGCTGAGCAAGAAAGGATGCAAAATCTCAAGTTGTATCTCAGGACACAAATTTATTACTTTTTTATCCATTTCCGATAATACCAGCATTTTTAAATATTGTATTAATGCAACGTAGCTTAAGTGAACATCGCCGCATTGAAAACCGTTCTAACTGGTTTCGACCTGTTTAATTTATCTGTAGAATGTCGTAACTCTACAAAGAGTACGAATAACGGGTTTAGACTGGTGCAAAAGACAATATCATCGTTAGAGAATAAACTAAGGAATGTTAATCAGTCTTCCTCGCGAATATGATTATTGGGAATGTACAAGCTAACAAATGAGTCCAAAAGGAAATTAAAATTTCTTGAGTTACGTGAATTTGATAGAAATTTTCCGTTTTGAGTGGAAAACAAATTGATATAATAGCGTATTGCAAAATAGAGATCTATAATGACTAAGCAATGAGAACAAATGTAGTTTTGTGGGCTAATGCACACATTTAAGTCTGGTTTTATCAGTTATTGATACTGTAAGTTGATTTTGCTGAGCAAGAAAGGATGCAAAATCTCAAGTTGTATCTCAGGACACAACTTTATTACTTTTTTATCCATTCCTGATAATACCAGCATTTTTAAATATTGTATTAATGCAACGTAGCTTAAGTGAACATCGCCGCATTGAAAACCGTTCTAACAGGTTTCGACCTGTTTAATTTATCTGTAGAATGTCGTAACTCTACAAAGAGTACGAATAACGGGTTTAGACTGGTGCAAAAGACAATATCATCGTTAGAGAATAAACTAAGGAATGTTAATCAGTCTTCCTCGCGAATATGCAAGTCTTCCTCGCGTGAATTTGATAGAAATTTTCCGTTTTGAGGGAAAACAAATTGATATAATAGCGTATTGCAAAATAGAGATCTATAATGATTAGAACAAATGTAGTTTTGTGGGCTAATGCACACATTTAAGTCTGGTTTTATCAGTTATTGATACTGTAAGTTGATTTTGTTGAGCAAGAAAGGATGTACAACACAACTTTATTACTTTTTATCCATTCCTGCAAAGAAATGAGTCCCAAAGGAAATTAAGAGTTCTTGAGTTACGTGACTGGTGCAAAAGACAATATCATCGTTAGAGAATAAACTTGATAGAAATTTTCCGTTTTGAGTGAAAAACAAATTGATATAATAGCGTATTGCAAAATAGAGATCTATAATGACTAAGCAATGAGAACAAATGTAGTTTTGTGGGCTAATGCACACTGTAAAAATTGTATTATATTTGTCCGTTAGCCTAATTTTGTTTTTGTCTGGTACAAAACTCGCAAAAACGAATTTTGTAAAACACGGTCTATCTAACCGAAAACCTTCTTCAAAATGTTTTGGAATATATTACATATGATAATATCGTAAATGATAATATTTCTTATATGATAGAATTCCAGACGTACTCTTATGATTGAATACATTTATCGGATTTTAATCTTCCACCGGATGAGGGCCTCCGGAAAATAAGTTAGATGATGCGACTCTTGCAACTCATTCGAATTTCTATTGGGAATTTCCCGAACGATTCCAGATATTGGATTTACGCTTCCAGTTATTTCCCGCTTTTGATTAGTCCCCCAATGAAATTTTCGGAGGCTGAAGTCGATTGTGGGCTCGGATAGGTCCTTAGGTGTTCAAGTCGTATTTCCGTCAAATTGGAAATCGATTTCAATTAATTTGTCGATGCAGAGTTAACTTCATTGACCTATTTAATCTTGCGGGAATATTGGTTTTAGTTACACGAGGAAAATGAACCGAATGTAGGCGGCTATAATGACAAAATTATAGTCGTAGTAGAAATAAAATTTATCCAATAATATAAATATGTATTAAAATGTAATATTATTAACCCCACTTTATTATACGACATTGGCCGACAGTATTATTCCATCGGTTAGCACTTATTTTGTTCCTTTATTGCCTCCAATATATTGAAATATTTAACAATTAATTTCCTTTATATTTCATTCTAGTTCATTCTCAATTTAATGCTTTCTGCTCTGGACAAGTCATATTTAACCCACATTTATTTGTAGCATTTAATTATTCTTTGTTAGTTACATAAGACAGGCAGTGTTTTTGTTTTTCATTTTTTTTCGATATTCTTCGCTAAAAGTTTTCAATTCGAATTTTTTTTTAAATTCGAAATCTGAATTTAAAATTTTGCGTTATAGAAGTTTCTAGAATCGGTGAAAACCGAGGGTGGTGGTTCGGCCGGGTACAGGATTAAATGTCCAAAGTCCAGATAGGACAAAGCACTGTCCCCCCGTAGCACAACTCCGGTAAACAACTTTAATACCCTCAGTGAGATTCAAGACTTCAAGGAGGAAGCACGCGTTCCGTCTCTACGAAATTTGAAATATCCGGCAAAAGAACGGGTCACGGTTCGGAAAATAAATAGTCGCTCCCCGATAATTTATGACCCAGCTTGCTTGATATGATCCGTTACCTCACTGGCAGCCTAAATGTGTGCCTCACTACCATAAGGTAAAATAAATATTCTATAAATATATTTCTAAAAAATATGAATCATTCCCTCTATAGAAAATTAATAGAAATATTTATTTTGGTTATTGTAAATACAAGCTGAGATATATAATACTTTACTTAATATAATTTTCGTATTATTTTATTAACACTAAGCTAACATTAACAGCAACGTAATGTATTAATTGGTTAAAATCTCAATGTAATGGCGTTTAATTGCCTGTATAACACGGTATTACAAGAAAAAGTTCTAATTTTGTTTTATTTTAGTATTTTTTTAAATTTTCGTTGTTATAATGGGGGTTAATGTCGAAAATAATTCTTTAAAATTCTTTTCGGTAAATGAGTACATTTCAGAATGAATTGTTCTGTTAACTTTGGTACCCCCAACCGTATTTTTTTATTGAAGTGCTGTTGCGTCCGCCATATTGTTTCACTTGAACGATCTCACCCCTTCGGCTGCTCCGGCGATTATGAGTTGGAACGATGACGTCATCAACTCCGGAAGTGGCGTGGGGGGGACGTCACCCTGTACGTCATATCCGGTTGGCGGAGTGGGGGGGGGACGGTGACGTCACCGCTGTAGATACTAAAGTTAACTCGTTGCAAAGAAATAAAACTAAATATTTTTCGTGCTAATCGTTGAATGTAAACAACCCGTCGGACGCCTTTATAGAGGTACGCGATTGGAAAAAAAAATAACCCGTCTAATTACAAAAGAATGATCAAAATAAAAAGCACAACCCGTCGGACGCCGTAAAGAAGGGTACGAGATGTGAAAACAAATATGGCTGACGAAGTTGACGACATCGATTCACCCGTATATATCGATATATCGAATACACCCGATAACCTCCGGGGCCCCTAATTTTAACCCAGAAATCTACATAAGTTAGTACATTCTCCCTTCTGGTGAGCAAAGTCTGAAAGTTTTGCTCCGAAGTATGCCTGGCGACTGGTTCTTTTGTTGATTTTCTAATTCTCTTTTTTCCTGTTAATTAGAGGGATTGACTTGTTACCGCAGAGCGGTATGGTCTGGGTAACTGTGTTTGCAACCCCCCCCCCTTCCCACACCTTGTGTGCGTGTGCTTGTGCGTGTGTGTGTGTGTGGATTGGTCTGTGTCAACAGGCTAGGCTTTGCACAATATAGGATGTTTGCCTGACACCGATCCCGTGGGCGACATGTTGACCTTTTTAACTATTAAGGCCTAACAAGCTCCTCTACCGAACCCTTTCTTCCCTTCTCCGTTCCCTTCGCCCCTTATAAAAGGGCACTATTTACCCGGCCGGAGACGGCAGGCAGTTAGAGTACAGTAATAATATACTTTCACGAGTGTTTCAACAATATTTGCATTTCGTTTAGGAGTGCCCCCGCCCACCCTGTTTGCCAGCTATTACCTGAACCCGCTCCAACTCTTCTTTCCGCTTTTGTCTCCCCTAGCGGTGGACCTTTTACTTATTCGAGCCGGGGACCTAAATCCGCCATCGCTATTCGGCTAGTAGTAACGCATCGCTGCTGTGTAAACTCGTAATTCGACGTATCTGAACTTCAGAATACCGTTAACGCAGTTAATGCTTCGAACAATAGAATTTTCTAAAAAAACTGCCCCGTTTGCCTTATGTATCTAGTGTTAGTTGGAGTTAAAATGGAGACCTCAGAAAATACACATTAGAACCGAATTAGTACAATATATTAACCTAGTAATGGGCCAAAGAACATATTACAAGTTCTAGTCAATTGAGAGGGACTTAATATATTTCAGAAAACTGGGAATATAATTTTATTTTGTTGTAAATAAATACGCTATTTTCTGGTAATGGAAAAAATCAATGGCACGTAGGTTATCGGGTGTATACGATATATCGATTTATACGGGTGAATCGATGTCGTCAACTTGTTCAGCCATCTTTGTTTTCACATCGCTTACCTTTATTAAGGCGTCCGACAGGTTGTGCTTTTTATTTTGACCATTCCTTTGTAATTAGGCGGGTTATTTTTTTCTTGGAGTCAGATTGTGAATAAGGTTAGTTTTATTATATCATTTTTCATATATTTCTTTTCGTGTCAATTACTTTCTTTCCCTTTACTAAAAAAAAAATAACCCGTCGGACGCCTTAATAAAGAACAACAATAGCTGACCAAGTTGACGACATCGTTTCACCCGTATAAATCAGTATATCGAATACACCCGATAACCTCCGTGGCCACTACAGTAAATTTTAACCAACATTGATATTTAATGAGTAACATTTATTGTTACGAATTTGGATGTTTCGTGGGTTTTTTACTTTTATGTTCTTTAAGTTAGTGTTATATGTTGGCAGTGTTAATCTAGGGCGGCGTCAACTGTTCCCTTTCCTTAGCCGCAATTCCCATTGACGCCTGCATGATGCCGGGGCTAATTGAAATGACCGGCGTAAGCCGTGCTCTGCCTCCTTGGCCCTAATTGGATGGGTCTCATCATCGGGGATTGGCATTCAATGGGGGCGGTCGAGTAGGGAGGCCGGTCGGCACGATCGATGCCGCCCCTCTCAGCATTGTATCAGCCCCGGCTCGAATCTCTAACCGAATGTCAATAGCCCCGGCCTCGATTAACTTCCCTTAGTTCCAGCCGTCGGCCAAACATTCCCTCCCCCTCCCCCTCCCCCCAACCCGACCGTTTGGCCTTGTCGTTTGGGCTTCTCCAAACGGACCCCGGCTGAACCGCCGCCAACCTCCACCCCCTACGCAACTTCACTCTTAATGACAAATTTAAACCGGCAAAGTCCTGCCCATTTTATTACTGCTTTCATTCTGAAAGTATCGCTTTAATTGTCGCGCATTTTCAACAGTTTACTAATATTGCTGTGAAGACTTTGCAATCTTAATATTAAACAAGTACCTCCTTCTCACTGCCCACTATGTGCCAGCTTTGTATTAATAGTATGTCCATATATGGGAATCAGTACTTTGCCGAAGAATATCTCATCTTCGACAGTTTACCACTGTTTGTAAATATTCTTGTTAATTGAATGCAAAGTAGGATTAGTTCGTTAGCTGATTGGAAACGTAAAACCTTAAATGTAAAACTTTGGATAGAGCCAATATAGGAATGAAAATTTCTCGGTAGAGCGCATATCGGAAGACCTATGCTAGCGGTGAACCTAAAATGGGAGCCAGAGAGGAGGCCGCGAGCGTAAAACCACGATTTATAACCGCGGATGTCCGAACCGAGGTCAAATAACTCGGAATTTCGTATAATTTCACCGTAGACAAGAACAATTTTCCTCACTGAATCATATAAACGCGTGTCGAATTTTCAGAAGCCACGTAATAAGCTGGGCTGTTTCACATATTGGGGGTCGGTTGCGAAAGTCCAAAGCTCTCCGGGCTTTGTTGTTGTGCCGACATTGGTGATGAAAGGGGATTGGTGAAATGAATGGGGCCGAGATTTTAATTTTGACCGGCCCAAGTAGAGCGCCGATCCAATAAACGGGACGAGGACTCTCTCTGGCCCCGGTTGGAGGCGGACATTTTAATTGAGCTTATGTCAAATGCAGTTCACTGTGTACTGCACCGGGCGTGCAATCCACGCTTCCGTTCACTAAATCCCAATATTCGACAAGAAGTGTGCCTATTTTGTGTTGTTCCCCTTTACCTCTGCCCGGTCACTCGTGACTTTCCAACGCCTAATAAAAGAAGAACGTAATTAAACGGCGTTAAATTTGACAGTTCATTGTTAGCAGTTTCCAACGATTTATCTATCTAGTCAAGTGCGGAAAATAGGACATTTTGATAATGAAATGATAATGTCTGCATCTCACCGTTGTCAGTAGTATTATTAGTAAACTACCTTATTTGTTACGACAGGGGTTTACATCCCTGTCCGTGGGATTGGACTATTTATTGCTATTACTTTTTATTTTTGTAATTCTAATTCCAGCTTTTGTTATTAATTGGTATCGTTGAGTATTATCCGATAATAAATAGTCGCGGTAGTTTGAGAGGAATGATAGTACAGGGGAGGAGGTTGCGAGGAACTGTCGGCTCCTCGCGTCCTGAGTTTAATACAAATCCCTCGCGAAGTTTAATTCCGCGTTTGAATTCACCGCGGGCGAAAGTCATCAATCATATCTCTCCCGACTATTATTAATTAATGGTTTGGACCGGCTCAGACACCGAACCGGAGTCGTGTATCGCGACTCCTGGAGAACTTGGATACGGAGGGAACGATAGTGTATGGAGGTTATATCGGAGTGACAAAAACAACAATTGCAACAGCTCCGGTCTGAATGAAGTCACTTACTTGGCAATGTTTAATACGGGCTCCGCCAAATCTGAATTAGATCGATAAGTTCTCCCGCACCCTAAATCGCTCTATACGGAAAAGTGAAATTAATACCCCCTTTCACCCCCGACACACCACCCCCGCACAATTTCCAGTTCCGCCGCAACTGACGTTCCACGTTTCGGCGTGAAATATTATAAATCGGCGGCGTGTTAATTTAGCCCCGCGCGTTAATTTCCCCGCCACTCCACCTATTCGTATTTGTCGCCTCAGCCACTCGGCTATTACAACGTTTCCGATTCATAAATCATTTCGCGGATTCATTAAACCAATCTGAGCACGGACCGGTTTTCAGTTTGAATTTTGCTGGCCAAAAATCATTTCGTCGAATTACCAAATCAATGGCACAAAAGGTAGATGGAGTACTTATTAAATTAGTAAAATAATAGGTAATAAAATTTTACTTCGTAGTATAAATGAATTTCTGGACTCAGTGGAATAATGTAATCTAATTAATGACTTCCCGTTGAATTTTAATCTGACAAAAGTTTTGTCGGCGTCTCGGTCACATCTGTTGTATAAAATTAAGGTGATTGTTGTCCATTTAATTCCTGGGTTACCATATACCAGTAAAAGTTTATTGTAAGCTCAGTACTTATTTTCTTGCACTCTCAATGTTCATAGAGTGTGGGGAAAACAGATTGGAAAAGCAGTTTGTTATGTATCCGGTCGGTAAGGCCGAAAATCATACCTCATCAGCGTATACAGTGATTAACTATTACCTGTTAAAAATTGAGGGGGGGGGTTACTAGAGAGGCAGGCCATATATAGCGCGGACCCATGCTTTATACCTGCATAAAACGTGTACGCGTGTGTGTGTGTGTGTGTGTGTGTGTGTGTACTTTGTCGAGCGTCTGATGGAGGGACATTTAAATTTCAATTAGCCGGGCAAAGAGAGTGCGTGTGTTTTTATGTGTCTGTGTGTGTGTGGGGGCCCTGTCTCACCGTGGTGGTTTTTAATTACAGCACACTCTTACTAATTGTTTCCTGTGGCAGCCCTTTTCAGATTAAAACACTGTATGGCCCGGACGATACGGTACCACCTCCCCCGCACTCTCTCCCTCTCACTCTGATTCATCTCTTTTATTCTAGACAGGATTTTTTATAATATCCGATGAACAAGAGGGAGAGAGAGAGAGAGGTGGGTGGCGACGGGGGGTGAGAGGGAGAGGGTATCCGTATGTAATTTATAGTGATATGAATGTAAATCACATTAAAAGTTCGAATCCCAAAATTCAATCAAGAGGTTTCCTGAACGATGGGAAATATATATTTCAGCTTGCAATTAAAAGCGCTATTGTCGTCATTTCTCGTTTCTATTATCACCTGTTTAGTTCAAGGAATCTAATTTAAGTCGAATCAATAATACAATTTTAACCTTCTCCTTTGCAAATTCATACTGCTTCGGTTTCATTAACAACACGAATCAAATTAACAACTCGATTTTTATCACTAGTCTTTATAATGAAACATAAATTTTGAAATGAAATACAGATTAATTAATTCTACCCCCGTTCTGTATATAATTGCTTGGTGTGAGCTTGAGAGGGAAAGGGGGGATGAGAGCTGGGAGAGATGAGATCGGACTAAGGATGAAGTGGGATTAAGGTCATCAATTCCTTCTGGATTAATGAACAAGATTTTCTTCCTTTCCAAGAATTCGTTTATAAGAAGATTACGATCCAAAGAACATCTCGGGGATTCGCTTAGCTCGGGCTTAAGACAAAGGGTTTTTTATTTATTAAAAGCAATCCCGGATAACCGATTAAGTAACCGGGTGGAAACCGTGCAAATTTGGAATAGTTAATTGTTTTTTACGATTATTGTTATAAATTCTAATCAATGAGAACATCAACCATTATATCATATTGTGAATTACTTGTTAAGTACAATGTCCAGCAGTGTAATAAATAACTGTTGAACTATCGATGGCTCCCTACAGACTCTACAACCGTTCAGATCTCTTACAGGTTGTTTAAAGTCGGAATGTTTTTGTTGATATCCCCCACATTTTGGCTTAGAGCTAGGACTCCTGATGTCCTCCCCCCTCCTTCGAAGTTACCGAAGTAAATTACACCCTGGGCGTTTTGCAGAACGTGGTGCCCGGTCGGGCAGGTACCGGAGGTTGCATCGGGGGTCGTAGAAGACCTATTTTGTGTAGGGCCGAGAGCGATGGAAGGAGGAGGCGAGAAGGATGCCGCCGGGCAATTAATTACAAAACGGTAGTCAACCAGTGACGTTCCCTTCCTCTCTTGTTAACTACTTGAAGGAACTAAACTCGTATATATCCGCGGGGGTGCCACCCTCGCCGGGTGAAATATATTGCTCCCCCTATAGAAAGGAGGAAGAAGAGAGAGAGAGCCGGTTTGAACCGCCGTTTTCCAGTTACTTTAAAATTCCCGGAGGACTCTCGAGAGTTGGGAAACGAGAGCGGAACTCTCGGTTAGAAATTTATCGGGCTTGGCTAACTCCAGGTCGCTGTGGAGTTTTCTACAGGTTTCTGCGAAAAAAATCTTTTGAATCGACTTTCGTCCACTGATTTAGTACATTTTTGGGGCACCTTGTTATCGGTACAGAAGGTTTTGTCTGTTATTGACAACACACATGTAAGGTTATGTACTCAAAATAGCACAATGTACTTTACGTTGACCCCTGATTTTAGTTACTTTTTGAGGGAAACTTTATACTACAACTTTTTTGAATTATTATTATCCTAAGTTACGTTTTCATGTTCTTTATGTTATTTTAATTTATATTTAACCCCTACATTTTGAAACATATGAAACACGTCTGTTCAATAATTACTTTCTTCATTTCAGGTATGTTGGCGATTCAATTATACTGTACAGAAAACTACAAAAATTTTTCTGCATGCGTGAGTAGCATTAATATATGGTATATAATAATTCATGTTACAAGAAAACGTATTCGGGCATTGTGTTTACTGTAATCGAAGCGAGTTATGAATACTAGGAAAACGAGTAATAGAAAATTCCTGCTCGGAACAATATATATTTCAGTCATAATATCCGATACGAAATGAATATATTCCTTGTTCCTTTCTTGTAGATCAATTATGAAATGCCCTTCATCAGTCGATTAGGAATAGAAACCTTGATTTTATAGAGGTGTTTCGTATCTAGATTTAGACATTGATTACATTGTCTTTCAACGCGTTGAAAAGAAACTCTTTTCGCCCATGTTTAAACCAATAATGTCCTGTTTAAATGTCAGAACCCGTTGTTCTTGATCAGACTGGTTTTTTGTTTGCCTTTTTTTACGTTAATACACTTTAAGGGGAAAAATAAAGCTTTATCTTGGACTCCTCTGACAATTGGGATTGAGTTCATCCATCGATTCTTGGACAGGTGACGACAGCAATTATAAATGCAAATATTGATTTATTCTATTTACGAATCCGCCGTTCGGCCGTCAGTTTTCCGGGGACTTTCATTTTTCCCTCCCAGAATTCCAAATTTAACATTTCGCGTCACCGGTTTCTCTCTCTCTCTCCCCCTCTCACTCTCGTTAACGTTGTTTGCCCATAGGCGTTTGTGCATAGGCGCGGACGCATGCACACAACGCGAGCGTTGGCAATTTTAATTTTTGATTGCTTGAATAGTAAATGAGTTGATTGTTTTCGAATCGCATTCACCGGCCGCAGTCGAGATTACAAAAATGTCGCCGGCTGTTGAGTTGTTAATATTGATTGAATCCCTCCGGACCGCCCTCTCCCGGATCAGTTATTTATTGAACTTCCCCTTGATTTTCAATTAGTAATTTAATTTTTCTTTTTTTTTTGGTCCGGATTAAATTTCGAATTAAGCGACGGGGCCAGAGATTGGTTTTTGTTAGCTGGGAGGTTTTGGCATACACTCCCATTCCAGATTCGCACTCCCTTCTTGCGAATTATTTATTTTTGGAAGATTCTTGGAATTATAAGTCCAATTACAATTTTTAAAAAATTAAGTGATAATAATAACTAGTCTATATTCATTCGCTTTTGTCCTCGTGTAGATCGGGATCTAATGCTAACATAGTTTTTATCCGTTGTCGACATGCGCTTGTAATTAACTATATTAGAAACGACGTTGTGACCGACTAGATCTTATTATGGGAATTATCGTAAATCTTAAGGCAGAGAACAAGCCTGTATACCTTCGTTTCCCGTCGTTGGCCTTTCATAAAATAATACAATTCCTCGCCCGTACCGTTTGGACGGTCAATGTACACGTATACCCATTATAATTTCATTTGCATGTAGCTTCCTATTGCGGGAGAATATGTGCGGGAGATAGTGTGATCGCAACTATAAATATGAAACTCGGGGGAGCCGGTCGAAATTGGCGTGCGTACCACCCCCCCGTTAAACTCAGAAAGTGCCACATCTGTATTCAATAAAGCCGGGGGGTTCGCAGAAGCTCCTCACACACTCGGGAGAGAGGGAAAGAGAGAGAGAGGGGCGATGGATGAGGTAAGTAAGTTTTGCCGAGTGGGTGCTGTCATTAGGATGGGGCCCGGGGATCATCTCTTTCTGGCGCCCACTATCTGCTAGCCCATTTTCATTGATCCCCCAACCTCGACCTCGTTATAACCCCGCCTACCCGCCCCTCCGTAAACTTTCCCAGCAGTTATAATGCGAGGACGAGTGAGCCTCACAATTGGTCGGGGCTGAAGGTGTAGCCGCCGCCTATGATCTTGGTTTAACCTCCAACAGTCCCATCTCAATTTAACGGCAGGTTAACTGAAAGCAAAGTAGAGTTCCCGTTGTAGGTACATTATTGTATCCATTATCGGGAGGAAGTTAATATATTGGGCTGAATTAAAGTAAAATAACTATACGTTATTTATTTTTAGTGGGGCAATTAGGTTTTATCTGATTTATTTTATCCGGTGTGGAAGGTGACCGATGGATTAAATGTGTTAGGAGTGCATTGCCTTTTCGAATTGACTGGTTTCACTTAATCCTTCCTATTTTGTTAAAACTGACCACGACATTTTAAACTTAATATACATTTTTTATTAGTGTGCTTTTGAAATCGGACGATGATCGTAGTGTAAATACTGTAATTCTTCATAGAAAAAGACCTGTCATTTTCATTCCTGGACAATACATTTTCATTAATATAAGCTGTTATTGTTGTATGTGATACTTTGTTTTTTCTATTGTTAGTTGGATTTTATAATGTTACATTTATGTTTTATGTTATTTTAGTCAGAAGCTCCCCCGGAAGCACATTAAGCTATTTCGGTTCTATGTAATAGGTTCCCCTCAAGGAGTTATCTCTTCCGTATTGAATTGTCGGTGCATTTATTCGTGACATATGCGGGCCAATGTACAATGTAGCGGGCGTCATAAAAACCTCCTTATCGTATTGCTTCCCCGTTCTAATAGGTTGGTGGGAGGTGAAGGGGAGGGAGCTTTACTGGGTCGGTATCCCCCCCCCCCGGACCTATGGTTGGGCCATATAGTTGGAGGCCGTTTATTCCGCTTCATAAACCATGAAGAGGTGAACCAGCTTCCAGTACCGGTACCAAGTACCTGCAACAGTCTCCCCGCCCATCGATTTTCGAATGTATTACCTCCCGTCTGAGTGGTGGCTGCAGAGAGAGAGAGAGAGCGCATGGAGAATTTCCAGAATTCAATTCCCTCTAGCCTTACATATAAATAAGTCTCCCGAGGGTGGATTTATAAAATAGGGGCACAATTGAGTAAGTCCTATTATTCTGAATCGCATCTAACGATACAACGGAATATTGAGATGTATGTTGTCTTTCGAGTGCAGCTTTACATTGCAAGAAGAGTGAAAAATCTTGTTATACGATTTTTTTGTGCTAGAATAATGTCTAGAATAAGTGTTTAGGGTTTGGAACATCCCTCGTGCGACTTACCGTCTCTATTCTGCTCTTTTATTCGGAAACTATATCGGTTTCTGTTTCTCGCCGTCGATAGTAGCCTTCCGTAGGCAATTATCTTGTCTGTACTGTTTGTATCTGACTATATTAGTATCGGAATGATAAAGCATAGGTGGGAGCCCAGTAGAAACAGAAAATCTTAGAAGTAATTATTTTTAAAAGCCTCGTAGACATACCTCCTTCAGAAATAACTTATTTTCCCCTTTATTCTAACGGGCTTAGAGTTAAATAAGCTTTTTCTCGTAGTCAGTTCAAATTTTCAGTTGCGGGAAAGGAAGGTGCCTCAGACATTTTTCAAGTTCCCCTTAAAGAATAATTGAAGGGGTACTCCGAAGTCACCGGAGATAGAGTCTTAGTAGAGCGGCGAGGGGTAAAAGCATTGCAGTTTCATTTTATACATTTTTCAATTTCAAATATGTACTATCGTTCTATTTACGCGCCACTTGAGTATGTGGATATGTTAATGACATTATTAATCGATCAGTACATTAAGATATTCATGTATATATTTCGAATTCGTGTGTACATGAAATTGAATTTTAGAGATGCACGAACATTCTCACCAATTGGAGTTGGTCAAATTTTTTCAGTTGTTTAAATTCCGTTGAAATCCATTATGTTTTCGCGTGTACACAACAGGGTTCAGCGATGACATTCCTCTCTATGTCTTTTTGATTATCCTTAAAATAATTTACGACGTGCGAACAAGATGGAGAAAAATGATCCGGGTGATGGATGAGTTGAGGGATATCCATGTACGGGGGGAGGCTTTTGTCGCGGCTGTTTTCCGTCTGTTTTACGCCTTGCAGTTTTTTTTTTATATAAAAAAAGGAGGGTGCCAACTTTCATGCCTTGGATGGTTGTAAATATCAGAGGTATAATATGTATTAACGCGAGCTGCAGATGCGGTAACGCTCGGGAGGTGCTCAATATTGCCGGCTGTCCGGATGATGGACAACCGCAGATTGGGGCTTGAAGAGTTGTATTCACCTGTCGCAGATCCATCCCCTGTCAGACCGACTAGCGATTTTATTTCATCTAGTCGCGCAGCAATAGAATATTGACACCTGCATGTACCCAACTCAGCGTCCCATCCAATAGATTCAAAAGCGGGCGCGATAGTATTATTTCCTTTGAAAACATTCTGGCTAGAATGTACCATTGTGGATAAATATATTTATAACGCTACAAGACCATGAGGCATTACTCCACTTTAATTAACTTGCCCTAATGAATGCCTAACTTATAGCGTTATTATCATGAGGGGGGTCTATTGGGTTAGGAATCTAATTAGGCACGCGTGTAGCGGTAGTTGACTACCAGATGGTAAAGCATCACGGTACTCCCTTTTTAATCACACCATCTTTCCCCATTAAATGTCAGTATTTACATTTGTCGGGTTATTACTTAAACCGAAGTTCGCGAATCGCGTTCAAACCGTTAGGTATTTCAATATTCGACATTTGCTTCAATTGTCATTTAAACCGTAATTTAATATTTGTGGAATCGTGTTAGAAAAATATGTTCAATGATCCGAAGACATGGATGCGAAACCTATTTATTTATTGCCTTAAATACGCGATTTGGTATCGGAAGCGTTTCTGAAAATTCTACGGGGGAGAAATGTTATTCTCACGGTTCAAGGGGGTGAAGAAGTAGGACGGCGCAGAAAAGTGAGGGCGCCGGGAAACGGGGGGCCGGGAACGCTCCATTTGCTTTTAATTCGATACGTTTTAATAAAAGCCCCCGCCGTTTCATTGGGAAAAATGAGAGGTCGATGAATGAAAACACTCGGCCGGCTTATGTAGGTCGTCGCCGAGGGGCTTACGGACTTGCGCACGCTCTATATATAGCCGCGGCCCGTTTATTCCGCGTCATAAATTGCTGAAAAATGTTCCCGCGGTATCCAGTTCTGTAAATCAGACCGGGCTTTTCAGAGGGGAGAGTATCGTCGGATGGGCGCGAACGGTGATGCCCACCGCGTTGGCCATAAATCGCCCTCTACGACCAGCGAAAAATACCGGATAATGTGTCTAACAATTACAACAGTTTTGGTTCGGGCCTAATCTATGATACTTCGTAGGTGACTCAACTATATTTGAATCTGGAATGTGTCTATTGATCCCACCCCAAAAGATAACGACTTGTCATACCTTCTCATGGTTTTTATAAACGAAATAACACAATTTCGATACTAATTTTAACAATTTTTGCGGTAATATAAAATTACATTTCTCATTTTGTATGCGATTTTAGTTGGAAAATATCCGTATCAGTTTCCAATTTTTTCGTTTTAATTCTGTAACAGCTACGAGAGCATAACTGCGCTTTTTAAGGAAAAAAAAGATTACGAATAAATTAAATGAAACCGATGTGTACGCTTTTATATTCGAGGCAGCAAAAATTAAAGCACGGCGTAAATACAGAATTTTTATCGTGACCTCAGACGGGGGTTCCCTTTCTTGGACTCAAGAAATAGAAATAACAAATTAAAATACGTAGCAAAACCAGGTATAAAACCTTGGATAACAAGGTGCAATAAGACATGAAACATCTATCCTTAATATACTCCAGATAGGTACAAAAGAAAAACGCACTCGTCTCATCTTAGGAAACCAAAATGAAGTCTAATAGATCATGATAGAAGAATTCTGCAAGGAATACAAATTAAAAAAATAGTAGACAATAGGAAATAATCGGTGGAACTATTGCTAGCACATTTTGACAAAAGGAAACTTCTTTAATATTCCATTCTTTTATATTTCATTCCGTTCGTGTACTTTAATGTGCCCTATTTCTGTTTATTGCAGGCTAGTATAGTGTATTCTGTTCAAATTTCTTTCATTCTGTAACTTTGCACTGTACCTTCCTACCTCTTCCCCTATCCTGTATTGTTTTTACCCCTTGCCCAGCATATATATCTCTTCCCAATATGTTAAAATTATATTCAAATTCTAGTATGTTCCATTCTGTTCGCATAATGAGTTTTCAACTTATTGCATTTA
This sequence comes from Lethocerus indicus, assembly GCA_019843655.1. Taxonomy (NCBI): domain Eukaryota; kingdom Metazoa; phylum Arthropoda; class Insecta; order Hemiptera; family Belostomatidae; genus Lethocerus; species Lethocerus indicus. The sequence continues at coordinate 3,871,254 of JACDQD010000007.1, read as the reverse complement.
GGAACTCGCCCCACTGTTAGGAATCTCCCTCCTCGGTCGTACCGCTCTCGTCGTGAAATGTTGAGTACATTATATCTCGCGTATGAATGAGAATCGCTCGGGCCGAGGTATTTACAGCGTCGAGAAATATTTCGAATAGTCCCTGCTCTCATTTTCCATTCCTGGCAGTCCAATTATTACCGTCCCAATGTGAATTCCAGTTCTGTTAACCGGTCTCCTGTTGTGTACTTTAAGCCCCCCCCGAGTGTCGCACTAGCGGGCCTCGTTTCTCCCTACCCATCTCTCGACCAATTTAAGCCGGTAAATTCCGCTATTAATTCGTATACATTCGAGTTGATATATTCCCGCTTTGCTAATTGTGCGAAATTAAAGGATAATGTAAACTGGGCTGTTGTAGGCCCATTAAATTAGGCCTGTTAAATTTTCTTGCTTCTATCGCGCACATGGAGGTTTCCGAACTTGGGTCCAAATGAAATGTCGTTACTCTCCGATCGACCTATTTCTTTAATCGCGGACCGAAAATGATCCACCCTTTAACAGTGTTCACAATTAACGTTGTAATTTTAAAAATAATTTAAACAAAATAAAAATATTATTGGGAGGCAATAATATTGACATATTTATGTATAGATTTATATAATTATGATGATACCAATATTCGCTATTTCTTCCGGAGTTTACCCTTGAGTGAATCTAATGCATTCCCCGATGAGTATATCCCTTCTTGAATTCCTCGTGTATTAAATTTAGCACGTATATTCCTGTATCAGCTATCGGCATTCTATGAGAAACAAAAAAAATCCCCTTTGTAAGATTTCAGCGTGCCACTTGTTCCGTGTATTTAGCTGGGGCGAACTGCCGGTTATTTTATAGATTCTCCGCGATCGCGAAACCGGGGTTGAAAAACCGATTATTCGAGTTCGTTTCACGGGCCCGATATTGAGTTCTGTTATGTTTTTATTTTGGTTTTATCCGGCCGGGCCATCTCTTGCGGCACGGGGGCATAGGGTAGGGGCCTACGCCGGAGTTTATTCCGCGTCGTAAAACAACCGGCAATATTGGGATCCCCGCTACCCGGCGAGATCGTATTTCAGGGCTGAGTATTTCATACCTCCGAGGGGTCGATGCCACCGGCAATGGACTGCAATAAAGGTGTACGGCCCAGTATTTTGCCGGTACAGGAATATCGGGAGATAGGAATTGAATAGATCTTGGCTAAACGGTGCCATCGAAAAATTTTCAAAAGCTCCCGCATGGATAATATATATTTCGTTTATTAGGGCCTAAAAATGCAAATAGAGTGTGCCAAGGAGTAAAGCAATTCTGTATAGCTTGAAGCGTGCTTAAAGTTAGTACTTTTATATGTTCTAGTATATTTAACTCGCATTTTATTCCATATCTCGCGTAGAATTAAATAAGAAAATAAGAAACTCTAATGATCTTTAAAATTGTATATGCAAATAAATAGAACTTATCAGTTTGATAAAAATACGTATTTCAGTTTAAAAAGCATTCTGATTTCAATGATCGGACAAATTTTTAGACAAGAAAATGTTCTATTATTGGACGCGAACGCTGTTTTAAAAGTTATTGACCCAAGTGAGATATGGCTGAAGAAATTTGTTAGGAGGGAGGCGATCGGGAATAACACGTTTCGGCGATCTGTTTTATCTGTGCGATACGCATTATATGAGCCGGTGGATGGCTGTTTTCCAGAACGATTTCAATTGGTAGTATCACTCGCTGAGTGGCGTTGTGTTCTTTCCTTTACGATAGGCCTCATAAATGCGGAGGCACGCTCTCCGCCTCTCCTATATAACACATATAACTGCTGAAAGTTTATCGCTCCCGAGCGAAGATAGAAATTCCCCACTCTTTTATTTACAGAAACGCCGTGTTAACCAAATGCGGTGCGCTGGCAACGCCGAAAATAGAAAATCATAAAGTGGAGATCAGAAGCTGTTAATATTTAATGGGTGAGGGGGCGAGTCCATAGTACGGTGTACGGAAGGAACAAACTGTAGGGTCTCAAGCCTGGAAGCGTTTCGGGCCAAATAGGGTTGTTAAAATGAACTGCCCTAAGTTCATCCCAGGATCAGTTTATCAGCCTTCTCCTTTATAAACAGCGTAAAGTACAAGAGGTCGTCGAAATAAATAAACTTGAAATAGCGACGTCGAATAAGCCCATTCTGGTTGGACAAAACGCAAGAAACCCGGGCGCGAATGTTACATTTAAGTAATTCGGAACCGTATTTACGACCGGCCAACTATAAAATTGAGTGCTCCATAATCATAACTATAAAGAATCGATGCGGTATAATAGTGTTTAGTGGCGGTAAAGCGTCTTTACGAAACGGGCACTTTGTTTTATTTAAGCCCCTATAAAGATACACGCAGCCGAGACACAAGTGCTGCGGCGAGGTCGCCCAGTTCTAAAGGTCATCGCGGACTCGGCCCTTATGCATAGAAACAGATGTCCGCGATGAACGCCCCGGATAACCTAGTTCATTTGAATATTGAACACTCTGAATAAATAATCATTTCGGATAAAGGAATCCGATACTTATCACTTTAAAGTTTAATAAGTTACGACTTATAATATTTTATTCTTTAATTTAAACTTACATTTAACCCTACAACACTTAAACAGTCATGTCTTTTCTACAGGATCCACTATAATTTTTATTTATATTTCCCAACTTCATTTCCGCATTTATTTGAGTGAAAATTCTTCAATTTGGAATTTTTAAAATCTATACTTTACTCGCCTACCTATCTTATATTTCTTAATGTTGGCCGGCGAGAACAGCGGGGAATAGGAGGGAAGGTACAAAAAGACTCTTCCCTTAGAAATGGGGCCAAGAATGAAACGTGAAACTTGTGTTGTAGCTGGGAATAGCTCGAAGTTTCCACTAGGGGAGTATCCTTCGGGTTGCCTTGTGAACGGGCTTCCTCAACTTCGCCGGATCTCACCTCGGAGCAAGGAAATATCCGCTGGGCTCCTTTTGGAATAACTTGGCGTGCGGGTCGATTGTGTGCCCGGCCGTACATACAAAAGCGAGAGGAGGATAAGCGCCGAATAATATTGTACGATTAGTTCAAATTCCCGGTTCTACCGTGGCCTCTTCAAGCGCCTATTACTCCGACGATTGCACGGTTCTGCTTCCTCCCGAAAAGGGAAATTAATCATAGTTTTCCTAAAGACCAGTACGATTTCCGAAAGGGTTGTGTTCTCAGTTCAAATTTTCTGTTGAAGGAAAATTTGACCCGTCACCGGATAGCTTCGGGTGGAGACACGGGTAAAATAAGGCGGCTAGGCGGTAATATTTAACCGTGGCAACTAAGTAATGTAAATGAGCGAATGTTTCCGAGGCCACAACTTGTATATATCACTCTCGTAATACTGTGAGAAGAACCTCGGTTATTCTTTGGAAACCACCTGAGCGCGCTCCACTGGAAGGTTTTTTGCCCTCTAGGGCCCTCTCGGGTGTTGTTACCGGTTCCATCATCAGGATCCGACTGAAAAGTAGATCAACTCGGGGTCCTATATATACCCGGAGGTGCGGTACCGTTAATCCTCTTGTGATTATGACTTGTTCTTTCCCGTATTACCTGGAAACATCAACTCTGCCGATATTATAGCCAATATGCCTATTAAAGTAATTTACAAGTATTATCCTCTCACAGTACTATGCGATCCTATCTGAAATTAGTTAGTGAAAAGAGTAATGTACGTTTTTAATTTATAGTATAACACAAATCTCAAATATATTGTTGCCTTACGCTTGATTTTTTCCCCTGTTAAATGCCGAATATTTCCCCGAAAAAATTAATTTGTCTATAGAATGAACTGGAATTGTTTCGGTCGATTGTAATTGAGTCCACCTCATTTCGGGGAAGATCAATCCGTTATTTTCCAGCGAATCGTCCGGGCTAATTGCCATGGGCAGAATCGTAACATTGTGCGTTTTTTAAATTGAATTGTCTTTTAACTCATTGAATTGTTTTTGTTTTTTTGGCGTGTCTCCATAAAATAACGCACACGTTTCTGTTGTTATTGGCATTGTGGACCGCGCTACATCTGAATATGTTCGGATCGAGGTTTTCCCGCTTTTCGATTGTAAAACTTCCGTAATTGGAACAAATCCTGCACACAGTTAAGAGTTGCAACAATTCGTTCCCGGGGAAAGGTTGTTGGGAAGCGAACAATTTTAAATTTGCCGTTTCTACCGGCCCCCCGTACGTTGGCAGAAAACAGCCGTATATCAAGGTGGCACAATATACAGCAAGGTCGGGGAATTGAAGGCGAATTCCCTGGCAGGGCCCGACTCAATTCTAATTTACATATCACGCACGCCGCTCAAACTTGTTTTATACATTTTCGCGAGTTTTGATGTCGCGAAACTTTTCTCATTATGCCGCCCTGGGTTTATTCTATCAGCGGTAGTTCTAGGAGCGGTAGTTTAGGAACAGTGCAGGTTTGATGGGGACGGGCTCTCTACTAGCAGTACCACAGAGGTCCTTTTTCTTTCGGGCGCGGAGGCGGTTCGGGAAACGGATTTTTGTAGGGACAAATTTTAATTTAAACTTCTATATTATTTTACTACATCACGAGGCCTAGGTCACCCAACGTCGGGGATGAATTTTAGCTCCCATTTTCTATATTAAGCTAGTAATTTTGTTTAGAGATCAGGCCTATGTCGGATCTGCCAGTGATACGTCTAACTGAGGAATCTTAATAAGGGAAAATAATCAAATTAATTATTACATTCAGAAGTAGTGAAAACCTGGACAGTATTGGGGATTCTATTGGTCTTTACATTATAATTATACTCATACTAGTCATTTTCCTGTTTCCACTAAGCAGTCAGAAATGCGCCTTTAGTCCTTGTCTTGATACTTTGTAATTCATTTAAATTAATTGTTGTACCCCAAGTCATTAATATCGTTATATTATTCGTGTCTCGTTGAAGCAGAAATGTATATAAATAACGTACACGGTTATGTATTTTTAATAGCGTTTTACCCTTAAATTCATTTTGACGTTTCCCTAAAATTAATGAAGGAAATCCTGTCGTCTCATTCTCAGAAACCTTCCTATGAATCAGTGGTGAATAATAGCGGAACCGATTTATCAACGTTTTCTTAATTTCCTGCCTGAATGTTTTATTGTTTCCTGGCTCCGATAGAAAATATTATATAATCTTAATAAATAACTTTGTATAATTCAAAGTTGATTAAATAATTCTAAGAGTGCCAACAACGCGATTTTAACTTTCGTTTATTGAAATGTTTCAATTCAAACTTATTTTCCTAGTAATAAGTATTGATATATAATGATATATATGATATGTATTGGTATTATATTTTTGTGAATAGTTTGTTTGTTCCGCGTTATTTTTATCCCTCAGCTACAACGAAATTTAGATACGGTTTTCCGTTTATATTCCGCATAACACTACCGCACATTTTCACTGCTCTTTTAATGAGGCGCTCCTCGGAAAATTGTACGCTGTGTTTGTATTTTCAGATGTTTATTTTATTTAGTTTTAATTTTTATACACGGAAAATTCAGTCCCCAACCGAGATTCGTATCTGCCGGTTCGCTCTGAGCACTAACTCATACCAAATTAAAAACTCTTTCCTTCTTTAAATTTATATAGGGTATTTTTATAATATATGATTGTTGAATAATATATGGGTACCGGCCTTTCTACGAGAGCATATTTTATCTCTATAAGCTTTTTTTTTTACTCTATAAGCTCCACCTCAATCAAACCCCGATAATTGCAACTGATTAAACGTGAGGAGCTCATAGATTCCAGCATACCCTGTAGACTTGCTTAGACAATATTTTTAGTAATAATTTAGGAATAATTATAATAAATACATTAGTCCAGTGATAATACTGACTGTGATAATACTTAAGTATGAGAAATTCTTGGACATTACTTTCAGATATCTGGTAGGGTTACGCAAGGTCTGTTAAGTGCAAATTTATCATGAAACATATATTGGAAAAGTATTAGCGCGTGCCCTTTGACCGTGCCTTTAAAATGATCGGGTAGTGATAAAGAAATTTATTATCAACACCGGGATTAAGTAGGGTGATGGGGTAAGAGGGGTTTCCTTAATTAAATATACACAGAGCCCTCAGGGTGGGCTCTCCGGTGTGCTGTAAATCGTCGCTTATCGCCGGTGTCTTAACACCAGCCGAGGGGGTAAAGGAAGGAGGCGCGAATTAAGCTCTCGGCGGGGTTAATATTTAGTTTAGGCCGATCTCTCCTGCCCCCCAACCCTGCACGCGCAGTCAATTTCGCGTCCGACACGCCTAACGCCCCCACCTAATAAATGTGAGCGCGCACCGCTTATAAAAATTAAGTACCCTCCTTAATTCCCGGCCCTTTCCTCGGAATGGATGAAATACGTGCGGCGTGATAGCGAACGGGGTAAAAGAATGGACCTTGCGCAACTTATCGCCGTATGAAATATATTCGACGATTCCACACTTTGCGGGCTGAGCACGGCGAGAAGAATTAAGGCATATTTTTCCTTTAAATTGTTTTTTCTCTACAGAATTTTTCTCTGTTGGGTACGGTATATATTTTAATTTTGTGAGGTTTTTAACCGCTGATCTGAAGAAAAAAGGACCCGACAGCTCTCGAGCTTCCGATTTCATAGTTGGCCCAATTTCGATCTGCTAGGTTCGATTTATTTTTCAAAGTCTAGGACGAGCGAGGAGGATCATTATACAAGATTAGTCCGGTCGTATATTTATGGTGGACTATCATTCTTCGCTCCGTCGTAATGATGAAAAACCCTCAGTAAATAGAGGCGGGCGAGGCCGACGGTCGAGGAGCCTCCCACTCGAGTAATGTTCCAAGTTTTCCTACCGAGGAGAGGAAAATTTTGCGCATTGTTCAAAATTCATGAATGTTTAATTGTTCGCGCCGGTGTCTGTTCTACGGCCCGGATGTCACGTCATAGCGGTGGCGTCTTGAGGATCACCGCGAAATATTATACGTCCCTCCACCGAAACGGAACTGAAATATTTTTAATACCGAGCTTGTAATTTATTTTCATGATTGTTAGCGTAAATGTTATCTCTCGAAAATACGAACGACGCGAGTGAATATTCAATATGAATACCCTGCTCCTCAGTCCGTATGTATTGTAAGGTCGAAAATTTCATTTCCCGAATTTAAAGTCGACTGGCATCTCCAGTAAATCAGAATTCAATTGTTTCGTTCTTGCACAATATGTCGAGAATGTTAAAATTGAATTCCTATACACTGAAACCTATTTTGTTCCCCGAACACAGTTTTTCATTCACCCTCGAATAACGTTATGTTATTAACTGTATACTTAGTGGAATGGGACATACAGAACACAGATCGGAAGCTTCTTCCTTGGATCAATTAGATAATTATTTTTCCTGCATAACGATGTGGTGACAACCAGCGGGTATCGGTATTGAAGAAAGATAAATATTCCGGTATATTTTCTGTACCTTACCAACGCAGTGCGTATACCGATTGTTCTCTAGTGAAAGGCGGCATTGGAAATTCCACCACCCGGGAACGGTTTAAAGTAAACTTGGGTTGTTTGCATTTAATCAACTTGGGAATTCTTCCGTCAGCCGTCGACGGCCTCTGACGGCGTCTGAGGGCGAAGCATCGGGGACGTGGCATTTATTCGCTCGGGGCCGGCCTGCTTTTATTTTGCAGTTTACGCGCAACGGAAAAAAAGAGGAATTATAAACGGGTGAATATAGCATTCCACTTAAAAAAGGCGAATGGGGAGGGAACTGGAGAGGGGGAGGAGATTTTGCATGTTGCATGTCGTTGGGTTGTCTGTCTGTCGGGGGCTGTTCCACTCGACTTGGCTTATCTATTTCACGCCTGTTGCCCCCTCAATTACCCCATTTTAGAGAGGACACTTTCTCGCTAGAACGCTCGACGTTTTTCCAAACTAATCCCCGTTATCATTTTTTTTTCTACCGACGAACCTCGATTAAAAATAAATTTCAGACTAATTGTTAGTTAGAACCGTAATTTAAAATTATATTATTCCTATAATATTTATTCAATATACGCAATATTCCAACAATATGGGAACGGATCTGCGCGTGTAGTTATCAGTTAGGTCGAAATGGGTCCCTCAGACCATAACCTGTCTACCTAGGGGCAGAATAGAGGACTGGTGGTTTAGATATACTGCGGGAGTTTTCGTTGCATAAGTACTTCTTAATTATTTTGACGGTAAAATAAGCATTTTCTGGAATAAAAAATTTAGAACACTGTACATAATAAATAAAATTAGAGTGTAGCAAATGTTTTTTGCTCTAAAACTCTGGGAAGTGGGGTTTATAAAACCTTATTAAAATATTTATAAATTGTAAAATAAATTTAAGGTGGCTACTTGGCGGATTTTCGCCTCGAAATATTTCTAGAATACAATATCCAGTTCAGTTATTTTCATGTTTGATTTTATTTCTGCCGGAAGATAATTTCTTGACTTTGTTGTTACCGCTAATTATTCGTATAACAAGTTGAAAGTCGGAGTGGGTGTGTTGTTGGCTGAATCTTCGGAAAGGAAACATCCTTGTTAATGTTTCCGTTCGGGTTTGACACGGTTGTAAGTCAAACGGGCGTCGGTTCCCTTTTCTCCTTTCAAGAGAAGGGCCGTGTACCGGGCTCCTCCCTCCTACTGTGCGGGTCTCGTCCTCTTTTCAGGACGCGACGAGCCCCCCGGGCACTAAATCCGCTACCTCGTCTCTCTTCCGCAGAGGTTTTTCGATCAAAGCCCCAGATCAAAACACCCCCACCCACTCACTCACTCATCCCGCTTTAGTCCCGTATAACATGATTTCGGCGATAACTTAAACAGGAATAACGATCGTATTTCTTAGGACAAATAGTTGGCGCCTCGTTACACGGTGTATGTCATGAAGTCTGAAACCATAAATATTATCGATTGCTTTTAAAGTAGCAATGAACAAAAACAGTCATAGTTGCAAATTAATTACAAAAAAGTCTCATGATATACTGGTTTCCCTTGATGAATTCACTGCGTGGTGAAGAAATTATAATTAAGAATTTTTTGTTGCCTAATAATTAAAAGAAAACAAATGACTTTTTCCCGAACTACAAGTTAATGATTCCTATCCTTAATCGAACGGGCAATATTTCAAGGAAAGTGACGTGAGTAACTGCAGTGAAAACTTTTGTTCGACGCCATATTATTGATTTGTAAAATGGCAGTTAATGCGCTATTACGAACTTTATACCGCTACTTTATGGCTATTAATTAATACCCTAGTATGCGCTGAGTCGGCAAACCAAACTCAATTAATAAAATTAATAATGAAAACAACCTGTTTAGGATAGAATTCTACGCGCGTACGCTATCGCGCTGTATGCGTGTGTCGTGCCTGTGTTTACTTTTTTCCCGGTTTTTGTTTTATTAAAATTACACCATACTGTGTTTACACAGAGGGGATAATTAATGGGGTTTATTACAGGATGACGATAGCGGCGGCCGCTGGGACTGTGGGGATCGGTTGTGGATGGGGCCAATATTTGTTCAATTAATGAACTGTGTGTGGGCATTAAATTAACTCCGGCCCGGATTTATTTATCTTTTAAATTAAACCTCGCGTTTTCGATCCTTTTCCAAATGATAATTTAAACATTCAAGCAACGTGCGAATGCAAGCACACATCCGTGACAACGCATTTATGGTATTCCGGTTTTGGATAGACATAGAAATTCATTCGGGATGTTTTGCGCTCCCTCCTTTATCTGTGAATTTCACAATATTTTTGACCCAATTATATTCGCTAAAATGTGAGCTTACTAGCGATTACAAGTTAACAATGTAGAATATTTCTTGTAATTACAAGATGTTCCGTATTATTCAATTTGTTCGTTCATTTATTTATTTAGCTTGTTTTCGGGAACGAGCCCGTACAAGCGGGGGTCGGCTCCGTGGAATTAATTTTCCAATAATTTGTTCAAGAAGGCCAAGATTTTCAAATCGACTTTCAAAGTTGCGTACCTCTTTTTCTGTTTACCTCTAAAGAATGAGATACGGAATTTTACAATTAATTTTACAAATTCTCGGGCAGAGTTGGGGCGTTGTTATCGTTTAAACTTATCTTTGAAATTCTCGCCCGCCAGAAGTTTGAAACGTCTGGTTAAAGTTGAAGTTAAAATACAGTTAAATTCGTATCAATTGGTGTTGATGCTGATTGGTCGGTTGGAGTAGACTGGGCGGCTCGTTAGGTAAGGGGCGCGAATGGCTCTAGTTTGTTCCTAGTTGGGGGCTCAATCTCCTCTCCACTCAAAACAGTGTTATCTTCCTCGGTCGGCACCCATCAAAAGTTATTCTGAACTGTCGGTAACGCAAGAATTACAAAGTGTTCCTCAGTAGTTTCGGCAGAAATGGTTTGTCATTTTCTCCAATGACAGAAAGCAGTTTTCTTTTATTTCTATTTTCCTCCTGGATATTTTCTTATAGCATGTTCGGATACAATTTGTAAAGAATGTAAAGACAATTTCGAGTACAATTATATTCGAATACATTTAATTTTATTATATCTCACTTTCAGAATTAACAATTAATCAGTCCACATATTCAGGACAGGTTTGTCCTTTCCAGTTCAATGAGTATTCCGTAGTAGGTTGATGGAATGCGATACCATATTATCAATACACTTTGGAATTAATTAGTTCCAACAATTCTGAATATTTGGCGGTGGTCAATTCATCCCTGAATAACGTGGTGGCACCGCGTTATTAGTATGCACTGTTGACATGAATTGAAGCATTAGTTCCCTTATGAATCGAAACCTAATAATTGTTTTATTCATAATTGCTCTTTCTGTTTCCTGAGATATGATTATTTATCGATTTAGGATTAGAATTCACGAATTGAGTGAAAAATAAGATGTGTCAATACCGGTATACTTATTTATTACTACGTTTTTGTACATTTTCGAAAGAAAAAATTCGCTTCACCGATTACGAATGTTGGATATGGAGGCATTTTCAAGTTTTGATACTATTAAACCAGTCTAGCAGTAAACGGATAAATTCTTCTACAATGGAATCAGCTTCTGATTGGCTTTGTGCATTTGAGACCGGTCTAGCATAGGTTCAACTGTAAGACATATAGTATTTAATTATAAGTTAGATTTTGGTTTTATTAAACACTCCACAACTCAAGCTGTATTGGTATTTGACCTGCCCTTATCGACTTCTTAAATAAAATAATCGATTTGATTGTTTTCCATAATGTTTAAATCCAATTATTGGTAATCGACGACGCCCGTTGGAATCTGTATTTGTCCTCTGCAAATTTTGGAATTAATAGTGGTGACAAAAAAATATTCCCTAATTTGTTTCAAGTCCTAAATAAATTGGAAAATCTAATTGACTCTGGTCTTATCGTTTAATTCCGTTCAATGCTCAAGTCCCATTTCTTCGAGCTTCATTCAAAATTAGAGCCGCAGGCCAATTTTAGGCCCGCGCTCCTCGAATCTTACGCCCGGCTCGTTTTTCCACGTTCTTTTCTAGACAAATCGTGTGTCGGACTAGTCACCTGGGTGGTTAGACCATTCTATACTGTCGTCAAATTATTTTTACTTTTTCTTAATTCTTAAAATATTTTTTTCTACCGATTTAATTTGTTTATATTACAGATGGCTGAACGGCTATAATTATCGTAACTTGATGTTCTGGTTTCGAATCCCGGTCGCTGACCGAACTTTCTTTCGGTTCCTTTGTAAAACTACAATTATGCAGTATCATAATTGTTTTTTAGACACCAGCTGTTGAAATTGAATCTGCAATTTGATATTAGCTCTGTTTTTCAACAGCCTTTTCAAAGTATCTGTGCAGGAAGCTTTATTCCACCCGGTAAGATCCTGTAATTCTGTAGGGAAAACCTCGGGAAGCAAGCGTTGGAGATTCCTCTCGGTTTTAAAGAACACTTGACCGAGTTCCAGTAGAAAGGTATTCCCTTCCTGAATGTGGCTCCACTGGGTGTGGTTTGCTGCCGACGTTTCGTAATTCCTACCCGTTCTTTCATCATGGTCCGATTGAAGAGTTTGATCAGCTTCAGTTCCTCTATATAAGGCGGTGGGGTCGTTCTGTCTTGGAACTATCCACGCGTGATTAATTATAATTATCAAATTTATATCTAGTTAGGGCGCAGAGGAATGCCGCTGTCATTGACAGCCTACATGCATGACTACCTCACTAATTTTCTGAGGACAGTTACACACAATGCGGTTCTTAGTGGTACGATCTTTATAAGAAATGTTTTCGCGATATACATTTAATTAAATGCCTTCCTTTCAGTTATCCTTATAGTCCAATACTCGTTACATGTATGTGGATTCCGGTGACTCCCAAGTTAATTTTATTTTACGATATTTCGACGCTGGGCTGTAGGCCTGTACAACGGACACCGAAACTTTAATGTGTGCGTCCGAGAGAGGAGATATGTTAATAGAAAACACTTCGGAGTATCGGGCTCGCCGCTAGCATAATAACGGCCGGACATTTCATTATCATATCGTAAACGCGCTCGCTCCCACCGTTTCTCCCCGCGAGATTCCCCCCTCCGCAGCGTAACAATCCGTTGTGGAATTCCAGTTTCTCTCCGGCCCAACTACTTCCATTATTGTTTCTAGTAGTACTGTTGGCCCACGCAAATTTGAATTACAAACTATCCGACGTCTCTACGACTATACAGGGCGTATGCGCCTTTGTAGGAATCACTGGGCTCTGAACAGTCGCTGGTTCCAGTCTTTCGGAGTGGGAACTCGTAACGCGAAGGACGATTAGTTGCATGAAGTAAGTAATTACTTACTGAGGATTACCGGTAAGGTTCTCTAAAATAAATCCACTTTTCCTTTTTGGAATCCTTCGACTCCAAAGTCACAAACCGGTGTGCAATGCCATATTGAAACCGACGTGGACGTACGAAATAGAACTTATGGGGCTCCACCGAGACATCCGACGTTACTGAAATCCGGAGAATTCAACCAAAAATCCTTCGAACAGTCTTTAATGCTGCCCGGTATGTTTCATATCTTATAGCGTTCATCACGACCTCGATATACCGAAAGTTGACGAATTTATAATATCCCGGTTTCTAAAGTTTCATTCCTGTCTCACATATCATCCTATTTCACTCGTCGAATCCCTCTCCTCTGTAACCCCTCCATTAATTTGATTTGATAATATTCGATCGAAATATTACTATGTTCGATTGATCGCCTTCTTATTAGATCGGGCGCCCCGGTTACAATTTCTCTGGTCGGTCTCCAGGATTGCGTTAGCAATGAAACCGGGTACGGCCACCGTTGCCAATACAGTCCTGTCAATACTGCCGGTTAATAACGGGCCGGAAGCTTAGTATCAAATTGCAGACCAGTTTACTGACGGTCTAGTTTACTGGCCAAAGGCTATTTGGCGGTGGCAAACCGAAACCTGTCCAGCCGGTGGACCAGATAAGCGAATGCAGACGGATTATCGCAAGAATTATGGAATTCGCGACACTCGCGGATCCCCTACCGCAAATACCTCATTTACCCGACCAAACTGGGTAATTTATTGAATACTGGTGGAATTCAAATGTCGGTTTTTATTTGGCGATTTGAAACAGATGAACGCGGAGTTTCTTTAGTTCTTTAGGCGCTAGTTTATCGGTGCGAGTGCACCCGACGAACTTTAGTTAAGTACATTTCCACACCACCCTCAGGGGGCGCTAGTTCGGTCGGCGCCGTCTAAACAGTAGATACTAGACCGTCAAGACAACCGTTATGCGGGTCTGCATTAGAGCGCCGTAGTATCTTCTTCAATAAATTCGGTAGTTGGTTGCGACAGGGGTCTATCTTTGTTTTCTAGTCTGTTTGGGAATACTATTCTTCTTTTTAGATCATTAGTGTCAAGTGGTTTATCTCTTTTTGAATTATTAGGTGGTTTCAGGTGGTACTAACCTTAATTTAGTTAATTTTCTAGTTTATTATGCTATTGTTTTTGTTCTTGTTGCATGTATCCTGTATCCTCATCCATGCCCGTTTCTTAACATTCTTTTTCGTTGTGAAACGGACGTATTCAGGATTCAATTGACACAGGGTCGCATTTCTCGCATATCGCGGCTCCTCGTAATTGCTCGGCGGGTCTATATCGATTCCGCGGTGTTTGCAATAAGACATAGACTTAAGCCCATTAACAAACTCCCAGCCCCCCTCAACACAAAGAAGACAAACAACATCCCCCAAAAACACAATAACAAGACTCGTATATATACAGACGACAAACAGACAACCACCACAGTACAAGTGACAGTGACAGTGCAGTGAGCATGCCCAAAAAACATCCAAAGTGCTAAAAGTGGCCGCTACTGAAGATGGCGAGCAGCCGAAACAGATTTAGCAAAAGACTAAACCAGCGAGAGGAGACAGAAACACACGAAATCTACGGTACTTTCAGTTGAATTTTTATTGCGAAGACCGAACATTCATGGTTGATGCAATGCGGTCCGGTGGATTTAGGCGGACGGATGCCAACTTGTAAAGTTGCTTCCGCTATAAATTTCGATCCCTTGATAATCCTCCTCTAGCCCTTTCCTAAATTCGATTAAATCTGTTCGTCCATCCTCTGAAATGTTCGACCGGGCGTTAAAACGTTTAACGCCCTGTTTCTGTCTGTCCAGACTTAATTGCAACTCTCTGCGCCTTCCCACCAGATTCACTTTGGCAAATTAGCTCTGTCTACTCTGGACCCAATATTTCAGTTTATTTTTCAATCGTGGACCCCCTTTTATTGGAAATTCGTATGGGGTTATTCGAATACATTGAGTTATATTTTCCGTGCATTTAACTAACTTCGGGGTTCGGCGCCATCAAGTAACACGAATTTATGATACTTACCTTACTGGAAAGGTCTCTCATCAGACGCGACTTTGGATTTATATGAGTAACAAAAATTAAGTCATGTTTATTTCAATTGGATACGGGATTTACTGCAAGAGGTTTGATGAGTACTGTCTAGTGTCCTTTGATGACTTCTGTGTACTTATAAATGCCACTGAATTGATGAAACTCTACTTTGTAATCACGAATTTTACACGTTCCGATTATAACTCCATTCTCTTGCCTATTTGTGGGTAAAGGATCTTGATTAAAATATATTCATTCTCACTAATTATCCTGTTATATATCTTGCAGATAATAATTTAAGGATCTTGATTGTACTTGCAACTAGTTATATATAAGAACTTAATGAATTCCTTCCTCCATTGAAGGAATGTGTAATTTGTCCGGTTTGTCCCGTTTGGTCGAGTTAAAGGCTTATAATATTACGCGGCAGAGGAGTCCCATGTTACCCGAAGTTAATAATCCCGGTTTGATCTAATATCAGTTCTAATTAGTTTCTCATTGTGGCCTGGCGCGTGAGCGGACGCGCGCTTGTATGCGTGTGTGCGTGAAGCTCACTCGGCGAAGCCTACTCTACTTTGAGAAAGCGTCTTCAAACTCCCGTACTCGCGGCGTGGGTGAGGGGGGTCGTGAGTTTATTAATAAACTTAAACCGCCACCAGAATTTAATGAACCCTCCAAAGGTTGTTCGCCCTCGTGATGTGATATTTCCCCGCATGTCATATTCTACACAGGAATTATTCATGCTGCGCTTTAATCTCCCAATTGGCGCGGTCGCCTCATCACCGATCGGTTATACGCGTTTATTTCTCTCTTCCCTTTCATTAACATCCTCTTCACCGAGTGTGACATTAAACTGAAAATATATTAATACATCTAAAAAAATTGTGGATTTACAATTTACTTTATTAGAAATAGTACCTTATATATTATCGTCGCAAACAAAAATTATATAAAATATCTTAGACCACTATATATTCATACCGCACTATTATTTACATCTTTTGTATTATTAATATAACTGTGAGGATATATTGATAATATCGTATTATAATAATTTAAAAAGCATAATTTCTGTGCTCCTGTTATTTTGTTCTGAGACAAACGGCAATGGTACCTGAGTAGTATTGCAAACAATATTCAGTATCTAAACAGATCGGTTGAATGATTCGTTATGTCGTTCGTTAAAGGGCAAGTAGTGTTTGGCTCCGGGCGGCGATAGCCTATACCTTTTGCTAGTGCGACGGGTGCATCAATTGAGTTAAGTGCAGGGCCGACGGTGGAGTGCACTACACGGGGGGGTCACCGGGATTGTGCTGAATAATTCGCCTCTGGAGCTGTGGACGAAATACAGTGTCTGTGGGGGTTGAAGGAGGGGGGGGACACTCATCGATAATGCACCGCCGGTTCCCTACACCAACCCGCCCCCGCCCCGCCCCCGCCCATTTATCACCCCGTTTTTGTCGGGGCCGACAACTTCCCTTTACGCCTCCTCCTCCCGGACCCCCCTCCCTCCACCTCATTAATGGCCCCACTCGATTAATGCACTTGTTTTTCCAAGTCCTCCCCAATACGGTTCGACCCGAATATTGCTCGATGTGCGGAAAAACAGTCTCGAAAAAAGCTCATTTCCGATAAACCGGCTGCTGGCAGACTATCGAAGGTTTTCCTTTCGTATATTCATTTCACTACCGGCTGTTTGTTAAAACGTAACCGTCCTATAACAAGGATTATACAAATTATAACGGCGTATAATTCACCTTGCTAGCTTCCTCGAGTTTATCGAGTTTGATTAATCAGTTGCAAATTCCGATTGATGGAAAATCCTCCAACGGAACTCGAACCCCGGATTGTCGGGCTAGTTATCGAGTGGAAAGTTATAATTCAGTTCCTAGTTGTGGCTTTTTATTAATTAATTAAACCTTTTATTAATTAAAATTAATATAAATAGTGTTACGTTGAAGACAGCAAGTTGTATTCGGTTTGAAATCGCATTCATAAAGAGGAAGACGGCGGCATTGTTCTCTGTACCGTTTTGTGTACCGGATATAAATCTATTTTGAGAACAAACATGTCGATAACTCTCAATTACCTGACTTCAGCATAAAGTTTCGGCCGAAGAAAACAACGCGGTTCGATGTAGAGAGTGTTTTCGAGTGCGAATCAGAGAAAAGAGAAAAAACAAAACCGTAGTGTTGGGGGGGGCGGGAATTTACGATCGTTTCCTTGGAAAATTGAAAAATATTTGCGCCGAGTTTCGATGCGCCCTTCTCTCATATCGGACAGACGGAATTCAAAGGTAGGGCCAACTACTTACTGCAACTATTTTTTGTGAGGGTGGACCGTCTACTAGGGGGTTTTTGGTTGGAGGGCAGTATAACTGCGTCGGTCTCCAGTTTTGGGGTAGGACAAAGTTTTTCAATTTTCACCCGTGTTCCCCACCCGCCCGTAGTGTCGGGCCGTGGGGCTCCCACGTACCTCTCATAACTCCACGCTTCCACCTCCCCCCAACCCCTTCTGACAGGCTCAAGAAACCTTATATGGGCGCATCGTCGATGAGTTCCGATCATCTTTTAGACCCCGAAAGCGGGGCCTACATTCTAATGGCGCCCAGCTTGCATATCCCGCAACACACTTCTCTCACTTTGGCTAACAGAATTAGGCGATTACAAAATCCTCTGAAGTGTATTATAAAAATTGGAAATGGCTCCGAGTGCAATTTGTAGAAACCGTTCTTAAGTTATTTTCTGAATGTTGTCTGAATTTTTTGACATTTGTTTCGTGTCCGAAGGAACAATAAAACCTTATAAATATATAGATATTGTTGGTAGGTTCAGGAAGACGATTTGGGGTGGTCTGTAACGCGACAGTAATTTTTCCAGGATGTCGAAGATAATTCACGCCAAATTTGGTACGGACACATGGAACGGTACAGGACCGATTATATGACAAGCCGTGTGTACGTATATGGTAGCATGAACTTGGTAAATAATTGACTCCTTGGCGGCCAATCGGACTGAACGAGTCGAACATCTGCCTGGCTTTTAGGAGTGTCGGACCGGGAGAGGGCCAATGATCCCTAGGGAATGTGATCGGGGTGAAATTGAAGTGGGGACGGTGTGATTCCTATTCAAAGTCTTTAAAGTGTATAGCAGGCGGATAGATTGGGGCCGCCAGATTCCTGTACCTCTCCCCGGTACTCCCCGCAGGTAAATTACGACGGTCATTCCCTTTTTCAATAACCGAACGTAATTAACCCTCCCGCTCCTCCCGACCCTAGTTCGGCACAACTATTTAACCGACCCCTCCCGAATTCCCTCCTTTATTTTTTCTTCTGTCCGAACGTGTTTACTTGTTTTATCTTTTACTTTAATTAAGGAAAGGGGCGACTCTAGGGGGGGAGGGAGACGGCAGGAGTGAACGTATAAAGTGTCGATACCAGCGTCCCATCTCATTAAACCCGAGAGTTCAACCGGCCCTACTCTCGTACTTTTCTTCCACCCATCCGTTTTCTTTCGTATATATTCCCGTCCATATGTTAAAAGTAATTAAATTCGTTGGGTACTATCGATTTTCGTTCCACGTGTAACAAGTTGTCGAGGATGCTCAACGTTTAGGTTGTGTTAAAACCACCGGTTGTTCTCGTTAGTTGCAATTTCTCACACTTTACAGCGTATGAAACTACACACTTTTTTATGCGGAAAAAATGCCAGAATGTGTTGTCTCCTTCTCGCAGTCGTAATGCACGAAGGTTATCTCATAATTGACCGCTTTCATTTACGTCTTTAAAGGACATAAGAATAAATTAACTTTGTTTCAACAAAATCTTGTACTTTGTTCCTATCAGTGTAATACCTAATTCGATTTAAGTGTAGCCTAACTTGTAAAGAGCTTATATTACTTATTGAGGTTTAGTGCTTATTGAAGTTGTATAATGTCCAGCTATAAAAGACACTCTTTGGGAGGAGCAAATTGATGAAATCTTAACGGCGGATATCAAATCTGGTCGGTTATCGGGAAATCTCTGAATTTTCCGGCATCGTGAAATATTATTTTTCTCCCCGCGCCGTTACTTGCGATAAGCCGATGCCGCTATATACTACAGCCCGTTGTCGTTCCATAATTAACTTCCTGTTATCTTTCGAACTTGGGCCTTTTATTTTGCCCCCTTTAATAGACTCCCTTATCCACAAAGAATGGTTTTGTGCTTGATCCGCCAGAATTATTTCTGTTTCCGACGTCTCTCCTTATCGCCTCGTCTATTCCCCCCATCCCGCCATAACCTCATATCCTGCGATGCTTCACCTCTCGACTGATACAATCCCAAGTGCAATTAACGTTTTGAATTGGTTTCCTGTGCGCTTAATAACCTTCTGTAATCTTCTTATATCTATTTTCAGAAGGGTTATCGGCACATATTTTTTTCGTTAATTTTCTGCAGGCACATAAGTTATCCTCGATTGGTTAGTAAGGTTTCATAATCAGCTGGTTTATTAATCACACATAATGATTTTTTAATTAATTTTTTGTTTATAAAATATCGTTGAAACCCCTCTAGGCGCTAATAGAAATGTTTATTCGTTTGTATTGGGAGCCTTAAATATAGGGCTCTATTCGAATCCGAAACATTGTTTAAAGCATTGTTCTCAGCAATCAGACAAGAATGGCACTACGCGTGCAGACTGTCCTCCCAGAGGATGAACGAGTCTATTATGTCATACTTAAGATATGTAGATTATAAAATTATTTTAATAAGATGATAAAAATAATGGGAGAAAAATCCTGTATAACTAATTTTCCAAGTTCCTGCGTTCTGTTCCATCCGGCTATTAATATTCAACAGATGAAGTTTAAGGGCGATTAAAGGAATTATTCCCTTGTAGCGAGAAAACTCGGGGATGTAAAATTGGGCCATTGTGAAAATTGTTTCCAACCATCATAAAGCGTTTTATTGCCGCGAAAGTAATAAAACAATTATTAAAACTGGCAGAAGAGGAACGTCGAACGTAAAATCTCCCTTATAAAGATCCGGTGTAATTAATCGGTTGTATTACTCTTGGTGGAACGTACCTAGCCCTGTTTGACCATTCGGAATTTTCCGTCATAAAGTTGTTTTAGGCTATTTTTATCGTTACGCTTTATTGCTAAATAGTGTAAACTGTAATCTCTCGGAAATATTTATTGACAACCTAATTGAAGTAAGGGAAACCTATTATCTCCTGATGACAGAAACGGTTAATGTCCGAACGACTTTTCTACCCTGCAAATTTCCCGCTGTAAACTCAGATTTTTATGTTGAAATAAAATATTTATTTCGGCTATTTCCGATAATGGAAGTCATAACACACTAAATAAGTTGGGTAATATGGCCGTAAATAATCAGTTTTGGCTTCGTTTATATAAGGGCTGTTTTTGACATGAGCCAGTTCAGAAAGTAAACCCTACCCCTGTTTGGTTAAAGGATTTTGTTTCGGATGATGAATTCCATTTAAAATTATATCCGAGTCGTTACATGCTTTTGTATTGTATAATTATAGCAGTTCGTGCTGCACAGGCTTAATTTTTATTAATCGAATTCTCCTTTTGTATATTTATTCTTCGGGAATTTGCCTAATACGTTTTTGAAAACGAAAATTTCCATGATCTTTTATAAAGCGGGCTATGAATAGTAACTACCTCTCTCGGATGAATAGCTCAATGAAGATGCTTGTGATTTATTATGCGACCTTTAACTCGAAACTCATTAACTCCAAGATCTTCCCTTTTCTGCCCGCCCTTCCAATAAATATGTAGCTATTAACTCTCCTCTCGCTGTGTGTGCTCTGAAAGTAGAAGTTTTCGGTTGAATGGCTTTATGTCCATGAGTTGGACGAAGCGGGGGGAGATGGCGCTCAACCTACTCCCTTATCTCGTAATGGGGCCTCAATTTATGTTCACATTAATTGAAGTAACACCGTGCCAGCCAGAAACTCCGTTCGCCAGATCCCATTTTTACCCGTTAGCGTCTTTTCTCTAGCCTATATACCTCTTTTCGGCCGCTGATACCTGGAACGCACACGTGGAAACTCCGATAAACGATCGAGTTACCCTTTTCAATCGAGCCCTTACTTTCTTATTGGTCATTCTATACTCCTCCTAGCGATGTTTAGGATAATTTTGTGTTAATGCTGTCCGGGCCTATGAAAAGATAATATATATCCGCGACGGTTCGGACCATCGCTAGTGTGGTAATTCTGCCGTCTATTTGGCCTTATAGTCAATTTAAGTTTCTCACCATTGCCAGTAGGGAATCACCATTCCGATTTAGAGAATTTTGTCTACACAGCTATAGTAAATATCCCATAATTCCAGACTTATTAGTAATTGAGGAATCATTTTACTTTCGTCCTCGTAATACTTATAAGACAAATTAATTTTGTATTTAGATGTTACGTCGTTCACCTTCCAATTTAGGCCTGCGACGGCTATTCTTACGACCTCCGACTAAATATATATTTTATGTCCGTTCCGCTTTATACAAAATAAGTATTTCAGCAGTTGAACTTACCTCTTGACTGAGGAAATTTTGTACAACA
This sequence comes from Lethocerus indicus, assembly GCA_019843655.1. Classification (NCBI taxonomy): domain Eukaryota; kingdom Metazoa; phylum Arthropoda; class Insecta; order Hemiptera; family Belostomatidae; genus Lethocerus; species Lethocerus indicus. Next base: position 3,849,726 of record JACDQD010000007.1, on the reverse strand, counting down.
GCGATTTTCCTGCGAGTTGCAAGTACCGAGTTAAGTGCGCGGACGTCTAGGAGGAGTTTTTGCGGACCTTGGCTCCTCTGGGGGCCACTTGAGCGGTTCGAACCCTCCCCCCCTATTTCCCCTCGTTTGGTACCTAGTCCCAAGTACATTTAATAAACAAAATTGCGAAGTTCCGAGCAAAACGAGTTTGCATCGTTGCCTGCCCGAGCTCGTTTCCAGGGGGAAACTTTTAAACGAGGGCGGGGGGCAGTTCCCCAAGTCCCGGTTTATTGAATGTCACTTCCGGGCTTTTCTCATTTCCTTCGCGTATTTTTCTCCACACCTGAAAGTGGCACTTAGAATTCATTTCTGCCCGGGAAAATATGCTGCCGGTGGTGGGCGGGGGGAGGGTTTAAAAGCGGACGTGTCTGATCAAAATCTTATTTTCATTCAACGGCGGTACCCGATACATTATTTTTATTATATTCGCGCTCTCAATTCAGTACGCTACTTTAAGTATTCTGTAAAACAAAATTATATCACGTGCCATTTTCCCTGTCGACTGCTCCCTTCGGGCGAACTCCAATAAACCAATGAACACGACGCAGATTCGACTGATTGCAAAAAATATGAAACAGAAATTTTAGGAAATTTTTAAAATTCTAAACTTCATACGAGACATAAACGTAGGACATATACCTGGAGAATATGCAAAATTGCGCGGAAAATAAATGCAGTTTAAAAAATATAAATAAATAAGCACGAATAGTATTCTCCATACACGTTGTTAATATATAAAAACATGCTACCCTCGATATTCTAAACATATTTGAAGCTAGAGAATTTCTAATATCATTTCTATATGATAACTGTTCGCACTCTAGTTCTGAGAAGACTAAGTATTGAGATTCTAATTGTTAATGCTACAGAACAATTACACCGCCGATTAGGAACATTGTTAAAATTCACATAAGGGGAAAATGTGCTAGTAGCCGGGATCGAACCATAGAAGTGAGGCGTTGAATTCTAAAGAAGCGGTGAGAGAGCGTGTGCAAGGCCCAAGGCCCACTTTTCCGGACGAGTTCTTCCAATTTGAAGAAAAGACACTGGCTGTTGATCCCCACTTGTCGTCGGGACATTTGAGGTTAAAACCGGCGAAACGCACACTTTTCCGAGTCATCAACTTTAATTTCTTCCCGCCTCCCTCCCAGTTTCCGTTTTGTGAAATCGTATCAACTCCATTCTCTCTCCCTCCCTCCCTCTCTCTGGGTTATTTTTATCCCCCAGTGACTCAAATATTTATCAGTCAAACCCTGTATATATTCCGGAACTTTCTTGACCCCCACAGTTGTACGCTCTAAGATAAGGTTTCCAATACGTAGTTCCCATTCTTCTGTAGTGTAGTACAAAAAATGTACCGCTAACGACTAGTATCGGAATTATTGTCGTTATTTTTTGTTTTGCAGCCGAAAAAAATTATTTCAATTCTGGGAATTTAAAAATTGTTTTACAATAATCACTTTTGGAGCGCCTACACTATTAGGCAATTGGATAACTTTTGTTTAACACTCAACGTACTATTATTGAAATAAAAAATAAAAATGTAACCCTTAATTGTCCGATATCAATTAATTTCTGACTCCGCCCCCTTTAATAAAACTAACGAAATATAAAAATTCAGTACCGTGAGGCTCTCTAGCCCAGGCTCCGGCCGTTGCCGCGGGGGGAAAACTTTAAAGGGTCGGCAGTTTAGGGGTGGGTCTGTAGGCTCTCGACGGGAAGGGTTTGGTAAGGGGGTGAGGGGGTAGGGAGGGGGAGGGTGTAGCTTCTAACGACTTGGATCAAAGTGGTGGTGACCCATTGTGTGCGCTCGGGGGGCGGCAATAATCCGCACGGCTTGGAAACACCTGGCGCCTCAGGAACGCCGCCTCAGGGACGGACGTTACGAAATATGGGCCTACTACCGCCGTTCATACCTGTCTCCCCTTAACGTTTAATGGGTCCTCAAAACGTGGCCGAATTCCGGTTTTGGGGGTGGAAAGCGGGGGCGCCGGGTGGAAGGGGGAAACTAGACCCGTGGGGCAATTGGCTTTCGGGACCTTTGTAGGTGTTGAACAGATGCCTTCTGTTGTCGGATCACCTAGCTGTAAAATTATTGTGCGCGAATTATTGTTTGAATATTGTTTCACCATTTGCGTTTAATCTAAAGGAGGTAAGACTAAAATATAGAATTATACAGTAAATTATAGGAGTTATTATATTGTTGATAAAGCGAAATATCATTTTATTTATATTTTCATTTTGATTAAGTGAAAACCCTTGAGTAAACTACACCGATTACTGTATTGCAAATTTTAAATGAACGTTACGATTGCTAAATAATTTCAAATTGTTCACTCACAACGATTCCGTGACATGAATTGTGTGTTTCACGTGTGGGAACCGTGTTGAGAGTTGTTTTCGCATGAATGATCGAACACGTAGGGTTAGTGTCGAATAACCCTGTCCATAATTAGCTCTATTTATGGTTCGTAATTTATGTACCCCGATGACCCCCCTGTAGCAACCCCTGCCGTGCGCCATCTGGTGCCACGAAATTAGGCAAAGGGTGAAAGTAAACCCCGTTCTTTATACATATTAAAGGGACCCTCCCCCCTACCTTTTGGCGACACTAGAATTCCGATAAAATGGTGTGTACAGGGGAATTTTGTACAGAGTAACGAATAAATCTGTCGCAGTGTTGTATATAAGATAAATATGGCTGTGCTGTGTGTGAAAAATTTCCAATTCAATAGTGGTGTAACAGATTTTCTGTAACAACGTCAATTAAATATTTCTCTCCGTAAATGGCATCGATACATTTATAGAAGTTTCTCCGAACGCTATCTGTTCAGGGATCGATGAAGTCCGAATCAAGCGGATAGCCCGTGAATTATACCAGGCGGGCCGGGTATTCTAAATGGTACTCTAAAGGATATTAAAAATGAAATTGGGGAATGAATCAAGCAAGTGGGGTGGGTCGCGGGCATTTGGAAACAGGTGAGGGTGTTGTGGGTGGGCCGCCCGCCCTTCGGGTTTATGCCGCCGAAACCGGGAAATTCATATTAACCTGGCTGGCGGGAGCGAGTAGAGCGGTAGGGTCGTAATGTAAAGCGCTTAATAAATATAATGTATTAATCTGTAGTATGCGCCCGACATTGTAATCTGGGTACGGCCACGTGCTGCTCCAACCCTCCAGCCAGGTTAATTATCGTACACGGTATACAAAGTTGCCCCTCTCCGGGTTAACTTCCCGCTACTTAATCCCATCCCGTAAACTGGCTACTTCTCAGCGTTCTATTTAACAGCCAGTATGATATTTGCTCTCTTTACCGGGTGCAGTACAGTTTATACAGTCGCATTTAAACTAATAACGCAGTTCCGTTCTTCTATATAACGTGATACGGGATTACGGTAATAAGTACTGTATTTCACTCTGTCGGATATTCACAATAGCGGTACTCGCCGAAATTATAAGGTTAGTTAGTTAATAGGCCATTGAAATGTAACCCGCCTGATATTTGTTACATATAACGGCTTGTAGCCTTTGAAAAGAGACAGCTTGCGTTCCGTTGAGACACTAAGCTCTAAATCCGTTGATCATAAATCTCCCTTAAGCATGCGAAACTCTGCTCCACAAGGGGACGTTAACAAAAGAAATCGCAAGGGGATCACGGAGGTAGTACCTCCAAGACAGGTTTCGCTGCACGAGTTTTTTTAGTTCATCCCCTCGTCTGGGTCATGAGGAACAAATTAAGGTCTGGAATTGTTCCTCTGTTGCATTCCTCCCTCGAATTTTCTTTTAGAATCTTTTCCTCTTGTTCGCGTTGCCTCCTGACGGTGTGCCAAACCTCGCAGGGGGAAATCTTAGTCCACTTGCCCACGAGTGCATCGTTGAGAAAGAAAAACCCTTGCTGCGAATTGTCCGCGGGCTGAAAAGTGTTACCGTAGGAGCATCTGGGGCTCAAAGGGCGTTCTTCCAGAGGTCTCTTCTGGGTTCATCACAGGTCGGACAGTTCCGGAGAACGTGCTCCTATTTAAAAATGCCCGTTTTAAGAAGACCGAGGGTCGTGCTCTATAGCTCCACGTTAATGGTACCTTGGCCTCATTGAAGCAGAGTGCCTTTACTGTAAAAGAAAGTCAACATGACCTCTCCTGTTGGCGGTGCATCATTTTTTCTCTTTGGAAGACGATGCATGTTATACCATTGCCTACTGATTTTCTTAGTCTCCGGTCGGTAGCGACGACAACGAGTCTGAGCTGCAACAGTTTCGAACGATAAGCTAGCCTTTTCCTGTGTTATCGTTGATCAACATAATAAAATACACACATACGATCTGCCCTCATAATTTTATGTTTAGTCCTTTGTTTGTAGTGTATCGTAATTACTTAGGTAAAATTCTTACGGTAACTGAACAGCAATTCCATAATACGATTCAATAAACGCGTTATATAATGTTCCTCTCGGACATCGGTAATCAATTTTCACCTAGCCTATAAGTGAAATTCCGCGAGGCCTGAGCAGGACAGCGCCTATTACTCGTACCGGGTCCTTTTATTTATTTATTCAAATAAATATCGCCCCTCGGACTTCTATATAAAGAAAAAGGGCTTGAGATGCTAATGGATGTGACGTTAATGATTAGGGTAAAATCGATTTCTTATTTAAATGAGTATTTACCCAAACTCCTATTACCAGGCTATTACAGACCGCATCTAACAGCAAAAAGTCTTCATTGAAGATTTTATCCCTACACAAAAGTCCTTTTATCGCTTACAATTTTAAAATTGAAGAATATTCTAAAAACTGCTGCTTGATATTTTCATATTTGTCACATGTATGATAGTTCAGACCTTCATAACTTTTCATGTATTGAATTGGTATCTATATTTCTAGTACGCAATTTTCGGAAAGATGTGACGTAGTCGAAAATATTGCGTCTACGAGCTCACAAAAATTGAGGTCTTTGTTATACGAGTTCCTCCCATTATTAAACCGGTCCAATTTAATTCTACTCATCTGCATGTATAAATAATGCGGTACTTTTACACATCTCCTTTGCGAGGCCGCTTCTATCGATTAGTATTCAAATGAGGACGTGCCGGCCAGACTGTTTAATGGGCTGGTGGCCGATAAAGGGAGGGCCGCGGGGGGGTACGTCGTGGGCATCCACGATGAGCGTGCCCCTGCCAGCCGAGCATTCTCGTCCCATCTTCAGTACTCTCATTTTATGCTTATCGACCGGTCTATTTTTTTTCGGGTGACGAAACTAGGGAAAAATAGGTTGAATAGACGATTGACAACGGAGAAAACTGCAGGTTTTTTATTTTATAATTTGCGTTGCACAAACCAACTCCTGTAATATAGGTCACCAACAAAATATTGTGTAACAGGGTGCCGCAGTAGAGTGACTCTATATAGCTATCTTTGTATTTTATTGGTAACTTATTTTATTAGGCCTTTTGTTAAAATGTTTTCCGCTTTCCTTTCCTTTTCTTTATAGTTGGACATTTCGCTCATAATTACAAAATTTCAATTATTATTAGAAAACCCGAATTTTTCATTCAATTTCCTAAATTTCGTAAGAACCGTTTCCTAAATCTAAGTTTGCTGTCTAAAAGGCCGACACTGTCACATACGAGGTGGCGAGATACTCATACATAATGCAAACGGGTTCGGGGAAAATTGAATTGATAATTGAAAGTGAATTCAGTAGTTACCGGCGATTGGGGTTAAAATGAATAGCTAGCGCGGAGTAGACGCGTCGTCGCGTTCGACTTCCAATGGCCGATTGAATTCACCTTCAATAGCTGATTTCAAAGGAACACGGAATATTGACTTGGTCCATATAGGCGCTGAGTGAGAATTCATTCTTTTATTGTATAATAGGCCATTCGCTTCTTGCATTCGGTTACGAACTTTTTCAGTCGGTATATGTCAGGCCTATAAAAAGAGAATGGTAACTGTGGTGATTGATATAGTAGTAGTGAGAACAGTGAAAACATCAGTGATGCTTAATGACAAGAATGAGTTGACTGTGAAGATAAAAATTAGTTCAGAGCAATACGTTCACTAGAGGAGAGAATGAACTCAGAAAAAGTAGACATATCATAATTGATTTACACTAATGTCTCCGTCTGTATCTTGTAACAATCGCAATAGTGTCGACCGTCACAGTCTTTAATGGTGGTACCGTTTTCCGTGAGCTGGAAAAACCCCGAAAAAAAGGAGGCCCTAAGAGTGGGTTGGGAATCGGTGGGAATGAGAGGAAGGAAAGGAGAATGAAGAGGACGCCCTTTTTAATTAAAACTTCTTCACTCTTGAGTGAGAACCGGGGGCCGGTGGGAGGAAACCGAATTCAAATTAAATTAGGAAGCCACGTCGGCATCGTGGCTTTTCCCCACTGTTGGAAAACACCCGTCCCCAGACGGAGCTCGGTGGAAAGCAAGCACAGGTCCGCATTCTCGTCGATTGAAAGGTCAACAACTGACATTGGATAATTTTTAATGCCCCACGTGCTTAACAAACATGTATTACTCGGACCCCTTTACAATGGCGGTATGAGTTTTTCAATTTTTAGATTTAGTAGTAAACAGACATTATTGAATCAAATTTGGTTCGGGTTTTCGTTTGTGTTTCAATACAGCGTTTTTTCTTTTTTATTCTGTGTAATGTCTAAAATATATTTTACCCAATACGTTAATTTACTTAATGTCAGTTTTCCGATGAACTATTGATGGTTAACGGTTTGAGATAATAGAGGTCTGTAAATTAACGATAGGAAACATGCAAAGGAATATTAATTTTTTGTAGATTTTTTGCACTTTCTGTTCAATGTTAGCAGTTTACGAACAGGATCTGAATCAATTCAGAATAAGATTGTATGTATTAAAAATGAAATATTTATGGCGTAGGTCTTACAGTTGTAAGATGGCTTAACCTTCCATTATGTTTTTCCGGAAAGCTAGATTTTCTGACATACATAGAGTTTACTTTTACCTGCAAATGTATTATATAATGTAATGAATGTAATTGTTCATCCGAACAATGCGCCTAAACGAAAAGACGATATAACTTGTCCGATTATAGAACATAAACCTCTTCTTCTCGCAGTAATATAAATCTCATTATCCGTTTGGGGAGTTCTGTGAGGAAGTAAAGTCGCATCAGAGGTCGGAAAAATAAAAAGGAAACGGCGAGTCTTACGTCTGTTACCTTTGCCGCGGCCTAAAGGGATAAGCCCTAATGAAGTTGAACATCTCACTCAGGGATTCACGAGCGGGGGTTTTTCTCCCCCTTTCTCTCTGTACTTCTCAGGCTTTTCATGGCCGACGTGACAAGAAAAAGGGCATATTTATTTATGCGCCCGGAGGAATAAAGTAACAAAGTTGGGGGCCAAGGACTGGAAAGGAGTGGTTTAGGGGAGAGGCAGAATGAGAAACCAGAAATGGCTGCAAAAGAAATTACAGTTAATGAACTTCTCCAGTTCTTTGGGGACTCTTTAGGACGTCACCGATGTATTGTCTCCGTAACTGAACTTTTTCTTCGCTTAAGCCCGTGATTTATAGTCGAGCTGTGATCGAATAAATACTGATAAATGTCCACGGAAATAAATATAGCATCGAAAAAATATCCTCAAAATACCTCTAATGGCCTATCCATCAATAAGTATATTGTTCAAAAGCTAAGTTGTATACGTAGTAAAACTCTTGGTTGGTGCAGTTTTGGAAAAATGCGGTTCTAATTAATGCCCAACAAATTTTCGATACCATTCCTTGAAAGCTGCGGTATTTTGATTAGTGCGTCGTTTTTACTAAAAATGTAGTTTGAATCACTATTTTTAGTAGCTATATACTTTAATTATACAAGAATTATGCATGCATCGCAGTATATCTAGGTACATTTTGATACTTTTGGCACTTTGGATGTTTTTTGGGCATCCTCACTGCACTTGTACTGTGGTGTTTGTCGTTTCTGTATTATATATGTGTTTTGTTATTGTGTTTTTGGGGGATGTTGTTTGTCTTGACACTTGACACTAATGATCTAAAAAGAAGAATAGTATTCCCAAATACCGACTAGAAAACAAAGATAGACCCCTGTTGCATCCAACTACCGAATTTATTGAAGAAGATACTACGGCGCCCTAATGCAGACCCGCATAACAGAGTTGTCTTGACGGCCTAGTATCCATTGCTTAGACGGCGCCGACCGAACTAGCGCCCCCTGAGGGTGGTGTGGGAATGTACTTAACTAAAGGTCGTCGGGTGCACTTGCACCGATAAACTAGCGCCTAAAGAACTAAAGAACCTCCAGTAATAAAAAGGGCGTTATAAGGTCTCGGGAACTGTCTACTACTTCGGTGTATCGTGGAAAAAAAAATTTGAGGTTGAGAGCGGTCTCCTTCGGTTGTGGTCTGTCTTGGAGATATTGGGCTTTTACGAGCGCGTTTGTATGTATGTGTGTGTGTGTATGTTTGCAGGCGACGACGCGTCCAGACGAATTCCACTCCCAAGCCCCCTCCGACTTCCACCTCCGGGACTTTATTGATAATTCAGTCGGAGGCCATTCTCGTGCGGCCTGAGCTCGGGACTTTTGTCTTTTTTATTTTTTTTTGTTCACGTTTATGACAGCGAGCCGAGATTTATGCCGGGCCTTGGGGGGCAGTGCCCCCCCCTCCCTCCATTATTTATTGTATGCGAGACCGGGCCGTAGGAAATGCGGACGGTGGTGTCCTCCCCGTGACAAACAGGAATCGATTTTTCAACGCCACCTCAAAAGGCGGCCTCCTTTTGTTTGGGCGAGCCGATTCGGTCTGAACTTCTCCGACTCGAGAAGTTCATCCGGAACGAGAGCTTCTTGAAACAGTATTTAAGTTCACGGTTGAAAACCGATTGTATGATTTATTTGGACATTACCGCCCAACAGGGCGACAAACTCAGGCAGGAGTGTAAGTAAAGAAAGTGTGGACTCTTAAGTGAATAACCGGCCGAAATGGCAGTTTGAATGTGCTATGTTGACAGTCTAGCAATTCTAACGCCCGGTATACTGCCCCCAATATCTCATGTTAAGATACCCAGTACCCTTTACAGTGGTGTAAACTCAAGTGCTAAAGGTTTTGTAAATTTTATGAAGCGCCAGAAAGTGGAGTTGATCCTGTATCAAGATTTGTTTTAGTTCATTCTCTCGTCACATAACTGCCCGGATATATGATGAAAAAGAAGATATTTACTGTACCTAGAAATAGGATCGCAGGACAGAAAGTACTCCTCAAGTTTCATTCTATGCTGATATATTCTATTGTCCGATTGTAATTTTTACCGCTGTTTAAAATGACATCCATTTCTGAAAAAAATATGTTACCCGCGGATTTCATCCGAATTATAAAAATTAAACACGGCATCGAAACTAACTTTGAAAGGTTTTTGCCGAAAAATATATTCGAATAAAATGTACCGACGATAATGATTGAATAATTTTAACGGGGGAGATATCTTTTATTTAAACTGGAGCCGGCAAACTTTTACTTTTTGAGCAAACAATTCTCTTTCCGAGAAAGGCTGCTATCGTGATGAGAAAACTTCAGTTAATTTCACTAATTTAACCTGCGCAAAATTTTTCCAAAGAAGGACTTTTTTCTTTTTTATTTATTATTCAACCTTTATCGTTATAAGTACAATTGTGAAGGGTTATTTTATCGCTTGCTTCTCATTATAAAGAAGGCCGTCCGATGATGGCACTTTTCACTTTATATGTAATGAAAAATTAATATATCTTTCAGTCATTCACCGCTCATGAATATTGTCATTGGTCTTAGAATGATTTATATTTATAAACACGTAACGTATTATATAAAATAAAATAAGCGTTCTTTCACAGTTGTTCGACATCTAGGTTCACGGTTCAAACGATCAGTTGAAATATCTGGATACAGACCAAGTACTCTGGTTTTCAATTAGTCGATTCGGTGACCGGTCGAGGTCATAGTTTAATGTTCGGGCGGACCATAAATCAGGTCCGCTTTTCTGACGGTGCCCAAATACCAAGTGGGCCACCGAGCTGCCGTTATAAATCAAGTTTAGCCCCCTGGAGAGGGGCGAACATAGCCACCACTGGAGTCTCTACCCCGTTTGAATAAAGATTCGGCCGCCGCATCATCCCAAATTTAGCACCATTACCGCTTACCAATTTATTGGGGTCTAAACTTTGAAACTGTTTTCTGGAAGAACCTTAAAAAAACCAGAAACATCGTACCTGTGATCGTGTTCTTGATTCCTAAACGTTTTTCCTCTAGCGCGGTTTATTCTGTATTAATATTACGTAGGATAATTAAATCTTCGCAAAAAAAAACTACTTGACGAGAGAATTATAACTAAAATTGAATATAAAAAAAAATTGTATAAAACGGTCTTTATGTCTTGACGTATAAAATTTCGTATAAATTTGTTATATAGCTCAGTAAGAAATGAAAGGGAGATGCGGTAGAATAACCGTTGGTTGGTTTGGGCGTTGAGTGGGGGTTGGCTCGGGTTATCCCCGGGGAATAAATGCCGGATTCTGCGAAGCGAGTGAATTAGCGGCTTCCCGATTGTAATTCAGCGTAGGCCTCGTTTAATTTAAACCGCCGCATGGCTTATCCTCTGATCTCGTCTCGGCCATAAACGAATTCAAGCCGGGGCAAGGAATTAACTCCAATTTGGAATAGGAATAAGGAACTGCGCGCTCTCGCCCGGGGTAATTATTTGAGGCCTACTTCCCTCGCTCGGCGTTCCCGTGTTTTGTATTCCGCTTGAACGTTTTCAAAGAGTTATCTTATACTCTCTTTGTCGTTTGGCCGCGCCTCGGACCGAATTTTAACGGCGTTCGGCAGGAAATGTGACCCTGAGATAAATAGGAGTAACGCTAATAATAGTGAGGTATCTACCAATATCGGCTGTTCCAAAATTACACCCCTCAAATCCCTGTAGGAAAATTAAATCCTTGGAAGGATGTTATTCTTTTATTATTATATATTATTCTGTGTAAGTTACATTTAATGACGAATAACTGAGAGTCATTTGTCCCGATTATAGAGCTGAACAATTCTCATATCTTCGTTGAAATTGTATATATCCCTCGGCCTTTTTCTCCTCGGTTTCAATCTGAAAAAAAGAATCGTCTCGGTAAAAAGAACTTCTTTCGGGTAAAGTGGCTTACTTTCTTCTTTAGTCGGCGGGCTTGAAAAATCGCTAAGTTGGAATAGGAGATAAGCCCCACGGGGTCTGGTCTTGGTGGGGGGAGTGGGGGTTAAAGGAAGAAAACACCTTGGGAATGGCACCAATTGCATTTTAAATCAAGGTTACCGACACAATATCCTGCCACCTGTCCTCCGCCACCGCCTCCCCAATCTGAATAAAGTTGAGACTCCCACCAATGGGTTTTAGCCAATGCGCATTGCCCGGCAGTGTTCCATTGCTCTCGAAACTCGTCGCTTTACATTTAAATTAACGTCGGTCGGGAAGGTTTAAGCGCAAGATTCCACCGTCCCCGTGACTGTAGAACGTTTGGATTACCATGACACATTCCCGATTAAAGTACTTGATGGTATTTTAATGTATCTGTTATCTACTAAAGTGTTTAAGATGGGAAGAGGATTGTCATTTTCACGTCCTTTACGATTTTTGGCGCATTGCTAGACCATTTTCATCTTTGAATTTGTTAGTAAAATTACCTAAGAGTAATAAATTGGGTATTTAAAACTATCAGTTTGACAATAATTAATATAAAAATAAAGATTCGCATCCTAGATCATTAATCTGAGTTCATGTTATCCTAGTAGCTCTCATGGATAACAAACAAAAGAATAAAATAATATAAAAAATAATACTGATAGATAACGCTGCGAACCTAACTATCATTATTGTAGTTCACAGGCGTCGATTCGAGTAGAATTTCCTATGGTTCATTTCGAAATTGTTTTTCAGCGTTCGAGAAGTTATCGACTCGAGCGCCAACGCTGAGGACGAATGAGGGCGAATATTTTTGCGCTATTTTTCGGTTACTTTGTTTTCGCTCCGCGTCGAGATCGGAGATGAGCCGGCGTTTCCCAATTAACGGGAAGGGGAGAAAACGGTAGACGGAGTAGACTTATATATAGGCGGGGAGAATAGAGGAGATAAATTTATTTATGATCGTTGAGGCGTAATATCGTTTTTGGGCGGCGTCGGTTGGTGGGGCGGCGGTGGCTAGGCCGTGATTTAAATCTTTAATTTCCTTTGTGTCCCGGCCCTCTCTCGCTCGCTATCTGTGTACCGGGCTTTAAACAAAAGCTAAACCGTAGCGCGCCCATTTCACATGCGAGTTTCTCCGACGCGAATAATATCAGATGCCCGAACCGGTCTGAAGAGCGACCGTTTTTCAATATCCCGTACGCCCATTTCGAATGCGCTCTCCGGATTCCGCCGATGGACCGTTTCCAGTTATGCGTTCTCTAGGCCGGCATTAGAATTTTCAATTTATGCTAACACTCGTACGCGAGTAAGACGGTGAAAATTCGTTGGGAATATTCATTGGGCTTGTTTGGCCTGAGGCTTCTCGACGCCGTCACTGTTCAATATGCAACGTGTTCGTTTCTTCAGTTCGATAAATACGAATTCCTTCATTTCGAATATTTGGACGATTGTCCTTACGGAGTTGTCTACCGTGGCCTTCTCCAACATTTCATTTTATTACTATACGAGTGTATAAAATATACCGGGTATTTCTTGCATTTATATGGTTCCTAGCTACCTCAAATATCGTTCATGCTATACGGATCCTTGTAGCCAACCGTCCTCGTCAATCCCGAATTTATTTGTATTGATTTTCATCTCTTCTGTAATGGGTTATAAGTAGAAAGCATGTGGTGGGCGCATTGTAGTATACTGTATTCACATTGAATCCTTTCAGGCGTACGATAATCGTATCTGCTTATATCTTGCCTCTGCCGACTGCATAATTGAACGTACTCCTGATGTGGGACTGCCGGCAGAAAGGGGGTTGTAGTCGACGCGCGTCTTTGCACCGTATTTCATCCTCCCTCTCTTTGTTCTCGGGTTTTTGCTCTCTCTCTCCCTCCCTCCCCTACAGTTTTTCAGCCCTTTCCCTTTTCTCCCGTCCCCCGACCCTGCGTTGGGTCTCCGGACGCCCGGCCTATATCTCTAGAGCCGCCCCCACAACCCAGACCTCGAATAAGAGAGAAGCCGTAGAGAGCGCGTGGATTTTTATCGGCCTAAGTTGTGGCGGAGAGGATTCGGAGCTGCCCAACCTCTTCAGGTCTAATTTGGTCCTAAGCCAGACTAGTTCTTCGGCCTCAGTTGCATTCCTTTCATATTGCAGTTACTAAAGTTACTAAACATGCTATCCGTACTTTGTACTTACTGTTATTACAGTATTGTGTTGACTGTAATTTAGATATAGGAGCACATAAGTGGTAATCTATTAATAAGGGTTAGTGTTCACTAGTTAGTTGGTTGGAATAGTTGACATTCGAATTTTCCTCAATTACAAATTTCAGCTGGTTAAAGGAGTGGAGTTCACCGACTACAGAATTCTATCAGATTTCAGTTAGGTAGTTTGTTTCTGATCAACTGTACTACATAATTGCCATTAGGACAGTGGATTTAAAACAGAATTTAAAACACAACTTACTGTAACTACACAAATAACTTATTACGATATTTTTAATTAGCAGAATATAAAATGAAAATGACATTATGTTTAGTGTAAATTTTTTTTACCTCGCTGAAATTTTGCACGCGTTATCGCCTTCCTATGCGCCTTTCTTTAAACTTTAACTAATTTTAACTAAATTTACCTAATACAGTAGATCCCCAACCTTTACCTTGTTGACGGTACATTGCAAAGGTGGTCTTTATTTTTAAAAAATGTAATTAGAGTCAGATTCCAATGATGGGTGTTTCACAACCCGACCGGTAACAACTGGGAGAAGGCGCGTTTGGTGCGCTTCGCGAAGCGCTGGTATTGAGATTTAAGTTCCTGAGGGAGAGGCTCCCTCGTTGGCTGTGGGAGATAACAAAAGGGCGTCTCTCCCCATTTGTACCGGTCTTTTCCATTCTTTCCGACCCCTGTAAACGTCTCCCTGAGATATTCTCCGACCGACATTTTTTCTTGCAGCGGCCGGGTGTACGCAGTTCGATTCTGTCCAAAAGAACCACCGTATTTCTTCCCGTTTATAAGTCATCGATGTAACGAAACACAAGGATAATAATACTCTATCTCCACGTGAAACTCCTAATGCCTATAAATACGCTTTTAGGAAGAATGTCGGTGCGATACTAGAAAGAGGTAGGCCTACGATTACCGCATCCGCAAGGAATTTATTAGAACTATATTTTTCTGGAGTTCATTTAGCTGGATTTGTGGTCTACATCTAGTACTTACTTGTATAATTGAGGAATTTATCATATCGTAGAATACGCTTTGTGTATATGATATGATACAGATATAAATATCTGTATGTGTTTAACTACAAAACTTTTTAAATTCGAGATTTCAGTTAATATGACGTAGAAAAGGTAATCTGGCTTAAACGGACTTTGATCATTGCTGTTTTGGCTAATGTACCCCTAGGCCGTTATCAGGGTTGATTTATAGACCGGCGTCTATTTTCTCTCGCAATCCACCAAGAATGTAATCTCCTCTGGACCAGAACCCGAATCCCGACCCAGGTAGCGATATATATGTACTGGCGAACGCGGTTTTGATATATAGCCGAGGAAATAATGCCATCAATTGTTTACTGGACTGCGTCCCTGTGGCTGTGCCCGTGCCCGCTGTCCACCCCATTGTTGTTGTTACCTTCCCCCTCCACAAACGTATTGTATTGTTGTAGACCACGGGTAAGGCTCTCCGCTGTTAACGCTAACTTTCGCCATTGTAGAGGAATAATGGCACCGATAATGGCCGGCGATAGTTTATATTAGCCCCACTTAGGCGTCGCTTTGAAAAAGCGCCCTGTGCCGTTTCTCAGCTCCTCCGGGCCGGATTTATGTCGTGTAGTCGCCTTTATGGCGCTGAACACCGACCATCGTGCCCGTTATGTAACACGCTCTTTGGAACACGCGCTTCCTATTTGGCTTCCAACTGAAACAAAATTTATTTTTATTTGGGATGACAAGTGACATAGTTTAAGATTAATTCCCAAAGCGGATAAAGCTCTTTGCGGATAAAGCATAACTCCTGCTAAGTTATGCTAGAATTGAAGTATGATCGTCCAGCCACTTCGATTGCAGCCTCGTGTCGTGCACTTTATCGCTCCATTTTATTCGTACTAAATATATAAAATCTGTTTTTCAAAAATTGTTTGAACAACAGTTTATTTCTTCTCTCCCCTGTCCCATTTTTTAATCGCTATAAAACCCCCCACCTTGAGCCGAAGAATACGGCATCGAGTGTTTCTTTAATTTTGAAAAATACTATCTTCCGCGTCCCGCAAAATGTATTACAAGACTGGAGGCTTTAAAGACTACCTCATAATTTTCAGTTTAACCCCCAACAGCGGTAAAGTAAATTACGCACGAATACTACTGCGGACCGACCGCCAAAATAAAAAAAGCCGAAAGAAACCCCCGGGCGGACCCGCCTTCATAAATTTCTTTTTTATTTCCCTTTTGGTTCCTATTCTCTCGGTTGTTCCTTTTACTCTATGGAGTAGGCCCGGTTAAAATAATTCCTTTTTTACCCCCTTGCCGGCTGGGAAATGTTCCTACGGACGGTGCTGTCTGTTTATTGTTGGGCAATGCGCTTATCTCCTCTTCTCGTATGCTCGGGATTGGATTAGAACGCGAGCCGGGAAGTTTAGCGCCAAATTTGCGCGGCGGTACAATCTGCGCGAGATAAAGGGATCGCCAATTTCGTGGCCTTTGGCTAACAAAAGGGAAAGGGGAGTGGAGGAAACGTGGGAGAAACTGGATGCCTAGTTGTAGTGGGACCCTCCCCCCTACTCCTGTTTTAGGGCCCCAGGAGGATCCAGCCCCCAAACTGCCCTCCGCTATCTTACGGCCGGGGCGATAAATTCACTTTCCGGCCTAGAGCACGATCGCGCTAATTGAATGATTTATTTCTGCCGGCCGATAGATAGGTGGATGGTACGAGGAATCCCGCTGTAGTTTCGGAAAACTCCGACTTCGGCCTTCCGTATTAGAGCAAAAAAGTTTGCGCCTGTCGGGTCTTGTAATTAAAGTTCCGATTGTTTTGACAGATGATTCTATTCTCGGCAGTAATTCGAGTTTAATAATAACAACCCGAGAATGCCAAACCACGTGATATATGATCTAATCCGTTTTGCGGTGTGTAGAAAGAATTATTGCTGAACATTTATGGAAATGTGAGTTAGGAATATTATTCCGATTTTCGATTTTTCCCCCTTTTGTACTCTGTATAAGGTAGAATTCATTTATTATCATTTTCGATAATTATAATTTCCATAGTAAATAGAATACATCTGGGAATAACTTCACAGTGAATGGAAATACATCGAGAATACGGCAATCATGTATTAAGATAAAACCATTTTGTTTTCTCCTTTGTCAGAAAAGAATGTAGTACAGTACACTAGAAAAATTAACTTTTTATTTTATTTAATTATCACTGAATAACATCCGTTGGTATCGCGCAGGGCCTGAAACTGATGGAACGAGTAAGAGTTCCGAAACCGTACAACATCCGGGAGGGCCCCAGGGGAAAAGGGCACAATCCCTTCCACTGGAGCCCGCTCAGGTGTTTTCCGAAAACAGAAAAGAATCCCGCGGTCTCCACCCCTTCTAATCTAGTTTCTTCCTACAGTATTACGCGATCCCACCGGCAGATAGTGATATATTAAGGTGTGGTCGCAGAAACCTTCGGTTTCAAACATCATCGATTAGGAAAATGCACCAAGATAGTGTCCCTAATAGTTTCGATCAATTTTAGTTGGAATTATATTCTTATCGATCCTTCTTATAATGAATACGGCCAGGTATAATGTGGCGTTAATCCGAGCGCTGAAAGTTATACGGATTAATGGTTTATATTTCGGAGATTGAGAATTTAGCCGGGAAATTACATTCGATATTCGAGCGCTGGAAACGGAGTCGCTTCTTGTGGAATAGAGCTTTTTGTTTCGAAAGAGATAAGACTTGGGATAGAGTTTTAGATGGGGGATAAATTCGTGGCGCGCGCGAAGTCAAAAGATAATGACCGTTAGCGAACGTTAGAGGGAAGTAAGAGGGATTGTGGTTGGGGGCGAAGTGAAGGAAAGAGATGGAGGGGCTGCGGCGTGAGGGTTCGGCCTAGGGGCGGACTCGCGTAGACCGCCAGCCCATAAATCGGGCCCGGCCTCTCTTCTCTTCGAGGGCTAATTAAATGATTTATCCCACTCGCGTCCGATCCCCCTCGCGGGAGGTCCAACTCTAATTCTACTACCTGACACGCCGAGGAAATTTACACGAGAACCATCCTCTCCGATCCACCAAGTTGTGCCAATACACAGAACAGCTTCGCACAATTAAAAATACTGATATAGCAATTATCGAACTCGGTCTGGCCATAAAACCATAAATATTTTCACGTTGTATGTACGGGTGTAATAATTATTGGATGAATTTTCATTTTTGTAGGTATGAAATGAAAACATTAATAATGTGTGGGTTCATTCGTTCTGAAACTGGAACTATAATGATGGAATTATAAAAAATATGATGTGTCCCAATATCTTAACGGTGACTTTTCAGGCTAATTTACATATGTCTCATATATCTCTTGCAACAAATATATGTCCGGGGTTTGAGAACTATTGTGTTCTCAGAATTGATAAATACCGTTTACACGGTAATTCATATTTGTCCTATTCTTATAATGAGTAGTCGGATTCCTGTTAGCTCAGGAATTCGCTAATTTCTGACATAATGATTTAATAGGCATCAACAAGAAGCGCCTAATCGCGGTCTCAATTGTTTGGGGGCATTGTTTTGGATCATAGTCGTGATGTGGTGGAGCAAACATTGGATGTGTGTAGGCTTCTCCCATCCAGCTAAGCTGGGCGTATCGATTAGAGAGCGGCGTACCGAGTTCACAGGGCGATATTCGAGATACCCTTTGTTACTGTCCCTCTTATTTCGCCACATACAACCCACAATTCAAATACATATATACGTTCGTATGTTGTACCTATCCATAATATCAGTCGTTATCTGCGAAATAAAATTATTAAAAATGTCCTTAAACAAATTCAAGCCGATCTATTTGGTAATTCGACATACTCTCGGAGTCGGTAACTCAACTTTGTTTAAACTGAAAAAGTGCGTTTCCGTTAAGAGCATTCATTGGGAAAGATTAATATTTCAGTGGAATATTGCAAAACATAATCTAGATAACTGAAAAGTGCTTGATTTATGTACGCGTAAACAAGTTTCGTGTAAACTCTTTAAATTATAACTTTCAGAATTCACTTTACGCCGTTCTGGAAGCGCTCGTGTTCTTAAAACTTTTTAAAACATCCATGAAACAGTCATGAAAGGATTTGTAGGTCTATTCTCGTAGTATACTCTTTCAGATTTCGATTACCATAATCTTAATCTGCATACTCATTAACGTTTTTTGTCCTTTATCTCCTACTCCCGGTTTAAATTCAGAATGGGCCGGTCGAGGCTATAAAGCGGATTTACGCTGCTTACAGATTAACTTTGAAGCCGGCAATTGTATTACGTTGATTTTATACAGGGTCGTCGCTCTGTTAAAAATAAAGACTGTTAGTTGAATGTACATAAGACACGATTGATTAATAAATTTGTTCAAATTGTTGTTGCAAATGCAAGAGATTCATCAGCGGGTCGGATTAGACTGGGTTTATTTACCCTGACACCGTATCTGCCCCCGATCCCTTACCTGTCCCGGCCAAAGTAAACACCGATCATGCAGTTTGACCAGTCGACTTTTGAGATTAGACTATTGGGCTTATAAGGGCGGCCTAGCATCTGTGTATTTGTAAAGCGGGGGGAGTGAGGAGGAGTAGCAGTATATATTGCCCAGCTGTTTGTTTTATTGGGCCCAGGGGAGATGGGGGAATGGAAATTGGAATTCTCGGGTTATATGTATCTATAGTAAGTCAACCTAAGCATAAAGGTTGCCCTCGAGAGTGCGTGGACTAAAGCCACTGTCCTTGGACCGAGTGTTTATTTAGCTGACTGTATCGATGGACCTATCTACGCGCTTTCGACACCTACCACCTTTGGCCGTACTATCGTCTTATTCGTCATTCATATTCGGGCAAATATCATACTCGATTGAATATCTATACCTCTGGATTAGTATAATGGTGGTCGCATTTCGGCAGAACTGCAACAAAACGTAAGCAACTTTGGATTCTGTATTTTTGCGTAATACAGCCCCTCAGAAAAATGCGGGGTTCCGAACTTTAAACGGTTTCTGGCATAGGATAATCTACACTAGGCCATAGTCAATTAGCGGTTTCATA
The DNA here is from genome assembly GCA_019843655.1 of Lethocerus indicus. Lineage (NCBI taxonomy): Eukaryota > Metazoa > Arthropoda > Insecta > Hemiptera > Belostomatidae > Lethocerus > Lethocerus indicus. Next base: position 3,830,215 of record JACDQD010000007.1, on the reverse strand, counting down.
ACAGGGGCTTTTCTATTGAAGGGGAATTCTCATCTCATCGGTTAGTGTTCTTCGTCGTTTGAATAGACGATAGGCCTGTGTGTTGCCCGCTAATCCGATCTTCATTAATACGGCATTGTCCCTCCAGTATTGTGTATCATTCACCCGCCCCACTTGCCGCCCCTCTCATGGCCGCATTGTTCTTCGGTGATATTTTGCAACACGCATTCCGACACGATTACTAATTGTATTTAATGAGGCGCGGGGTGTCGAAGTAAAATGCTTAGTTTATGGTTATGTTATGACTCCTATAATGGCCTCTACGGTTTTGGCCACTCGCCGTTTTGTCTTACGCCATTAAGTACGTTCGGTCAAATCAAAAATCTTTGCGCACTGTCTGCACTTGCAGATACAAAATTTTTAAGTCAATATGAAATTGAAGAAACATTTGGTGCCGCATTGGATAATAATAATACAATTGTTGACTACTAAGGTATATAAGGCCTCCTTCACTAGAGAATCACCGTTCAGTTACTTCTATCGATTCGCAATGTTACTAACAGAATTCTAGTGATAATGGTTTTAGGCCGAATGCGTACCAGTATAGGATACAAAATGCGATATTGCCGATGTTTCAACCACCAATAGGATACTCTATCGTTTTTAGCCCTAGTGTATGTATTATTTTTATTTGAATCCACAAATCGTTTCCTACAGAAGTTCTTCTGTTGTTTTATAAACATTATAGCTCTACCCTTGACCGCTTTCAACCTTTATTCTCCTAATGCCGTTCGAAAATACCTAGGAAAGAGGAATTCTGTGAGCGGTGGCGGGGTGGAAAAAGTATGAGACCGGGATTGGTCCAGATGCCGAGGCGTAAGGAAAGAAAGGCATTCAGAGCGGCAAGCCTCTGGTCTTTCTATATAGCGGCGGGGTTGGTGGGGGGAGGGGTAGGGGAGCCGACGCCGACGACGAGTCCATCAGCCGGGTCATTTCCGACGCGATTCCCCACGCTCGAAATAGCCCGAGGGGAGCTGGAGGGGGCTGGGAAGGAATGAAGGGTAGATAAAAGAAGATTTACGTGGGGTGGGAGGGCGCCGCCTCCCTTCCGGCGTTTTTCTCCCGCCCATATTTAAAGGGTGGGGGTGGGATGACGCGAAAAGGTCCAAAAACTACGCCCACTGCCGCCCAATTGTGTTGGCACATTTTCAAGACTTGTAAACCGTGCCCAGCCCTAGTCACTACATTTATAATTATTTCAACTCCTGTTGGAACTGTCGTGTCTTATTAATTTCATTTATCGGATATTTAATTCGGATTAATCTCGACAGATGACCAGGCTTCACTAATGCGGACGTATATGAAAGGTTGTAAGGATTTTTGTTTTATTCTTACCATTCTGCTTGTTCTAAGCTCTGTATAAGGCCGCTAATTGATCCACTCGAGATATTGTAGGCTCTGGAGGATAGATGAATAAAATGAAATTTCTTCACCAAATGAATGAATGAAAGGTAGAGAGCATAAAGAGAATTTCACTCTGTAATACAAATGAGGGGTACTCTATATAAAATAGTATACTAAAAATGTATGTGGATCAATGTCGTATCCTTTGCTTTCATCTATGGACGTTCATTAATCCCAATTTCTCAGGCTGAACTATATATCTATAGAATGCGGATTTCAATGCGGCTACTGGGTAGACCCTTAGGGATAATAACCATGAGGTGAGCACTGTACTTCCCGGGAAAAATAGAGACGCTCACCTATAGGATTTATATGTTGGTTCTGCCTTCGACAGTCTCCTTTTTGTTTAAGCAAGAGGTTCATACATTTTAGAAAATAATATTTTCTGAAATGAACGTCCAATATCACCGATCGTACATGTAGGCATACGTTAACAGTATGCCGTAATAACTATCGGAAGTATGAAAATTCGTATAAAACTGAAAAATAAAAGTATTCTGCTTTATATTTATTAAAGGTATGCTATTTTTTATTAACGCGTTTTTTTTAAAGCAGACTTTGAATGGAGAATTTTGTATCTTTAATATTATTATATCAGGTCCGACAACACAGGCTTCAGTGACGTAGGATAAAGTCAATTACGACTGGTTTTTTTATGTTTGAAAAGGGACTCTTATCAAAATCAAATTGGTGGTGGACTCGGGGAAAAGGGATTTTCGTTTGTAGCATCTTGTTTTTGCCCTGGTTCGTAAATTTAATTAGACACTCGTGAAAAAATAATGCTGCGATTGGCCGCCCAACGTCGTCCGTTTATTTTTTTATAAAAAAAATTAATGGAAAAATGTACACAAAAAACAGTGTACGTTCTCTGGAAAATGGTACTCCGTTGGGTGAAAATGAAGAGTTTTCAACGTTTCCACTTACAACCAAATGTATTTAAATTTGTATACGAGTAATATAGGAGAAACCAATAATACGGCCTATTTGTGTGTGTGTATACACGCCCCCTGAGGGTGATGCGGAAATGCACTTAACTAAAGTTCGCAGGGTGCACTTGCACCGATAAACTAGCGCCTAAAGAACTAAAGAACCTCAACCGGGCTTAAACGATTGACAAATTTCAGGGTATCAATTACACCGCCGATAATGAATCTGCGATGGGCCTCGTTATCGCTAATCGACATTATTAACGCTTAAATTACCCGATCGTTTTGTAATACGAAATTAAAATCGTTCCCGGGACAAAACAGTTCGGAATGTGCCTGGAATCAAGTTGTAAAATTTGTGCCATAATTATTTTTTTATATCGTTAAAACAAATACAGGGATCATATTCAGAGAATTCAATCACTAGTGTGCTGGTCCAGGCGAAACCAGTCTCACATATCTCAGACACATAAACGATATGTTGTGTAATAAAACTATTTTTATCAGAAGTAGTTCATTTGGATGAGTTGAAGTAGTGAATTTTTTGCTTCGGTTGAGATCTTTCCCGGAGACAGTTTCGTGCCGGTTTGTCTTCTGTTTGAACATCGTTATAACGAGGGCTCATAATGACATTCCAGTTTAAATAATCTTTTTTTACCCCCGGGTCTCCCCTCATCTTCCTTCACTCCTTGTTTACTCGACATGTGTACAGAAAAGAGAAGGGAAATTTAATAAATGACTACATAACGATAATTTTTACCAAACTGGAGCCTTGTGTAAACTCAATTATGAGTCTCAATTTCTAACTTAAATTGAGTAAATTTTAAAATTTACTTACTGTAAATATACGTATTTACAAATTATAAAATTGTAAAGAAATAAGTGTAGCTAATCCCATTGAGAAAACCTGTTTTCTTTTCGATCCTATACTTAAAGATTAAATGAAATTATTTTCGGCATTTATATAAATTTAGGTTCGAATAGGGGGATGAACAATTATTTCCGGTTGGTCGAGTTTTGCGGTTTCGAGTTAAACAATTGAATTGTTGGCATTATAAGGGGTTCGTTCGGCCCTTTCTGCCGGTTCAATGAGAGGGGGCTATTTGTACGAGAGTTTGAAATGTCTCTTTCTTTCGGCGAAGGGGCAAGGCTAATATTTCTTTGTTCCGTTCCACGATTTTCCCTTTGTTTTATTTAAAAGAGGATCAAGGAGGAGTGTCCCTCGCCCGGTGCCCAAGTTTCATTAATACCCCTCTCCAACCCCTCCCCTCCTTCTTTGACTCGATAAGAAACTGTTTGAATAAGTTCCAACTCAAATTTATCCGCAGGGTAATAGATGCAGACTCCTTCCAGCGGCTCTCTGTTCGCATCGATTCGAACGGTCGAAATAACTATCACGGTTAGAAATAGTTATTTAGGCGATCATCGATTTTTTCCTACGATTTATAGAGCAGTCGAACAGTATACAATTTACACTTTAATGAAATATTTTCTAACTCTTGATACCTAAAAGGGACACCGCGAGGATTTGGAATACACGCGGTACATTCAATCACATAATTTTTGTCCGCAAACTTCCTGACATTGGTCTAATATGGAATCCGATATTAGGCCGGATACAGGACAGTACATTGATAATCGTTTTCGCTTAAAATAAACAATTTCTTACGGTCTAGTCCTAATAAAAACATTTTAATAAGGTCATTAAAATGGTTAGTTGAGATTCATATTTTTTGATCGTTATAAAAGATACATTTCAGCCATAATATAAAACTATAATTAGAGTGGGTACGAGGGATACTTATAAATTTTCCCCCAGTGTACACTTATATCGGGTGGTGTGATAAAAGGGTTGGGAAGGGGAGGGCCTCTGGTATTTATTCGGGCTGAGTGCTATTTGTTATCTATGCATATGGGTGGGTGGTGCAGAGGGTTACATTTGTCTTTCTGCTGTGTGCCCCGGCCACTAAGACCTGATGCGGCCCCCGCCACTGGGGTAATTATCTTTATCTCTAATGGCTGGTCGGGGTTGTGTTTGGTTGGCGCGCTCTGTTTACCGAAGGCGTTAAGTATAGAATCTGGCCTGTGCCTATTATTGTTTGAGATTGTAAGTTTGACGCACGACCGGAAATGGCCACGGGTGGAGGAGGGTGGCTCTCCGCTAGTGGCGGTCCGCGATCTAAGTACTTCCGCTGTCATTTCCTCTTCCAGTTTTACTAGTTGTTGAATCTAACATCATTGTGTAATCCGCGGAAATTTTTTAATTACTTGTCGTGCAGAGGTTTGCTTTAGTTTAGTATTGCAGCTTTTATAATTATTTCAAGGAACAAAAAATCGTTATGTTCTTATCAGAAATTTGTGTATTTCTATATGTTTTTCGATAGGCCCCGATTTACCGGTTTCATTACGGAACTTTAAAGTTATTGAGCTTATAGGAGGTTGAATTAATACATCATCATTAGGACGTGGGCCATTTTTCCTTTTCTTTCACTTTCCTCCATTCAAAAAAAAAACAGGCCCTATTATTCCACTCTCAATCGTTAGGCCTTCCGAGGCCGAGTTTAAACTCTTTAGCCCGGGGTAATATAGCGTCCATTCTTCCGCGGGGCTCCATTAAATTTAGAAACGGGTAAGACCTTCCCCCTACCGGGAAAAGGTGGTGGAGTGTACATTTTCGTTTAGCAAGGGGGAGGGGACGGGGGGGGGCAATTCAAGTGACAAGGGTATGAATTATAAATGTTGAACCGCAGAGGTAGGGAGAGGGAGGGGCTGGCTTTTCCGAAATTACGTCTCCACTATTCTGTTCCTCCTCCGCTGTTCTTACCTCTCTTCTCTGTTGTTTCCCCCCGTTGTCCCGGACTGGCAGTATTTGACTCCGGTAGCGAAATGTCCGGCGGCCCCTCTTTGAATAATTAAAAGGGGTTCCCGTTACCCGCGGCCCCTTCCGCTCAGACCCGCCCAACTACCATTACCCGGATTGGTACCCGTTTCTGAACGTTTTCTGTATTCCGGTTTAAAAATCGTTTCCTTTATGAGAAATTTATTTGTCGACATTTAGAGTCTATGCAGACTCAGACGAACTCGGGCTCACAGATCAGCAACAGTAAAGGCATATATTCACATCGGATTAAATAGATTAAGATACCGTTCTTTGTATATACATTACCAAGTCGGTCAATAATAATAGCACATGTTATTGGTGGCTACCTCCATTCAAGATTTATTGAATGTTGAAATTTAAGTTTAAAAAGCAAGGCGGCCCAAATAAAACATTGTGTTTTCATACCTTGTTAGGGCGGTTTGTTTAACTTCAGAGATTGTATGCTATTTCGTTTACTCTGGCTTCCATAACCAGATTCACGTGTGTACAGAGCCAGCTGTATTTACAGCGTGTATATATATTGGGTTGAATGTTAAAGTGGATTACGAAACAGAGATAAGAACGGTAGTCGAAAGGGAATAAGTGAGATAGCGGTTCATCGATGTCTATTAATAAATAATCGGTTTTCGGGGCGAATGGACCAGCTACCGAAGAAAACAAGGCCTCGTTTATTCTGTCGTTCTGGATTAAGAGCGGCGTGGGCGGCTATTAATAATACAAAGGCCTTATTCGATCGGCTCAAAGCCGACCCTAAGACTTTTAGATATTTTCTGCTATTTGTGATTATACGACAAGCGATGACAGGGGGTAGCGTGTCGATCAAAGGGGAGTACCTCAAACTCCACAGTTTCACGTTATCGTTGGCACGAAATATTTTACGTAGTTAAATTTACGAGACACTCCGCTGTCCAAATGTTGAATATTTAATTCGATATTACGGTTGAATTTTATGTGACATACAGTTATTAGACGTTGGAAGATCGTAGAAAATTTCTACTTAGTTCACTTGTGAAAAATGCAAACCGCTCAGAAAAAAGAAACTAGAACGCCGTGTGCAAACCTAGGAAATCTAGCGTTTTCTCCTGAATAAACAAACACTAATTTTCGACCTATTCCTTGTGTCGGAGTCAACGCGAGAGGGAAGGGGGCCACAACCCCTAGGAGGAAATAAGGAAATCCTCCCTACTAAGCTGGAAATCCTTGCCCAAATCCTTCCTACCTTAGGGGTAAGATAGGTCCTGAGTAATTTATTGTACCTGTCTCAACAAGAGGCGTAGCAGATTTCTTTATACTTATTGTTAAAGAAATTATATGGCGAAATTTAATATTTCCTTTAAAACTTTAATACATCGAAGGGAATTCGTCGGTAGATTCGCTAGAGGTTCTAATAGCACCGTTAAAATATTAATATTAATTATTCTTCGCTAGTACCATGACATGATAATGGAAAGGGATTCAACAATATTGCAAAAAGAATCAATGTTTTTGCAATGTCTCAACGCGGTAGTAAGTTATCCAAAAACGGTTTGCGGTTCGTAAACGCGACACGATTCGGCATCTTTTGATATAAATAATTCCGGGTGTTCTTCTCCGGAAAGGTAGAACGTACTCGATTTCCCCACGGGCAGACAAGCACTGGTGTTTTAATGTATTAAAAATGTTGAAGATAACACGTAATATTTAAAGTCATAAATGGACGACCGCCGATAATAATTGCGGTGACAGCTCTATAGCAGATGACTCGCTGGCGTGAACGTCAGTTTTATATTAATGGTGGAGGATTTTTTTGTATCCGCGTCGCTGTCAGTGACAGGAAAGGGCCGATTTTCTGAGATTATCTCGATTTTAAAAAGTGAGAGGTGACAAAATGTAGCTGGGCAGTTTAAAGGCCGTAGCGATAAAATGTTTTATTGGAGGCAGTTAACGCTCATACCGTCCTGCCCGTTTCTAAGCACTTCATTCACGGCCGCTTTACAGCCTTCCAGTTTCCTTCATAAACACTGATAGTGTTCCTGAACTTCTGATATAAGTTTGACTTTTCACAATTTCGTATAACAGCTACTTTTGTTAATTTTTCAAATAATATTTCTAGAGAACTTTTGAAACTCGACTCAAGCGTAAAGTTGGTGTTATATTAAATGCATATTTCTGTATACCCTTTATCCTATAAAAAGAAGATATTGACAGAATTGTAGAAGACTGTTGAAGAATTGACAGATTGTAGGTTCGTTATAATAACGAATTAAATTATTTTATTACTTCATTACCAGTAACAATGCCTGTTATGTAATTTACGGCGGCATTTTCATCAGTGCCATCAACCGTATTAGGGATCACACACGTGCTGAATTTCAATCCTCCAGCTAATAGGATTATTAATTATCGGCTGTGGGTGGGGGAATCAATTTCGGTATATATAAAATGGGTCAGCGAGGCGTGGGCGTGGATTTCTTGGAATTAAATCGGGCTTTAATATCTTAAAATAGGGTTCCATTAATTATTACGGAGAGAGAGAGAGAGAGAGAGGGAGAGAGTGAGCCGGTGATAAATCTGATAACGTGGGCGCGGCCATTGCGCAAATTGGGCCCGATTGGACAGAGGCAAGCGGTGCCCTGGGCCGGACGTTGTTGATTCGTTAAACCGTCAATTAAAATGTAATCGCGCGTCAGTTTTAATTGGAAGAGCGGCGGCCGCATTCATTCTGAAGAGGCGTGGGGCCGCCCGGTAATAGGCGGCCGACAAAGAACCAGCCACCGAGAGAGAGAGAGAGAGAGAGAGAGGGAGGGGGTGAGACAGGGGGTAGCCCCTGCAGCTACCATTAGGACCAGAGATCGATTTCAGTATGCAACCCGACCGGGGAAAATCAACTTTGTCAGACTGGAACACTCAAATTGCCAATAGTGTCGTCACTGTAAGACCGACAACGCTGCAACAATAATACTAAAAAAAAAAAGGTTTTCTAATATTTCTTTAAATATACATAGAATATCTTGGACAATATACGAATACTGTTTAATGCGCGTACACCGGCCCCACAGCCCTTTCTATTAGAAATTTATATTCACAAATATTAGAACTAAATACACTTATTTTGCGCAAAATGTTTCTGACAAACGGGAATCAGTTTAGCACTTTGCACGGGGTCCTTTTTTGCCAGGGGATTCGGGTGATTTTTTTGTACATTCGTAAAAAAATGGCAATAAATATTTAGAGGCAAGTGTTAAATTGGAGACAGTAAAAGTTTGGAATTGGCGGCGGCCTAGACCGATCGTTTACAGCTGACGACTTAAGTGGGCACTTTGCATTCCAACTTGGCAAGTTTTACGAGCCGATCTAATTTTATGGGCCAGTAATTTTTAAAGACACCTCCTCCTCCCCAACCATTGCCTTCGTCTCATGAAGAGGGACCGCATTAGTGGCGTCCGAAAGATCATCGTCGGGCCACTTTATGAGATGAGATTACGGATAAACTTTTCTTATATTCTTTATTCAGTTTATATAGAAGTATTATGTGGAATTAAATTTTCATCATCGTGTAATACCAAATTATGAGATTTTTAATTCTAGTCAAGTTGCGAATATTTTAGGGACAGAAATCATATAAATTGTGATTTTTTTAAATTATAAAATCCATTTCTTATGTTTTTAGGTATTTTGGTTATTCATACTAATGTATTTATTTTTTATGTATGGAAAGAATTTTTTTTTAACATACCTGTTTTGTGGTCTGCGAGGGGTTGGAATACCGTAGATTTCGTGTGTTTCTGTCTCCTCTCATTGGTTTGCTCTTTTGCTAGACCGGTTGAGGCTGTCACTTTTACTGTGGTGGTTGTACCGAATTTATTGAAGATACTACGGCGCTCTAATGCAGACCCGCATAACCGAGTTGTCTTGACGGTCTAGTATCTATTGCTTAGACGGCGCCGACCGAACTAGCGCCCCCTGAGGGTGGCGAGCAGCCGAAACCGGTCTAGTAAAAGACCAAACAACCGAGAGGAGACAGAAACACACGAAATGTACTGATTTTTTTTTCTTTTATGTTTATAGAGACAATTTAATAACACGCATGTTTCTTTCTTTTCAGGTAAGAATATTGGACATCCTTAAATTAATTATTGAAGATCATAATTATTGAAGATTTGAGGATTTATATTGAGGATTTGACGGTTAGTTAAATTTAATTATTTTAAGTGACTACAGGTTATTGAAATTAACGAATATCGAGGTGGTGCCCTTGACAAATAAGAAAAAAAACCGGACTCAGGATCGAATAATAGGTTAATTGTGAAATCGATAAATAATCGACAACGGGCTTTTGAATATTTTCATATTTTGGATATTGTATAGGCACAGCACTCGACAAAAGTAGTAGTTATGTAATTTTCAGAGTATTTCCAGCTTTTGGAGGTACTTGAATTGTTTGAGACAATTTCGTTAGTGCTATTGTTAGAGCGTAAATTGAGGAATGATAAAAGGAATTGAATTCTAATGATTGTGGACTTTGGAAAGTTCTGTTCTGCAAAAGGAAGTGTATGCGACTCGGATGTTTGCGTCCCATTTTTTGTAGACAGGTCGGACCCGGTTAGATTAATCATTGAAATCCGGCCGGTTCTAAGAAGATATTTCCGTTTGTGGAATTTACCGGATCCGCATCGCGTTTCGGTTTTGTTCCGGGTGGTGGTGGGGGGTGTATGAGACCTGCGTGTTTTGTTGGGTCCCGGCTGTGTTTGAATTGAAATCCTTCTTAATTAATTAAATGTCCGCCTCGGTCGGAGTGTTTAAGAAGGTTCAATAAAGAGCCATTGCTGCGACCCCCTCCCGTTTTTACTTGACGGTTCTACCCGGTAGTTGGGTGAATGGAACGGGACACGGGAGAAGGCGCAGACCCAACATTTGAATAAATGATACCGCGAAAGGGATGCTAAAACCCGAAGTCAGTCTGGACCTCACCCTTCCGAATTCCCGGAGTAATTAATTTGTCCCATGGCCGTTTCTTGTTGCACGGTCGCCGAGCAAACCCTTCGGCTCCCCCACCCCGCCCCAAACTTCCCCCATCCAAGCATTTTCACCGTTATGCTTTCCTCTATAAATCTCTCCGGAATCATTTTGATTAATTTATATTCTCGAAATGTGGACTACGATAGAATAACGCCGGGAACTGAACCGTCCATTCGGGAATGTTATTAATATTCGTTAGAAACAGGAAATTGCATTGCATAAATGATATTTAATTTCGAGTTAAATTGTTCAGCCGGGCGATAAATCACGGAGCTGTAACCATTACCTGTTCGTTTCCCTATTTTAGGAAAAGTGTGTGGTTATTCGAATAAAAATATTGATAACTATCACTGAACCATTGCCACAACGTGTATAGAACTTACGAACTGCTGAAACTAATGTCGGGAATACAAAATTAGCCTCGGACCAAACCAACGAAAGTAAATATTAATTTATCTACGGGTTATATATTTCGGGTCGAAATTTCAGATGACGGAAACGATTTAGCTATGTGCCTATAAATATTCTACTTTCAATTATACATTTGTCAATGCTTGCTGATTGGCTGAGTCTAATTAACTTTCGTTCTTGTCACGGCAAAAAATGTATGAGCTTTGGTTACCGTTAATGTAAACAATTTACTTCATTAATACATAATAAATACGTTCATTTCAAAAAGACTAGGGGCTCGCTGTTCTTCATATTTGTACTATAGCTTTCCCTTTATATCGTATGAAACCTAGAGGTGTAGTGACACACTTAAATCCCTGCCAACCGAAACGAAAATACAAATTAGCCGAAGAATATTTAAATGCCATAATTGTAAGAGTATAGTGAAAGTGATGTTTCAGCTAGCGGAAGATACCGGTTTACCTTAAGATTTAATTAGGCGAGATATACCCACCAAAGAATTGCCTGAAACCGAATTGTACCATGTAATTTCTCTGAACGGATCGGGGAAAGCCGGTACCCGCTGAAATTCCTTCCGTCGATTGGCAAATTGATTACGCTCCGAAGCCCGTTCCCGGTTTCCGAGCGTTCCGGCCGGAACACATCGAACGAATTGACGGGGTGGCCTGGAGTAGGGGCGGCATATTTAACGCTCGTATAATCCGAATTTACGGCCCTTGTTTTGCGCTAATTGTTTCGAGCTTCCTTGTTTAAATCGTTGCCGCTAATTACGCTGGCCTGCATCAACGGCAGGGAGGGAGGGAGAGGAGACACGAGCGGCCTCATTTTCAGTTTTGCAATTAAAACAGATTCGAGTTGGGGCCAATAACGAGGTCGGAGGGACGACCCCGCGCGGCTGTTCTAATAGCATTGGTCCCAGTTCTGACACCGCCCGGAGAACAATTAATTTACGATCAGGGCGTACCACCAGATAGGAGTCCTCCACTACGGTGTCGGATCTAGTGATGGGACGGACATGTAGCCCGGCGATGGAGCAGAGCCCCCGGAGGATTGCATCGGGGCTCTCTGTGGTCATTAAAAAAACCAGTATAAAGTTTCAGCAGTAATTTTCTGGAAATCGTATTTGAACGGATGTAATAGAATAAGTTAGTTACTTGGGCACTTCGAGCGGATCTAAAGCCAGAGGTCGTTTTTTTTTTTTAGTTCATTATATCTTCTGGGTGGCAATTGTAAAAGTTTCACCCTCAATACTGTCTGGTGACTGGCTCTTTAACCTTAACTTCCGAACTAATTTATTCGACATTCTCGCCTTCGATTTTTCCCCGCGAATTTTCCATCAGTGATACTTTACCTCATTTCCACGTTTCACCGCGTGGATGCTATCGGTTTGTCCAGCGTAATCCACTTGTCGATGAGCATTGAGCCATACGTAACACGTTATACAAGCGACAACAAACTCTGGGCCGGGGTAAGGGGAAAATATTTTAAGAAGAGGCAGTTTCGGGTAATTACAGCAGATAACAATGAATCGTACGTTCCCAACAAATGCTCAAAAGTACAAAAAATATCGACCATTGTTTTATATTCCTTTTGTCCTTTTATTATCAACGTGACCGCTAACCGCCTCATACCGCTTGTACCGCTTTGATTTAAATACCGAAATCGAACCTCTCCATGGGTATTGAAGGGCTGTGCTATGGTGATGCTATATACTGGGCCGCCGCGGTCTCCGGTTTACCTCCATTGGGTTATGGTTGTGGGGATTCGGGTTGAAAACGGACATCTACCAAACAAAACCGAGTGCACGAGAATTGATTTCCCGCTTTGTGGATGCTGCGCCACAATGTGTGTGTGTGTGTGTGTGTGTGTGTGTGTGTGTGTGTGTGTGTATATATATATATATATAAAGAAGGGCGAGCTGTATTAACGTGTTCACGGTTCACAGGTACGATACATTGCTATTATTATTTATGTGTTAACTGCTGTATCGCCAGTATGCTGGAATGAAAGCAATTTTTGCGTATGCAGTGCGTAAAGACGCACTGAATTTACGATTATCTTCAGTTCTTAATTATTAACTCTAGTTACGCAAAAGAGGCGTTATTATTTGTGTAGCGCCGTTTCTGGATTACCCTACCTCGGGTATAATGATATTCACAATGAATATAAATCTTTGGGTAATGAAGTCGGTTACTAAATTATTTCTGTTGGGTTAATTGTTGCGTGCTAGTTACTAGTCGATTGTAACAATTTACCTAATGGCAGTAATTAAGAGAATATGGTAATAATTATTTACCGAAGAGTAGCGGGATGAGCTGAGGTGAGTTGGATGAGGGGTGGGGAGGGGGTCATATACGGGACCATTTAGGATGAGTTCTCGCATTACAAATTGCAAATTGCCGCTTGTTGGGGGGTGGACGGGTGGGCGTGTAGGCGCGGGGTGGTGGTGGTGGTGGATGAGGGGGTGATATGATATTAGCAAGGGCTAGTCATCAGGTTGGGCACGGACGAGCGGACACTGAGGGGCGGACAGTGGAGACGGGCTAATTGGCGCTTGATTGGTTCGGAGCCACTTCCCCGTTTGCCTCGTTATAACCGGGCCAATTTTCTATTCCCCTGTTTCAATTCCCCAATCGTTTCCTATTAATACTATTTCAGAATATATAAACCCAATTAAATACAATTAAACGCAACAGGCAACAAAGCTGATTACGCCAAGTGCAGTAAATAAAAATAAATAAACGCACAATGTATATTCTTTTTATTGTTTATATAGATTTTTATCTTTTTTAAGTAGTACAAAATTATACCGGTGTTCCATGATAGGTAGCCGTGTAATAATTATTAGCGAATAAAAACGTCTCTAAAGAGAACATTATCCAGTTATTTAATTATCAATGAAGTGGGGAGTCAACGTACTGAGCGAAAAGATGATAGTTCAAATACTTTATCCAAGTGAAATGTTAGAGTGTAATCTGATACTGTGATGTAGTTCCAGCAAACGTAATACGTTCAGGTAATATCTCGCCCCCCGCCACCCCACTGAGAATCTAACGTATGAGGTATTATTAGTTGAGTGGGGGTTGAATTGCTGGCATGATGCATACGAGACTGAGACATTGATCGAGTGCCAGACCCGGTGCATGTATCAGGTTTATTATCCCAAGCGCTCTGATCAGTTTCCCTCATGATGCTTCGCTATTAACACTGTCGTCTCTCTTGGTTTTCTCATTACGTCTCGGATCGTTTGCGTATTCGTCATTGGGAGGTTGCCGGGAGAAAATTAAAGGTATTAATACCGTGTTGATGTAATGGATGAAATCGAATAGGGAAGGACCACTTTACTTTGTTGTTAATTCCGAGCAGTTAAGACTTCTCAGCAGTTTATTAATTTAAAAATGAGGGTAGAATATATGAAATAATTCGGTGGCTCTTTTAGTTAGAAACCAGGCCAGCCGAGGTTTCTTTCCTCGTGCAATAGTTTTAAGAAACCTTGTTTAAGAGTTTTCATTAAAACTCTGAAAAGAATCCTGTAACACTTGGTCCGGTTGTTAGCTGTGTTATAATTTGTCTCCGAGCGGTCCTTTGGGCTCGAAAAGGGACCTAATATCTGCTTGGGCAACCGCGTGATATCAGTCTTTGACACCTCCCCGTGTAGGCTCCAGACGGGCGCGCTTTTCTTTGGTTGAGTGAACTGTGAACGGTGACGAGTGACAAGTAGATCAAGCCAATTTATTAAGTTATAAACCCTTTGCGAAGGTTAAAATACAAGTTCGACGAATATGATCTTAACAGTATCCTGTTGGGCCGAAATTCCAGGACCTAGCGAGTGAATTTCCACACTTTTAATATACCTAATACTGTTTTATAATCGAGCACTTTCTATTTAATTTTACGAAGTGAAATACGGGCGGGTACGTTAGGACGCTCCCGGAGTAAGTTTCTAGGACGCGGCGAAACATAAAAGGAAGGAAGAGGTAATATATTCATGCGAAAAGGTTTATTCATAGACGCGGGACGAGTCCCCCTTTTGGAGAAGTAAAAATCGTTATTCATCTCTGTGAAAACGGGGCTCTTTTGTACGCAGATTCCTTCCTACGTGTTACACACGCTATCTATCGAGTGCTAAGTTTATTGTAAATGAGTTCGAGGACAACTTAAAATTTGTCGACGTTGAATGACTTTTTTACAGTTCCGAAATGCAAACATCTATTTCATAAAAGCGGTAAGACTATAATAACAAGCACTATATTGCAAAACCAAATATAAATTCGATAGATAATGGAGTATTCTTTAAATAACCACGCGAATCACCAGAAAAGCTCATCGAATTATTTAATCTTTAGGGGTTTAATTCAAACTGAACTGCACATTCTTGACAATGGGTTGTTGGGTCCTGTTCTCGGGTCTTACGACAAAGGCCCCCACACCCCCGCTTTCATTGCTCAGTTTGTTATTAGCGTCTCTGCCAATTATAAATTCCCACTGGAGACTCGTAAATAAATAGAGGGATGGCGAGGGAGAGAGAGAGAGAGAGAGTGTGAGAGAGTGGTTGGGGGCAGTGTTCCATTCTCACAGTCTACAAATTTTAACAACGTTTTCGTTCCATAAATTAAGAGCCCCCCCGACCCCACCCCTTACTCACAACTCGTGTTCTACACTGGTGAAAACCTACGCCTGTTGTTTGCCTGCGAGGATGGAGGGAGGAGGTGAAGGAAAATTTAAATTGTCGGGTTCTCTCTTTCGGGTCCCTTTTGTCTTGTTTGTAAACCGCGGGGTAGGGCGGCATTGTTTTGGCACGCGCATCTGTGCTCCTACCGCCCACAATGACCGCCTAATAGTGCCCCAACTTTATTATATTTTATTCCCTCCGCGCTCCATTAGCCGCCGAAAATTATTTCGGCCGCTTTTTAAAGCGGGACGAAAAAGAACTCGGCACTGCAACGGTGCGAGGCTTGTGAACACTATATAATACTTTCTGGATTCTATAGTATTTCTGAGTTGTATAGTTTCTCACTTAAAGTAGCATACATTTATAATATATGATTCACTTTCCTACATCCTTTTTATTAACTTCTGCTTAATACTGAGACGAATTCCGTGATAATAAGTGATGATCGTCACGATTTTATTTGGAACTTCTTTGTACAATTTTAATAAAATTAGGTATAGTAGACCTCAGGCGATTACCTTAATGTCTTCATATTTTGTTCATTTAAAGTTTATGAAATATCGTCCAAACAGTCTCGGTCGTCTATCTTGGCACGGAATAAAAGTAGGAAAGGAGGCTTGGAGGTCTTTATCGTGGGCGGTCCCAGTTCAGGCTCTCTGTGCCCATTAACGGGCTTCCCCTTTTCGTCTGGAACGTTTCCACCGCAAATTGGCTACAACGGCCGGCTTCTTAACCTTGTTAACCGAATAGAGAGCCCGGTATAGTGAGAGAGAGAGAGAGAGGGGGGCTGGGGAGGGCGGTGGCCTCGCCGTTTGACGCCGTGGCACTTAAGGGAAACGCTTCCGTTTGTAGTGGGCCTCGGCCGCCACTTCCCGCTTAGGAAAGAAGACTCGGGTCGATATCCTATCGTGTCACAAGCGGATTTAGAGCTCGAGTGATACCGGAAAATGAACTGCGGGCTTCCTTTCTTCGCCGATCGGTTAGTTTGTCCCCGAACAATTGCCCCGAATATATCGATCAACGAAGCGCGTTTCGAAGTAGTGCTGATAGTAGCATCTATAATGATCGTGCGCGTCTATAAATGTCTGAGAAGATCTGAGAGAAAATCACACGGGGGGATCATAAAAATAACATGATGCCGCTTATTGTAAGGCTCAAATAAAAAATCAAACTCGTAATTTAAATTACGGTCGATCAAATTAAATCAATAAGTTGGGCTCGGCCAACCGGCGATAATTTGGCGGCACATTTAGCCGCCCACATTTGGCAGTGATTGAGCCACTTTTATATTTACCTTTTGTTTGAATAACTAATGGGAATTCAATTGAGGTCGGCCGTCGGTTGGGACAATGGGTTCGAATGAAATGCGGCCCCCGTCGAACAATCGGTAGCCCCCCCCCCACTGTCGGGATTAGCCACATTAAAGTATGAGATAGCCCCAACAACTCCGACAAGATAAATAACCGGACCGACGGTCACATTGCCACCGGATCGGGCTCGTCGGGTGTTATTTCGTTTACATAAGCTAAACGTAAATTCCGGTATTATTTACTGACCCTGAATAATTAACGGGCGGAAAGAGGCCGATGGGAGATTAAATACGGCACTCAATAGGAGAACGGGGGACCAAATTTACCTGCCCGAAACTGTGACTACGCTAACCGGTTATAATTGAACTATAAATGAATCGGTTGATTTATGAATAGAATTGGCGAAATTGTAATAAATATTTAAGAACCTTGACAAGTCACTAATTAACTAACGGTAGTATCGCCTAATAATGTGGGAAGAACCTCGGATGCAGGGGCTGACCCCCTCCATTGGAAGGGACCAAGTATATCTCCAAGTGTATGGAGATTATGTTGAAAAATAAAAATAAGTTTGTTCAATAAAACTTTTTTTATCATACTTATGAACCGACCAAAGAACTGTGATCCTTGCTAGTAATTATTCTCTATAGTAGTAAATAGTTTCTATTAATGATTCCTCTTCAATCTCCTTTCCTTAAGTTTTGAAAAATACTTTTACTTTACTATAGTGGCAGCGAAATAGCTTCAAACGAACCGAAAAAAAGGAAAGAAATCGAAGAAAATATTCCAGCATCGCTTCATAGTCGGAGTATAAAACAAGTGGTTCCCGTAATATTTGCGGTGTTTTGAAACTTTCTTTGTCTATCGAAAACTGATATAGAAATCGTACCGCCTCGCAGAAATGAGCGAAGTTGCAACTATTGCAATAGTTTCAGTTCACGTTTTGTCCGGTTTCGGATCGAATATATATTTTAGGGGGTTTTCCGATAGTTTGGTATAGGCAGCTTATAGCTTTCCTCAGTCATGATTCAGCGGCATTCCCAACTGGAAAACGTTAATGATTCTTTCGCAAACATTTTCTTTGACTGTAGCATTCTTGCATATTATTGGTTTCCTTCTTGCATTCGCAGGTTCACGAATCACCTACAGTAGGCATTTTTATTTTATAAACTCATAATTTCTTCTACCAACTATTAGTTATTATTATAAGCATTTATTAACCGTAAATATGAAGGAGGAGTAGTCATGCAATGGTAATTGGTTTGTACGTGGGGAGGGGCTTTCGAATCTATGATTGTGTAGTGTCGAGTTGTTATTACTGGCAGTAGGAGTCTGAAAATTGAATGCTACACAGTTGTATTGTTACACTGGTCGTGGGGTGTACACTCAATAGTGCCATAGTTCATAACTAGGGCGGAGAACATGTGTAGTTTATACAAGGGCCGGTGGGTTTGGTGTTATCTGTGTCACGCCTCGAGCAATGTTTACGACGAGCGTTTGAACATGTTTGGCATAAATTGCCGGCTAATCTAGATTCTAATTGCCCCCGCGCTGACCCTCCCACTCTAGCCCCTCCGGACCGTGCGATTACGTATGAACGTCGCAAATACATTGCGATACTGACTGGCGAACGAGCGTAGAATTACTTTTTTCGACCGATTTTGTCACTAACTTTTCGTCGGTAATCGACCTGTTTAAACTCGGGACCGAGCAGTAGTTGCACAGATCGCAAGTATTATTTACGAACAAATTATTAATTGAAAACTGTATCTAGAAACCTAACTGGGCGCACGGAATTGAGTTGTGCGTTTCTACCGAGCCGTCTAACTCTGACGGGTCAGGCATACATTTGTGTTATCAAATCGCACTTCCACTAAATATAATTTTTAAAAAAATGTGAATTAAAATAATAAGAAAAAAATAGTGAGGATTATGTTGAAAAGGGTCCACACAATGAGTTAAATTTAATTTATAATCGTTTAACATGATTCGCGAATTCAACCATCCGAGTACTCTTGAAATCCTGTCAGCACCGAGTTTCCAACAAGCCATTTCTCCAAAACAAGTATTTTACATATCGGATATATATACAGCGTGTGTATGTATACGCTTATAAATTTGAGTTACCGTTCCTATTGTATATCGCAGAGAAAAGCTGTTGGTTGTTATGTTAGGAGGGTATTTAATTGTGAGCTGCGCTCGAACCCTACCCGGCCCTCTCTTCCCACTTGACAATTACTTATTCATCAAGTCGACTGTGCACTTCTCCCTCTCTCTCACTCGCTCTCAAGTTGTGTGGCGGCCGCCCGCCGCTTCATTGCTCCGGACCCGGCATTGTTTTCGCTGCGCCCACCTCAGCAGTTCTCTAAAACCTAATGAAACTCCCGGCCGTCCGCATACTCAAACTGCTCATACCCTGGCTGCAATTATTAGCAACCGCCAGTCCGATTAGCCGCCCTTTCGGCATATCTGACCCGGACGAACAATTTCCCGAGATATTAATATCCAAGCAATTCTCAAGTCGTTCCTGGCCCGTCGTTTTTTTACAGAAAATTTACATACAGAAAATACGGAATGGAACGCCCGTTTTCTGTACCGTATAATTCTCATGTTTTCGCTAACAAATGCTAACTTTTCACATCAAATTAATCTCAATTTCACAGGAATATCTATATGTAATAATTAGTAAATCTTAGTTTGCTATACGATCACTTAAAACAAGCATTATTAAGAATAATATTTTCGCCCGGTAAAAAATTATCTATTTGGAAGACGAACGTCCGTTCACTGACCCTACGATCGAGTCCAAACAATATTATCGAACGAGCGATGATAACACTCATCGGACGTTTCAAGTCAATCCGGTACCGACCTGACGGTTCCCTTATCTCGCGATTGTCAATAACATTCGGCCGGTAAATATTGAGCCGCGTCAACTTGTATATGATGAGCCACCGTATTGCTGTCGGTGCAGCTAGGGGCCGGTACGAAACGCGCTACGCGCTCATCTTCGGATTGTCGAGTTCTTTTCCCTTTCGCACAATGAATTAAAAATTATCCGGAAGCCAATCGTTTATAATCTGGGCCTCGGCATTACGGACGGGATTCTCGGACTAGAATTTGTATTCGTCTTGTGTGTGTGACTAGGATAAGCCGGGCGGACGGAGGCCCGAATCCGAACAATCTGCGCTCGGGTCCCGTTTCCGAATACATGAATACGATGACATGATAACGGAGTTAGCTGGCTCGAACAGCTCGCGGCCTACCCCCCACTCTCAGCCCTCCTTGTAATGCGTTTTACCGATCGGCCTCTCGGATAAACCGCCGCCGACTGAATATGAATTATTTCCAAGCCCATTCCATTTAGCCCCGGACCCAGCCCGACAATGTCCATTGGTATCATTTGGCGTATTACATTATTATTATTTTTTGAGAGTCGAGGTAGGCCTAATGACTCCGCGAAACACTATTTTTTTTGTTTTTCCGACGAATGCACTTCGGAAGCGGTTAAACTTGTGTTTTCTCATGTTGGCTCCTCTCTTTGGAATCCTCTTTATGCGAAAGCGACGTCGAGAACCACTTACGGAAAGTTTGAATGGAGCCCTCGAGCACTTCGGTCCCTCTTGTGAATTGACAGAGCTGTCCCTCATGCAAAACTCGGTCGGGTCGTTATAGGAAGCGATCCCTATTTGTAATTCTCAACATATCTTCATTACATAGCAATTAGATCATGCTTCTCACGTCGTGATTTCGGTAACTTAAGATACCGAAACAATAACTAGACCCTCGATAAATATTAATTATACGCCGACATACATGCTATTTTTTGTCCTATCTCCTGCCTCCTATCGGTTTTTTCGAGAATTATTAATTTCGCCATTAAATATACACAAATTAATTCCGTAGATGTCGATACAATATTCAAGTTTAATATTCAGGTCGACTGTAAAAAATTAGCCAGCAAATGAGAATACAGAAATTGCAATATTACTGTAATTCATTCATTCTTCAATTTTGTTCACCATATAATACTAACTATGGTAAATACGACCTAATAGAAAAGGAAAATTTTTGTGTTTATACCATTCTTTTTGGCTGCACTTAATACCAGAACCCGTAGGGTTGGGGGGAGGGGGGTTGAAGAGAGTGTGGTACCCTAAAATAGAACATACATATCTGATTTTATTATACTTATATTCTGCATTAGTTTTGTGCCACAATTTCATACCCAATTATCCGTCTCCTTTTGAACAAATTCCAAGTTTCATTATTATCAGGGGTGAAACCCTTTCAGCCGTGGACCTCTAGTGAGGATTACGACCGGCCTGGTTCACCTTTTCCCTCCCAGTTTCTTTCATTTAAATTTGTAATTTCTTGGCGACGGTGCCGGCTCTGTGCTGATTGCTTGTGCTCCTCTATTCCTGTGCCGCCGCCCCCCCCTCCTGCCAGCCATGGAGCATTAGATCTCGACGGGGGTGGAGGGTGGAGGGTGAAGGGTGCTTCTTTAATATCAAAGGGTTCCCCGAGATGAGTCTCCGCTCTCATAACCCCACCCCCGCGCCCTCCGCCCCCATCCGCTATTAACTTTCTTGTCCTCCTCCTTGTCGGCTTTCTTTTACAAATTTATCGGCGGTTTCGCTCTCTCGGATTTTCGGTTGCAGCCCCTCCCCCCTCTCCCGATCGCAGTGTTATATAAAAGCTAAATCGATTGCGGGAAAATATGTGACGGGAATAAATGTCTCGCCTAGCATGGAAATCTTATCCGGGAAATTTTACGAGTAGTAGAGAATATCGAATAGGGCGTTTTCTCGGACTCAAAAGAAAGGAATAAGAATTGGTGATTTATCTGTTCATCTATCTGCAATTTATATCGAACTTAGAGACAAAGCTTGGGTACTGATCTCTTTTTAGAAAACGAATAACTCGATCGCCTTAATTGGCCACCAGCATCGGGAATATATTAGTAATTTATTTACTTAAAATTTCGGTCGAAACCCGCGACTTCCTTTAAACTTTAATTCTTCAATGTTACTATCGCTACAAGTAATTTTAGTGACCTCGGGGATCGCCGGCAGGGTCTATAGAAATGTAGCAATTAGTTTTTCAAACGCTAGGAATATCCGTTGTGGTCGGCCTTTAACTTTTTTTTCTCCGGGGCCAAGTTCTCTCCGGAATTAATTTGGGTGTTGCGGTCTGTTTTTTGTGGTAGGGCAGCGGCCCCTTTGGGCCACTGCGGTGGGGGGGGGCTCAGCGCCGGCGAAAAAACTTTTCACTCGGACGAATGGCCGACGTCGGCCCCGAAACCGCCGGCTCTCGTTCAATTGGCCGAAGAATGAATTTCGGACGATTCATAAAAATTGGTCTTCGGCTGAGTGGCGAATCCGCAGTATTCCAATATATGTGTCCTACAAAAATTTCGGTTGCCTAATGATTAATGGCGTGACAATGCTTTTTTTCTGAAAATGTTGGACGAATTTATTCGTCGTAGTTTATTCGTTTCTTTGTCGAGATACTGTTTCTCATGGCGGAAGCAGTAATTGGACCCTGTGTTATCCAAGTATGCGAGCAGGGAGGGCTCTCCTCTCTCTCTCTCTCTCTCTGTGCCGGGGTTGCGGGCCCGTGTATGTCTGTCGAGTGTTCCTATTCGTATTTGTGGTTGCCCCATTGTTGGGCCGGTGGCGGGTGGCGATGACCTTAGAGGCCCCCGAAGAGGGATACGATGCCGGGCTCAATATTTGTGCCCGTGAGTGGGTGCGTGGGTGGGTGTGGGTGGACTGCACGGGGCCCATCCCGGCGGTGGGTCCCCTCCGAGCACAACGAGAGCTGGTCCGAGGGCCAACGCTTTGTCTCTAAAACCCCTACCGACGGCACAAAAGGGGACTGGGCTTTTGTTGCTGCCTCCACCCTCCAACACGATCATGCATTAATAGTCCGGTCACCGGGAAAGGGGCGGTGTTCTAGATTGTTTTTAATTGAAGAATTGCGGTTTATAAGTTTTAATCACTCGTGCGCTTTTCTGGTCCTTCGTTAGGCCGGTTTCGGCTTGTAAAGTTGACAATTCTGAATCACAACAGACCCCGATACCTCAGACCTCTTAAGAGCGCAATACATTTCAATTCATCGATTCACATATTTATCACTAGAAAAGGATAAAATCTCTCTTCTCTATTATTTCTCCCATTACTAAAAATATTGCTACTTTAATGACTATCTTCACTGGTGCTTCTTTTGCACCTAGACTGCTAGACTGGATTCATCATCGTAACTTGCTTTCGGCCAGTAAAGTCAGTAAAGACAGTTTAGAATGTTTACTACCGATGAAGAAAACTGCGAGCAGTGTTACAATGTTGCTGTCGTGTAACAGTGTAGTTAACATTTTTATTATCTATCTTTTACAGTGTAGTTAACGGAAGACGTTTTACTTTGCTAACGCCCCGAGTACCTCTTCACAATACATCCTCTTAAAGTCAACATCCCGTAATATTTTTTCCCCACGTTTAACTTATTCTTAATTCATTATCAGAATCTGTATTTATGAATGTTTTATCAAAAAAAATTTTGATATTCTGCGACACGGTAGAAACACGTTCTGACCATTAAGTCTATTCACTTCCTTCTAATCGCCGCGTACATGAATTCTGACTGCGTGCATGAATACCATAGGGGACGATTTCGTGTGCTTCGGTACTCGAGAGAAATCAATGTGCAACGACTATTAGCGGTAGGCCCTAATGGTCTGAACGTCGTTGTCCCTAAATGGGACGCGTATTGCTCGTAATTACATCGAAAATTACCGGGGTAATTGCCCGACTTCGAGCAGTTCGTGGACTGAAGAAAAAAACGTTAAAGGGATTACGACATCGTGCCCGGCCTTTGCCGCAATGATGAGGCTGATAATGGCGACTGTGAATTTGAAGCTTCCGGTAGGTAACTTCAAAGCGTTATCGCGGACACCAAGGGATTAATTTAAAATCATATTAACAGAAATATATATCGAATTGTCAAATTGTATCGAATTCATTTATTATATCTTTTACTAATAGGTCAAGCTCGATTTTAAACTCCCTTACAGAAACTCCCTCAACATTTGTCCGTTGGGTTAAAACAGTAATCTAACAGATTACGCGGGATCACTGAGCGATTAAAACACCTCTTAGTTAGATGGGAATTTCGGTGACCAGTGTGAAAACGGATCCACCTCACCCGCAGGGCGCCTCCTAATGGCTTTCCCAGAGAGGACAGGACTATTTCTTAATCTAATACTAATCTTAACGAGATTTTAATTTTAAATTTCTCAACTCTATTTATTCAATTATTTATTCTTCAATTTGCATAGATTAGTATTTCATATTCCAGCTAATTTTCTAGTACTTAACTAATATTGTAAGGAGATATTAAGGTAATAAGGTTCTTTAGGCGCTAGTTTATCAGTGCAAGTGCAACCAACGAACTTTAGTTAAGTACATTTCCCCACCACCCTCAGGGGTCGCTAGTTTATCGGTGCAAGTGCAACCAACGAACTTTAGTTAAGTACATTTCCCCACCACCCTCAGGGGTCGCTAGTTTATCGGTGCAAGTGCACCCAACGAACTTTAGTTATGTACGTTTCCGCACCACGCTCAGGGGGCGCTAGTTCGGTCGGCGCCGTCTAAGCAATAGATACTAGACCGTCAAGACAACTCTGTTATGCGGGTCTGCATTAGAGCGCCGTAGTATCTTCTTCAATAAATTCGGTAGTTGGATGCAACAGGGGTCTATCTTTGTTTTCTAGTCTGTGTTTGGGAATACTATTCTTCTTTTAGATCATTAGTGTCAAGTGGTTTTTCTCTTTTTCGGATTATTGGGTGGTTGCAGGTGGTACGTAATTTAGTTAATTTTCTCGTTTATTATGCTATTGTTTCTGTTCTTGTTGCATGTATCCTGTATCCTCATCCATGCCCGTTTCTTAGCATTCTTTTTCGTTGTGAAATGGACGTATTCAGGGTTCAATCGACACAGGGCCGCTAAACTAGCGCCGATAGAGACCAATCAACTAGCTAAAGGATCTAAAGAACTAAAAACCGACTAAACTAAAGAACCGATCAACCGAAACCGGTCTAGCAAAAGACCAAACCAGCGAGGGAGACAGAAACACACGAAATCTACGGTATAATTAAATTTATCGGTGTAAGTAAAGTGTATTTGTTTGTGTAGCTGGCCGAAATTAAGGGAGGGAGGAATGGAAGGTGGTGTTGTGTACTAGGCGAGCATGTAGGGCAGAGCTTGTGATGGCTCTTAAAGGGCTTTTCGCCCTGACATGGAGCCGGCCCTGTTACGCCGTAATGAGTTTTACTTCCCTTCGGCGTTTGCTCGCGTGTTCCTTCCTTCGCGTTGCTGAAACTTTTATACGAGCGTTTATGCCGCGCGATGGGATCAAGCGATAATGGAATTAAGCGA
This sequence comes from Lethocerus indicus, assembly GCA_019843655.1. Lineage (NCBI taxonomy): Eukaryota > Metazoa > Arthropoda > Insecta > Hemiptera > Belostomatidae > Lethocerus > Lethocerus indicus. Next base: position 3,805,138 of record JACDQD010000007.1, on the reverse strand, counting down.
GCCATTAATCTTAATGGCAATTTTCTAATAGTCCGTTTCCCATTTTATTAATCGAGAAACTCTCCTTAGACGAATACATTATGATACGCATGTATAAATTATAAGGACTTGCTACGACGAATTACTTTTTTGACAATTGTACATATTGACTTACGGGTTGTGGGTTCGAGTTTACACTTTTGCAAAAAACTATTTTTTCTAGGTAGACTTCTCGATATAAATCCTTCATTCATCGGTCATCCATCATTTGATTCGATAGCTTAAAAAATTGGTACCACTGGAACAGAAATGTATTCAATACCATATATGCTATTCTATATTTTTCTGCCCTTTACTCGTATTTTACTAATTTTAACCGATATTATTATTTCGGGAAATAACAATAGCATTACCTGGTCCGACTTCAGTCCCTTGAAATAAATTTACATCGGGCCTTTAACAGTTTAACAGTAGGAAGGTTTAACGACCGGTCTTAATGTTTAATAAGGTGCTTTAACTTGCTTTCTTGCTGCGCTTAATAGGCCTTTTTGTTGTTGGCCGAATTAGTTCAGGAAGGTTATAGCTGTACTGGGACCCAGTTTCTGAGGGCAACCTTTATGTTCCCTGCAACCTGGCTCTCACCAGCCCGTTGGAATAGTTTACACGAATATGGTTCCCTGAGAGGGTTGTTAACATTTCGATTGCTAATATTGCAGGGAGGTTTGTTGACTTGTATATTCCTGCAATAAAACTGAAATATTGTTGCAAACAGTGTGTACGGACATCTCATATTGAAAGGAAAACTACGGTTATGGGAGTGGGTTTGGGGTGAGGTTTTCTCTAAGTCGCCTGCAATTTAACATCTGACCACTGGATTCGAATTGCGGTCGCGGACGAAATGAATATTTCCGAATTTGTATATTTGAGTTGAGTACCAAGAACACTAACAGTTTTTTTAAGATATTGTTTCCAGTAATGTAATTGTTATTGAATGAACCGGATCGTAGGTTTTCGTTCAAAAGCGGTGCGGCAGGCTACCTCGTAATGTGGGCCTTCCTTTTAAATGGGTCCACGAACGGACCAGATGCGCCCTCCCATAACATACGGAAATGCGCCCGCCATTACGATTGTTTAATACGCCGCGGCTCTCCTATTGGAAACGATCTTTTTTAAAGCTACATTTGATTATACGGTCGGTTATTTTTCGAAACAATTTTCTTCAACTTAAAACCTAGGTTCCTTCCTCCGACCCCTATTTACAGATACTTTCCGATAGGCGTTATCTGAATTATTGAGGCCTATATAAAGATACTCGCGCATTATTCCTTTCATAAAATAAATAAATGCGATTCGTCTGTAGAAAGAATTTTAAAAAGTTACAAAATCTCTATGTATTATCTATATCTATTATATATATACAAAAAGACAAACCACTGACCAATATTGGATATCTTTCCTTTTTGAAGCCGGTCCTGTATTAAGCTCAAATTAGATATACTTACTTGGAGAAATGGCACTTAAGCTATCAAAATAACAATCTTCACTGATTGCGATTATTGCAATAGAAACGAAATTTAAAGTACTAAAGTGTTCTGTCGACCATGAAATCCTGGAAATCTCCCTTCTTTCTTTTTTTTTATTTTAATGAAGAAATACCCCGGCGTTATAGGCGGTAGGATGAGGGAGGCGGTACCTCGGGCTGTTTGTTTTACATGGGACAGAGGGCGGCCCTAATTTGGGTGACCGCAGCCGGTATCATTTTTTGCTGGTGGCCTGGAAGCGTCGGTCGTTTAAGGGCGCGAGGCGGGGGGCCCTGTGACGCTCGAAAACCTTGCTCGGTGCGCCCGCTAAAAAAGGCGGGTTCTTTGATCTCTTCACGTTGAAAAATAAATGAGCCCCTCCAGCCTCCCTCGCCCTAATTTGTCCCCATCAAGGGCTTGATCAGCCCCCTATACCGCCATTTTTTGCTATAACGGCATTAACCCCGTAAAAAATAATGAATATATATATATATATATATATATATATATATATATACAGAGGTGTCCAAAAAAATGTATCCACTGTTTAAAAGTCGGAGTTGTCTCATTTTTGGTAGTGTTATAGTTTGTAGTTCCGACAAGCGTTGTATTGCGTTGTTTTATTTTATCAGATGACAGTCGCCAGATAGTCAGTGTTTTTGTTGTTAGCTGTACCCTGTTACTCGAGTAAACATGGCTGGCGCAAGGCTTACATTCGATGAATGGAAGTCAGTTTTGAAGTGGTATTTTAAGTAGCGAGAGTCACCTCTAGAGTGCAAAGGGTTAATTTCATTACTTAAAAATTAGTACTATTTTTTGTAGGCCGATTCATTTCATATTTCTAACTATCTTCATTATTCCTCGAATTATCTCCTCATTAGTAAACTCGGCAACTAAAATAGTTTGAGTTAATGTATGCATTATGCACGTGCAATAAAGCCCCGTCGCTATTTACTGAAATGCGTTTGCGGCCTAACTAGAGGAAGCGTTCGGAGTCGGTTTTCATTGGATGGTTATCCGAGCGGATAGTTTGCACCATTCTAATTCCCGCCGCTGTTAGACTGATGACAACCGGCCAATATAGACAGTGTTCCCTTCCCCGGAACAACTGCAATGCGGGCACTTAAATTTCAATTCCCCTCTGTTACTTCAATTTCCCGCCCCCAGCCCCCTCAAAAACAAGTCATGTTCCCAAAGCTAGCAGGCATTAAAGTACACTTTATTACATAACCGGTCGGGGCTTAGGACCGAACAATGGATTGGAGAAAATCCCGAACTAAACTAATTTCAGTATTGTTTCCACGATTACGTAACATTTGTACACTTTGAATATTTGTACTATTGTTGTATTTATTACTAAGATTAAGGCAGACAAATACCCATAAAATATACTATATTCGGACATTACCGTACAGTTCACGATTATGGAATGAGATACATTTTCAATTAGAAATTAAGGTTCTTTATTATAAATTTTGTAGGTACAAATTAGAAAATTATAAATAAATAACATTTTGTCAGTTGAACCTACTATTAAAGTCGTCAGGTATTAAAGTTAACACTAGACAAGTGGAACAGTTTAGGCAAAGCCCAATATGAAAAAAGTTTAAATTTTTATTAACGATTAGGAACTTCAATTCTAATTAGTGGAATGTGGTTGCCAATTACGCATTAAAAATACATAAATAACACCGGGTTATTATTTTGATATAGGGAAGCGAGGCAATTCAAAAGTTGTCCGGCAAGTACGAAGTTTCCCCCGGGCCAATCACCCGGAAAATGGAACTGGTTTGGTGAAGTTTGCATGTTTTCTGTTGGGGGGGGGTGGCCCGCGTAGTCGTTGTGTACCGGTAGCGGGCCCATCAGGCCACTAATGAGGCCGGCTTAAGCGGTAGTCCAGCTTACTGGCTAGAGCCTTTAGGGTGGGCCCATTCCCGGAAGAGGAGGGGCCGGGGCAACTTACACAGCGGGCCCCATTTGTCATGGCGACCGCGGCCGATAAGTCACGGTCACGCTCACACCGCTCAAATTAATTCCGCCCCCGAGTGTCACACCCGTGTGGGGTCATAGGCCACTTCTATTTTCTTTCTCGCGATGGGTTGGAATACCTTAGGTTTCGTGTATTTCTGTCTCCTCTCGCTGGTTTGGTCTTTTGCTACACCAGTTTCGGCTGCTCGCCAGCCATCTTCAGTAGCGTAGTCAGTCACTTTTGGCACTTTAGATCTTTCTTGGGCATCCTCACTGCACTGTCACTGTCACTTGCACTGTGGTGGTTGTACCGAATTTATTGAAGAAGATACTACGGTGCCCTATTGCAGACCCGCATGACAGAGTTTTCTTGGCGGTCTAGTATCTATTGCTTAGACGGCGCCGACCGAACTAGCGGCCCCGTGAGGGTGGTGCGGAAATGTACTTAACTAAAGCTCGTTTGGTGCACTTGCACCGATAAACTAGTTTATGCGGTAGCAGTAATGAGAACTAAAGAACCTCATTCCGTACATTTCCGCACCACCCTCAGGGGGCACTAGTTAGGTCGGCGCCGTCTAAGCAATGGATACTAGACCGTCAAGACAACTCTGTTATGCGGGTCTGCATTAGAGCGCCGTAGTATTTTCCTCAATAAATTCGGTACAACTACCACAGTACAAGTGACAGTGACAGTGCAGGATGCCTAGAAAACATCCAAAGTGTCAAAAGTGGGCCTAAAGAAGCTAAATGGGAGTAATTTCATCATTGTTCAACGTTCATTGGTATAATTGAAGTCGGTAAGCTGTTAAACATGCAACTCAACGTCCTCACCTCAGATATAATTAGGAAATGTCCTACACAGGAATACTCCTGTTTAAGAAGAGTTACGAAACGAATGATTTAAGGTATAGATAGTCTGCTAAAAAATTAGCAGATATGACGGGGTCGTATTTTTGCGATGAGACGAGTGAAATTTCGGGTGAAATTTTCCGATTTTTGGCACGCTGTCAATCCCGCCGCTGCTTCTTCCGTCGTTGGCCTACTCAACGGCGCCGGAATACCGTTCGGCTTTTATTGAAAATAAAAGCAATTTCGAGTCTGGGGCGAGGGGTGGAGGCGGAAATACAAAATGCGGCCCGGGACCGAACCCGGTGCCGGTGCCCAATCCCGATAATATTTTTTAGTCGGAAATGGATTCCGAGAGAGTGCCCCTCCCTTGCAAACACACACGCACACAATCGTTTCCGGTAGCACTCGCCAGCATCACAGGCCCAACCACCCTTTATGAACTAGGGCATTCCACCAGTTATGTTCTGACCGTATGCCACCACCATCAATGGATCAAACCACATTACAACATTTCTGGTCTGCTTGAAACAGATTTTCAAGAAAGATTTACGATAAATTCAATTTATGTATATACTAACTCGTTGGCGTCATAATAATTTCAATATCTCGAGGTTGCATACAATATTGTTTTATTTTATTATATTTCTAGACTATTGTTTTATACGTATTACCAGATATTATAAATTGTACGAATTGAATTCCTTTAACACTTGAAATTCACTCAGTAAAGTGAAGCCATGAAAAAAAAATCACACAGTAGACAATTGGAAAGGAAAGTTTTGCATTAGATAGAGAATGCGATTTGAGAGAATGAGTGATACTTACGATCGGTACCGGTATTAGCGGACGGGCCCGGGTATTCTCAGCAAGGGATATTACAGCAGTGTATATAATTCGCGGATGTAAGTGAACAGGTGTCGGTGAACAGTACGCCCTCTCAGCTTCCTGTACACGTATGCTCGAACAGGAGTATATTTGAATTTAGAGGAGGTCCCAAATTACACAGGACAGGTCCGGCTCTTTGTTTTCTTAATTGCAGCTTCGTTATCCCCCTATGTTTTATTCAGTTATTTAATTAAGCGACGGTAATCGAGCTGCGGTATGAAGTTTAATCGTGCGGAAATTCCGATCGGTTTAGCAATCTATAACGTTACCGGAGCAAAAAAAAATTAATAAGCTATTACCGATAACTTATTCTGTAAAAATAAAACGATACTTCGTGAGTCATACTGCACCCGGTTCATTACGGAGTAAAAACTAACCCCTGTCTTTATACACTAACAATGGTTTTATGCCAAAACCGGAATACCAAAGGACCGAATTAAAGCATTAATATATTTGATAAATTTGGTTTCTGTCCAAAAGTTTTCACGTATGGCCACTCATTATTCCTGTATTCTCAGCGTTTCACTATTATTATTTTACAAGTATCATTAGTTACTCAGAGAACAGGATAGAATCTTCACCAATGCGGGAGATGAAGTTTAAAATTTCAAACGGTTATATTTGTAATTCCGAAGGTAGAGATTGTTTCCGCTTGCACTACACAGTCGGTTTGTAGTTTTCCCCCACCTTGCAGTCATGGAGGGGGAAATGATCCCATCGCGCTCCCTGCCCCCCGGGTATTAGTTTAATAGAAAAAAATAAAGCGGGCGGCGTTAGTAAAAGGGGTGGCCTAAATAAATGAGTGTTGGGCGGCGGCCGACCCTTGGGGGGCAGTTTGCGGCTTGGGAAAAAAAGCGCCGGGTCTTAACCGGGCGGGCCCTGCATAATTGAGGCTAAGCCCCCGCAGTGCGGCCCTACACACCCACAATATGGGTAATGTGTCTTATGAAAACGCATTCTACGTGAACAACCGGCATTCCTCCTACTAATGTATTTACTCCCACCGGAAGGCGAACAGAGTTAACTGCATCGGGGGATTATCCAGTACAGAAAGATTACATAGACAATAAAAAGGAACAAGCAGCGAAGCAAACAGGGATATGTATTACCCATTGATAGAAATTCTATTCTTATACTGAAATTTTGAATTGAAACCGTACTAGTTTGAGCTTGGCCTGTTTGAAGAGACACAAAATAGAGTCCTAAAACATAGTACTGCAAAATATACTCCTACAGATAGGACCATCGAGTTCAATATATCCGGCCTAAGAATAAGTTTACATTGATTTTATTACGCTCAGCTTCCTGTAGCAACAAATTCGGGGACTGTGTTGTTGTGTTGTTGGCTGTCGGTGGAGGATTACCGTCGGGATTGTGGCACGTATTCCATATACGTGCATCCCCTTATTTGCATATCCCCGGTGTATACCTAACGGGAATTGAGCCCTGGCTGACATCGAGGAGACGGCAGCTATAAGGACGTCACTTAAGTAGCTTGGTCGAGTGGTTCCCCTACGAAATAACGTATAACTTCAATAGCTGCTCAAATCTGTGCATTGAGCTCGACCTTTTTGTTCTTACATATGATCGATTTAATTATACGTATTACACATTGGATATTTTGCATTGATAGACTTTTAATTTACTTGTCGATGGCTATTTTATAGCCATATCGGTTTTATCGAACAGTCAATATTGTTATATACCACCTGAGATAGTTCAAAATTGTTTCTGCGAATACTGCTTAGGACCAAGTGGAAGGGGGGATTACTGAAATGGGGAAAGCAAATATTTTCTATCCGAGCACCGTTCTTTTCGCATTATTTACCAAACTTATGGAGACTATGAATAAACTGAAAACATATCCGGGACTGCATCGAGTCGAGATTTATTTTCATTTTTTCTTATATTCCTTTAGTCGAGCAGCACTAAATCAGCCAACCTAGCGTAACAAACATCCTGTAACTTGTCTCTTGGTTTTGTAACTTGTCTAAAAAGTTTCGCCTAGTCGAGAAAGTTGGCCGGTTGGTGGTCCGTGTGTTGCGAGTTCGGCGGTGCTCTGGCTGGTGTTCTTCGGTTACTTTTCTTATTTTCTCGGAGGTGCAGCAACAGACGGAGAATCCTGTCTTAATGTCGGGTAATTTCTCATTGGGTGGGCGGTCGGCGGAACCCCGCAATGCAGTTCTACGTGTCGCCGCAGTCGCCCCGAGCTCACATCAAATATTCACCGCCCCCTAAATTATTTAGATTCACGCACAATCCTGTAACCCGCCGGCAGGACCGCCTTCCCAAAGAAGCTCGCCCGAACAGGATCTTCTACTCCAACCTCTACCGTATGCACCGTTGCGCAATACGTTTTAGACGATTCGTTACAAATTTTATTAAGTGTAAAATTCCAGTATACCGAATAGAATAAACTGAATAGGAAGTAGGATAGCCTATAATTCGCGACCGCTTCCGAAGTTGCTCCGGTATCTGAGGTCACCAACGTTGACGACCACTGCAACTAATCGGTTATAAATTTTAATAACTAATTAGGCCTAAAATAGTCGACACTATTTACACTATGTGTGTGGAGGTACACATCATCGGTAGAATAAGCGGTCTATAGCGCGAGAGCGGTACAGAAAATGACAAATCGATGATTTGAAAAGGGTTCGCCGTCGGGAGGAGACCGGCCGCCATTTTGCCCGAACTACACCCGAAATTGATATTCATTATAAAGTTTTAATTAAGTCTCTGACGCGCTCGCAGACTGTTCATTCTGCGATTCTCTCTCGCACGTGCCAAGCCTCACTTTCCCGACGTCGACCGCTTTTATGTTTCACAGACTGTAGTTTGTTCTTATGCCGGTCGTTGATTTTTCTGCGGTCCCTGGTTTTTCCGCCAGGAATTGGCTTTTCACCGGGATTTTGAACACGGGGTCGAAAAGTGCTATTTCAGGCCGAAGGCGAAAAAAAACGAGGCGCGGTCGTTTTTTCCGGGAAACTCGTAAATTGCTTTGTCGATTAGAATAACGTACGGCTTCCGGCTTCCTGGACCGCACGTGTTGTTTATTCGTATTGGATTAGGAATTCGGAGTAAATAAATGAGAAAATGCCTCGCTGATTTATAGCTCGATGACATTGATCTACCGTCGAGTCCTGGCGTATTTGAACTTCGGTTCTACGATATGTGTGCGCATTTTGAGGAGTAACATTATTTGCTAGCGAGAGCAATCTCTAGATAAATACCGTATAAATCGCGTGAATAGTCTGAAATGTTACAAGGAATAAATGAACTTTTTACTAATAAATCGCTGTTACTTGTTATGTTTTATAAATGTAATCGCCCCTAGAAGCAAGAGTTGGAGTTATAAAAACTATATAATAGTCCTAATTGCCCTAAAAATATGACAGCAACAAAAATAAATATACAACAAATATATAAATTTTCTCGTGGGCCCAACCTTCGACTCGCTCGAAGTAAATTCGTGGATTTGGGAATACTTTGGCGCGCATTCATTATCGTGACAAAGTTAGATATTCTGAGTATTGCGCGGTATCTCCTCGGGCGCATAATTGGATCGGGAGGGATCACCGTTTGTGGGCGTGGGTAGGAGCTTTCGATTGGATTCCCCACTACCCCCAGTTCAATATTCGAGATTGAGCCCCCGCCGGCCCTGAGCCCGCTTCTCCAACAAACTCGGCAACCATTTTGCAGAAATGTTAAGAAACTTATTTTTACTCTGCGGCTTCGGAAACCGCGGCGTAATTTTCGTGAGGTAAAGTCGTACTGGATAACTCAGATTGGGTTAACCGACTCGCAGAGACGTCGTTTATTTGTCATCCTGAGTTATGGAATTAATGTTATTTACTCAGGCATTAGAGGCTGTTTACTTCTCTTCTAATTTTCATTATCCGGTTTGAAATAAATCCGGCCATATCTTACTAAGCTTCAATCAACTTCTGCATGATTCCTTTACTAATGTAGTTGGGATTGCATATCACGCTGAAAATAAATGCTCATTCGGTCAGTGTTGAATCATAAGTCCATTCTTACGCGAATAGCGTATAGAATTCAAATAAATATATCCGTACAATATGGTAGTGAATAACGAAGGAGTACTTTACTTTTACTAAAGCGCTATAACGAATCGAAAACGTCCGGAATATTGGAAAAAGAACTGAATTAATGATTTTATTTGCGGACAAACATCCAATTTTAGAAATGGTTTCTACCCGTGTATTGAAGGGACGTCGTGAAAATTTATTGGTAACAAAAATTTCCTCGGGGGCGGTATAAGTAATAAAAATCCAGGTTGATTTTACAGTTTCTCCTGTTTTTCTGTCTGTCCCGTCAGATTAATATCTCTGGCCGTCGTATGGAAGTTTATTGCGGCTCTATTGACAAATCCCGTTGGCTAGCCTTGCCGCCTTTTTGGGCGCAAACCACCGCCCCTTATTAATTGCCGGCCCGCTACCAATAAATCAAAACGGCTTGGGCCACAAAGCGAATTAGTATCTCTCCTGCGCTCACTCTCACTCTCTCCGCCAGCCCGGTCCCCATTATTGGTTTTATTCAATAATTGTGGAGGTAAACCTCTCTGTGTTGGCTGCACCACTGATTTTTCGACTATATATATATATATATATATATATATATCTGCGGCGTGATGGCGTTGTTGTGGACCGATCGAGGGGGGAATAATGAAAACATTGCCGCATTATTGCAAAACGTTCCGGTGTTTTTACACCGCCCTCGTCCCCTGTGTGTCGTTAGCCCCCTGTTGTCTGCCTCCAAAGCACTTTCAGGGGGGCGTACGCAATATGTTATAATTGACGCTGGTGTTCTTTACAAAATTAGGTCGATAACCCTCGTAAATGATATTTCATGGTGGTTTTCATGGACGTACTATTCTTGCAGGATAAAATCCTGCACTTCTGTATCTGAATTTTAGCGGAAAACGCGTAATTTTAGCCGTGCGTAACAATTGAAATATGATGTATACGTGTTGTACTTTCCTAGACTGTTGGACGGAGTTTAATCAGATGCACTACCTTTAGAAAAACCGACGTTTTTTAAAAAAAAATAAAAAATCCCGTTCTACAAATTGGTGGACGTGATCCAATTTTGAAGTGTACAGGTCTCAATTTTCTTTAATGTATTCCATCACGTCGTCTAAGCTTCGACCTTTCCCTGTTTAGCTTCGAACCGTGTTCAATATTCTCTTACACTAGTTTGAATATAAAATCAAATCAGTTTAGCCCGTCGATCGATTGGGTTTTGATTGATTTTTGTTAATTTATTCACCTAAACAAGGCTTGTCTAGTTAGAAATGTAATGCTATTATGTTTTAAGTAGTTAATAAGAAGTTGAATATAATGTAACTTGTATTCAGATATTGTGAGGTAATCTCGTTAAAGATATATGTATTTAATAATATGTAGTAGAAATTATCCATTTTCACGCTTTTACCATATAAGTACGTCATAATTTTACTGAAGATAATTCTACATACTAATGGCTGTAGGCAATTTTTGTATTTAGGGGCACGCATGCGTTAAGAAGTTGAAAAAGACGTGAAAGGAACACACCTGTTTAATGCAAATAGATGTTTTCAAAAACTCAACCCAACCGTGGTAAGGGGGGAATATTCCCGTGTTGATGTTGTGTGTGTGTGTGTGATGTGAAAAGCTCTGTCGAGAAATCTCGGTAGGCGTTTAGCATATAAAACACCTCCAATCTCTTTAACGCGTCTTTCTCACTCTCACTCCCGCTCCCTATCCCCCCCCCTCTCTCTCTCTCTCTCTCTCTCTCTCTCTCTCTCTCTCTCTCTCTCTCTCTCTCTCTCTCTCTCTCTCCTCTCTCCTCTCTCGAGTTCTAAATCATTCTCCGTATCTTTTTTTTCATCCCCGTAACTGCGACTTAACCAGTACTTTCTTCGTTTTCCCGAAAATCCGCGGTCCCTCGCCATTTTGATTACAGTAACCGGTTCTTATTGTTGGCTCCGGGGTGGTTTTAGATTTGAAATGCTTTTTGAAAATCGTAACCGTATTCATATGACTAATAATAGTGTGACTGTCGTTACTCGAGTGTGAGGAATCTAGTGGGGTGAGTTATGGCGGCTAGTAATTAGTGGGTGGATTGTGCCTTGAGGAGGAGCAGTCTGCCCCTCCCCTGGCAAGTTTGCACGCCTAGTCATTGTCTCTTCGGCACTGTCTTCGGCTGATAATGTCGGCATCCGTGGTCCGGATATAATGACGCGTGCAGGTTCCATACCCTGATTGAGGCAATCCTCGATTTACGCCGCATTCAGTCTGTCGGCCGGTAGACTCGAGTGCTCGTATCGCGCTCCCAACCGTCTGCATTATACCTGTCTCGATGGTTTACATTTATATACAAATATAAATAGTAATATTATAAAGTACTGACATTATCGGTAGGACTTCAGTATATAAATTTATATTAAATACTGCAGATATTGTATTTGGCATTACATCAATAACATCTCTTGTCGGTCTTTTTATGTCATGAGAATGTATGATATACAGAAGCGTCCGATAAAATCTATATACGATTCACAATGAAATATATCCGAATTAAAATTTTTATTTCTGGACAACAGCTAAGGAGGTAAAGACATAATACAGTTCCTTTGAACCGTAATTGAACGAAACCTTTACCAAAAATGCGAATGTGAATATGTGAGGGAGATATTTATTCCTACCGTCTGTTGGGGCGAATTAAAGATCAAAATTAAGCATCATCATTGGCACGTCTAACGCGTTTACAAAATCGGCTCCATTCCTCAACGGGGTTATAGTTTGAGTACAGTTGTCTTAAATTTTCCTCAGTTGGATGTACTACGACACCGACTGTTTCTTTGAAATGTGTACTGAGGAATGATTAAGGTAATTGTGAAAGGGGAAGCGGGCAGTGAGTTGGGGGCGCGGCTGAGACCGATCTATCACCCTGGCGTATGGTACATGGCTGCATTTCATCACCGCTTTAACGTCGTCATTTTTCAGCCTTACCGCCATTCATTGTTCCCCCCGGCTCTCGTGTATATATATATATATATATATATATATATATATATATATACACGCCCACTTGTATTACGATATAATCTACCGACACCTGGGAATCTCTTATTCCCCCCCTCCTGATGATTTATACAGTCAACGAGTCTATTTATTAGTCGTAACCTCCTTTAGCAGCAGCGATACGTTCCGGGGAGTTTAACCATGGCATGCGGATTCGGTACCGGTGCAATTAGCATCGTGACTAACGGAATGCTAATGACGATGGCGGGATGCCGAATACCGTCTAGCAAAGGTAGACTAAGCGCCCGATGGAGGATTGGGGGTGATGAAAATGAATATCCTAAATCTGTCGGGCTTTTCATCTGAATCATCAATATCGGACTCTTCGCGCGATGATTCGACGTTCCAATATTGTCTATAAGGTATAATTTTGTGGACAAATTTCACTTGATTATACTTACCTCGTCTTTGTGACCTACAAACAGTTTCAAGGGCCGTATTGAGGAGATCAGAAGTGACGAGGAGGGTGCTTGATTGGAGGCGAAGTCCCCCCGGACCGAGCTGGTGACTGTTGTTGTGGTAGCGAAGTGCCCCGGTTGTCGCCACTAATGCATCGCGCGTTCGGAGGCCACCAATCGGTGGCCACCCCAAGAGCAACAGTTGACGAAATTTGCATGTTCTATCTCCCCGAAACCGGTGTTGTCCTAGAGACGGCCTACAGGAGTACGCACTGCGGTCGTCTGTGGTTTCAGTTCGGGACAGTAATTAAACACCCCTTGTTCATTGCATTATCCATATTAGGGGTTGGTTTTATGCAAGATAAATTATTGTCGGTTGCCTCGAATAAAAAATTACTGGAGTTAATAATTAGAAGATAGCTAGGTCATTTATACGTTATATTCTTCAACATATTGTACGTCCAATATATTAATTGTAATATAATCCTCCATTTCAGCATTTATTCAGTTTATCATTCATCAGCTGAACGTGTAGTTGTGTAGTAGAACGTCATTTAGTAAAAGCGATTCCATTTTTTGAACGAATCATTAATAATTTTGTTCTCGTTATTCTACCTTCTTTTATCGTTTTTCAATAAAACTAAAAGTTAAATGAGGAAGAAACACAGAGTGAGTGTCGCTGGCTAGTTCATCGAAATGAGAAACCATCCGGAAAACCGCTTTGTTGCCTTCCACTGTCCGTGTACAAGATCCAACTTTTTTTATATTTTCTTTTTATTTGAGTAACTTCGAAATAAGTAGTCGGAGAACAAGAAAAGAATAAGGTTGTAGATTAAAAAACTTTGCGATAAGGGTGAAAGTCAGCGGACAAATAAATATAAATGTATTTCTCGTTTTTTCCGGCCCTAAAGTGGGAGGGCAGAGGAAGTAGCCGGGATGAGGTTTTAGTAATTTATGCTTCGATGCAAAAGTCCCTTCGTATTAATCTTGAATAAAGCGGAGGAAAAACAAACCGTGAAAGACGCTTTTAAACACTTTGTCATCTTTGTCCGGACATGAATACTTAGACAACGCGCTGTCTCTTGTAACAAATGTCTGGCAACAATGAATTTTCACTCAACTAAAAACCTCGACTGGAACTCGTGTAGTCGGACGACCGGTAGGGAATTTCAAACGACAGTATTTTACCACATAAGGCAACGATTGTTCCCAGCGATATTCGGATTATTATATAATTCTGAAATTTGCAATATTAGTCGAAAATTATGAAAAAAATGAATTTTGGGTACCGTAAAAGTGTCGGAGTGCCTTATTAGGCCTAGGCTCACACCGCCCTGTGCTCTGGCCCACTTAGAGCCCTTTTTTGGATTATTCATGTTTAAATTAGGTCGCTAACCGCGGACGGTGGGGCTGATGGTGAAAGAGACGAAGAAGGGGGGGGGGGGTAATTTCTTTTACCCATCCCAGCTCCCGTTTCCATAATGATTTTCCCTCCTCGTAAACCTGCCCCATTGTGTACTTTTAATAAGCCCGACCGAAATATATCAGCAGCCCAAGAACATATTAAAGCTCGCATTTTTCGGCATGTTTCGGACCAACATCGGAGTAAGGAAACTTCGTTGCTTGTAACCTTTTAACTGAAGAGTAATTATTCAAATTTCATCATATTTGGAATTACGCGCGAATGATGGAATTACGTTTAACGAATTTTCTCTGCAAAACATAAATTTCCGGCGATAATAATTGGTTAAGTAAATCTGGAAAACGTCCAACAGTAAATGTGAAAATTCTGAAAAACTTTTGCGTCCACGATTCTGCCAAACCTCGGTAACCAAAAACACCAATTAAAGTCCTAACTATATTCAGTCGTGCTTACTTCATATCGATAATGACACGCTACTGATCGGGTGGCTAAACTGGGAATCAACCCCGAAATATATCAAATAGGTGAGAGAAGAGATTGAATCTCGAACCCGTCTTCGTAATTACTGCAACGGTTCGGTATCTTGTAATCTGACTAAAACTGGTAGGCCGGTCTATTGTTGGTACATAATGCTTGTGAAGTACAGTACTATCTCTCCCCCTCTCACTCTGAACCGGTTATTTATGCCTAGAAACATAAATTATCCCTGTCTAGGTGTTTATCTCCAGGACGGAGTCGGCCTCATAAATCCTCGTCGACCCAAAACAGGGCCGCGGAGGCGATTCATTGCTAAAAAAATTAATTGAATTTGGCTTTATCTTTTGAAACATTTTTACAGCCGATCGCTCCTCTTTGTTTTCTTCTGGCGTTACCAGGTGATCGATGGTTTCCCCCATCCTGTATTTCCTGGAACGAGGCGAAAAAAAGTCGTGCCAGGCATGGGCTACATTTTTCTGTTAAAATCAACAGTATATACTTATTTTACTTGGTAATCTTCGTCAGGACTGTATGAGATTAATTCTTACTGAACAGCTTCCGATAATTTATGATTTTTGGATCCATTCGCGGCCTTAATTAATGCGAGCGCCAATACTCATTCGGGACTAGTCTAATCTGGCTAGTGAAGGCGCAGTGTTTGAATAGTGTTTGGCCGGTCTGTGTAATTTGTCTAATGCCCTTGGGACGGGGCCACCGGTTAGACGTCCGATTGAAATCAATAGGGTCGGGGCCCGTTAGTAGGCCCTACTTGCCTAACGGGGGTCCGATGAAACTTTAAGAGGAAACAACATGTGCAGGAAATGGGCTAGCCGACCCGTGTTACTCGGGTTGAACGCAATTCATTTTTAAAGCGTTCCGCGGAAGAAGTAGCCCAGACGGTTTGATAAATACTTTATAGCACACAAATAAAGTTGAAACCAATATAAATAACTCTGGGCCAAGTTTTTTTTCTACATGCCTAACTCATCTCGCGTTTCAAACGGTTGAGCAAAATACTAAGTTTTATATAAGATCTTGTGAGAACATTTTGAGACTCCACTATTGGTGGTGCGCCGAAAACAGGGTAAATTGTTGTGCGTGCGCAAGGCTAATTTCCTGAGAGTTGGCCGTGCGCAATTTCCCCGTTTAGTTTTCACATTGGCTTTTTATCATGTTTGGCAGGTTGAGGTATAGGCGTATATCGGGGCTGTCTGTCAGCCTAAAATGACAGCCCACGGGGGGATCGATGGATGCATACTGTTTTTTTCATAAACCTACCTCCTCTCAGCCCTCGCAAGTGATTTATGTAGGATAAAACATGTTTGGAACTTGCTATTCTGGTTGACGAAAATTGCATTATAAAATAATAAAAAATGAGATTATATTGTGAAATACTGTAAATAAATGCGCTCAATATCCTTATTTCTAGTCTTGCGATTTATCTCGTGTATTTTCAGCTTGTCTCAATTCTTGGCAAACGGCGGTAACGATATGTTCCTAGAAAAAACTAGAAAGAACTGAAATAAATTTTGTCCGCAATCGGAGAAGATCTATTTTCCTTCCGCTTTATTTCAATTGGTGACCGCTTATCGGATCGTTTGTCTCTCGAGAACTGACATTTTGTATTTTATTTGCTGCTGTCTCACTCTCAAATGACGCAAATAAACGTTATTTTAAACCGCGCTTTTTCTTATAAGCGACGAATAATAGTTTGACTGATGTAATGGTCCAATTTTCATTACTCTATCGCGTAATGTTCTTTTTTTTAATCTGGTCTGGAAAGTACTACGAACTGTTATTCTCATTGTTGACGCTAAAATTGCGAAAGATATATGGGGGGGGGGCCTGCGGGAGCTCAGAATTTCGTAAAAGTCCTTCCATCTGTAATACTTCTTTAAAGCACTCGTGAGATTTCTTCCTTTAAATTGAAGAATTAAAGCATTTACCACAATATATTGCAGAACTCTCAATCCCTTTTATTCCCGCCTTAAAGACTTCTAGCAGTAAACAAATTATCAGATTTAGTTTGTTGAGTAATAATAAAGTTCGATAGTATAAGCTCCCAAATAATAAAGCCTAACGATCTTATATCCGCTGTGTTATATAATGAAGCATCTAATGATCTCAATTTGTATTTCCATTAAAAAAAATTACTATTATTTTTTCCTCCCTCTTTACTATAGCTCTTAATTACGGAAGTTGAGAAATAAGGAAGTCCACTTCAGAGTTAGCCCCGGGCTGTGTGCAACCGTGGCGAGGGGAAACATTCAATGGGGAAAAGAAGAAGCAGGCCGATTCAAAATTAAAAACACCTTTTAAGAGTTTTTCTAAGAGGTTTGAAGGCGCCCCCATTTCCGAGTAAAGTTGTCTTATTAAAGTTAGAGTTTTAATACTATTTTATCGGCGCTTATTGTCTGAGCTTGTCGCTAACTGAAGTTCTGATTTTGAAGTTAAGGCGCAGTATTCTCTCTACCCGCTTTAACATAGTGCTATTTCATAAGGGTTCGAAGGACACTAATTTCACTTTTACAATAATTATTTAAATAATTCATCTCGTTGGCTTTCTCCGTTATTTATATTTGATTACAATAGGACACTCTGTTCTATTAAATTGCGCACTCTCCCGAATTCAAATTAGTTGCGATTATCTCTTATAATGTAAAGGATTTGGCCGCGAAATAGGGAGTTGAAAGCCGGAGGTGGTGTAATCCGGGGCGGCCATTAGCCAAGGGCTGGAGATTAGCCGGCCACCAGAACCGACTTATGCACAAAGTCCCTTTTGCCGGAACTGAAAACCGGCCATGTAATTATCTCGTGGCGTTTAGTTGCCGACCTGCCACCCCCTGACCGTCTAATCCGTGTACAATAAAGCGCTGACATATTATATCAATTTGATGTAACTTTAATTTGATTGGCTAAAAGAAACAACAAAAATTTAAATTTTTAATGATGACCGTCGTATGAAGGGTTGAAAAATCCCCCCAGGCGAATAACATTGGCAGACAATACGCGGCCATGGTTTAGGCTTCAGTTGCATGTAAATATTTTGAAATGTTCAAAATCAACAGGAAGCGGCGTTATTAAAATTTTATTGACTGTGTTGGCGGCGCTTGGCCGTCCCCGCTCGACTGCAGGACAAACACCCGGCTCCCGAGTCCACCGCTTTAGACCAACCCCTATCCTCTTTTTTATTTAAAAACAAACAAAAAAAGAAACGGAAAGCCTCAGAAAAAAGAAGTATTATTTATGGCTAGGCATAAAGTGGCGTCGGAGTTTCCTCCTCGGCGAGTATTAATAACCAGGGGCCGTAAAGGGACAGGGTCTTTTCAACGTTTTTCGGGGGCGCGCGGGCTCGATTACACGCGTTGCAACCCTCTTAACATTTTTTCCACAGCACAAGGGGCGTTACTCGTTTTTTAGGGCTTAACGCGTTACATAAATTCGAGCCGCGTTGGTGGGAGGAGGGGCTCGGCTGTGACCACACTCAGCGCCGGCTGATTACCACCGACAACTCTATATTTATGCCGCGGTATGATTAGTTCATGACCGGTTTCGCTGTCTCAGTAAAATGTTCCAAAATTAAAACTAGTGACGTTACTTCCTAGTCCTCCAAATTGGCACATTGCAAATCAATTGTTGTCGAACAGTTATCGAAATTGGCGATGGCGGGAAGCCGAAAGCGGTCTATTTTGACTAAAAGAAGGAATCGTTAGCTTTCATTCGAAAAACGCTTCTATTTCTTCGAGCCGATCGCGTATTCATTGATTACTGAGCGAATACTGAGCTCATTATTGTTAACTGAAAGGATAGGCTTTTCTCCATTTCCCGGACAGAATATGAACGCAGAAACAGTATGAAAATTCAACGTGCGTAGGCGCATACGTCATTTGCGGCTGTGAACCGGCCGTTTAAAACAATACTGGGGTTCTGTATATACGACCGGGTTTTCGAGAATAAATGAGGTGTTAACCTCTCTGGGGCGGGGTCGAAAAAGAAATAGCGCGCATCGTTCATTTTTCGACGGGCTCCGTTCGACTCGTCAGCGCCAACAACACACAGAACGCGGACAAAAAGGCGACTGGGCCCGGGCTCCTATTTCACGGCCGGTCCCAGCACGAACGGAGTTCGCTTCCCGTTGAAAACCGGGTTTGATTTATGGGAACCGAAGGCCGGCCAGCGCTGAACCGACCGGAGAATAAAAACAGGATTTTTTTCCAACGCCCGAAAAAAAATGGGAGAAATACAGGCGAGCGCTTAGCTGTAGGGGACGACCTGTTGTCTGCTCTGGGATCGGGGTAACTGATGGATCGGCGAGGTTCCACTATGGGCCGTGTCCAGCTGGAACCTGCGGGGGCGTTTCGAGTGTCCGTTATATTTACAATATTTTCGACGGAATATTTCCCAAACGTCCGGACTATAAAGTTTTAGTTTAATTCCGGCGGTGGGACTGATCTCGCACAAAACGGGCGGACAATGGGCGACCGCCCACTCTGTTTTTGTTAGCACAACAGCTGCATACGAATTGTTTCAGGTTTGGCCGACATTTTCTCTATTTGTATTTCGAACCTCCAGTCTCGATTACTGCCTCCGAGGAAGCTTATATTTCAATGGATACGAAACGAAGTTTTTTTATCGGAAATAAATTTTTAAATACAGTTTCGACAATTCTGTGTGGTGCTAACAGATATTGCTTTTGTGTGGACAACAGAAAAAGTAGTAAGAAATAATATTTAGTTAGTAAATTATAGGGACCCGCTTGTATTGGGAGAAAAAGCCTTTTCGTCTGTTTTTATTTCTTCCATTTTTCATTGTCGAAAAATTCGGCATTAATTCTCGCTTCGGATACAAAGCTAGGTTTCCTTCATTAAAAATTGACTAAGTATCGGAGACTAAACGGAATGGGACAAATAAAAGTCAATCATAAAAATGGATGCTCCCGGACGAGATAACTTCGAACTGTATGAAATGTTCAGTAAACCCGGAGCCACTCCTTTAATCATGTACGATGGCGGAACTTCAGTTTTAACCCAGTGAAGCGGACTCGCGCACCGCCCTAAGACCGAGGAAAACAAAGGAGACTTGGAAAGTCGTTTAGAAACTTTACAGCCATGAAAAGACAAGAGAATAGCTTTAATCCAAGGAACGGAGCATGCGACCCTAAGAAAGTGAGGAGATTTGTTCTTTAATAAAACAATATTTATCGGCAAAATGAGCGGACAAAGTTAGTTTAGGAATACACCGTATCAGTGTCTCAGTGAGAAATACTTCTCGATGTATCCCTTCACGAAATATATTAAAAAGATCGTAATATTTAAATTGAAAATAATGTTGTTAATTAAATAGTACCGTTAGAATTCCGAGCGTTACAGTCATTCCGGGATGATGGTCGGATATTTTCAACGAGTCTGGAACTGCTGCATCATCGGTCTGTGAGCCGCAATTTGAGGGGCTCAGCAGGGCAGCTAATTCGGGTCGATGCGATCCTGTTATTCCGCAAGGCCGATTCCGCCTTCGTCGGCCGTTACCGAACCGGTCCCGTGTCCTTTTGTGCCCCGAGGGCCTCCCCGATTAGTGGCACTAATCTAGGAAAAAGTGGCGGTCATGGGATTAGGGATGAGAGAGGGGTTTGTAGCGGTGGGGAGTGCGTGCGCTAGAGGCCGGTGAAGACTGAAATCTTTCAGCTGACTAATTCCCCCTTTCACCTAAACTGGTTGGATTAACGAAGACTGAATTTCCCCCTCAACCTCGCCCATTACTCCTAACACTCAATACTTCTCCCTCTTTTTCGGCTCCAGAAATAAGTGTAACGGCGTGTAATTAACGATTGTTTTATATAAGGGCCCTTCTTACTCTCCTTTTCACTCGACCTCTGAAATCCCCTCCCCCCCTTTCCCAATCGCAGCGCCCTGTCCCGCTTTAACTATTATTGTTCTTAAGGGATTAAGGTTGCGGGGCCGCGGCCCAATTTATTGTCCCGGCTTTTCTGCCCGAATTCCCGAAAGCTTTTCTTTTCCCGGCACTGTTCGACATTTTTTTTATTGTAAACCGTGGATTTAGCGGGTAACCTTAAACCTCGAAAAATTCCGATTATCTCTTTCCTTTTATATATTTTTTTCCAAAGTGTTATCTCTCTCCCTTTCGGTTAATAGCCCTCAGCTTAACGTAATTATGTTTTGTTTTAAACTGCTTATAAATAAACGTTTTACGAGGAAAATTACTTCGTCCCAGTTGTCTAATTCTGTTTACACTAGAGACTTGTAGATTTACTTTAGGGATTTGCAATCTTCTTTGTTCCGACGTGTTCTTCGCTAAGGTTTTGTTATTCCGTATTCAAATTATTGACGTTGTACAATACGTTTATACTGTTGAACAATAAAGTCAAATCATTTATTTTATCGGATAAGAAATCCTATAGCCGAAATTTATGTTTTTTATCCATATAAAATAGTGTATATGAATTATTTAGTATAATGTATTAAAATCAGAATACTACGTTCCATTTATTGTTAGGCCCATTTTAGGATAATGACGTGGTATGATATAGAATATTAGTTCCTTGAGATATAAGTTTATGATATAAGTGTCATCTCCCGAAGATCGCTTTAGGCAAGTAGCCAAAAACCTATAAGTTTATTGTGACACATCAGATATATATCTCACGGTTTTTTGTTTGTCCTAATGGATTTTGGTCCGCCAATTTCCGGCTGGCTTATGCTCCTTTCCCTCTTTTCTTTTTTTTGTTTATTTTAGGACTGAATGTAGATTCGGAATGATATCCTCTCCGCAGAAAAAATATGGAACATTAATTTTTGGCGAGATGTAAAAGTAAGGTGGGATTATGTCTGAGTTATGACTAGGTTGAAGAAAGGAGAAGTGGAAGGTGGAAGTTGGGATGGACCCATTTTTTTTTCTGGCCACATCAAGAGCAAATGTCGGACAATGAGCCGGGGCCTAGCACTCTTAATTCGTCCCTGGGTTATAAATTCACTTTAAGCGAGATCGATGGAATCCGAACGCATGCCGCCATAAACTCAGCTGTTATGATAGAATTGGGCATATAAATTGCGAAATTCAGGTCGCGCTGAATCATTACTCATAACATTGAAAGTTTAAATATATTAAGGCATAGCTTATGCTGTAGGTAGAATCGCATTTACATTCAGAGGCTGCGTCGACATATTTAAACTTATTTAAATTCCTGTCTACACTTATTGAAACAATATTCTCGACAAACAATATATATCCACAAATACTGCTTCTACTACTCATTGTAATACTACAAACTTCTTTTAGCATAGGTGTCCCATTTCATTTATTCGAGACGTATAAATAGGTCGATTCATCCCCACAATCGCACCGATCTATGTATTAAGTAACGTCTTCCTGATTTAGTGTAACGTTTCATTAATAGATAAAGCCCATTTGAATATAGCCGCGTTTAAATCATCCCCCGCCGGCTAAGCAGTGTGGGGGTAACGGTAGGTGGGCGTTCCGCATTGTTCCAATTCAATCGATTAGATAAGCCCGAAGTTGTTATCGAGAGGACGCCGAATTACAGGAGAGCGCCCCGACCGCAAAGCGCCCGTGTAAACCCCACAAGAACTTGAGTCTTAAGCCTCCCGGCTTAAAGGAACCGGGTGGTGTGTGGGGTGGGGAAGGGGGGATTTGTGATGCGGGATGCGTAAACGCCGGGAGTTCGCTGGTTAGTAGGAACCGCCGCGGCCCGGTTTTTAGAGAAGAGAGATCTCCCTGATGTGATTATCCCCTCCGGTCGAAAAACCGATGTCCGAGACTTGGTGGCCGTGCCAAACTTTCCTGTCGAAAGTCCTCTCCCGGGGGCCTCTGAACTGGTAATACACACTGACACACAAAGGACAATCACACCCGGCACTAACTAAACTAACTCCTCGAGACAATTGTGGCCGGATTATTCTCCCGACCCGAGAAAAGAAATACCGAATCGGAAAATCTCACCTGCCGGGTTATCAGTGTGCGTAAAATCATCCGAAAAATAATAAAGAAAGTCGAAGAATGGAGCAACTGACCAAGCGATTCAGTGAAGGAAATTGCGAAGATATTCCAAAATTATTATCACCGTGTTAGTTCACTCATCCACTCTAATACTAGTTATATAATAAGTTTCCTAAAATATTATAGAGATATATTAAAAATCAATTTTTACATAATATTATTAAATTTGTTTTTAAAATAGCGAATTTTCAGCTTAGAAACAGTAGAAAACCGCAAAATGTTACCGCTCGAGGAGGAGTTTTCGCAGTTCCTAAACAATTTTAACTCTAGTTATTCTACTCGGGCTTAATTTTATATATTTGGGTAAGTTTTCAATCACGTTCGGTTTGGTCGTCCGGTCTATTTCCTGTCGAGTACAGGCCAGCTGAAATAGTCCAAGTTGGGTCCCGGAACTTGCGTCGTAATAACGCCTAGATCGGGGGTGTTAAATGCGATACAAACGGGCAGTTCAGAGATGTGGCGTACAAGTAATCGCCTTTGTCGTGATACTACGGCAACTATTCAATTTATTTTAAATTAGAGCCGAATAGTTTTAAATTATCTTATGGCTTCGATGAATCTCTGTTCATACTTTCCATTGTGCGTGAGCCCGAGCGGCTAGCGAGATATCCCCGAGGTAATTGTCGGATACGAACAATAAGGCTCGAAAGGAAGCCTAACGAGGGCGGACAGTAGTGAGAGATAGATCGAGGAATTAGAACGTGGGGTTCTGAAGGAGGAAATTGGGGGCACAGCCGAGATAAGACGCGGAAGCGAAGCGGGCGAGGGAGGACTTACTTGAAAGCTCGGTGGGTGCAGAACACGGACAGTGACAAATCGAAATCAGGTGGCAGGATCCTCTCGACTTTCTCTGAAAACACTTTTTAAGATAAGTCCTAGTTTTGTCCCAACTCCGTTTATCTTATTAACTATGCCTGGACCGAATCACTTACTAAACTGTCCTACTCTCATTGTGTATGGGAATATACCCGCTTGTGTTTATAGCCATGCATAATCCTATTTTTGTACCAAAGAGGTTCAGCGTCGGATGAAATGTTTGGCTTATTGGGAAAAGTCACTCGAAAGAAGATATTCGAGAATCAATACAACTTACGAAGTGATATTATCCTGCCGTTGACTACGTTTCGAAACCTTCCGCCGATATAAACTTTTTTTAACTCCTAATCGTTCGCCGAACTTTCGCGCCTCATTTGCTTTCGCCAACGTTGGCGGTTTGACAAATCGTCTCTTGTGGGCCGAAACTTCGTTGAGTTGTCGAACTTCCCCCCGCATTCCTTTTTTATCGTCGTTTTTTGCCGTCATCGCAGGATAAGTAAGATTATGTTGTATTAAATGTGCGCGGAGTATTGCGAGGATTATAAATCGGATCGGTTGCGTTGGGACGCTCCATTACTCTCGGTTAATCCATTCCTGTACCGGCTACGAACTTGCCCCCTGCGTTCGATTTCCTAACCACTTTTATATACCTCAGACGGTTACACCCCATATTATACGAAATGCACTGCATACTCTGCTCGCGAGGACTCGACCAATGCATTCCAGAACATCGTTTGTGTGTTAAAGCGGTGTTAAAAGTTGCCCAAAAATTTAAAATTAAGCCCGAGTAGAATAACTAGAGTTAAAATTATTTAGGAACTGTGAAAACTCCTCCGCGAGCGGTACACTTAGCGTTGGGTTATAATGAAAATAACGCCTTCGCCCATTAAGCATAAGATAGTGGATAAGTTTAGAGAGCCGTAAGAACGTAAGAGTGGAGAAGGACCCAATTGTAAACTTTACGGCCTTCGTACCTCCCATTAAGCCTCCTAAGTTGGAATGCGTCCATTTAATAAATTGTCTACCTTTCATAGATGCACGGTGGAACGAGCGTAATTAGATGAAATGGGAGAGCTGTAGTGGAAAATAGTGGGGATATGCAGTTTGGGGTAGACGTGCGTTTTTTGTCTTTTAGGTAAATTTTCGAATTATCAGTTTATCAAATCATCGCTACTCCTGTTGCCTTAGTGTGGAACGACGGGCCCACTTGACGCTTCCATTACTCAGCGAGAGACGCGTACCACTCCACAAAAAGAGGACTCGGAGATGTCCAAAAGTATATGTCCGGGTGGGCCTATCTCTCCGCAAAACTGATGTTCGGAAGGCTCCGTCCGCCCGCGGGGGCTTTTAAACTTAATATGCCATCTGCCGGAACTCCCCCAAGCCCTCCCCTATTCCTCCTTAGATTAATTTGCTGTCTCGACACGTTCCCTCTGCGGGCGTGAAACCGGAATATGGTCTAGCGTTCCCCCGCGTGATGTATTGTCAAAGCGGTTGTGTGCCGGAGCGTTGTTCTCATATAGGATATCTTAAGGCGAATACGTACATATACCAATGGTATGTGACACAAATATATGTTAAAATCCTTACAAAGCGTTTCAATAACCAATATTTTGTATTGTGTACCCATAATTATCCCGCTCTCTAATTTGTCCATTCCAGCAGTGACTTTATTCATATCCATTAAATGAACGAATAATTTAATCTTAAAATTTTTTTTCCACCCTCGTTTTATAATAGTATTCCTTATATTATTACATATTAATTCCTCACTATGAATTACGATGGGTCGTCGGTTCTAATGAATGCACTTAACGATTAAATTTCATTTCGCAGGCATTAATTTTATAAAGTGCCTATAAAATATATTAATTTAATCTTACTTAACCGTTAGCTTAGACTGTTGTAATTAATTAAATAATAATTTTCATTCACGGTTGGAATTATTCGAAATGGAGACATTTGCATCGATCAACAAACGATTATTATTCCGGTAATGCATGTCTAATGATGTGGGGCGGGTTTGAACCGACGGGGCGGAGTCGCCCGTGCGCGCTCAATTGCCCCGCCCCGTTCTCAACAAATAATGCATCTGTTTAATTTAAGTAACGTACAAAAGTCAACAGTAGCCGGTATAAATATTAAAATATGAGTGGAAGGCCGGCCTGAATCATTTATGAGAGGTGCCCTCCAGCGGTTGGGTGGGGGGGGGCCCTTCACTTTTCTCCGAGGGATTTATAAGTCACCTGTTATTATTCAAATGGTGGCCGCCCTTTTACCCAATGAGAATTTCAACGGGACATGTACAAATGCCCCCTAGCCCAGTAGCCCCATTCCGAATATTTTGAAAGTAATATTGCGCCCGGGACTCTTTTTGAGTGAAACGCAGATTTGCTTTCACTCGGCGGCACCGTCCCATTATTGAGATTTCGGTTTGATATATTCGACCTTCAAACCTGTCCATTTTCTCTTGAAATTCCGCAAGGAAGGATGAAAAACATATTATAATTATGGGGTCATTCGACAACTCTAACTAAATATCTATATATTGAATGCGTTTATATTCGAGGATTTAGATTAATTATTCAGCTCGTTTCGTACGCCGTAACAATTCGGTTTTTACGGTCTGCCGTTTCCGGGGCGGACAATGGCCGACGGTTCCATATTCTGTGTGCGCGTTTTGAAGTGGAGTCCGGCGGCCGGCTAATCCTTTACCGGGAATGACGCGGGGATGCGCGTTGAGGGATGCAAAAAAAAAAGAAAGGAATTCATCCCTTAGTGCCGGGGAGTTGACAATGGGGCGGCGGCACGGTACAGCCCGTAGAGGCGCCCCCACTACCCATTGTGCCGGTACCATTTGGGGTACGCATCGGGTACGGCTCTACCGGCCCGGAAGATTTAAGAGTCGTCTACCCCCCCCCACCCCGTTTGTTGGTGGTTTCGTTGTGGGGGCGTTATCCCGTGTCCACCGAGGGTGATCCCAAACTGCAATAATAACACGACCGACTTCAGTTCACCTCGCCCAACCTCCTCCGCTTATGAATATTCATGTGTGCCCATTTTGATTCCACGCCGAAAATAATAGAAAGGGAGTACTATCATAATTAAACTGCAAGGTGGGTAGGGTATTAGCCGATATGAGTTTTGGCCGAAAAACGTGAATGAAAATTGTGTAAATGTATATAAAGGAAATTGACGCTTCTAAAAAAAATTAACACTAGCGATGTGAAATACGTCATGTCAATAAATGTACAGAGTTTCAAGCTGGCTAGACAGAGAACTGTCCTACGCCTAAGTTAGATTCAATCTGTACCCGTGATTCAAGGCATTGCGTGTGATCATTAAACTCTTAGTTGACTTTAGGTGGAACGTTTAATTTTGTTTGGAAAATGTGTTTCCACCCGCTTATTCGGTCTAACATTGTTTTGTCTTTTAATGAAGAATGAAAGAGTGCGAAATAATTGCTCGCTCGGAATTGATTTCTGGCTTTTGTCAATTGTTTTTTAAGCTCAATTTTTCTTTTATTTTCCTATACTTTCCCTCTCGCTCTATTATAAAAAATGAATTAAGCCCCTTTGGCCGTGTGGGCTACTGGAAACTCGGCCCAATTTTTATAATTGAATTCTTTATTTTCCGGTTCTTTCCCCAGCGTCATGCTAATTAGCGCTGGCTGTGTTCTTTGATTCTCGCTCCAGTATCCGCAGCTAAGGGTAGGGAAAGTTTTCCGGGAGAAAACAAAAAGGGGAAAAAACGAGAAATCTATTTTTTTCGGTCTATATTTAATTAATTCGGCCCCATTATTCAATTAGACCCTTTTTTCTTGCTCACTTTCGAAAATCCGCCCGTTTAATAAAGGCTCGGACGCTTTCTTTTTTCGACTTTTTTTTTCTAATTCAACATTTCGATTGGAAACCTTATTCGGGGGCTCATTTGTCATATTTAGTGGCTGAAAAACGTGCGCCGGTTAATTTGGGACGCGATAAATCCGGTCCCGACCCCCGAAGTTTCGGCGCGACGAAATACGCGTACGTGGAAACGCTACCCTTATCGTTCCAGAGGCCCGCTAGAAGAAACCGGACGTGAGATAAGGAAATATCATCCGAAATATTTCTATCGCGTTAATGAAACATCCATTGCAATTTATGAGGTGGAGCGGGCGTGTCCGATAGCGGGGTAACGATGGGTGGGGCGCTATCGGTTGAAAGTAATAAATATTTAATTCGAAAATATTGCATCAACACCCTTGTTACTTTATCCTCTCTCGGTCGTCCGATTCTACCTTAAGCCGGGCTTCTTCTTTAAATGAATACAATAAATTTATCAAACAACTTCATTTCTACCTTTGAGCTGCTTGATTTCTATCTTTCAGCAGTTGAGTTGATTTATTTCGTTCGTTGGCCAAAAATTATATGAAACGATGAAACGTAGGTAGTACCCACATTTATCGAATGTATTCCACATACATCAAATGCACTGAAGCGCTCCGCTCAAAGTTTGTGCTATCTGTTTGGCCGCTATAGATTTTAATATCATTTGTATTCCAGTCAATTTTCTCCGGCAAAGAAAAACGTACCAATTTCCCTTGTTCCACCCCCACCCCCCTATCCGGCTTCTGTATCCCTCCTGTCCGTGTTATATCCGCTCCCTTCGCGTTCGTCTCTGTCTTTCCTCGTCCCGCGGAAAAATAAAAAAAAAGAATGTTATATAGGGGCGGGCCATAATTCAGTTTGTGGTGGTTGGGTGAGCCGCCGGGGATTGGGCCCGTTGGAAATTTGTTAGGCCTCGGGGAGGAGCCGGCCAAATATCATTTCCCCCGGTTTCCCGCCCAGAGAAGACGCAAGCTCGCCCCCGCCTCCCCCGAGGATAATGTGATTGATTAATGCCTGTACGACTGTAGGCGCCTCTCGACTAGTCGTCCCCTCCGAACGTTTACGGCCCTTCATTCGTTCTTTATCGTGTACGCGTAACTAATAAAGAAATCAGTATTAATTGTTTCTATTTACTTACGCTAATATATTTGAAGAAAAAGGATTGATACGACTTCAGAACCTCGCCACCGAAACTTCTTATCCGGCAGTCGGGACCTATCCGTGCAGGCCTATAATTAAATTCAATTGTGATATTTGAATTAGGTCATGATCTCTAATTTGTGTTGGTGTTCTATTATGTCTCCAGTAGGGACTTTACTATAATTGAAGCATTTTTCGATATAACAAATTCCTAGGATTATATGTTATAAGATTATATACTACGAATTTTAAATTGAGAAAAATTATTGGTAATTTAGGAACGTTATTCTTTACTGGCTGGTCGACGAGGCGCAGGTGGCCCCATATTGATTTCGTTGGTCCCCTGGTCAATTCCCGGACCGGGCTGGTCCTCGGGGTTTAATTTTCGCGGCGGAGGATGAGAGATTTTCAGCGGCCTCACGTGTAAACACGCCATTATATAAACCCGGTCCGCCTATATCCGGGCTCCCGCTTACCCCACGGGATGAGCGTCGGGGAGTTGCCCCGCTCACCCGGTCTTCGACTTCGCTTCACCTTATTTATTTTGCACATTCCGTTTTAAGTTAAACGAACCGTCAGATTTTATCGGGGCCACGAACGAGGGATGTCGAAATATTAACTCTTGTCATTTCTTATCTCCACTCGCTTATTTGGCCTTAAGCTGGGCCAGTTTTGGATACTTACAATCGTCAGTAGGATAGTTGGATCTAATTGCGCTATATAAGCACTGACAGAAAAATACGGTATCGTCAAATTATTCTCATTACACTAACTGGCGACATATCATACGGGAGAAGTGATTTTTTACATTCAACCGTAAGGCTTAAAGGCCAAAAATACAAAAGTATGTGTGTGTGTATATATATATATATATATATATATATATATACAATATATATGAGGATAAATCTGAAATAGGATAAACTGAAGGAAGGAAGGTGGATTGCCGATAGGGGTGGGGCTGCGAACTGTGGAAGCTATTCCAATATAGGCCCGCCAACCACCCTCTATATCGTGTGGCCGCTGTCGGAAAACAACCAATAAAAGCGGTGGTGGGCGTGGAGGGAGGTAGCGAAAGTGAGAGGGTGAATGAGATAGGGCGACCTAAACGGGGTTGAGGAGTTGAGAAGAAGAAGCCGGGAAGGGAAGGCCGGAAGGAAGCTGGAAGAAAACCCGTGAAAGAAGGGTGAAGTTTTCTTTAGGCGTCGGCGTCGGACGTAATTGATGAGCCCACCGCTCACGGGGCACCTAACATTAACAGGGTTTCTTTCGTTTATATAACTATAAACAGATGATTTGATCATTATAACGTGCTTAAGACGTTTTTCCTGGCCTTGTTTTAATTCTTCCCTATGGTCAAAAATCATAAATAATGCGTCAATGATTTACGAAAAATATAAGATACGTTTATTGCGGTCGGGTAATTCGTTGCATTATATATGATTCAATACCGTAATTGCAATCAATACAAAACTAGTTTCTTTTAGTACAGAATGATAACTGAGCCTCACTGTCCCGTTACACGAGTTTCTACTATAGTTTTCATAGTTTTGAGAATAATATCGGTGGGGCCCGAGTGGTGGGGGTGGGCGTACCTGAGGGAAGAGCGTTTTATCACGTCCCCGGAGAACGAGCGGGGAGAATTGATTCGGGACCATCTGTCGCCACCGCCGGCTGTTTACAATTCTCCAGGGGGGAGGGCATACTCTTCTCGAGCCGCACGAGTCTCCGCCCTCTTCCTGCCTCCTCCGGTCCAGCTCCTATCCTTCTCGGCCGGCCATCACTAAGTCATGCTGCAACACCGGGCCCTCGACTTCTGCTCCCGATACGTGGAATAGAAAATCGGAATATTCTTCCCTTTGTCGCTCTGCCGATCCGCCGACCTACATTATTGAACCGCCCACTCCCTCTTGATTCCGAATGTAGTTCACTCCATGTCGCGTTTACAAAAAAAAAAATATATCAGTCGCGAGAACAGGAAACTTGTATACAAATAGATATCCGGTGAATGAAACTCCTCCTTTGTGAGATACCTTGTTAATTCTGCATCCATATTACGAGTTGTTTTGAATTCGATATAAATATTTTTGTATACAGCAAAATACAGTCGGGAAGAATAATTTTTTTTAAGTTTCTTCTAGTCACAACTACAATATGTTTTTAGATTGTATCTAGTGACAGTGCTCTGACTTTACATTCACTCACTGAACTCTTGAAGGAGAAGCCACCCAATGACGGTACTCCCGGTGCTACCCTTACTCTCTCAGGTCGTAAGGAAATCGCGTGACCATCTCCGCTTTAGGCGACGCACGGGATTTTCGGGAAGGTGAAACGAGGAAAGTTAAGGGTGTCGAATTAAGGGATCGGAATGAAGGGATAATTTGGAATAGAAGGATTTATACCTGCAAGCTGCTAATTCTCGAACGAATGGGACTTTTAGGTCATTGTGGATTATTCTGTTAGAGACATATGGGGCGGGGCGTTGGTAATTTTTCGAAGGATTATGGATTGCAAGGATTGGAGTCTATAAGAATTAGACGGCATAGGCCATCTCTCCACAGTTCGATTCCGTAGGCCCAGATAGGTTTCAGTACGCATTTGTAAATTATTAATTGTAAATTTGAGAGTGATAGTTTAGACCTGTAGTCGAGGAGTCTCTAAATATCTGTCTTAACATTCTTACACATTATCCTTCATAACTCATTTTTAGAAGAGATATTTAGAAAATCACTTGCCCATTTAGCAACCCAATCTTTCGACTCGTAAATAATAGAAATTTCATACTAGGCGCAACATGAATTACCTCAAAATAGTAGTTTTATGTTATTTTATAGAATTTCTAATAAATGCTTCAAAATAAGAAATGGAAAATGTGTAGCGTTAGGTAAGGTGAAAAACATTATATATCGGAGTTTTCCATTGTGGTCGGGCGGTCGTTAACCCTTTTTCAGTAAAGAGGATGGAGTCTGTTCACGTTGAGGCGTGCCAATAAAAATGGGGCCGGTCTGTAACTGGAATTGTCGGTTAAAAATTCATCTCCCTGGCAATTCGTCCCGTGTACCGTTCGCTCGTTTCCACGTAAGGAGAGCCGCGGTGTTATATGTGAGCAATATCATTACTTTTGCACTTCTTCATACATCCAGACTCTAAATTGTAGTAAATATAGACGCCGGCTTTTATTACGCGTTCAATTTTAATTTTTTATATTCGATCGTCCGAATTTTAAATCGATTTTTGTAATTTAATGAAATTTAGCTGCATTAGGACATATTTAAATTACATGGCTTCCTGAACAGCATGTTGAATCTGAGCATAGGTTGTAATGCGTACAGACTGTTTTAGAATTAGTTCAATAAAACTCTCAGTTCTTTGCTCTTCCAAGATTCAAAAATTTTTTTTCAAAGATTATTATATTCTTTTATTTCTCGAAAAATTACCTATTCTCATTCTCCTCTAGATTAGTATAGACCGCAGTTATTTAATTTCGTTTGTATATGTTTAATACAAAAACGGATGCTTCAGTCTTACCGAAGTACATTACCTCTTTTCTCTGCTTCGGCAACAGAAAAATACCCTGCGCCCGGTAACAGGTCTTGACGAATGGGCATGATTAGTCGGGAGTCCCTAGTAAAGAGCAGCAATTAGCCGGATGCTGCGGTCCACTGAGCGATGGAAATGCATTAGGCCGTGTTCGACCCCGTCCAACACGTCCGGGTGAAATATTCTATCTAGTCCAAGCCTTCCCCGGTTGGCACTTTCTCACTGAAACATTACGACGCGTCCAAGTAACCCATCTTGATATATTTGTAAGTGAATCTTCGAAAATTTGAACGATTATTGCTAGTAGGGGCCCTGTGTTATTTCGTTCTCAATTCGACCGGTTTCGGCATCTCAACAATAGTTTACTGTATTTTACATTGCCTATTCGATGGGCTAACAAACCTTTAAATATTGCCGTCCACTTATAATCGCTATGTATTACCTACCAGGATTAATCGTTCCCGCGCGTTTTCGGAAACTTAGAATCAAAACGAATTGATGAGTCCATAAGCTGCATAAATAAAGGAATTTATCCTAGTGCAGTTACAATAATCCCGCCCGAAGGAAATTGTTAAGTTGAAAGCGAACTTCATTTTCAATTAGATAGGCGGGAGCCACTCCTGGCTTTGGATTGTCGCCGACAAGTCTAACTAGGCATAACAGAGGGAGGTGGGACTTAACAAGGTATTGTTTTAATTAAAGTTGCGTCTTGAATCCGAGAGCAGCAGCCACTTTCATAGCTTCTCGAGCAGCAGTCTAAATGAGCCGATTCACCTGCCAGTCCATACCTGCAACGGGTAGGCCCCAGAGCCTCACCGATTCCAAATTGGAGTTGTAAACTACGTAACGCGTTGGGTGCTAACTCAATGGAATACATTCGACAGAAACACTAGAATTTACTTACTTATAAGAAAAGTATTTAAAACACTGTATAACTACATCATTGGTGTTATTCATACGCTAATTTATTATCGCGACAAAACAACGACTCGTAGGAATAACCACAGTTTCCCAAAAAGTGTTCGACTCGGATTACAGTAATGTCTGCTTTCTGCCCGAGTTTTCTTATTTCAGTCCGACCTACGTGCCGGGGCAAATTCCCCATTAACGTCCTTCCATTTTCGGTTAAAGGACCGAGCAATCCTTCCGACGTTTATTTCCAATCCTTCGCCTCATCCGTTTCGCCGTTGGCATAGTTCAGAAGTGAACCTCTCGCTGTAGTGAACTTCTCTCCACCTTTGCCGCGCTTCATTCCTGTCCCGATCCGTTGGATTCTTGGCTCGGCGGGCCCCTTTGTTTATTCGCCGCTCCAATTTACTTCTGCCCCTCCGAGGCCTACCATTTCCATTATCGGAAGGACGAAAAATAATTAAGGAGGGCTTAAAAGGTCCGACCGTTGTCGTCGGGGGAGGGCTTCTGTTTTTGAGAAGACCGCCTCGAAATTCGGGACAATAAGTGCTCTGGGTGATAGGAATTGTTCTTTGCCTTTTCCCCCTGTTTTCTTTCAGGGGAAGAAAAAAGCTATTTGTCGGACTTTAAATTCGTCCGTTTGTCGACTATGCGATGTCCTTTGAACGTGAATTATTCTATTCGTAGAATCGAGAAATTACAGAACGTGGCTATTCTCGGTTGGGATGTTTTGAGATAGTTGGCCATTCTCTTTATTATATGTTATCTTATGTCTCACTCGCCCATTCGGTCCTACAGTAATACAGCCGTCTATTGACTAGAATTGATTGAAATTCTGAGAAATAATTGCATTCGTTACAACTTAATGATGACTGATCCCACTTTCGCAGAGTATATTAGTATGTTCAAAACTAGACTCATGGTCCGGTTGATGTCATTAATTTATTAGACTGACATTAATTCACTTACGTTTTACTTTCTTTTTCAGGCCTCTTACTTTAATTTTCTCAAAAACAATGTTGCGGAAGCATTTAGCCTTTGTTCTATGATTGATTGTTGAAAACACAGCATATTGTTGCTTTCTGAATATTTTATGAGACTGAATACATCATACAGAGAATTTTAAATCTTATAGATATTATCTTATTTTTCTATCCTAAAATATTGATATTTCTAACTAATGGCCTACTATGAATTTTATTCATAGCCATATTGCCTTTTAGTATCTTGGATTATTAGAACTTCAGTACTTATAAATGTGATGTAACCTAACTATTCCATCGATTGTTTGTTTTCTTTATTTTGACCGTTAATTTCAATTTCGTCGAAATTCTTGACCCTTGACTATTACAAAATTAATTGTTCTGCCTTATTTCATTCCTACTGTTTGAAAAAGTACGTTTTTTCGCGTCAATTGTCCCAATACGCCTTGTTCTCTGTAGCTGTTGTTAAAAAAAGGAGGCTGGGTGGATTCTAAAGTGTAGAAGTCTAGGTGGAGAGCGGAAAAGTTATAAAGAACTGTTTTTTAAAAGGATCCCTGCTTAATTAAAACTTTAATTGTTCCATGGACGGCTTTTTGGGTCTTTGAGTTAATTAACTGTTCCACTGGTCCTACAATAGTACAGGGTTTTATGTTCTATTAATAATATATTCGAAATTGGTAGCAATAATTGAAAAATAATTGCTTAATATGCTAATAATGTTCCATTTAATAATAAACTAATTAGTACATATAGTAATTATTGCAGAAATATTCTTCCTGTCTTTTATTGCGTCAAATCACGTTACTAGGTACTAGTATTATTTGATATGTGTCAATGCTTATATTTCATTATAAAACAGTATAAACGTCATCAAACATGTCGCTTTAATCATAGAGTGTAATATTATGGCCTGAGTCTTTAGGAAAATCCAGAAATTATTCCTATTTTCCGAGTATTTATCGATTTTTTTTTAAATTTTGGTGCGATTGGTTTGAATTTGTTTGCAGGGAAACTGGATTTTAATATTTCTTCAAATTCTCTGGAACAGTACTAGTTTAGAGGCCGGAAAATAGTATTACCGTTACATACGGCCGGTAGTAAACTATATGATGCTATATTAATATTGTGTCCCAAGAGAAATCGGTAATGGTTAAAACATGAGAGTGGACGTTTCATAAATATTGCATGAAGAGCTAGCGGGGAGGTCTCCATGACTTGTGCCGCGCTCGCTTACTGCTTACTGCATTCTATTTTGTCTTTATTACAATCTCAGTGAGTTATATTGTTTTTCTCTCGGGAGTCAACCGTTTTATCCTCGAAATTTAGTACCGTACTTAACAATTTCGTATTTTATTATGATGAACTACGATATCCGTACGAAATTTAGCAGGATTTTTTTATTAATATCAAGGTTGATTTATTCAGAATTTTGAAATAGTGGTATATTCAATGGATAAGTATTTAATTCAAAATCTAAACAGACGTTGCTAGTTATATTACACTACTCCCTCCTCAAAATTCTTCTTATAATTGACTCTATTTATGAATAATTAAATAATCAATAATTTATCTTCTTTGGTAGAACGAAATTTAAGTTTTTTGTTTAATTGCACGATATTTCTGCCTACTACTGTAAGAATTTATTTTTTAATTTTTATCCTAACGAAGCCATTTTTTTTGCAAATGTTAGAGTTGTACTACCCGGTGCAAGGTTGCAAGGTATACAGTCATTTGATAATGTTTTTGACCTACCTGTTAAGTACTTATGACATTCTCTCATCAATTAGTTTCTCATCATCTGTGCCTTAGATTGGGCAATCTAGGATTGTAATGCGGAACAATACCGACCCCCTTAAATGCATGCCCCAACGCTGATTTCACTTTTTAGAAGAAAAAAATGTTTACGCTCGAAGAATTCGCTTTCTGTTTAAGAAGCCAGCGTTGATTGATTCCCATTCCCAAACGGGCCTCTATCAATTTTAAGTTTCATTTTTTTAAAGCGATCTCTCTCGTCTTTTTGCGCCCCTCTCTCCGCCCCTCTCCCTTTTTGAACTTATGGTTAATGACTTGGAAGCGATCGGCTCTTTCTGAGACGGAGAGGAAAGTTTTTAATTCTGGCATCGCCATTATTCTTGATCCTGTAAAAAGGGGATGAGGACTTTTCAGATATGAGCGCGGGAGGAGGAGGAACCCACTTTTAATCCATTATAGGAAAACTGTCCCGTGGATTAAAACTTTTAAAGTGTCAAACAATTTCCCCTTTTCGTCGGGATGGAATTACGTCGTGTCCCTGCGGCCGATTGACTGAAGTAACAGGGGCCGAATTTACGACGGCTAACATAAATTTTCTTATAGCCACTGAAATATGTTTAGAATTATGCTTTCCATTTTCCAGTTTAGTGGGTCCCTGACTCGATTAACCGGTGGAGATTAAACCCGTCGGCGATGAGATTTCAGGCGTCTTACGATTACGACCCGAGCTATTATTGAAAAAGAAAAAAACTTTTATTAAAGCCACCGCGCCAATTAGAAAAAAAGGATATTTCCATTTGAATATATTTGCGCGGTACTTTATTAAAACTATAAGTAATTAAAGAAATATAAGGTCGTAAGTTTTTTTACGAGTTTATTATTTGCGGTATTATAGTTATAATAATCCGTGTACTTCCTTTAATTTTTCTTAAAGTGAATATCCACTTTAGTATCCATTTACTAAAAATGGGAATTATTGTAGCACTCTTGCTTAAAGCATTTGAACGTACATAGCCAATTGTTCATAAGTGGCATTCGCCAGAGTGACTCTTAGTGATCTGCCGCAGGAAAATGAATGAGGATAACGAGCGGCCGAAACAGGTCTAGCGAAAAACTATACCGGTAACCATCAGATAAAAATACACGATACAAATTATAATACCGGGTTAGAGTACCGCCGAAATTACTATTACGCCCATGTAATTTGTCCTACTTTTGAGGTAACACGTGAAATGCAGAGATTAATCGGATTGTAATCGAATAACGCGATGGATACTCCAGCGGCTCCCGGAGACCGACCGGTCGGCGTCAATTACGGATCAAAGCGCCGTCCGCTCTCCGTTCATGTCTCTGTTGTGTATTATTGCAGGTCGACATGACAAAATGACGAGCGTATCGTCGAAGCGAGAGAGGACTGTTGCGGAGGAGAGAGAAGCCGAGAGCGGTACCGATCGATCGGGGGTTGACGCCCACTAGGCTGCGAGCGGCGACCGGGGGTAGTATCGGGGTGAGGCGGGGTTCGAAGGTCGGTTGGGGGGTGGGAAGCGCGTGATATAAGATAGCGGGTGGAGGGCGTAATGGTAGGAGAGAGGACTTAGTGGGCGGGGGCCGGTCAGGCGGTGGCCGTCGGGGATGGGCGTCAGCGGCGGGTGACGGGGGAGATGTGCCGGGATGAATGGGGGCGGTGCGATGAACTGACTATGGTGGCCCACATGGCCTTGTTCGGTATGGTCTGGCTTCTGCGAGTGAGGGCCGAACTGAGACGGTGTTCCAAGTGCCACAGGTGCCGGCCGCCGGACGGGGGCGCGCTCGAGGGCGCCGGCCCCCCGGAGGGCCCCCACGAGGCCCACTACAACTCCTCCCTGGGCACCTCCACCTCCTCCCTGCCCCCCCACTCCTCCTCCTCTCAGGCCATATTCACCGTCGACTGTCCTCCCTCGGGCCCTCCGGGGCCGCCGCCGCCCCCTCCGCCCACCGCCTACTGCGAGGTTCACGGCTTCAGGCCGAGGAAGGATCGCGACGGAAAAGGTACAGTAAACATTATTCATTCCTATCTGTTAAACCGCGAAGGGAATGCACCCGGCCTAAAATGGACCTCTACTTTATCATTTATTATAGAGCTCCATAACGAAACTCCCGGGTGCATCCTCGAATCGAGGCATGTCGTATTAGCTTACAACCTAGAGGACTATAAACACATTTATAAGGACCCTAGATAAACTATTGATCGATTAGAGCCGGGAATATAACTAATTCGGAAATGTGGAGACGACGGGCCGATCGGGTGGGCTCGACTGAAATCAATCCCGAGTCGATATTTCGAAGCGGCGGCCGACGGCATAATTATGTTAATCCCGGTGGGCCCGCGATCCGGAGCGAAATGGAAGCGGACTCTATCTGAGGAGAGAGAGAGAGGCGGCGCTAATAGAGTTAGGTTAATACGTGGGATGGAGGTGAGCGGTGAAGTGTCGAACCACACTATGGTGGGGGCGGGCGCCAGCATACATTAAGCCCCTCGACCATTTCCCCGACTTCACAGCCGGGTAATAATCCAGTGGGCCACACAGACCGGCCCAACCCCCACCTACCTCCGCCGTAATCACTGCCACTTACGTTTTTGATTTTACTATAGGTTTCGTGCAGTCTTGAACCCAAACTCTCACACATACCACATCAATTCAATATAAGACATCTCATAGCATCTTACGCGTAGACCCATTTATCGTCTAGACTGTCGGCACATTCCCCGACCGAAAGAACTCCCCGACACCAAAGATAGAATGAAAATTGTTTGATATATATATTGGATTAATTTAGAGAAGGAAAAAACTTTAAAACATACTGGATAGGTTTCAATTTTCAACTCAAAATAAAAATATCCCCGCCAGCCACCGGTAGTAGCTCCAGATCGAAGGTTTGCCTACAACTGCTCTGT
The DNA here is from genome assembly GCA_019843655.1 of Lethocerus indicus. Classification (NCBI taxonomy): domain Eukaryota; kingdom Metazoa; phylum Arthropoda; class Insecta; order Hemiptera; family Belostomatidae; genus Lethocerus; species Lethocerus indicus. The sequence goes on along the minus strand of JACDQD010000007.1, from coordinate 3,766,576 downwards.
ACTATATTCTAAAATATAGTACACTTATTATAGGGCGTTGTTTATTCTATGGAATTCAACTGGAACAGTGTTATTTTACACTCGTATAAACACGATACGCTCGAATGGTTCCTAATGGGTCGTATTTACTATAACGGTTAAGCTGTAATAAATTGGCTCTATAACAATAAACGTTTAATCCCCCCTAGTAATGAATTTAGTGGAGATAAAGTAGCACACGGTCTGTAATGTTTTAGATATAGTACAGACTGATCGATATTTAATTCCGTTTAATTCCGTCGCGCTCTTGAAGGCAAAAATGGCGTGTCAAATTAGAAAATATCCATTATATTCTAAAATTTCTTATTTTTCCTCTTTAGGTTATTTACAGTATCAAAATATTATTGGACAAGGCTGTTATATAACTAGAGTGAAATCGCACCAGAAGCGACACTCAAGTTTAATTCAACGTGGGCTCTAGCTAAGGGATTTGAGTTGTGGAAGGGTCTGTGTGGGCTAAGGTGTGGACCTCCTTATATAAGAGGTCGATGCCGTTGGTTTGTTTCAATCAGGGTGGTTGCCGTCGGCCCTGGATATATCGGCCGCCTAAATTGGGCTTTACTCTCCCCCACCTGTGTTTCCCATCCTCTCAAACTCGTGTATACCTCCGGCCCTCATTCGATTTGTGGTTTCCCCCAACCTCTGTTTGGAAAACGAAAATTTCACCTCCCCCCCTTTATTAGAACCGGATAGGATTTCCTCCAAATGTATCTTTTTCCTTTCATTATTAATTTAAAGAAATCACTTCTCGTCACAGAAATCGTCGTAGGAAAGCAGGACGGATTAGATATTTTAGTTTACATCATATTTCTGACTGCTTTTATGATAGATAAGTTAGGTATAAAAAATGAGTAGGGTTAAAAACTATATTTATACTAGCCGTTTGATTCACACAAATCCTTGTTCATTGCTAACAATAAGAGGAGTACGTGGCGCACAATTATCAAGTATTCGATTTTCATTTCATCACACGGTATGACCAATTCAACACAATCCAACTTCGGAGAAGAACACATTTGCATACTGGGGATTTATTACAAACCTGTTATTTTTTGCGCTCATTTTCTCCTCCGGTTAACATGTAGGGAAGGTTTACTCTCAGTATTGGCTGACTTCCCTAACATTTACTTGCGGTCTAATTCAGTCCTCTTCAAAGTGGGCTTATCGTTCGACGTAGTTATCTCGTTCAGTTCTGTACCTCGCAAGGCATGTTCGTTTGAAAATTAAGATCCTAATAAGCCGGCTGTTACACCCCTCCCGAAAGTTTCTTCTCTGGGCCGGCCTAATTTTAACCGAATTTAAGAAGCGGAAGTCTGCGAAATACCTAAATTGGCGGGCTGCTCGTGTCGGGTCGGTCTTTCCACCCCCTCCCTCTCAGTGTCGAGTAACTCGTTTAGTCGGCCCCCTCCGGAGCCCCACCCAGCCGCAGCATCCCTTATTTGATTTAGGGTTTCCCCTTGAAAATGACACTTTATTGAAGGACGGAGAACTCCCTCCGAGGGACGCTCCCCTCCCCCTTCCTTAATTCGTGGGGCCTCCCCCCAGGTACTCGGTTTAATTAAGTTGTCCAACAAACGCCCCCGAGCTTTCTCCCGTTCGATAATAATAATTCCCGCGAGCCGGAAAAATTAAGGTTCCAGAAAGGGATGATCGCATCTGGCGTGGGGAGCATACCTGGAAAGAGACTTTCTTTAATATTTGTTTGAAATGACGTGTAGTTATTGGGTTCGTCATGTGTGTCTGCATAATAATAACTCACCTACTCGGTCATCGGTTAGACAGGGATCGAACATCGCCAGTAGCATCTTATTATCTACGATACGCAAGTACGCAACGTAAACATCGTGTTAGCAATTTCCCTAAACATTTACTGCAGTAAATGCGTTTTTAAAGCTGTTTCTGTACTGGTTCAATTCGGTCACTTAGGTGGCATTGAGGGGCACTATATTGAAAAACCGGTCGGGTTATCGGCCCCGTCCCGATAAGCTGCCTTCTCCTTAACAGTGTACAGGAGTTGCCGAATGAAATTAAGTTTAACTGTTGGCCTTAAATCAGGCCTATTAAGGGGTGTGCGGGGGGGGGGCGGCGAGGGCCGCGGGGCAATCGGAACCCCCGGCCCATTGTTCCCGGTTATGGCCCTGGAGGGAGATTATCGCCTCCGGCAGGACCCGAGTTCAGGAGCGGACATTGTATCCTATCCTGGGTGGGGGGGAGTTTGCTTTACGACGATTTGAATACCCTCCCCTCCGGTTCCACCGCGCTCATGAAATCGACAATCCGTTTCTCCCTCCCCCTCCTCTGTTATATCTTTCTTTAATTTGGTCGTTAACATAAATCGAGTTTAATCGAGACATTTCTATGGCTGGGCGCGAATTTGATTTACGATCGGTCCGCCTCTTCTCTTTGGAATAAAGATGCGGGATTTTCGTAAGATTTGCGATTCTACTCTTTTTACGGAAAATGTCCGCTTTTCCATTTATTTTTCTGTAACGCAAAATTATTTTATTCTAATGTTTGACCGTGAAGTAAAACGAAAATTCTACCGTGACGGTCGCACGGTCAGTCGAGCATCACTGGGGTATTTTAGGTTTTTGATTTTATTCCCGCTACCTAGTATAAAGTACGTTAATGGTCCCTGCCTAGTACACAAGAAGATGTAATTCTGTAATTATAGAGTAATTAAACTCCACTGGCCTAGAGATCTTCTATAGTCCGGATACACGTCAGAAATACCATCATTAGGGAGGCTTAGTTAATAGGATAAACTGAATTGTAGACCTTATGTTATGTAAATTGTTATCAGAGTTCTCCGCAATTATCTAGAAATGTAAAGGTTTATTTGGGCCGTCGTATTCATACTTCTGTGTTATATAATCGTTCATCGATATGGCTGAAGTAATTTGGAATCGCTTTTCGTCCCGATTGGCTCCAATGAGGCGGTCAGGGTTCGAATTTATCGGGCGAACTAAAACTGAAGAGGTGTCGGTAATAGTCACGCTAGATTAAACCAAATTGCCAGTGTGTGGAGGGCTTCCGTGTGCCATCCCGGCTTCTAGCCTCAGCCACCGCAAAGCCCTTTCCCTCGTCCTAATAACCTATGTTAGGAATGGAAATGAGACGTGAATGAATTGATCCGACGGCGTTCAGCGTGGTGTAAACTCGTAATAAAGGTAATATAACATCATGGGCTAATGTAATTGCGGTCATATTACTAGACTTTGTCTATATTAGGATCAATTCGGTGTTTTATTATTGTACCGGACGAATGTAGTTGGCATTATTTCCAAATTTTCGGGGAGTTACGTATTCAGTTGTTTCATTAGGAGGGGCTGATGGTTCTCAAATATTATTGGGGTCGGCCGGCATTGTCCGTAGTCTGCGCCAGTGCTCCCAACACAGGAAGACCCTTCAGACAATAGCCAGTGTACAGGGGCGGAGAGAGAGGGAGAGAGAACGATAGGGAGAGGGAGAGGGAGAAAGAGAGAGGAGGGTGATGAGCTAGTAGTAGTAATGGGCGCAAGGCTGAAGGGGCTCGGCCCACGGCGGGCTCTAATGCCCAATAATATGCAACCCTCCGGTTCTCTGCAACAACCCCATTGTCATATCCCATGGCCCATGCACCGCCCTCGGCCACCGCTGTACAGTTAGTACCAGTAGCCAGTTGAAATAATGCATCGCAAAACTCAGTCGCTATCCGCAGTGGACATTATTTTCAAGGCATACATTAAAGTAAGAGAACTATCAGCGTAAACCGTAGTGAGGTTGCTTAATCGGCGCTATTACTTGCTGTGGGGGAAATGAAAAACTAGTCATCGAAAATATTGCATCGGAAGTTGTTATATTTCCCCGTTTTATTAGGCTATCGAGGAAATTTCATCGATGAACCGTGTGAAATTACAGTAATAAGGCCATCCGCCTGCTCGTTTCTAGAGCCCGAAAATGGCGGACAACATTACGGTCTACGGTACACATAATTAACGGGAAAACTTGAAATGAGAGCAGCCGGGGTGGGATAGGCCTGCTCCGTAACAAATGTAATAATTAAAAATTCCATTAGCAGTGTGACAGCACTGGACCCCCGTCCCGCGCCAACAATTTATAATTACCCAACAAACTCGCAAATGAATCCGGTCACTCTTTGAAAGTAAGACAAAAACCATATAGGAACAGATACATTTTTGCAATAGCTGTTTGTGGTAATTTTATACTCTTGCTCCCGACAGACTCCAGAAAATGACCAAACCGTGGTGCAGACAGACACTGGACTTGAGATAAATAACGAGCATTGGTGAAAATGAGATTCTAATGTCTATATTAAATTCCGGTTACGCTCCTCGGCGATCCAAAATGTTTTGAACCTATTTTCGGGTCGATAAAAAAGCTCTGTTAAAGTGGTTTCCTACCGCATCTCCTTACTCGGGTTATCGTTTCCTTTTCTTGTTCTCCCTTTTATGTCCCTGTTTAACTTTCATCTTTCAATCGCACTTTTCAGCGGAAAGGCATCCCTCCCCTCCGCACACCAAAAAAGGGTGGTCGGCTAAGAAAAAAATAAGTACAAAACCTGAGGGGTGGTAGTTGCTCTTATAAACTGCCGACCATCATCTCCATTCCTTAATCGAAACTCACCGTCAGATATATTCCCGGATAAAAATGGTTTCCTTCCCTCCCCAAAACCGCCCCCTCTCCTCCCCTCACTGACTAACACAAAAGGGAATTTCTCTCGCTTTGATCTGGCCGGCCCGGATTAACTCTAACTTCCTTGTTACGTGTTAGTAACGGATCTCCCGTATGAGGAACCCGGTCGAAAAATTTACGGGCCGGATAAAAGAAGACTGCAAATTTGACCTTCAATTTTACCAACTTTTTGTAAATACAGTTCGTATATAGCCATGAACACTTGAGGCTGTCATGTTTTATATATAAGGTAATGTAATCATTTTGTCTATCTCGAATTTCCTTTCGGCTAGCGGGCGAGCGTACCCGCGGTGCTCGGGGGGTGCGCGAACTCATGATAATCCTAGACTGTTTCGGATCCTAGACTAACAGCACTCTGAGCGGCCCCTATTATCCGCCTAATTACCGATTGCCTAATTTGTCGGTACCGGTGGAAGGTGATCTCCGGCCCTTATTCGAGCTACCAAATAATTTGGTTCGCCTTCCCACTAATTATCTGGGCCGCGGGGTAAATCGATCGGGGGTGTCACATGTGGACCTCTACCGGAGCGTAGGTCAACTCTCCGTCGTTACAACCGGATCTTCCCCTTATTGGCGATTACAGCCCTCGATAAAAACTCCGCTACGACTACGTACTACTTGCACTACGTTGTAGTACTTTCATTTTACCTGACTTACTTACCAATCAAAGGCCGCTAATCTAACCTTCCTCTTCGTAATCGTGAAGGAGGACTGCTCGATTCGAAGGAGGACTCCCCCGAAACCGAAGTCACAACGGACAGCCCGTCAACGCCCGAAAACATTCCTTTAGCTCCGCCCCTCTTAGCACTCTCCGTTATCCCCCGGGGGAGTCACTTTGAACCTGTCCGTGAATGAGGCTCCCTGCAGCATCCCACCGCTCCGAAAATCACCTCTTTAGGTTTCCTCTTTAGGGCGGAATTTCGTCGACACGCCTCGTTACTTCGGGATTGGGCCCTTTTGATTCCATCCCTTGAAATTAAGTGGCACATGAAATTTAGATTTCTTCTTCTCGACTTTCAATCCAGTCAACAACCGTAAGAGGAGACTGACGTATTTATTGAATACAACCTTATAACGTGTACCTCATATAGATATCTATATCCACGCTTATCTTAGCTGGCCTCGGGTCATGGGGGAGCGACACTTGGCTAGGAGATTGTGTTGGGTTTGGTTCAGGTAAGTGGGACTCATATTTAATGTAGAGTGTCAATTTAGGGCTGACTATTAGAGCTTGAGGAGACCGCCGGCCCTGTATAATGGATGGGTAAAGTCGAGTGTCTCTCCCGAGGGGGTGTGACACAATGGTGGGGATGGGCTCCGACATTTCCATAAGCCGACCTCCTCTCGTCGTAATTTAGTCAATCGTGAGGATGGGAGTAGGAGAGAGGGAGAGAGAGGGAGGGAGAGTCGCGCTCGAGAGGACCGGCTTCGGGGATTTATTCAAATAACAAATTGTGTTTGTTCGAGGCCCATTCCGGGGGCCCCTGGCCCAGAAGCTTGGGCGGCAGGGCCGGCGGTGCAAAACCAAATATTGTCGACGGTTCGTCGGATCCCGTGTTTGAAGAATAAATTTTACCACGCTTCCCACTTACCGTTCCCGCCCCTTCCCCCTCCCTCCGTTCGCCGTGTCGCTTTTTCGCCCATATAGATGGATTTTGTTATTGGTATCGTTTGCGAACAATAGAATGGACAACACGGAGTGAGTTGTAAAGCGAGTTCGTTCTTTATACAAGTAAAGAAGACATTACAGTAATGCGGATTTATTAATTATTACGGAGACTTGTAATTACATGGGAGGTTCTGATATAAATGATTATATGTTTATATAACGGCAGTTTTTCAATGTATTTCTCGTTGACCGAAATAAACATGAGATTGTATGATTTAGTGCCATCATGAATTCAACCCCATGTTGTCCATTTATGTTCCAAATATATTTGCGGGGATCAGCAGTTAATGTGCTCGGTATCTGATTCTACTGATATTATTGAAGGAATTCTTTCTGTCACTAGTAATTCTAAACGTGTATGTACTGGTGAAGCCGATAAGGACTGTTCTAGGACAAAATAGAGGAAATCCGAGTAAAGATTATTAACAGACCCCTCTGTTGGGAAGTCAATTTGGTGGGGGATACTTTCATCGGGGGCACCTACCTAGTGGGGGATGATTAACGGTGCGGCCGACCGTGTTGAGACCCCGGCTCTGTGAAAGAGAGTTAGCGAAGGCCCAGTTTACAGGGGGGCTGGCAGATGAGCTAGGATTAGGGAGGATTACTTGTAATGTGCAGCAGAAGGGCTGCGGGGTAAGCCCTAGTCGGTTGGGCAAGGGATTGGAGTCCTCAAAGGGGTTGAACCTTCAGCCATGCTCACCTCCTGTTCAATGACGGATTTGTCAACCAGTCAATTTATTTGCCCAACACCGCCCCCCCCGCCCTCCCTTCATCGGATACTCAGAAAGCATCGGCCCTTTTTTGTCATCTTAACGCGGCCATTTGAAGTCTCGAAACATTTTATCGGTGAAACCTCAATTTTTCCCAATTTATGGCCCGCCATCTGGCGACAACTTAAAGCCGGTATTCTCAAAATATCTTTCCCGTTTTTGGCTTATCGGTATAAGAGTTTAAATAAACCGGTATACCAAACTAGATACCTCGTCGGCTGGACATGCCTCAGTAATTTCCATATCAAAGAAAGTATACTGAAGATTGCTATAGTGTACCTTAGTCGAAACCATCGCAGAGCACCCAAGAAAATTATTCCCAAAACAGTACTTAGTTATTATGGAATACTTCCGTTCCACTCGTTATATATTGTCAATCTAACCTGACACGAGGGATGCTAATGGTTTATCTTTTTATTAATCGACGGTATTCTCTGAACTAAATTACGTAATGAGTAGAAAACTGTAACTGGCCAGACACTGCATACTTCATATTTCCAGGAGATGAACTCATTTCGACTTTTTGAATGTGTCCATCTTCCGTATCCAGATGTTCATATAATAACGGTACATGAAATATGTATTCACTTTTGAATATATTGTAGTCGATGGTGGCTTGGTAAATTGTTCAGAAAGAACAGTGTAGACTGTATAGCTTTATCCGAGTCCGTTGGCAGATATACCGGAATTAAATGCTTTGAATTATACCAACCGCCACTTCGGCGACAAAATGATGTGGGTTATCGGCTCGTTGAATCGACAAAATATAAATACGATAAATGGATATCCGTTCGGAAATGATAATTTATGTGTTTTTTTTATCGGGTTCCGTTTTAAAATTACTTTGGCTTTATCCACAGAGAGGAGGGATAGAGAGGCGGAGATAAGTCTCTCCAATTTAGTGAGAGCTGGGTTCGGTGGGGTACGGCCCAACGCCGAGCTAACGTTTGGGGTTTTTAATTTTAATTGGAAACAATAAACCCTCTTATATTGGCCGATGCGGGCCGCCGGCTTGTTTTAAGCGGGAAATATCCCGAGATGGATTCCAATCTGCACAATTGAATTAATTTTACCTTTCGTCTGAAAAATAACTCGGATTGTATTACACAGACGAGAGGTTTGGTTCGCTTTTACCGATTGGTTCTGAATTCTGGTCAACCCTAATTCAATGGATGGTCTTTGTCGGCACTGAAGAAAATTATTGTTCATTTATTAACGCCCATTTCCTCGGAATTATTAATTATATGCCGATATTATATGTTTTGAATTTATAACAATCACTAAAAAGTAATTTAAAAAGATAAAAATTCGTAATTGCATAAAAACCTGTTGTATTTTTCTCTCACATTATAAAGAGTTTTATATTTTTCTCGATTGTTCTACACATTTCATTGAACCAAAAATGCGTAGAAACAAATATAAATTTATGATATTTGTTCGGAATTGCTGAATTTTGTCGAGAATTTGAGCGGCCATTATCATCTTCGGAAATTAGAACTTTAATGAAGAAAATTTGCTAAAAAGTAAACAACCTTTTTTTATTCTAGGGGTCGGGTAATGGGACACATTCGAGTAGCGTTATGTAGTCAGCTTATTTCGGGGCCGGGATTTTTTTTTAAGTTAAAAAGAGCCTCCTTGAATAAGGAATGTAATATTTATAGGGGGCTGGGAGATGGAAAGTGGGAGGATTATACCGAGCCGGCGACCTTCCAGCTTTTCGCCTCTTCAACTTTCGGAATCGAATTTGAATTAAGTTTCAGAGAGAGAGCTTTCGTTTGAACCCAATTTTTGTCTTCTTCGTTTTCTCCTCGAACTTCCTCTTTTTTAGCCGTGATGGATTTTTTTCACTTCATCTTTTTATGCTGCTACCCACACTGGGCTCAAATATCGTTTTATAAGCGAAACCTCCCTGGACTTGGAGGCTACAATTTCCAATTTTTCCCTCCTTTGAGTTGCGGCCGAAGTGTGGATTCTCAGAACTGAGGGACGATATTATTCCCCGCCTAATTTCGGATATTTTATCTTCGTCGTATTTATATCTTATCACCGTAGAATTGGGTAATTCGATAGTCTGTTGAACAGTATTGTCTGTTTGAGTCGATCCAGTCAGTCACAACTTGTCGCATAGATTACTGCTGTATTCTAGTCACACTGGGGCTATTTGAATAACTAACCTAGATAAGGTTCTATATATAGGTACTCCGCTCCAGTTAATCATATGTCTCTGTCTGTCTATCACGTATCCTATTCACCACTGAAACGTAATGTGTGCCAGAAACAGAAACGTGTGTAAAGTACCTGCAAACAAGTCGGACGTACAAAATTACCTGTCTGCTGATGTTTAGGCTAGGTAGATTAAGCCTAAGCTTAGATTTAAAGAATTAATGCGAGTAGTATGCTGTGTAAATTCCGAATGTCTGCTTTAATCCGATTTTTTCTCAAATACTGCTTGGCTAACTTGGAGTTTCTTAAATTTATTATTTTCGGACAGATTGAAAAGCCCCGATATAGGCGCCTATTTATCCGGGAAGGGTTCGCAATCCATCATCATTGTTGCGGTCTTTCCATTGTGGATAAGCGACGGTCTCCGCGGTTCGGCCGGGGGTTATTGATTCCGCACTTTTTCACCGATCCCCCAACATCGGTTTCAGACCTTTCGCGGGAATATAAAGAACTGAAAAATAGATAAATAAAAAGCGGGGCTCGAGCCGGGCTTAACTTGGAATGGTCGGCGGGTATAAATCAATTTTTATTTATCTGGCCCGCCGCATTTCGGAAGGGAAATTTATGGCGCGTGTGGGCCGTCGGTCGGCTTATTTGTGAACGTCAAGGGCAGGTCGACAGAGCCCACTGTGGATGAACTCTTGGAAGTTATAACCTGTCGAATATTTTCTAAGGTTTTTCTATCCCTGTATGTCCTTTCTTCGCACTGTCGCCCTGGGACACCCCAGGGTCCCGTGGAACCCGAACTTGTTCTTCGGTTTTTCGCTTATGCAACACATCCGCTATGTTGAGGATTTCTTGTTGGACTTGTGCGACCCCATTCTCCCGAGCTTCGGTTCATCCGAATAATGCTCTCATACTCGATTTATTTCAGTCAAAACTTCTGGAACCGTTATTAGAAACATATATCACAATTGGGAAACCCGCCCATTCTATTTCAAAAGTACTTTAATTCTGTTGTTAATGTCATCGGATGCTAAATCAATAATTATTTTATAAGGTAATGCGATAACCTGGATATTGCGAAGAATTCAGTGTTGGCACGTTTTATTAAGAACACAATTGTATATAAGGATAGCAGAGACAGGTTCAGTATTTAGTTCGGAGGTTGATATTTTGAATATTCAATCCAACCATCTCTATCTCTGACATATTTATTCTGCGCATTGTGTTATGAACAAGTGTGTTAAGTTAGGCAAATGTCTGCGAATTGTCTAAATTGTCAACCGTTTTGTAACGGGCGCTTAGCGACTCGGTGGGCTAATGACAGGGCCGGCGACATTTCGTACGGCGGTCGGAAGTTAACGGGCCATTTAGCCACCTGCATTGTAATGCTAACTAACCCTGTACTCTAATGCTAATCTGATATTCGTCTCAGAATTAGAGCCGAATTCGCTCGACCGGTTTCGGCGAACAGTAGGCGCTCTCCTATCCGAGTACGAAGATGTGTAAATGAATTTACATTTATTGCATTACCGGCAATATCAGTTAGGGCTACAATCTAGCGGTAGATAATTCATTTTCGGCTAGGTATTGCTTTGCATCCGAAATCGCGAACTAAATAATATTAAAATAATATGTCAAAACATCCGCTCTCCGACTAAAAAGTAGGTAATTTAGTAATAAGTGAAACGGAACTAGTTTCGCGTTCACATTTGCCCCTCAATATCCGCGTTAACCGCAAATTCCGCAATACCGTTTCTTCTTACTGTCGTTAATATAACGTTGAGATATTTATTGTTTTTTTTTTTATAGCACAAGGGCAGGAATAAAGAAATATTACACATAATAGTTTTGTACGGCTGTAAATTCACCGACAGTCGACTTATTCGAGCGGGAATGTTGAATTTAGCCCGCAGTGCGTGCAAGCGACGACGACGACGACCCCGTGCATTAGAATTTACGGCCGTTCGAGTTATAAGCGAAGGTTTAACGACGCGAGTTCCAGTCGTAAAAAATAAAAGTGCCGCAATCTTGGCGCGTGCATCTTCATTACGGATAGATTAGGCTGTCGCCGGTGGCTCGTCCCTCGTGGCGCTCGTATGTGGTTACTTGAACGCTATATACGGAAGTCTCGCGCCGTAATCAGATCGTGGGATATGTGTGGCCAGTAGGCAACAATTGTTGCCTCTATTATCCGAACAATCGTCCACCGACGGCAATTATGTATTCGCCCGATTGGGTTTCCCTGTTCATTACAAGTGTGCAGTGAGGATAAGCGCTCCCACTACATCTCTCTCCCGACCAATATTTATCGCTGATTCATTCGCTGTTAACCTTTGAAACTCATATCTGGCATACATACGAGAGATATACGAGACACTAACAGCATAGGGTAGTTAAGAAGTGGAGAAATGTTTAGAAAATCAATTACGAACTTAACTTCTCCGAGCAAAAACCGAGACCCGCCGTTATTTAGTCATTAAATGCTTTGCTCGTCTTTCAATTAAACCGATGCGCCCTTTTGTTGAACGGGGAGGGAGAGAGTTACATTCTTAGAATATTCCATTTAAAATTTGGCAGGGGAATATTAGACTCGAATTTTCCCCTCTTCCACGAAGCATTAACTTTACCGCACCCTTCGAAAATATATAACGCGGGGAGAGCTTTAGTTACAGAGGAATTTTCAGTCAGACACGAACCTTTCTATAAACGGCTGCAAAACATGATTCGGCGTTCCTCACTTCAACCTTCCACTGTTTCATTTACCGAAGGTTTATTTTAAGTGGCATATTTGAAAAGGCTATAGCGTTTCCTTTGAGGGCTTTGTTACAAGTAGCAATACCGACAGAAAGTCGTAGCGGAAATCGCTGGGAGATATTTGAAGTACACAAAAAATCAAAAGCGATTATGTTCCCAGGAATGAGATTCCCCGAATGAAAAAATGGAGATATAAGCTTTTATAATTAATAATTCTGACAACACACTGATATACTATCAAAGATATGGTTGTCTGTCACCATTTGCGTTTTTGTAACAGTACACAAACAACAACGGTGGTTTCAATTCTGATGTTTGTAAGGGTTAATTGTTCATCCATGCAACTCCTTAAATTGTTTATATATTTACGTATTAAAAACGTTCAGTGACTGGAAAGTCCTACAGTGCTCCAATATCCGACCTTTCCTATACTCAAACCGAACCGTTATAAGCCCTTCATCAGTCGAAAGCGACAGAGAATCGCGAGGCGGGGCGCAGGGAGGCTTCCTCGTCAATTTATAGGCTCGGTCTCCAATGGCCGGAATAATACCTCCTCCCCGTCCGATCCCCTTCTGATTTTATCCCCGAATTCTCTTCCTCACCGCCCGCCGAAAATGTCGTCGCAAATTATTCGAGAGAAAAAGAAAAGTAGTACCCTCCCCGGTCCATTCCCACGTTACCGGTTTATTCTAGATTGGACCCCCGCCGACCAAAGAATTGCTCCCTGCCCCCGCAGGATCGAAGGAAAATGCGTTCCTTCGTGAGGCAAAAAAAAATTGGTACGAGGCCACGAGAAGAAAATCCGATGTCAAATTATTGTTGATAGAAATGTCTTTACTGGGGGTAAGAGAGGAGAGCGAGAGGGTGAAAGAGAAGGAGTGGGTGTGAGAGGGACTGAAAGGAATTTCAGAGGTGGAATGAAAACCAGGGAGTTTCGTCCCAAAAAAGTAATGGAAGATACTCGGGGTTACATTTGATTCGTTATCGTACTCTTGATAATTTCATTTTGTTGGTCGGTGCTTCGCACCAAGATTCGGTTAGGTTTTACGGCAAGAAGATGAGCCTTTTGGTAGGGAGGTAGGGATACTGCAAAGCTATCATCACTGTTATTCATTTAATAATAATGTACACTTCCGGTCCCAATTGGAACATTAATACAGTGGTTAATGTCATATTTTCTAAGGCAATCGAGAGCGTATTGTTGATACCGTCCCGGTATTCAATACCAGTAGATTAAGAATGGCAGGACTTGAAAACTATGAAGGAATTTACTTCTCAATTAATTAAGTACCACTTCTCATTCGGTTTTCGTTTAACAATTCCCAGTCGTAGTTTCAGAGTCTAGAGTATAGATTGTTGGATTCAGATATTTTTTAACGTTCAGACGGCTTCAGTCGTTTTTCCGGGCTTGAATCGGCCGGGTTGTTAATGTCGAGGAGCAAGCTGGACGAGGACACTCGACAGTTTTTGCTGGCCAACTTCTAAAGAAGTAGAACTTATGGTTGTTGGGGTGGTACAGTGTCGGCGATTATAGCATGGAGGCTACCGGAAAAATATCTTTCTCTTCTGTAACCGGATAGAGATTGCCGGGACTGGAGCTAAGTGAAGGCCTCGGGGAACAATGGCGGGTTCGGTCCGTCTTATGGGGCTTTCTGCTCGGTATCCCGTCGAGACGTGGCCGTATTTGCTCCCGGCCGCAGACAACAAATAAGTCTCTCGCCATTCACGGTAACATCTTTTCGATAACACCCTCGGATACTCCCGGTTTCAATTCTCCGGGGCGAGGCACTGTCGCTGAAAGCTTCGAATCCGTCGTACGGTTTGTCAATTCCACAAATGGTTTGATAGTGTATACTGGTTTCGGATGAGTTTGAATCCTGAAAAAGATTTTGCTCGTCACCCTGTAACGGACCCCTCTATACGTCGTTTCAATTAATTTTTCGATGCTTGCCACATTTCAAACTGAGATTGTTAAGACCGGAGATTTAAACAGAATACGTGTGTTCGTTAGGTGACAATGTCCTATACCGTTCAACGTATCACCACCGAATTCGTTACGAATATTCTTCGACATCCTAGAAAATCAGGCAGGTTTGAGAGAATGAGAGAGAGAGGCGAGCGCCCTCCCGGAGTTGGATAGAAGGGACCAAGTTGGTACCTGGGGCTCCACCAACACCTAGTTCACGCCAACAACTAGTTGACGGCTAAAGAGCTACCCACCTTCAGAATGAGACTCCCCCCCCTCGTGACAAACTGCTAATAAAGTTTTGGATACAAACAAGCCCTCGGCGGCGGCGTAAATGGGGGGGGGGGCTTCCCAGAAATCTTCCTTCCCTTCTCTTGCGGCCCAGATTTGAGCGTGGCTCGGGTTTGGGGCCCTCCAAACTACGTTGAACAAATACAATGCCCGAACAATGTGGGCATTGATTCCTGCTCTCGGCCCGCTATTATTATAACTATTATTATAAGACTTATTGTACAGCGATCTTGCCTTTTGTCAGCCCCTAATATAATTCCGTTATATACATACAAATAAGACAATTCTGGTAAGTTCATTACTTAACCAATTTATCAAACATCAAATTACAGTAAGAGTAATTTCTGTCTCATAATTTGTTGGCCCTATGCTAGAAGTCTTATTGATATATATAGCGAAGCCACCTATAACTATTTGGTTAGGTGCAATCAAAAATGGTGTTATTTGGCGCCGAAATGTCCAGCCGAACAACAACGGTGTGAAATAAGACGTACGCCGGCAAATTTATTCATTAGTAACTCCATACATTTGCGGTGCTAGCTATTAATAGTGGGATAATTTAATAATTTCTAGAACGGCGGCGAACTGAAGCTGCAAATTATTCTTGTCCTTTATAATGATGAATGAAAATTTGAAATATGATGACGGGGGAAGTAGAAAAGAAAATATGTCAAATAAGGAAGTAAACGTTCATCAGAGTTGACCCGTTTAATTAAATTGCGCGAAATTAAAAGCAGGCCGAGCGAGAGAGAAAGGCGAGATGTAAATGTGAGCGGACAATTGAGAAAAAAGATTTAAATCTCTGAGAAAACTTTCGTATTCTCCACACTTTCGGTTGGTTACAAGAATTATTGTCGCCACTGATTAAGTAATGCGTTGCAGTGGGGATAAATTAAAATGAATTAAAAGAATCTACGGGGTATATTAATTGGAGTATGAAAGAGGCGGCTCGCTTAAGATTAACGAGATGGCCATGGAACACGTGACTTTGAATAATTCACCAAAATAATCCAGCCCACCTCGCATAGTTGCTGTTATAGATTTATTAAAATGACCAATTTTAACACACCAGCTGTCATAGGCCACTGATACTTATTCTTTCAATGGAGCAAAACATTTCAAGATGAAGTCCTTCTGCCAAGTTTGAAGTATGCTCAAAAACGGTAACAACACCATATATAAACTTCATAACAAAAACAAACAAACGAATCGATGGAACGAATAATATTTGTTGTTAAACAGGGTCGTGAAATATAAATTAGAAATTGGCACGCTCTCCGCCTAGCCGTGGAAAATGTTTAACCTTCTACCGATCTGAATTTTTGATCGGTGCCGGCCACTTCCTTTGACACTAAGTCAGTAGATTGAACCTGCTTGAAGTGGGATGATTAGTTTAATGGTTCGAATAACAAGATTAAGAATCGAGCACTTTTAATTAGTTCAGTTTTTAACCCTGTTATTAGTTGCAGGGCGTTGGGGGCCCGAGTCTTGAACTTTCCTCTCATCCCCTCTCGAAATTTTATCCGTCTTTATTGCAATCGATATTTTCTTAGTTCCGCAATTTATATTGTCCTGAATATTTTTGAACATATCCTTAAGAAATTGGCGAGCTCTTATTGTATAATATACAATTATGCTTGGTATAAAATAAATGTAGGGTTGTTACAGAATTGTAATTAGTGAATACAATGACGGAATTTATTTGCATAGTTTAGCGATGTTTTTTTTTCATAAATTCAGCCATCCAGGCATGTAATTATTTATCTAAGACATAAAGAGACTATTACAAACATTGGATAAATGTATTTATAAATGTGGCAACGGATTATGGAAAATATTAGTTTGGGTTTTAGGGAATGCCCTAGTTTTCTGGATATTCCGTCTCCTCTCGCCTGCTTGTCTTTAGCTGAATGGAACATTTTGATGATTATCAAAAGACCGAACCAGCTAGGGGAGACAGAATATTTAGCGAAGAATAACGAAATCTTGAAATAAATTGTTAGATGGGCCCTAATTCTGAATTGACTCGTTTCACGGACGGTTTGCTTCCGACGGCGGGGGCAGGACTTAGTGGGGCTTATTCGGAATACATTTTGGGGTTGTGCGGTGTCGGGGGAACGCCCGGCATTCGAGGTTGAGCACGATGTAAAGGGATATTCGCCGCCCCATCCACCGTATGGGGGCTAAACGCTGCAATAGTTCGACCCGACCGAACCTTAGAAACGCGCCCCATATTTGACTAGTCCACCGCCCAGTGTCCCTACTAATGGAACTCGCTAGGAGGTTCAGTTCACTTTTTCCCCAACGAGTACGAGTATCAAAAGTATACGAGTTATCAAATCACTAAATATAATTCTGAAAGAAATGGTTCCTAATCAAGGCTACCGAAATGTTAGGGTACAGTAAGCATTGAGTATGTAGAATTATAACAATCATAAAAATTGGTCCATTCTACAGTTGCATTTGTAAGCATTGAAACTAACGGGATGTGATCGGAATATTTGAAAACTAATTGATATCCTCGATATTTTATTGTTGCCCCAATTGAAATTTTACAAGCGTTTGCATGACTTTCAAGGAGACGCCGATAAGATTTCCGCCGGTTTAAAAAAGTTGGAAGTCCGTAGTTGTTGGAATTTAAGTATTGTTGTGAGGTCAGCACGCGAGAGGAGTGGCCATTTGGCCGGAGGGCGCGTTTTGCCTTCGTGCCTGCGACTCGCTTTTAACCGGCGTCGTTATCCTCGCCCTTACCCCGTTAGGGTGCCCAGGGCGGAGGTCGGCCCTCGTTGAAGAGGATGCGCCCCAGGGCCCAAACTGAAAGGGGGGCCCCATCTTGTCGTTTGGCAAGGGCGTGCATAAAGGGAAGAATGCCCTCGGTCGGTTCCCACCTGCGAGTTTTGACCCACACAATTATACTTACCCAACTTTCCTCTCTTGTTATTGGGAGATACCATCAGTTTATGTATTATCATAATAATATTATCCGGCATTGCATTATAATAGTTGGATCCTCTGTTTGGCCACGGGGAAGATTTATTCCGTGATTTGAAGTTGCATACATTATGTTCTGTTGGACTCTATATGGTAATGTTCTCGAGAGAATAGATATGAAAATAGCGAATTGCGTAGAGTTGTTCTCAACAATATTTAAAACTGTCGAGAGACTTCGATCAAGTGACCTCATAAAAAGTGAGGATAACATTCATGTGTACGAGGCCCAGCAGTACTGGGTGGATTACCATAACATATACCAAGCATTGGAGACAGCATCAGAAAACAAATTAGATTCGTCGTAATGCAAGAGTTGTATTCATATATGTGAATTTGGTCCGATTCGAGTTTTTATTTTTATTCCGTGTATTTTTTCGTTCTAAGCCGCGGTAGCATTTCCACGACCAGAGAAGTCTCTGCTTGCGATTAGAACTGGAAGAGTCCGAATGGGGTTTCGGGATGTTGACACGAGTGTTGAGGTCCCTCCCTTAAATTGCCATTTCGACTTATAGCGGCCCCCGTATCGAACTTACAGCTCACAGGTATAGGCGCCCCGCCGGTTGGGCGGAAATATTTATTCGCTCCATTTATGAAAGGTTGTGTGCAGTTCACTATTGTGCGACAATATCTGTACAATTCCCAGTTTATATCCCATCAATTCTTCGATGTCTGTCATACGGTACGATTGAATGTGTAAGTTACTGTTCAGGGCTCTTGTATTCACGTGAGAAAAATACGAAAATAATATATTGTTGGAAACTAGGATTTTTCTGTCATTTTTTGGGATAAGAGTGTACACGTGCGAGGAATTTCGGGTAACTTATTAAATTTTTGTCGATACTTCTTAACCGTGGCGGCGTCGATAGGACATTTTTTCTCCAGGTCACTGCTAGATTATCTCGAAGGAGACATTATGAAAGTTCCACTGAAAGAAGTTTTCCACCGGATAAGAGACCGGAGCTATTAATAGTTCGGTATGAGATTTTACGGCTAAAGGTTGTATTTAAAGACGAAATTACCGCCATTACCGTGACGCCTCTTATCGCCTCGTTATTGTATAGGACGTGTACACGAAACCGAGTCGTGGTTATAGCGCTACGCCCCGCCGGGTTGGAAGGCGTTATCTTAGGGAAAACAGGGCGGTGACGGTAGCTCCTCACATGACACACCGAGGTCGGCAACAGATCAGAATTGAACATCATTAATTACTACCCGCGAACATCCGATATTATCCCCCCGGGGTGTCAGTGTGGAGGGGGCACAAAGCGGGACAATGATTAAGTGGGATGCCGCGATCGTAAGAAAGATTGCGATATCGATTTACGTTGTTGAATGTCAGCATTCATCACCCTGATGAAATGTTCGTGGACACTAGTTCAATTTGCCCGGTAGATAGCCATACAAACGATATTAATTACAGAAATTAAATTATATAAAATTCGCCCGAATACGTTGTATTGCTTACAACTGAAATATTATAGAACTAATCGAAGGTATTCTATGTAGACCTGTCGGAATAAATTGGTCTAGCCCTAGAATAAACTTGATGGCCATTGCACTCACCAAGATGTTATCCTCCAGTCTCCGCGTTTTCTTTCGTTGGTATTAGGTGAAATTTTACGATACAGTTATGTAATGTATCATTGACATAGTACGAGTTCATAGCGTAAGCGAAGAAAACGGCTCAGTAAACGTCTGTCGTAAAAAAAAACCTTGAGAATCTGACTTTTGCACATATTCCTGCATTCGGACACCAAAATAGACGAGGGTCGCGTTAGCTCAGTATTTATTCGCGTCCAAATTGCACCTTTCGCAATTTGTTGCTGCCGGCGAAAACGAAACAAAAAAAAAAGGGTCGGGAATGAAAGAAGCCACAAAACGAGATAGGGAACGTGTATCGGTAATTCGCTTTATTATTCATACGGGTACTGCAGGCGCGTGTTACTACTATCGGTATGGGGAATTTTGCCAAATTCTGGGTGTCCGGGGCCCTCCTCCCGCACCATACCATACATATTCATCGGTTTTCGAAAAACGTCAACGCGCTTCCTCCCCCACGACACGCGGGCCCCGATCCATATTGAACGCCCTTGGAATATGGAATCCCGCCTTTCACTAACTACGTCCATTCTAATCCACGAGCGCCCTAATGATAGTGCACGCACAATGAAATTGGCACGACCAACTGAACTGTTTGGCTCTATTTTCAGAAAAGTTAAATGAATCGCTTCAAAACCGTTAAAATAATTTTTGTCGGACTTATCGCTCGATAATCGTTTTTTTAGGACATATTGTGTTGTACTGCAGATATAATCGAAATTGTATCGATGTTTGATAAACTCCGTATTGAGTAATTATAATCAACATCAATTTGAATTGATCCATTTTTTGTGTTTGTCACCTTCACCTCTCCTTGCCATATTGCACGTTCGTTATTCTAACTACAAATTCTAATTCGGAATCATTCGATTTTCCACAATATAGTATTGATACACAAAATAATGATATTAAAAACTATTTTCAGTTCATGCTTCGTATTACTCCGGTTTAAATTTATTTCCAGTCCGTGCCTTCTACAAATAAGCCGACGCATTCTCCAATGTAATTCTCTGCTCTCGTTGTTCAGTCGCACGCGTAAAACTTTTCAAATTATCGTTGTTATATTGTCTCTATCCAAAAGGGCGTTCAAATGAGCGTAGCATTACAGCGGGCGCATAATTTCTATATCCTTTGCCTTACAATCCAATTATTAATTAATTGAACGTACAGACGACCGCGTTACCGCCCGTACCAAATCCGCAGTCTACTAGGGCAATTTAATTTTCCACGTTCGGTTTTGAATTTCAGCTGCAATTTTGAAACAGAATCGACCGAATCTCCGAGTCACTGCTGTTATATATATTCCGCGTGCCGTATATTTTTGCATTAAATTAATTTTATCCCTACTTATTCGGCTCATGAAAACGAGCCATACAGTGTACCTATCGCGACAACCAAAATTAATATTTTCGTTCATTCTTATATTCGTTATTAGCATTTGCCGGTAGTTTGGTTCGGCATAATTAAAAATTGGGTTTTCTCTTCCCGCCCCTAAGTTATTTACTTGCATTCGGAAGATCATTTAAATATGCATGAACCTACTTGAATTTTGTTTTCCCGTTGGACTCCGTTCGATAATGGAAATATAAATCCCCGATCCGGAACTCACTCTTCGTTCTATTATTCCTTTTCAATAATTTCAGGTGTTTGCGAACTCGAGTGAATTTCGTCGGTTAAGCGTTGAACCGAGGAAGGGTGGCTCTCGTTGCATATTTATAAAGGAAAAAGTCTTCTCGAATCTAAGACTTGGAACTCAGAGGCGGCATTTGTGAATTCAATCCTCGATTGAAAAGTGATTATTTGATTACTAATTATGAATGAATAACATTAGTCTAGGTGTTACTGATAGCGGTCATAACATACTTTTATCTCTATATATTGAAAAATAAGAATTATTACCGCTGATAATGTCTTGGCTTAGAATACTAACTGTTGTATATCTCAATTGGATTGGGGTTAGCAAGTCATTTTTGGCTTTCTTTCATCATAGATCGGTGTTCGCCAGTAAAGGTTATAGAACTCAACGGAATATCCGTCTGTTATTATTTGAAACTGCATTTGATCGATTCAGCATTGGCTCTCACGTTCAGAATTATCACTGCATTTCGCGTGAAGTTTGGGCGCGATTTCATTGGGTCGTGTTCTATTTGGTTTCCGGTTTTGGAGCGCACACGCACAGGCACACAAGCGCGGGCGCGCGCCCGTACGCACGTGCACTGACACACGTGATGAGGGTCCGCCCACAGGGACAATAGCGGACCAATTAATCTTGGGGCCTGACGTTTATTGGTGGACCGCCTCAGACTTGACAGCACCACTTTTGGCATCTCTCTTCGAAAATTCCTTTACAACAGACGGGTAGGCCTAATGCCCAATGAAAAAATCCTTTATATATATATATATATATATATATATATATATATATATATATATATATTTACAGTTGTCCCAGAAAAAATGAGAGCTCCGAATGACAAGCATTCACTCGCGTCCTAAGTATCCTGCCCAGCTTGCCACACGTAGGGGCAAAATTTAAAACAGTATTTACAATGATTTATGCATTATTTTATTCTCGTAGTTTACTACTTGAATATGTAAAATGTAACAGCATCGGATTGGGTTGAATTTGTTTTAGATAAGGCTGCATTTAAGCTCTCCCAATCTCTATCTCCCTCTCTCTCCTGGTTAAGCTTTGATCTCAGACCCTGTTCATCTTTTCGGATCACCACTGTTTATTGCCTTTCGTGCCGGATCGGATAAAATAATATATAAAAAATGAGGGAAGAGAGTGGGTAAAATATCGAGGTAATCTGCCCTGAAAAGATGGCGACTGCGAAAGGTTCTATCCTCCACATTGTAAATTCGTTCACGGTTTTCTCCTCTTTTCCCTTATTCATAAAATGTTCTTGTATCCCCATGTAGATATATATGTTAATGTATAGTATATGTATTTATGAAATCCATTTATTTGTTTGATAAAACGAACATATAAATAAATGATATTGACGATTCAATTTTTCTTTTCAGGTGAGTGCTGTTCAGAAGTGTGTCCATCCATCTCTTCATTAAGTATGTTCAATATTAATATATTATGGAAAATCAGCGGGACGATTATAATAAATTTTTGTTTATAAGTCAATTAAACCGAAGAGTTTTCTCTCCTCTGAAAGGTTGAATGCCGCTTTGAAATTCAATTGCTCAACTCTGAATTAAGTTTTCGGGCGAGATCCATTTTATTTTGCCCGAACACTTCTTCTAGCCGTTCCGAAATATAAAAACGGGACTAGTTCGAAATTTAACACCATTTATATTCAGACGCATATTCCGCCGGCCTTCTGTTCTCTATTCTCTTTTTCATTTTCTCCTTTTTGTTTTAGAGAAAGCTAAGTTTTGAGTTATGTCTACTACGTTCCCCTTTTTATCCAGTTTTATATAACCGTTTTCGAATTAAAAAATTCCAGTTGCCGTTAGTCTCGTTCCCACACTACATGGAGAACGACAGTATCTATTATTTGGATACACGATATTTTCCTTCCTGCTATTTTCCTCGAGAACATTCCACGTTTATTTTTCGCGTGCATAGTTGTCAAAAAACTAATCGTTACAGAGTAGATCGTGCATTCGGAGTAACTCCAATGAAACTGAAGTTACACAGGGCGGTTCTTGAAAATGCTATACCTACACAATGCGAAACGTTTGGAAAGAAAGTACTTTCATTTCTCTACATTTTATTGGGGCCAAAAGTTGAACTGCTTTCGTATGCCGTACACATTATTTAACATACTTTACTGTGTATATGTTTATTTTGCTTCATCTTTGCGGAAATATATCTTACTGTAACTTCTCAACAAACTTTTCATTTGGTATATTGTACACATTTATGGTGGTTATTAACCTACTGTTAGTTATTTCGCTTACTATTTTCTTGTCGGGATCTGTTATTTCCAGTCGGTTTTGTAATATGTTTTCCGTCGCGGTTTTATTACCCGGGCCATATTTGTGTCGTGTGGCGCGAATTACTTTTCTCTTCCGCGGCTAATCAGGTTAGGGGCGGACAGTTCTCGGCGGCCCCGCGGGAGATCCTCCTTGCGTTCGGGGCGCTACACAAAAAGCCTTCTTCGGAACGCTTTCGTACGCCGTCTGGTAGTGTGTTTTCTGGTCGCTTAAAATGTATGAGCCCGCCCGACACAGATCTCGCATCAGCCCACTCCCCCCCTGTTCAGTCACAACACTGCCTCCCACCCACTCGGCCATCGTATTTTCTTCGGTACCCACTATTTTCATAAGTGAAAGCCGGTCACACTCGTCCCCGACATAGAGCATTTCGTGAATTTATTTTTTACCTTAAAAAATATTTTTTTAACGTTTAGTATACCTGTTTTGTGGTCTGTCGTATGTTTTGTCTCTCCTCTCGCTGGTTTGGTCTTTTCCTAGACCGGTTTCGGCGGCTCGTCCGTCATCTTTGGAGGTGGCCGGTCTCAAAAATGAGGAACTCATTTCAATATTCAGAGCGAATATCGTATTAGTTTGTAATATCGAGGAAAAAGGGGATTAAACCGAAAAATGAGATCTTATGTTTTCTACAATGCGTTCCTGTTTTATATGGCAGCGTCATTCCAAACGCTCCTTACAGACGCATAAAAAAGAAGTGGCCACGTGATCTGAATGTGGAACAAGAAAAAAACAATTTTTTTTAAATCTAATAAAAATAAAAAAGTGGGAAAGCCAGTGGATTTCTCCTCCATTCGTGTCTACTCGTTGTTAGTGCTGTTTGAACATAAATGTTGCTTTTGGTTTTCTTGCAGTTCTGACAATAAAACAGTGATAAAAGGCATGACGTTACGCTGTCCGATTATTATTGTAGCACACTCGTGACTAAAAAAATATTAATTATGAGAAATAAGGACTTTTAACTTAAAATTTGGTTTAGTCGGTTGGTTCGGTAATGTCAAATTGTTAAATTTTTTCCGATATGTACGATCAAATAGCAAATTTAATAATAAAAATAAATGTTTAAGATGTTGGCGGAATTTTTACTCGAATTTCGTTGGGTTTTCCTTTTGCGAAAACTCCTCTGTAGTTATTACCTGAATTTCTGAAATGAAACGTTCCTCCAGAATAAGAATAAATCATTCTTCGTTGTTCTTTCTGGGTTTATTTACCGAATTATATTTTCATTTTCTTATTCATTCTGCCAGGAGGGAGGAAGAAAGTTCGATTGGTTAAAAAAATACCTAAAGGAATAAGACTCCCCTTCCTTTCAGATTTAATTTCCTGCTAGATAGGACGAGTTCTCCCTCTCTCTGTCTCTCTCTCTCTTCGTTTCTCTTCCCCGGCACTTCGTTAGCTCAAGCTCGAAGTACTTTGTTAATAATGCTTTTTTTCGGTATTTTCAATAATGTTATCGATCCTCCACGTAGCTGTTCCTCGTTCTCACGGGTTGGACAGTTTTAAGAAACTCTCGGTATTTCGAGAACTATTCACTTGTTTCGGCTTGCTGTCAGTATCAATCGGTCCGTAAGTAATATAGTGAGACCACGTACACATGTTGCTTGCCGATGGTGCATCGCGTCTAAACACTGTTGTCGTGTGTTAATCTGCACCTTGAAGTGAGCATCTGCTCCGTTCACGGCTGAAATACGTGCCATTCACTCAATACACGCTATTGAAGATGACACGCTGTGCTACATGTGTACAACACGTTACGACCCTTTAAGTACGTACGGTTATCGTAACCGTGATATCCACTTGGTCTGTTACATATTTTTCCCGTTGATTACGCCTCAGCAGTTTGCCCTTTCTTTAGTGAAACTAACACAAAGTGAGTTTTATGCGTATCACGGTTAATTTCAATTTTATTATTTAATATTTAATTCCAACAGTTATAAAATCGAACACAGTCGAACCGAAGCGCCCGTATCTCAGATATGGCGGGATTGTTTTTCAAAAAGTTTAAAAAAGAAGTAAACCAGTGGGTTTTTCCCATTTCACCAGTTGGGCTCTGATTATTTTACAGTTGTAGCAATAAAACAGTTTAAAAAAAATTAATTACAGTTCCATTCATCGAAGAAACTTGTTGTGTATTTTCATACTAATTTATTAAATTTTAAAAGTTAAAACTGTATCTGCCATTACGGGAAGTGAGAGTGCTTCACGTCCCGTGCGTGAGAAGAATAAGAGAGAGAGAGGCAGAGAGTTCTCGTCCTCTTTCTGAGTGTGTTATAAATAAACACTTACAAATGAATGCGCCTTCTATAAAGCTTTAAGTTTACCTTTTTGTGAATTCGCATTCGGTCCCGGCCGCCGGAACCGTCGACTAATTAACGCCGGCAATAAAATCCACGAGCGCTAAGCCAAATTGAAAAGAAACAAAAACGTACATTCACGATTGCAGGCCGGGAAGCGCTCAGTGACCGGAGGGTTTTTTACAAGTTTTCTTTTTTTAATTTTAGGGTGGACCGCTGGAATTAAATTCGTGTTTCAAATTGAGCGGACGATTTTCCTTTTTTATCTCCTTCCTCCGGTTTTTTTAATTTGCGAATACTCGGTTTTTTCCGGGAAACCGGACAGGTAAAATGCAGTGGCGAATACCAAGTATCAATCTGATTTGTTTTATAATTGAACTATTTTTTCTGATTAAAAATTAAGTATAACTTCGGAGTTCTTGAATGCCTGGGGGGCCAGGAATAGTGTGCCGCGCTCGGAAACGGGGAAAAGAACCCGTAACGAAGACACCAGCAAGAATGAAGGGTAATATATTTATTAAGAAATTAAGATTAAGGAATCTGTATTGGGTGAAATTCCCTAAATAGAGATTATGTTGAAAAATAGAAATAATTTCCTGAAAAAGTGCATTAAAACTATTTTTTACAATACTCTTTCACTTAGTACTCTTTATTACTCGGGGCTTTAGGAAGTAACAGCGAGTAAGAATTTATTTTTCTCGAAATTTGTGTAATATAAAAATAATACGAACGTTCTAATGATAGGACTTTGATGAGTTAGAGTGAATCATTAGATTAGTATTTACATTTTTAATTCTTCCCGGTTTCAATTGAAAAATGTTTCTATATTTGAGTACTTCTCTAGTACTGATTTTAATGATTGTAAATTGTTACAAAAAATCGGATGGAAAAAAGATAAGAAAATAGTTTATTTATTGAAATCTTCAGTCTGTCTGTTAACACCGCTATACCAATCCTCAATAGCCGGTTCTTTCTCCCTTCTAGTTGGTGTATTTTTAGGCGTTAACATATTTTCGTCCCCACCTTTTATAACATTTACAGTACTTGTCAAGAGGTAAGATTCTCGTGTCAAAATTGTGTTTACTTTGGGATACAGAATCTCGGGCGGACTGCTTCCTCCTCCCCCAAAGTGTGTTGAGACAGTTGAACAACTCGACAAGAGTTTATTGAGCATCGAAGCGTGTTTCCTAGTGAATGGGACAACGGACAGGCATTGGGCCCTATCCTAGGGGCTGTGTGTTCGGGGGATGTTATACTGGTCTGATTGAGATCCCTTCTGACGGTCGGGGAGGGCTGTGAGGCCTCCTTTATAGCGTACAATTGGCGTTAATCAAGACCCGGCCGCAGAACACCGCCCGCGGTCACTGTGAACCCGTCGGACCCTCCCCTAATAGCACTGTCTACCAATCCACTCGTCGACGCTGCCAATTATTCGGCTACTTTGATATTTCGCCCGATTAGAAAATTAATTTATGGCTTCCCTTTCCCCGGTGGACTTTGATTGGATATTGCCGGCCGTCTGAGAACATTCCCTCTAGGCCGTAACTCGGTTATCGCAAATGAGATTCATATTCCCAGCTGAATGAATTCGGCGCATTTGAGAAAATTCTGAAATAACTCATCTTCGGTGTATTAAATTCAGTATTTAGGCTGTACTATGAGATAGTATAGACAATTTTCAGTTTCCCAGTGCAAAAAAAACAGTTAGAAAGTAGTTTTACAGTGCAAAAACGGCGACAGAACGGTTTTTCAGCGCAAAGAACGGTTCGAAAATCGGCATAAAAAGTGGTTTTTCAACGCAAGAACCGTGCTGAAAGTGGTTCTTCAACGCAAAAACCGTATTGAAAAGTGCGTTTTTACTGCAAAAACAGTGTTGAAAAGTGGTTTTTCAACGCAAAAACCGGTCTGAAAAGTGGTTTTTCAACGATACGACCGTACTAAAATTCCGTTTTCCAACACAAAAACTTGCTAAAAGTCGTTTTTCAACGCAAATACCGCTCGGAAAATTAATCTTTTTCAACGCTAAAATCGTGTCGAAAAGTGGTTTTCACCCTAAAACCAGCCTGAAATGCCTATTTAATGGACGCTTTCTTTCCTTGTAAAGTTCAGAGTTGATAATGTTTTCTTAATACATACTGAATTTTGCATAGCGTAGGGAAAATCACAGTTAACGCATCGAGGGTTCCCCCATTTCTGTATCTAGTTTCGACCCATATTCCTATCCAATACAAACCGTAAGGGAAGTGGGTTGGTCGGTATATTAGTTATAGTGGAAATGTTTATTTTATGCAATCTAACCTAACCTAGGTGTGCAGAATTTGAATAT
Organism: Lethocerus indicus; assembly: GCA_019843655.1. Classification (NCBI taxonomy): domain Eukaryota; kingdom Metazoa; phylum Arthropoda; class Insecta; order Hemiptera; family Belostomatidae; genus Lethocerus; species Lethocerus indicus. The sequence continues at coordinate 3,739,062 of JACDQD010000007.1, read as the reverse complement.
CTTAGTAAACGTAATAATAAACCGTCAGGGTGGCGTTAGGACGATAGAATATGAAGATAGGCCAATAGGGTGACTGGTGGCAGTTTTCGGTGGAGAGTATAGGGCGTGGACAGCCTTTCGCCCCTGTGGCCTCATTATATTTCCTTCCCCACTTGTTATCCGTCTTTTTCAGAAATCTGATTTCTCTTCTATCCCCGCCCCCTCTGTATCAGTCCCCTTCCTTTTGGCTTTTTGCTTGTGTCGGGAGGGGGGGGGGGAGAGGCGCCTAAGCTCGGACGCCAAATGGCTGTGGGGCCCTCGTCACGGCTGTCGGAATAAATTCCCCGGGCGCCCTCGGGCAAAAAGAAGACAACCGGCCGAGGAAGCGAAGACCGGCCGAGGAAGAGAAAATTCCGTTTCGTTCTCCCCATCAAATACGGGGGAAAAAGTAAGGATTGTTCCCGGTTTTCTGTTTGTGCGTTTATTTACTCTTTGAATCGTGTAACGACCTTATATACGAAGTATTTTCTGCCCGAATGTTTTTAAGATTCCGAAAGCTAGAGTGTTAGGTAGAGATTCGCTTCGAGATATAAAAGGAGAAGATAGAATGTTATGCAATTACGCGCCCTGCAAACACTGAACTGTGGTTCGAAAAAACTTCCGCTAAGGTCCTTTGTAATTTTTTGAGGCTGAATAATATCTGAACCAATACTTTCTTGATTTAGTTCTTCGTCTATTTTTTATTGTCCATCGACGGGCTAGTTTAGGTAATATCATAGCTGGGGGGTAATAAACACTTTCATGCTTCAATTACGAATAAAACGCCCTCTCGTGTGCAGAGAGCGAAAATTAAATGCCCTCAGTAATGGGCTTTATGAGAGTGGGACTCTGGTGGGGGGTGATGGGGGCGGTGCGACCTTTTAGTGTGTAACGACGTTAAACGGGAATAAAAGACCAATTTTTTGTACCCCGTCTTCTGAGCGACGCAGTGGAGGGAGAGCTTCGGAAATCCGGTTTATTTTCGCATAAACGGCCGTTCTTTTAATCATTACTCATTAATCGAATCGACCCCTTCCGAGGGTTAATTTATATGCAAAACACTTCATCAACATTCCGGATTAAAATGTTTGCGTACTTTTTTATCTCCCACCGGAACAACCCCGCCCCCTCCGCCCCTCTCACTCCCGGCCAATCCATTAATAAGATATATGTTGGCCGTTAACTGAGACAAACAGCCGTGTATTTTTTTAGGCCTAGGTTTTTTCTCCCGCTGTCGGAAAAGATTAATAATTGTTCTTATCGTATTTACTGAGTAAAAATTAATCCTACAAATTAGTCATAGTGGATTGTCTGTGTGGATTATGTGATACTTTTGTTGGAATTGTGTGCCCTTTTTAATAACCTTAATGTTTCTGCAGGCTTGGACTGCCGAAGTATAATATTCTCCTTCTGAATACGGCATTTAGTTTGAAATCTGTTCAGTAATAATTTCCTATATAAGGCTTTTTAAATTTTAATAAGAAGTTTGCATATTAGAAAGTGGCACCTCAGATAGTGCTCCAATATTCTACATAGACCCCTCCTGGGATCCTTACGAATTTTGTTATCGTTGGAATCGGTATGTTCTTCGAAGTTTCAGATTATGCATTAATAAAAATAGGCTGATAATATCGCGAAAATGTTCAAAAAGGTTACTAAAACTCATTAAATAGGATACTGTTCCGGTCTATGTCCGAAAAGCGGACAGCGCCCACCGTGCGTTAGGGGACGAACACACGGAATGATTTAATGGCTTTATTTATTCAGCGGCGACGCCCTCCCAAATTGGGTTACTTATTGCGGCCGTGAGCAAGTAGTCCGACAATGTCGCAGATTTTTTCCAATAACAAATGGTGATTGCACTTTCATTTTTTTTTGTTTGTTTTTGGCGAGGGTTGAGGGGTGGAGCGGGCGAACGAGAGCACTTTCCCTGCGTCCCCTAATGGCAGAGAAACCCCAGGGTATAACTGAAAAAAAATAGAAAAAACGGAGTGAAAGATTAATAGCTGAGAGGGTGGAGGGGGAGGGGCTCTAATTTGAAATAAAGGACCGCCGTTGCTCCACCGGTTCGATTTTGGGTTTTGGTACCGGCGTTTTATCAACAGTGGCGGGCATAATTAATTTTTAGAATGCATAAATATCGAACAGTATTCAGCCATTTCTTGAAATCGGGTTTAACGAAGAATGCTGTTATCATCCCATCACTATCTTTCTTACTTACAGTTATCGCTCGCGAGTTGGTTGCACTGTATTTTTTGGCAGAATGTAACTACCATTTTTTGTCCACCATGTGCCAGTCTTTAAAATTATAATTTTAGTCGGTAAAATATGAACGCGGAACTTCACGGTTTTGGATTTTGAGTTTGTCATCCTCTTTATTCATTCCGTGAACAAATCTCGCTTCCTTCAGATTATCAGTACCGAGCATCGTTTGAAAAATTTAACGTAGAATTTTTATATGAAATTATAATGAACTGAATTAGATAACGGATAAAATATAAAAGTGAAGAACACTGTGCTGAACGTTTTATGCGTTCGTAGAACTTCTGCTATGTAATTTTACCGCATTGTAATATAACCTCGAGTTTAAACTTTAAACATTTGATAAGCTATTGAAGTTTCTATCGGGTGACTGGAATATGATCTTTTTTCGGCGCTGACGCTATCGCTGCAGTTTCTGTTATCTGGTAGAGGGACGGGTGTTAGTTTTCAACAAAAAATTATTTCCTTTGCACGACAAGCGAGGGAGGAATATGATTTTTTCGAGGTTGTATCTTCCTCCTGTCACTTTGGTTTTGTCTTTTTCTGGACATGATTCGGCTTCTCGCCACCTGAAACTTTGACATTTCAAAAAGAGGAGATAAAGCTACGAGAGGAGATAAAAGTTGGAACGAACTTATGCAAATAAAACAGAATCAATTTGATATACCTGTTTTGTGGTCTGCGAGGGGTTGGAATACTGTAGGTTCGTGATGTTTCTGTCTCCTCTCGCTGGTTTGGTTTATAATCCTCTTAAAGGATCACACCCGCCCAACCATCACACCATCCCCTTCCGACAATCTGACTCACACTTTAAAAAACGGATCAACAAAATCCGAAGACAAACATAACCCCCAATAACAATAACAGAACACATATATATAAACGACTGACATACTGACAAACATTACAGTACATGTGAAAGTGACACAGTGGGCAGTGATGATGCCCAAAAGACATCCAAAGTGCTAACAGTGACTAACACCGCTACTGAAGATGGCGATCAGCCGAAACCGGTCTAGCAAAAGACCAAACCAGCGAGAGGAGACAGAAACATCACGAACCTACAGTAAAACAGAATCATATTCTCTGTTAATATTACGGCTCCTTGGATGAGTGTCCTTCGCAGGGGTAATCCTGTACATTTCCCATCGACCCGGAGTACTCAGGGGGGCCTATGGAGGCTTAGCTCTAATAAGGCGGGGGGGAACCGAAGGCTATAAATTTGAATTGAACTGGAACAGATTTGAATTTGCTCCCCCCCCCCGTTCTCGTTGACGGTCAGTGGGACGTAACAGTAATTCAAGAGGAATAGCGTTTAATTCCGTATTAGATTCGGGTGCTGAACACCCGGGCTGGTTACCCGATCGGGCCGCGAGATTGATCGCAGTCGATCGGGTATCATCGTAGACGATGATTGGAGATGAGGAGAATGTCATCCGCTGGCAGACAACGTTTCATCCCGGATTTGACCCGCGAAAGCTTTAATTATAATCGAATATCCACCAACTAATTCCTTAATGCGACTATTGTTTCATCAGTATAATACAATCACTGGCGCCAATAATCGTTACTACTCGGTACCGGACTAAACTAGATTAGGGTTCTCGTTATCGTCAGTACCATACTGTTCGATTAAATTCTTCGTCTTCAGTTATGTACGAAGTTATAAAACTTGAATGTAATCTATTGTAATTAAAGTTAAGGTTATTCAACTTGAATATTTTGCAGCAGTATAGGCATATACAATTTTATTTTCTGTAACTTAACTATTGATTCATCTAAAGCGAGCCATAAACTGGTAGATTACCGATAGTTGCTCGCCTTATTTTTCTTAGTGCCCTGTCACATTTATATTCGTTAACTGAACCGATTGTTTTTACCAGTGTATAAATTAGCATCCTGCGTGAATTCGACTAATAACTTAAAGCCGGTAGAGGATTTTGATTAAGCGAAGCTCTGTAATGAGGTGCCAGGGGCAGATCCGAGGGTCGGCTAGGCGTGAGTGGTTTACGGCTTAATCCTGCACCGTATGCGGAGGCAAAACCGATTTTAGCATAACCTGTGGAGTCGGTAGTTCCGAGTTGGACCCCCAACGGTGGATGTTGAAAGTGGAAAGTTTCTGCAAATGATCCGGCCTTGTTATGTTAACCGGTCGTAGTTTTAGTCCTAATCAGACAGGATGAATTGATTAAGGTTCCATGCGGAACATGTACGGAGTTTGGTGTCGTTTGACGCTGAAGTCAAATGGTAAACTCGAGAAAAGCATACGCAGTATTTTAACTATTAAAAAAACTATTACGTCCATTGTAATGGTGCATCGCGTAACACCCCTTCATGCAGGGGTACATTTATGCTCGGTGAACGAACTGATTATTTGTTAGCATAACTTAAAATCCTGGACTTGAGGGTTAATAAAATTCTCGTGTGTGGTACGTGTCAAAATCGGGCTTTGAAACCTTATCGAGATCTCGTTTTCAAAATCCTGATTTAAATATTTAGATTATGTTCTTATATTCACATTTTATTGTTCGTCGATATCACAAATATTAAGTTTCGAATGAGAAATCGGTTTTTAATGAGTTGAACTGAAACGCGTTTATGCATTCACGCAGGAGTGGCCTAGGGAATTTGATTTGCTCCTTCTTCCACTTATTCAGTTTCCCCGCGGGTCCTCAATAACCCGGGTACCTCGCATCGGTGCTATCTACCCCCGTTCCCGTTCACCGAACAGAAGACATCGGCAGGTGAGAAATAAATTGGGATATCGAACGGTGGCGGTGCTTCCCGTGTTAGGAGGGCCGGTGATTACGGAATCGTACATCGTCGTCTCGCTTATCGAGTGTCGGGGAGTTGGGAATGTAAATTTATTCAGTACATGGCCCGAGCAACGAACGGAGAGCGGCTATCTCACCTGAAGATCGGGTCCTACGCCGGTGGCAAACCCGGACCCTTTCGTTCGAAACTCGGCGAAATATAAATTCTATAAAATGTGTCCAAAAGCGGTCCAGGGAAAGACCAAACCGGCGAAAGGAGATATAAGGTCGAGAAAAGTACAGTATTCCAAACTAATCTGATAACAGTTCCAGATTGAAGATTCATTTCCTAGGGATATTTCCCTCTTCGACCGATAGTACTGCTTTCAGTCAAGTGGGTTTCGACAGAGTCCTGAGTTTAGTTTTGTGTTTTCGTATATTACGGTATATTAAGACCGGGTTGTGTGTGCGTGTGACGTGTGTATGCCGAAGGATGTTGTTTGTGAATGATGTGGATGGCGGAGAGGGAGGGGGTCTGTATTGGTTGGCGGGTGTAGTTGGTAAAACGCTTCCCTTGTTGATTTCCTCCAGGGAGTGTCGGCCCTTTCAAATTGGCATTAGGCCCTTTCACGGCGGCGCACTCCTCTCCATAAGAAAAAATACAAAACTTCCCCCTATCGCCCACCCGAAAAGCAAAAAGCTTCTCGTCCTCGACCGACCCGAGTCTGACGCCTGAAAGGATGTTTTTTTAGTTGCGTTCAGGCCCTGGTAGTGGTGTGGAATTATTTTTTCTATTTCGGAATTCGCCTCGTTTTTTATATTAAATTTCGACGTAACTTTTCCTGTTGCCAATTTCACGTTAATTCGCAACATCACTTGAAGCAATTCAAATGCGATGATCTGCTCTATTCACGTTTTCACGTACATTCTTAGTATTAAATTTTATCACATTCTTTCGTGTGACGTTCTTTTGAGTAATATGAAATACAAAACTTACTCATTTTATATTATTAATAAATAACCCCCCGTATTCGGTTTTCATCGTTACCGATGAAAAAAATACTTGCAGCGGTAAGGAGTATTCGACCGGGTATCCGTTAACGTTTAAATTGAATGTCCGGCGGTAGTTCACTGGGTCCGAAATGTCGGAACGAGAGGAGAGTTAGAGTGAAAAAGGGGGCATTTATAAGATGGAATGCGGGTGCGGTTCCTGATACCGTTTGTGTAAACGCGTGGGATCGTTCTTTGCGTTCAACCCCCTTCCCTTAGCTAGCGGTTCCATGGGTTCAGGGGGAGAGGTCCCATTTGTTTGTCCCCCCCCCCGGTCGACCCTCCTTCTCGAAAAATGGTTCTCTTTCTCCCCCTATTCGGTATCCCCCGTACCATTTTTTACGCCAATCTTCTTCCTGCCCATTGTTTAAAGAAGTCAATCGGGGAGCCGGGGGAAAATACCTGCTGTTTCATCCCCAGCGGAGGTCACGAGAGCTCGAGTTGTCGACCTGCAGAACAAGTACACGCCGACAACAAACCTACACAAGTACTATGGCGTTTTTCCCGAGAAGGTGGTAGCATTTAAAATCCGCTGTTTTCTTTTAGATGTATCGTCTCTAAAAATAAGTCAGGGTTAATGAGTCATCACAAATGACAGCGCGATTTGATAACACAGAGATGTGACACCACAACTCAATTCCGCACGAACAGTTAGGTTTCAAAGTAGAGTTGTAAATTAATAATTTGTTCGTTAGTAATAGTCGTCGAGGATGTAGCAGTTTATAGCGTCGTTTTGTTTCTGTATGTCTCGCGTGTTGATTCAATGTCAATTTTCAGTCCTGCCTCGTGTATATGCCCGGTTTTTAATAGGAAACAGGAAAACAGGACGAGTAGATCTAAACAAAATTTTTTATAATTATTATTTTGGTTCCTACGTCCGGAGAATAGTAAATGAGATGATAGCGCGGACAGAATGCCCGCCCAAGCAACCGACGGGCGGAGACGGAAGATAGGAAGAACCGCAGTCTATTTTTGTCATATATTTTCAAATGTTGTTAGTTGGGGAAGGGTTGGCGGTAAGCGTCAGACCCGACGATACGTGGGAGGCTTCCACGCCGAGGATAAATGGATGTTGGACTGGTGGCAGTTCATTACGTGTCTGAGGCACGTCGTATTTCATCACGACGCCACTAGATCCCAGGCTAGATCCCACCGCCTATGTATCAACATAGCCGGCGCTGTCATTCATTGTTTTCTCCGGGGGGCACTGCGCGCTCCGGCTTCCCGGACGACGCGAATAATCCGTTTGTCAAACTAATGAAGCGAAACTTTCGACTCGAGCGCCCTCACTAAATATTTGTCGGGAAAATGTTCCGGTTCCCGTTTTAATTAGCGACCGAGAAGTTGAATTATAACTTCGGATAGGACCGTTTAAACTGTGTGAAGAACCTCGGTCGCCCTGAATTTTTCCCGTGTTCGGAAACTACCCGCGCCGGCTCTGTCGGAGGGGTTTTTTGTCTCCATCGGGTGTTAAAAAAAATTTTAAGTAGAGTCATTATTCAAAAAATCTTTCGATAAAAGCTGCGGACCGGCGCATTTAAACAGTTATTCGGCTTTCTGTAGAAAGAACCCGCTTAACTCGGGAGATTTTTATTACCGGTCAGTATTAACTGCATTATATTGGAGTGCGGGCGGTGGAATCGATCGTGACTAATCTGCGCTAACTATATTTTAACCGGCGGATTATCCTGTTTTAATCGTGGTGCGGTCCGAGTGGCGGAATTAAAATGGCCGCCGCCGGTAGGGACAGTGATGAACGACGAGTCGAGTTGCGTGGCGCGGGCTCAAATTACGTTTAATATTTTGTAATTACAGTTTCCACCTGGCTCTCTTTATTAGTCCGGTCTTTATGGGCCACCCCGGGCCCGGGCTAATTCGAATCTACCGTTATTAAATGATAAATTGCCCCTACGGGCCACTCTACTCTCTCATAAATGTCAAAAGCAGGTTCAGGTATAAGAAGGCTTATTATTACAAAGAAAAAAGGAAGAAGAAGCTTTTTTAAAAGTGTACTTATTAATTATTATCTAGAAATTACTCCTAATTACACCTTGTTCCTAATTTTTTTACTCCGACCCTGTATTCTTAAATAATTGACAGTAACGAATTCGTCGAATATTAATTTCACATCTCGCTTCAGTCGCCTGTTCTGTTCTAAGCTCCGTCGGTTTCGGCGTCTCACAAGCTTATTGTTGTGAGTTCATTATCAGATATATCCCATTTCCTTTCGTTAAGACAGTATTATCCGATAAAATTCGATGCGAAAATAATAATGCCGGAATAATTAAGAGAACGGAATATTATAATATTATATTTTGAAGACAATATACGAAAACGTGAATTATAATGAGAAGAATGCGAAGCACCCCCAAATTAAAATGAAATGGAATTCGTTTCCTGCAAATTCTTCCCGACCCGGTCTTTTGTAAATGCCGCCGCCGAGCCGTCGACGGAAATCCCGGCAGAGGAAAGGGTAAAGGGGTTGAATTTGTGGCGGGGGAGGGCAGCGATAAGGAAGCCGGGTCGGTTTGCGATGAGGCTGTGGGTGAGGCGGGATGAGGGGGCAGCTTGTGTAGAATCCTCCGGGGACATAGTCGCGCCCCGCCCCCCAACCCCCCAATCCCACCCCTAGGCCATTTACACTAACCTCCCCTCTAGTTCAAGTAAAACGCAACCACTGACGGATGCGGCTAAGTCCTCGTGAACGCGTCCGTTTTGTACATTAAGTACACGTTCGGTACATTCAGTCTAGAGGGACTGCAGAAATTCGGGTTATTTCTTTCACGGTAAACTCAGTTGAAATCCTGACACTGACATCAAATGGACAATAGAGCGACTAGGAGTATTCGATGATATTTCACGTTTCTATAGCAACATTTATTCCCGGTAGTACTGCTGAATTTCCAGGATATTTAAACTATTGGGTTGACTAAGTAATTGCTGATTTCACCAACAAGTGGCGTTGTACATATTTTTAAGTACGTCAACATCTTTGCACAGATAAGATTCTTTGATAGGTTATTATTTGTGCCCATAATTATGAAGAATTGCAGAGAAGCTGAATGTATCTTGTACGTGCATTCGAAACCATCTACGGCTTATCTGTGCAAAGATGTTGACGTACTTAAAAATATGTACAACGCCACTTGGTGAAATCCGCAATCACTTAGTTGTCAACCCAATATATTTTTCTGTACATATGATAGAGTATTTAGTTGAACCATATATTTGGGTAAATTTTCCAACACTCGATTGTAATATGATAACACATTCAAAATTATATAGTGTCTGCAGTTGAGGTGGTATTGTAACCGCCGAGTGGAATTTGCAATTCATGGGGTGGTTATTGAAATACCCGCGCGGAACCCAACTTGTGTCTCTCAACAGATTCGTAACTTTTCGAACAATTTCAATTTTGTATTCCTTCCCAGTTCCCGGTAATCTCGAACGCTGAACATGCGAACTAGTTCAGTATATATGGCCGATCGTGTATGTTGTATACTATAACGGATACCTCACGTGCGGTCTAGCTTAAGGCCGAATACGCGCGAGAGAATCGATGTGGACATAACTTTGGACTTTTAACCTGTCAGGTAATTATGGCACTGTACCCAATGATTTGACAAACAAAAATGGAGTATAGTTATTTTTGTTGGAAGATATTTGCGGTACAATTCGCTGTCGGGGAATAATCAGCCCCGAAAACGCATCATGGTGTAAACAAAGTTAGTGTCTGAGTCCGATAATACATATTAGCGTTAATGCGTCTGTCGCTAACACTCTGGCGCGGTGACGGAGTGTTTATTAGCGGTCTGGCACGCCGGTCTATAGGCCGGTACCACTTCGATAATTAAATCTCCGGGGTTCGGTTGAGAGTCGAAAATGTATTAAGACTGTTTTGGAGCGACGGGCTGGTGCTTTTATCAACAATAATTAGCGCTCGATTAGCGCCAGCCTCGGCAATTTCCAGTGTTACGAGGCGGTTTCGGCCTTTCACCCCCCCCCTCGGAAATTATTGTTATAGCTGCAGCATTTCCAAATAAACTAATTAAGATAATGTTAAAGATTCGGGAGTTAATTTTAACCTTTAATAACGCTTTTCTGTTTTTGAAAATGTCTAAATCCCTTGATTTTTGTTGCCCCGCGTAAGTTGGAGGGCCCTGTTTGTATACTCCGCCTACACTATTTAACTTCGTGCTTATGGTGTTATACATTCTATTTTAATTATAGTCTAAAGGCCACTATATTATTTACATCTTATAAATAACTTGAAACTAGGCAATACACAAACAAACCCGCGTTATCTCTCACTATGTACCGCAGTAAAAAGAGCGTAAATACTGGGATAGTATTAGGCGGATTAATCCGTTATTGTGTGAGATATATTTGCGTCCGGTAATAATGACATGGCAGAATGCAATTAATGAAAGCTTGCGAAAATTCGAAATGAACCGAGTTGTCGACAAAATCCTCCCTTCGCAGATCCGATTGCGGGGGTCACTTAATTGAAACCCACGTTCACGGTTTTATTTTCATTAAAAAAAATGACATTCCCAACATTAACTAAGTTAAAGTCCGTATAAAATTAAGCCTGATCCTCCAAAACTCATTTATAATCGTGAATCCCCGTCCGCCGCTTCCCACGGGACTTCGTTAAAACCAATTAGTTTACAAATTATTATTTATTAGTCGGGGTATTTAATACCGGTGAATAAATGATTCGCTGTAAATTAAAAGTGGTGGGGATCGGGCCTTTGTAGTGGGAGGGGAGGGGTTGTGTATTAAAAACCTTTTATTTTTATATTATTAAAGCAACTTTTGTTATAAAAAAGCGCTTTTGAAGTGATATCCTCTTGTACTTTATTTAATCCTGGATTATGCTGTTGCCTTTATGTTTCGAACTTTTCAGTTTGTTCTGCTCGCGGAGTAGAAGGCCTAGTTCGGGTCGCTGTTTACAAGGCGAATTTAATTTATAATTGTTTTATTCGCTGTTTGCCAGAAAAAGGGGCCGAGTGTGACACTCAGCATGTGCAAAAAAAATTGCAAGAGCGTATGCTTTTTTTAAGTTGGAAGACTTCATGATTACAATTTTCAGCGTTATTATATATATACACATATACGAGGGTGATTTGATAGTTGAAGTTAAATTTACAAGCGGCATAGTTACTTTACGAGCTTGGAAACAAAGTAAGTCGAGATTGTTGAATAATAAATTTGCGGTATTTTTCGAAACCACCACCGTTTTATATTATATGTTTAATTTATTAGTAAATATTAATTTATGTAAAATTAGGACCAAGAATTATATCGGTAATATGGGTAATATTTTAAAATTTGTGGTTAACGGTCCGTTATCGAAAACTGTGGACGATATAGGAGGCAATTTTTTTCTTCCAAAGGTTTGGTATATATCAATTATTGGCCGCTACCAAAAGGGGCGCTACCTGTTTCGGCTTTACGCAAGGACGATAACCATAAATAGAGAGAAAGAGAGAGGGAGAGAGAGAGAGAGAGAGAGAGAGGGAAGGGTCGGCCCTCCGTGGGCCTAATTTCACGGCATATTAACCAAACCCCCCAACTACCCTTCATACCTATCTGAAATTTCTTGTTCTAGCCCCAAACATGGGGCCCAATTTTTTCAACGGTTCTGGAAACCTCGTTTTTCCATGATTTCACTCAGAAGAAACACCTTCATTTGTAGTTATAAATTTCCGAAGCGTTCCCCTACGAAAAATTATGAAACAATTCGTCTATCTTACGAAAAGGGCTCCAAAAGTAGAATTGCACAATACTATCTGTATAAACGGAGAGCTCAGATGTTAAAAATATATCGTGCTACTACAAAATTGTTGTCTAATTATTGTTTTTGAGTTATACGAGGTCCTATCGTATTGGAAGCGATAGGGAGAAGCTTATTCCAAATCACCCTGAGAGCCCCCATATCTTTTTCCCCTCTGAATAATATATATATTTCGTCGGACGATTAAACTACAAATGGATTAATACTAATCGATTCTGTAGACTAATTTTTCTTACCTGTACCGACGATTGAATGCTGACGGCTTATTCCAAACGCAGCGACGTGCCGCCTACAAAACCGCGAATTGTTGGAGAAAATTTGATTTCTCCCGTCTCAGTTAACCCAATTATTGTCCGCCCGTCCGTCAAATAATTTGACCCTCCGCCCCCTGACCCCACACCTACCACGAGGTAAAACAAGAGGTGACCGGGGCCCCTATCCGAAGTTAGTTAACCGAATTTCCCGCCGGAAGTGTGGAGCGGTAGAGAGGATGGGGCGGTGGGTGAGCCGTAAATTAGCCGGCTCTAATTGAGAAAAAGTCTACCCCGGTTCCGCGTACGGCGAACACAACTGATTCATTAAACAGGGGCCGCGCGCCATCTGTCTTCGGCCCTTCCTCCTCCGCCCCCAGTAGATCGAATCCGCTATCCGATTCCGAATTTAATTTACCAAAGCGATCCTTCGCTGCCCTAACTGAATTCGTGACTTTCGGCCGAAAAGCAAATATCGACCGGCAACTTTTCATTAATTGACTGGTCCGTCCGAATCATCGCGGAAAAGTCCGTTGGGAATAAACCTGAGATATTTATGTTCGTATTAATATACTCCCCCCTTCATTATCTCTCTCCCCTCGCTTATTTGGGGTCAACTTATCTTCGTTGTAACTTTTATTTGACCAGTATCGCACAGTTTTACATACGCCCTCCTAGAGAAGCGAAAAACAGATAAGAAATTTGCCAACTTCCGCATAATAATTTTCAATCTATTTTGCTCTATTTTGTATGTTAATAGGAACCCTTTACAGAACGGAATTTTGAATAATCCGTATTTTATATTGCTTTCTATGATCCATTAAAGCAGTATTAAGTGAACGAAGGTTCACTTAAGGAGAATCTCGGGCAGGAGGTGTTGAAGCTATAGATTCTTCCTGTTTTTAGTAACACTAGAGTGAATTACAGTGGAGAGGTCCGAAAACAGGAAGAATCTCGGACATAAGGGGCCGACACCCGCTGCCCCGAGGTTGTCCCGACAGAAGTTATTTACTTTATTGGAAGCAGAAAAAAAACGGAGGGTCGCAGTACACGAGTGGACGGGTAAACGGAAGGAAAAGAATAAGGTCTCGGGATTTAGAGCTTATTCTGTATTTAAAGAGCGCCCGGGGTAATACATTGGAAAGGTAATTGGTCCAAATATCGGATGCAACAGAAACATTGTTTGGGGGGGAGGAGGCTATTTACAGACGGAAATGGGGCGGGGGAAGGTGGAGGTTCTCTCTTCGAGCCCTCGCACATATAAACCGAAGCCGGTACAAGCAGGATCATAAAGAAGGGGGTTAGGGCCCACGACCCCCTATACCCTCTCTACCGCTGGACATTTCGGCGCCTTTTTATCTTATTTTATACCCCCAACCGACTGTCCCACTTGGAATGTGGAACCGCCCCACGAGTTAAACGCGGCCACGTTATGAGGAACGTACAATTATTTGTAGCTGCACTGGACCGAACCGGTATTCTCCTTTATAAACTTCCAACCGCATTGTTTCTCCCGATAAACAAGGAACTCCATTATAGCAGTTTTGACGTATATAGAATAATAACTACGAACAATTACTGCCGATTATCGAATTCATCACTCACGATTTTTCGCTTCCACTCGTTTGACCCTTTTGGCTTCTCGCTAAATAGTAATGTAAATTAAATTACCAAGGGATCAGGTACTTACAAAGCATTTCTGAAGCATCCCCTTTTTTATCAAGTTTGTTGCAGGTTCGAAATATAAGTCGATTTTACAGTCAGTCGTTAGGTTAAACTCACTGTTGTTTCGATATTTCATAAACCGAAATAATCGTGAGGAAATATTATATATATTGTTTCAGCGCTGAATCGATCCTCCTATCGTTTTATGTAATCTACTCCTATAAAGTTCTCCACGCTCCGAAAATCGCGCTAGATCTTGATATTTTGCCAAGTCGGGTGGCCGGGTGTTCCACCGATAATTTGTTTCCAGGAAACTTACAAGACCGAAATTTCGGCAAAAGAAAAAAAGCACGCTCCGCGGGCGGAGTTTCTCCCCTTTGAACGCGGCCCGAATAAAGTTCCAAATGGGAACTTACTCCGAGGGCCATAATTTTCTCGAATTCAATCGTGTCAACACGTGTTAACGGCAAACGATTAAGACGCTTCCACGGCCGTTGCCGAAGCCGGCAGTCCGGGAATTCGAGGAAGCTGGCGTTGGGGGGGCGCGAGGGCGCCGCCTGCCGGCCCGACGCCGCATATAAATTATAAGTTTAGTCGCGGAGCCGAGAGCTCGGGGGTTGCGCACCTCATGCATATGCAGAATGCTAATGAGGGCTGCTCGTCTTCTTCGCCGCCCCGCTCCCGCATTAGTCAGCCTCCCGGGAGAGGCGGCCCAGCTAATTTCCCTCCGCCCTGCGCCCACTTCCCTCCTACTTACCGGCCGGCGGGATTTGCCGGAAAGCCCGAGGAAATCGTCCCAGACACCTGTAGGGCGCCGTCGAATCTGGTACACTTCCCGAAGAAGGACGACATTTTCCCCTACTTCGAGTGGGTCACTCGCTCTTCGTTTGTCAAATTAGATCGCAGAAATGAGCGCACCACTTAAGATGGACTAAAAAGTCTGCATAACACATATTTGTATAGTCCCTTTCTAATTTCACCCGATACTGTTATCCTTGCCGATATTTCCAAATATATTTTTATAAACTCTCAGGCTTGTAATTTTGGCGTGGAAATCGATTGGGTTTTCCCTGTACCTGCCCCTCCTTCAGGTCTAGTGCGTTGGCGGGGTCCAGGAAAAAGGGTACAAATCATACTTTACTAATGTAATTGTGTTGTCCCCGGAATGATTGATGGGGTGGAACGCGCTCTGGAGAGGGAAGAAAAGGGGCGAGAAATGATATTCCCGGGGTCGGTTGAGGTAGCCCCCCCATCCGGCACTAGCACGAGAACGTTATACATCATGAAATATTAGCGGCCCTCTTTATTTGTTCAACAGACCCCCCTCCCACCCTCTCCCTTTACCCCAATGCCAGTCCTCCGCTAGTCATCTAATAACTGTCTGTTATTCCTCTTCTACATTTATTATTTTCCTTCCATTACGTTGCCCCTTTCAGGATGGGGCGGTCTAGTAGCGAGGCCCGTTCTACCCGACACGCTATCCCCCGTCCAATTTGCATGACTAATAATAAATAGGGACAGCTCCAGAATTGAGTAGACCTTCTCAGAGGGAAAAAGGAGAATTATTATAGCCCAGTCAGTTACAGTTAATGTACCGCAGAAGAACGCTTTCAATTTCGGAAATTCCTAGAAAATTTATTACGGCAGTATAATAATTTTATTTCAATTACTCCATAACTCATAGTCGTATCCAGCTGATTTGTTTCAAATCAGAGTCAACATTTTCGTCCATTACTTTTAAACGGTATACGCCCTTTGGCTTATATTTACATTACATACCGGGCTTCTAGGAGTGTTGCGGTCGAAAGGGGTATATAATTGAAATCTTTAACGTCGGTATCGCTTATTCGTTAAAGTAACAGAATAAACGACGGAGAGAATAAAAAAAAGTCTACCTTGTTTTTGCCTGTTTAGAACGGGATCTGCTAGTAAACACTTTTTAGGCTCCGCTCCTCCGTTTCGAATCCAATCAGAGTGTCGGGGACGCCGACTGCGTAAAACTTTTATAAGGGTTACTCCGAGGTAGACTCTTCCTTCTCCCTCACTCCCCGGTCTTCTCCGCCCTAATAGCTTATCCGGGTCTGAAGGAAGAGGTCGGAGGGGTGGCACAGGAAGGGAGGAGGGAGACCTCCTCCCTCCCTCCCTCTACGGGTTCTTACTTCCTTTGAACCGGCCTCCGCGTTTCGCTTTCCTAATCGGAACTTACAATTCGGCTCCTTCGGATCTGCTCCCCGCCCCCACCCTGCTGAGTTCGGAGCTTCCGCAAGTGTATTTCCTCCTGCCGTAGGCAACTTGATTCATATCCCCTTTCGTCGCCCCCACCCCCTCTCGCTTTCGGTGGTTCTTGAGCGCTACTGACAATTTTAACCGCCTCCGGTGATGTCTTCACAAGAGCTCTCATTGCTTTCGCGTCTCCATATTTATTAAGGTTAAACATTTTAAGTTTAGGTACGAGTTACTGTCCTTTTCTTCTTTACATACGTCGTGCTGATAAGAAAGAAGGAATATATAAAATAAATTGTCACTCGACAATACAGTCCGGTCTACCTTTAGGGCCCCACCAAGATATACAATGCTAAAAATAATTATTATTCTTTCGCATTTTTATTTCGCTGCTGTACCGCTACAGTAAGTTCTGGGTTTGGAACTTAAAGAGCGTGGAACGTTCCCAATTCCACTGAAGAACTTGTCCAGAAGTGGTAGTCACTCTTGTCAGAACATTTTCGATTCAGACCTTTTAGATTGGTTGCAGTAATCGTGTCAGTCCGGCTCTTCTTTATTTGGTCGATGGTTGAGGTCGCATTCTCTCTTTGTACCTTTCTGTCCCGTTCTCCCGAACAGCACAGGTGTGCGGGTGAAAGGTGATGAAGGAGGGAATGAAGAAGTGGGGATGGCGAAGGGCGGCCGGATTAAAATCACTTAGGCCCGAAAGGGACTTGGTGCGAGCACACACGCGCCCCCACCTCTCACCGGACCAAATCGATACCACTCACCTCGATACACCTCTCCGTCTATATCTTATTTTCTTCATCTCCTTTGGTTTATTAGTCGTTCCTTATACTGCTATTCAGTATATCCTGTCTACCGACAAATAATGGCTTCAACCGGATTTAATAATTCGCAATTGAAGCGTCATAAAACGTATTGTCAACTACTTAACTTATCCCTTGACGTTACTGGTGGCTGTTGACTACAGAATTGTGGGGGAGTTTGTGTATACAGGTGAAAACATACGAAAACTATGGTTTACAAGTGTTTTCTTTATAGAAATAATTTCTACGATTCCAAATTTATTCTAATTTTCAGTTTCATACGGTATCGTAATTGTTATTAGCGCATTTCATTCGTATTTATTGTACAGACGAATACGTCTCGAGTTAGCCGTTCAACTTAGAGTATCTCTGAGTGGGCGGGAAATTATTTTTTCTGGAAATGTCTGTATCCGGAGCTGCACGCATTCCGTGATGTCTTTCGGGATAATTGAAATCTGGCGTGGGGCATCCTGCATTTTCCGCTGATTACAAAGTGAATTTAGAGTTTTCCTTTCCTTTATTTTATATCAAATCAAAGAATAGAAACTAATTAACTGTCGCTGATTTATGTTGCCGTTTGTTATAAGAAAGACGGATGGCGAAATACGGAGGATAAAATTGTGTGGTACGCCTCCACCTTTTCAGAATGAAAAAGATGATATCATATATATAATGTAGCTATATGAAATTTGGCACATATTTAGGAAAATGAATTTTATTAAAATACTCGGAGAATTAAAATTCCGTGCCCTCGGGAAATATGTTTCTCCGTATTTAATTTTAATAATAGAGCGCATTCTAATTAATAAGAACTGCGGTGGGCTGAATATATGAACGGGTTTCATATAGGAAATGCGGCGGGTGTCTTATTTCTTCATTGCCCCACTCGGGAGCAAATTTCTATCCCTCCGCCCCTAACCTGGGATAGTGGTGTGCATCTGGGGCCTCCCGTAATGCGGGTCATTTGTCGATGACGGCCCTCTCATTTGCAGCGGCCATTGCAACATCCAGCCTCAATTGCATTCTCGATAACCCGGGGGCGCCCCATCCCCGACCGATCGGCCTTCTCGGTGGAAAAGAACTCTCGGGCAGTTTTTCCTCCCGGTCGGCTGGCTCTCTAAGGTAAGCTAACTGTGCCGGAGGCGTGGCCCTCTCTTTCAAATCGATTCCTCGGAAGTTGCCTCGGAAAGAAACAGCGTCTGTTTTCATTCTTATTTTATCAATTCCTATCCGCCGGATTTCTGCAATTAGATCAAAGGCACGCTCGATAAAGGGACACAACTTTTCTTTTTTATGTATTGTACAATCGACCTTTATGATGGTTATAGGTGCAATAACGGAACGTTGGAATTTAAGTCGGGAAATAAATTTGTTTTCGACTTCATCTGCTAATGTATAGTTGTCTCAATTTTTCTCTTTAGTTGAAACAAGTATGGGACCGAGATTTTGTCCCACTTCTCTGCTTGGCCGGGAAAACACCTTTAAAATGTTATCGTGATTAGAACGGAATGCCGCGCTCTATAGAGACCCCTTTCCGTCTCGCTTTCTCTTTGGTTCGGTCGAGGATTATTGGAAAAAGTTTGTTCACATAGGGGGATTTAACCGTCGGGGATTACCTCTTCCCGGCCTCAGATAAAAGGAAGCCGTATGGGCGCCGGCCGGAACACGTCCCTTTTCTCAGAACAATCCCGATTGTTAACTTTTCTAGCAATCCTTATTGTTTCTTTATCGCCTTATGTCACTATACATATATATATTAATAGGATATGTTGCCTTTAAATTCTAATACTTTCGGTGCCATACTTAGCGCTAATTTCTCCGACCATTTGTATTTCTAGATCTATGCGAGTGCTTTCTGAGATATCGTGCCGTGCGGACGTATTCCTAATCGTGCTATCATTGAACCCTTTTTTCAGTCTGTTAGACAGTGTTTTTGGGCGTGTAATTTGTTGTGCTCTAGTGACCGACTTTAATCTTACGTACTTTGTTATCCACTTATCCACAAAACTTAAACTTAACGGCTTTAAACGCCACTGGCCTAGAGATTTACCTAGTCCGAAGCCGTAAACTGTTCGTGTGAAAAGTGCCGTCCTCGGGTTGTCTCTTTTATCGAGTCATTCAAGCGAAAAATATACACCACGGGCCGGTGAGGCATAAAATATGGAAAGACTGCGAAATCACACCAGAAAAGTACTTTCACCCAAAAGTGGACCCTTGTAAACCTAGTATTCTCTGCCAATTTTCCGAGCCTGCTTTTGATAGTCACGAATTATTTGTTTAGCTAGATAAAACGGATATCGGATTGTCCACGCGTCCGGTTTTATTCAATCGGGCCGACGGCCCGAGATAATATTTCAAAGGGCCGATATTATGCGTACCGCCTATCTCACTTGACCGTGTTTGGTCGGGTCACCCAAAGGTAGGGCCTTTATTGAAATTGCCTCGGGGAAAGGTCTGGAAGGTAAGAAGGAGTTTTCTTAGCGCGCACGGGCCGGGCGAGCCCAACGTTTTTTGTTCACGCAACAGCGACCGCATTATATTGCCAAACACCGCACGATCTTATCTATGTTTAATCGCCCGATCGTCCTCCATTTGATACAACCGGCCCCGATAATTTATTCGGGTTATCTAAACATTCCTAAAGTAATATTGTGACGCTTACTTGGTGTAAGTAAATCCTCATTTGCAATGGCAAAACGGTTACTACAGCTACCATTAAGGCTACATACTCGGTTTAACATGTAATTACGCATTTGCGAGTCTGTTACCGAATTTGATGAATTTAAGTAAAATTATTCGAAAAATAAAAAAAATTGTAAGCGTTCAGTGCCTCCTTTCGGATGCACTGAATGAAAGAGACTTCCATTAAGATTTTTTATGTCAAAATTTAATGAATTGAACCGATTATTTTGGTCTCCAATTCAATGGCGGGAAGTGAAAGTCCGTGTGTTGTGGGGGGGGGGGAGGGAATAAGACGAATAGCTGGCACTAAATATCGTCTAATGACTTCGAAGGTGAAATACGTTGTACGGTAAACGGGGAGCAATTAGAGTTTGGGGTGGACGGTGGGTCGGATTTGGGGCGGACGATAAGGGCGGTCGGGGCAGTATGGGGGTCCGCTAGGCCCCTTCTTCTTTTTCTAACTGCCTTCCACTAGGACTTCTATCATAGAATTTATGTGCCGATATTTCTTCTATTTTGAAAGGGCCTCCCCCAGAGCAATAACTGGTGGCCGGTGGCGTTTGGGGTGCTAACGGCCCACCTTTTCACTTCAATGGGACGTTTCGCCCACCCTTAACGATTTTAACCGACACCTTATATCTAAAACGACAAATGTTTCCCCTCCGAAATAGAAATGTATTTAATTTATATTATTTTATAGGCTCCGGCCGTATTTATTAATTTAAGGCAGTTTTGAAGTCCATGAGGTACGATGGGCAATTACCTCTCTGTACGGAATGATACTCATGATTGTACGAAACAGATACTGCCTAGAAAGATTGAGTTGAGTAGCAGAAAATAGCTAGTTGTCACAGTTGTATGTAATTGGAAGGAATGGAGGAAGTGGGTTATAACATTAAAACGGCTCCGTTACTAAACCTGCAACACTTCCCTGCCGTCTTGTTCTCAATAACCTATTCCATTCCTAAAACTAATTATAATTAAACCTGTTTGATATAATTTGAAACCTGATTGACGGTCTCATAAACTAGAATATAAAATATCGATTGACCCCCAGTTGTTCCGGGATTGTTCCTGTGTTCGGAAACCACCTGAGGGGCCCTCCTGGAAGAGAGTAAACTAAAGTATAGTTGATTAAGATGCTAACGGAGGTTGTGAAAACATTTATAATGAGAGGTAGTTACTTGATGAAATAATAGTATACTCTAATAATAAAGAACTTATAAAGAAGCTTGTTTAGAAGTGTGCGCACTTGCATCGTATAATGAATATCTTAACTGAATGAATATAAACGAGAGAAAATACCGAAAGCATCAAAATATACATCATATTTTCCCCACTCCACAAAGAAATATTGTCAAAGTGCTGAACGTTTATCCAGATTCAATGTTTATTGCTGAAATGTATATTCTAAGGAGGTGGGTTAATTTAAAGGAAAAATAAGGGCTGGAATTTCATCGGTCCTTAGTTAATTAATTTATATTTTGCAGGGAACACGGTCGGTTTATTGAGATAATGGGATCAAAATAGGACATGCGTCCTGTTGTCTGTTCGGTCGTCGACATTGTTAACTTATTATGTGGCGGGCGGTCATTTGTGAAATTTAGCCCGATTTCACGGCACTGCGAGCTGAGCACTTGGGTGTGTTGGAACATGTGAAACTGTGACGGTGAATTGCGGGGGTGTGGTTGGGGTGGGGGGGCGTGGGTGGACGGCTGTGAAATCCCTCTAAAACCTAAAACCGAAACCTGAAATGGGAGTTAGCCGGCCCATAATTGGTGGCTCACCAACAAGGGCCCCTAATTTATACCCGCGAGATGAATGGCTGATGAATCTCACCACCAACGGGCCCCATTGTCAATTTTCAATATTTAGACCGGTACCGTCACTGTATTGTCAGATTTTTCCAGGATTTCGTAATATCACATTATTCCGGAAAATAATACCTTCATTCGAGAATACCAGGCAGGCAACGATGTTTCTTTCAACCGAACTGAGCAAACAATACCGGACAGATATTTTAAAGAAATTGTTTTTGAAATGTCTCAATTACTTTCTTTTTCCCTAGTATAAAAGATAATTATCTCCGGGTTGAATGATTATGAGGGGCGATAAAAGTTCGGATCCGGGTCAATGTGTATACGAAGTCTGAACGAGAGGGCGAGACCTCGGCAGGAGGAGGGACGGTTGAGCGGCAGACAATTGAGGAGCTATAAACTTGAGAGGGGTGGCCGATGCGCTAGTCTGGGGGCCGAGCCCGTGTCTTGAATCGAGTGGGTTGTAAAACACATTAAGTCCCACTTTAATGTCGTCGCGCGGATCCTCTCAGACCGCATGAATCTTGAATAGGGTTATTTCGCCTGTAAACGACGGGCGGCGCTTCAAAAATTCCCGTCGAACGGCCCATATTACATTTATCCGGTACGTCCAGTTATCAAGACTTATTCATTTTCGACTGTGAAGTGTCAACATTGATCGGGTCTGAAACACAGAGATTCTATTTCATTTTAGTAAATAGAATTTTCAGCCCGCGCTATATGTTCTCATTATATTTACTGAGAGTATAGAGGATGTTGTGTTGTGACGTTCTCATTCGAATTTGAAATATTTTATAGGTACCACCGGAGACCTAAAATTGTATGCAAGGTTGTCTTGTTTTCTTTCCTCGGCTTATATTTTGCATCACAATTTGACCGATGCCCATATTTTCTGAGCCCGCGTGTTTTGCTAGTTTCGCTAGGCGCGCGAATGTTCGCGGACAGAATGCGGCGGGATTATGCATTTGGTCCGGTGGCCCGAGCGGTAGGAATTAGCAATTGAAATTCTCCCCTCCCTCCCACCCTCCCTACACCCCCAACCTACCCCCCCACCATCCCCCACGATGGTTACAGACTACCGAGGTACCAATTTTCGCAGAAAGCTCCCTCCGAGCGAAATTTCCCCGGCCGCCATAAGTGATTTTCCCCGGCACCGATTGTAAATGCCCGGCCGGCCGGCCTTCCGGATTTCCACTCGGGCTTTACGGGGAAAATTCGGCGTTGCATTACCGGGCCGAAATTTCCCACTCCATTTTTTTCTCCGTCCTTTATCGTTCCTCCTTTTTATTTGCCACACCCGTACCCTTCCCCCCTCGACCCTACTACGTTTGCTCTCCATATATATGTTTTTTTCTCTCTGTACGTGACTAATCAGGGCGCTGCCGCTGTCATCATCACCGTCGGATGCGCGGTGGGAAAATAAAAATTCAAATTCGCAATTATTATTCGCCGGTATAATAATTACTACGCGCGGACGGTTCTCGGCAATAAAAACCTTGAACTGGAAAGGATGGGAGTTAAAAAAATAGGGGTTTTTTAAAATTTGTTATTCATTAACCCGGAGTGAAAAGTAGAAAACTTTCCGGCTTTACAGGAAACTCAGTTCAATATATATTATCAATATTAATTATAATGGAAAATATTTACTTTCCCAATTAATTTTTAATTCTGTAGTGTACATATTAATACATTATGGTATTTATAAAATGCTTGGCGTAATTAAATTAAAATTGGTATAGAGGAAACAAAACAATTCTAGGGGTGACGATTGGCGTTTTATAAAAAAAGGTATTACCCTTATTTGCACACGATTAGTGGCTATTTAGCATGCGTATTGGGCGTATCGAATGCTAATCATTAATTAGCTGCAGGTGATTCCGTTGTCGAATGCCTGTACCCCCAGCAGCCGCAGCCCAATCGCGAGAGCTGGTCTGGCTCCTACAGCTAGAGGTTGGTGTTGGGATGAGGGGCTCGACAATCGATCCTGCCACGACCACTTATTTACAAACAGGTGTTTGCAATTCGTCCGTTTACACTGTCAATTGTTATAGATTTGCGCCCACTCTCACCGAGCGGCGGCCCTGTTGATCGAACCCAACCGCCGGGCCCTAACTCTGCTCAACACTCGGTTCGAAACACTGAGAACACACAAACTCCCATCACTCGACTAATGGCCAACCTATCGATTGCTCTCAATCCTTTGGTACGATCCAAACGGGATGAATAAATTGGTTCGCGGCTTAATATTAACTTTTCCCTCTTGGCCGGAAGTTACGCTTGTAATTTCATATATCGCCACTACGTGAACTCGAGACGCTGAGACGATTAAAGTTTTCACCCTACTAGGTTTCCACCGCCTTCAATAGAGAGCGTAGAGATAGTGATATTAGAATATTCATTAATCGTACTATTACTTCGTTACTGTAAAAAACCGAAACCGGTCTCGTGTAGGACCAAATCGACGAGTGGAGACGGACGGTGGCCAAATTGATGTTACCGGAACTGAAGGCCTGAAATCGAGAGTACAAACACTCCCCGCCCAAGGAAGACTTCCGATCGGGAATCGACTTTAGACGCCTCATACTGTACACTGCAATTTTCCAGAATCCGAATTACATTTGGGATGCCCTTAAAAATTAACTCCGGCGGAAGAAATTAACGCAGCACCCCGCCAATTTCCTTCGCCACGAGAGCTAATTGCCGACTGTTAACTCTCTTAATTGCCGCCGCGTTATTAATTGCCCCTCCAATTTGCCCCCAGTCGTCGCGACGACGACCCGGTGACGACTACACTCTTATTTCGATTAATACGGCCGTGGAAATTTCCGGGTTTCGAATGTTAACAACCCTAGAACATTACAGTAAAAACAATCAAGGATTGAAGCTCGTCTACGATACTACCATCTGTAATTCTTTTGAGACTACATTTCTCCGCGACAATGACATAATATTTTGAAATCTCACTCCCAGAACAATTATAGACAGTTCCATGGTACATAAAAATTAAAATACAAGGTTCTCTTAATCGTATCGTTGCTGAGTTCTAAATATTTTTCTCACTTTTGGTTTTTTAATGTTTTCAATGTATTTCATTGATTTGTAGAATTAGAATGAAATGTGGTGATGAAAACCCGTATCCCTACACCGATTTCGTTCAATTAATTTTTTTTTAATTTCAAATAGTTTTTTACAGAACGAAAGTCAATATTGACAGTCATTATTGAACGGTTGTTGAAACAACATTTGTTTACCACGACTCGCGTGGCCGTATTCGCTTTAACAATGTTTGCGTGATTCAGTTTCTGTATCATACAGAAAATTATCAGATAATACCGCAGCAGTTTTGAGAAAATAAAATGGTGAGTACGGCCGACGTATGTTCCGATTTCTCCCGTTTTGTATCTTATTAGAGGGGAGCTGACGTCGGAAATCTTTTAAGAAAGCCGATAATTTATTACCTCCCCCCCATTTCACTACCACTTGTTGACTGTCCACTATTTATCCCGCACCAGTCGAAAACTCCGCTAAACAATGTAGACCCCCCGAGCCGGAGATCTCGTACCGTTTTTACCTAAACTACCTTATAAATTTACCTTACCTATCGAATCGTATTTTACGCCTTGCAGCGGGCATATTAGATAGTGACGCAATGATGAAATTTTTAGTACTTAAAACACTATAAAAAAATGTGACAGCGCTTACAGCATACTTGATAAAATCTCATATTGGATGTTCAAAATCATAGCTGATACTAATTATTTAAATGATTTTCTCATTTTTCGTGGGTTTGTGTCGTTTAGGGGAGTGGAGTCAAAATTAACCAATAAAATAGTTATCGTTAATACTTTTTGTAGCTTAAATAGTCTACAAACTTTCCTGCCTTTACAAGTTTCCATAATATTGCTTCTTGGAACATATATGTTCCGTGGAACATAAAATCCTTCCAGTGCACTGTATTCGATATTCAAGCTATATCTGGAAGTGCAGTATTAACTAAGTTATATTGTCATTAGATCGTGTAACTAGAACAGTATCCGAACTATTCTGGCTGTATGCGGAATTGGACACCTTTACATATGTTGTTCCTTGAACAAGTCCGCCGCCGTAGATAATATTCCACTACTATTAATTCCTAGTGTTAATTCAACGGGCGTTACTGAAATTCCGGAACACATTAGTGCCAACAGGTCTCTCACTGAAGGTAATTGAATGTGAATCAATTAACGGGCGAAATCTATTGGGTAGCTGCGCTTCGGCAGGTGTGGCATGCGAATTAATTTATTATACGATATGGTTTGCCGGTTGGTGATACCCGTCTTGGTTTAGATTGGTAAAAACTGTATTTGTATGGTGACATTCCTTATCGTCCAGCAGACTAAATTATTTTTATTATACTTACTTTATTTAAGGTGGAAAAAATGTCCGCCAGCCTAAAGGCTGTAACAGAACTGCCTGTACCGCCTTGTCGAACGGCGGATTTTTTAACATTTTTTTCGTCATGATTTTGTGGACAACACTCCTTCCGAATACCGACAAGCTATCCCTCGCTAATCCTGTAGCTGTGTTTTCCAGAAGTACAAATCGGCTTTTATCCTACCGTAGTAAAGTTATCAGTTTGCCTGGCTGTGACCGCCCTGCGCTCCCTGTTAATGGGAAGGCCGACAGTGTTTTTCTAACAAGAGAGAGAGAAAAATATATACACGTACTTTGGTGCTGTCGAATTTCAGCGGGCCATTAATGAAAAAGTTTCCTACTTTACGACGCCCCATCCTGATTCCGACTTAACTCCCCCTGGATTATAAAGTTATCCAACTTTTATTTTAGCTTCGTGTAATTCCACTTCACGGATACCAAATTTGAATATAATTAAATCGTTCGTGAAACGTTATTTAGGACATCAACTGTATTTATGATTTTATTTAGTACTGTAATTTTCCCGTGAGGGCTATAAAGAATAGTGGGGTAATTATTTTAGAAAATATCTACTCGCGTAGAATTCATTGAAAATCGTAAGTTCTCTGTTTCCGCGCTGTTATATACATTATCGTTGTACAGAGTATCGTGAGGTTAAACGGAGAGCAATAAAATTCGGCGGAATACTTTAGGAAAAGTAATATTTCATTTTCCTACGCGAACACAAAAATAGTTCAAAATATTTTGTACAAACTTGATACTACTTGGAATTATAGTACAAGAAAAATAAATTGTAATTCTGTTTGAATGATTAAGAAGATCTTATATTAAGAAGCAAACGAAGAAAGCTCCTCATAATTAATATTGTAATATTATGTTGACAGTGGAAAAAACTGAATGTTAGGGGAAATGCGTGGGGTTAATAATAATTAACCCTTTGGAATCCGGACCATTCTGGATGTTGGCTACCAGCTACTCCTCGGTGGTTGGCCGATGTCACTGTCACTGCTATCGTATTGGTCTAGATTTAGTCTTTCTAACGTATCTGTATAAACGTCTATCCGGAGCTCATCTTCACTACTACTTGTACTATGAAACTCAATCCTGTTTGAACGTTTTGCCATTGTTCTAATAAAAAAAAATGAATAAATTCGCTGGTCGAAAATTTCTAATTGTTGTTACTAAATCTGTTACAAAGTGATATTTACCAAAAGAATTTATTTACCGAGAGAAGAATCACTTCCGATTTTCTCACTCGTTAGAAATATCTATACCGCTCGACGCTTCGAACCGGACTGAGCTCAGCTTTGAAACTCAAAACTCGCTGACATCTATTTTATATATCGTAGTAATTTTACTATATTTTGATTCGATGTCTCGCGCCACATTTCATTCATCGGGCAAAACATGCACGTCTCAAAAGTTGCGCAGAAATAACTTAATTCCCCGTAATCGCTAATAAATTTTAATGTCCCCTCAGAGGGTACATCGGAGTGATAGGCTGGAAATAAGATGTCCCACGAGAGGGGAAAACGGAGTGCAAAGGGTTAATTGATTTCTAAACGTCCATATCGGAGAAAGTCAGAGGGAAACGCCGACCCGGATAACCAACTATAAGAGAACTCTACTTGGAGTACTATAAGTGAGACTGTTCAGATTTTAAGAGGTGCCGGAGAGAAATTGTCGTCCGAATGGGGCAGTTCTTGCCGTCTGACGGTGTGACGCGATCCGAGGCCATTATAGAGGGAGAATAAGGGAGCCGACCCATAAACTGAAATGGGATGGGCGGCCGATTACCCCCCCAAGTAAGACCTATACAGCTCCGGCGCTTAGCCCCGGGTTTTATGTCCGGGCTACAAACGATCGTTTTCTATTTTATGGCGTCTCCATTCCTGTTCGCCCCCCGCCCCCTCCTGTTTATTGGCGAATGCATATATGCGCCCCAATACGGGGGCCGCTCATTCAATGCGCCGTAGCCTGGAGAAACATAATGTTTCGATTATACAATTTCCAGTAATCATTATTATGTTGATTACGCTGTATACATATTCGTTACATATTTTCCTCCAACGGCGGTCATTCATTGAAAATATTGCCCGACTCGATGACACAGGTTTCGTATTTGCAAATCTTGAGGCAAATTCCTTTTCCAGTTTCAATTTCTTTTAGCATTTTTAAGGCGCGTCAAGTGTTTTGTGGAAGGCCGATTTTTTCCGATGGGGCAACACACCCGTCGATGAAAAACTATAACTTTAGCGTTCGGCGGGGGGGGGGGGAAACCGCCGACACCAGTATTTCTGAACGTCTCTCGGTCGAAAAGGGGCGCTCGGACTACGTGCTCGACGGGGCCCGCGGCGGTTTGTATGCATCCCTCGTCTACCCTATCGCCGAATTTCGCTGATATACCGACTTCTCTCGGGGATAAAACAAAAAAATATGCGAATCGCTCGCCTCCAGCTGCCAATAGGCATTTGCTATTCCGAGAGTCTACTTTAACGCGGGTCTAGAAAAAAAATCGTTAGTGCATAGGTACATAGTGCAGGGAATAAAGATTAAATAAGTAATATTTTGAAATGGTGTAGTGTCTGGTCGAAGTTATTTATCTAAAAAGTGAGAATATGTACCTAATTGTTTAATTCTGTCAATTATTGGCAACTGCAAAGGGGTTGAAAATATCCGTATGCTGCCGTTAATTGGCCATCATTAAAGAAATATTCATAGTTCATATCTAAGATCGATATACTTTGGCCTTCTCGACGGCACATTCCTGAAGAGGTTATAAAACGTAAATTTCAATTACTGTGTCTGGTGACAATAAAGTTACTCCAGAATTAATGCCCAGCCAGGTATCTGATGGCCGAATAAAGCTCCGATACCACCCGGTCGTCTTATTGAAATAGACCCCTTTTAAGGGCGGGTTTCCAATAAACGAGCGTCGACGACACATGCTCGAGTTTAATATGTGTGGCGCCTGCTCGGAACCTTCCCTCATCGCCTTCCCGCGAATAATAATTCCTCACTTAATAGACCGACCCACTATATGCGAGTTGAGCCGCAAAATTTCATCCCCTTTTGAACGCCCATATTCCCCTTTTTTCTTTTCCCCGTAATTTTTAATTTAGTCCCCCCTCGAAGCGCGGGTGAACCTTTATTAAATTCTTCCCCCACGTCTTGAACAACACCCAGCGTAAGGTCCTGCCAGTACTTAAGATCGGTACGAATGAAGCCCATAATCCATAATAGAAAGGAAATAATAGATAATATATTATATTATCAGTCGATCAATGTATATTTTCTAATAAATTGCTCCTTAATCCCGGTATTAGTTTTCACTACTGAGAGCACCAACTTCCCTTTATAGGGAAAGGATTCAGTTGAACTTTTTATTTAATTGTGTTTTGAATCAAACTTATTTAACGGTCAAACCACATTTTGTTAATCAATCTTGGCGTTAATAATGCTTTACTGCAGATTGATTTAATACTCAAATCGTGTATGATGTATTATACTTAGTGAACTTTTATGTTCCTGAAATTAATCGACTATTCACTGTGTTCGATGGTAAAATATCACGTTTTGGCTAATTATTTATTGTTGATCGAACGGACCTGTTAGGGGTAGAATGTCAGTTGAGGTTTTCTTTCTTTGGGGTGCCGTCTGGGCGTGGGTCCGGATTGAGTGCTACGTGCTCGATATCCAGCCCAACCCTAAATGTTGGCCTCTCAATGCACAGGGGGTTTTTAGCGATCGTGCCCCGAATAAAAGGCGATGGAATAGAGGGAGAATATGAAAGAAATAGGGAGGCAAGGGAGAAGGAGAGAGAAAGTGAACAGGTAAATATGAAAATTTTGGGACGTGCAACTGGGCCCACAAGGGTAAACAGAACTATGAGGATTAGTGTTTTATACTTAGCAGTAAGATTCGCGAGCACTGAAGAGTTAATATTTTTATTAAGATGTAGAGAAGGCGGTTTATCGAAGACGAGATTCAGTTTTGAACACAATTCGTTAGAACACTTTTTATCATTTTTTTCTCCAATTAACAAGAAAAATACTAGTAAATTGGTTTAGGCTACGGCCGGAATGGACGATTGGAGACTGAAACTCGGTTTGCAAAAAGTTCCAAACTATCTCCGGCCCTCCGGCAATATTACTGATAATAACGCAACTTTTCAGCAATGTCGGCTTTTCGCGCATATTTATTGTTACAATATTGGCTAAAAAGTACCAATTGAAGCTAATTTCCGCTTGAAACTTCTAAATAATTTATAGAGTGCCGGCTGGGTAAAATGAGAAAGTTAACTAAGTGAAAGTAATCTGAACATACAACGGCTGTATACTTTTTGCCTGTTGTTCCGGACTTAATATTCCGGCCGGTTTCGAAGTTTGAATTGAACTCAAACTTACATTTCTACCTATTTTCATTTTATTTTCTTTCAATAACTCTTCTCGACCGATCGTTCCAATATTTCGTCGTCGAATTTTCTGGAAAATCTTCATTTCATACTTGTTACTTAGTTAGATCGATGTATTTTCAAATGGTTGGCGAAATATGGGGTATTATTAGCCCGCGTCGCTTTTCCAATTGAGATACTTAAGCTGGGATATTATCTGTTGAATACGTACATCGAATAAGCTTTTAATTGGTTAACATTATTTTATTGCTGCGAGTATTGGCCTCAATAAGCAGAGGTGGAATTACCCATTCTGAATTCCTAGTCTGTAGAATAATTGGTGTAATGTGCCTCCTTCCGCACTCCACAACCAACATATTTTATTTTATAATTGCCTGAATCAATTACTGAAATTTAACCTTCTGAAATCGCTCCATTTTGAATTTCTCCGAATTACTTTCAACGGAAGAAAATTCTGTTGATTGTGATTGTCAATCAACTTAACTACTTAGCGTCGTTTCGCTGGGAAATTTTAAAAACTTCGGCTTCTTGTTGAACCCCCAATCTGATAAAGTGTCGGTCGGTCGGTCGGTTGGACGTTTGAGAAATTGCCGGGGGTTTTAGTGAAACTCGACTTTGTTCTTCTATTTCTTGAATGTTAAGGTAGGGTGACAAGAGGGAGTGGAGGAGTTGACCCCCCGAAATTTTCTTCAGCAGAAGTTAGTACAAGTCGTATTAGCTTAATCGGCTTTGGCAGGGGGTTGGGGTGAACATTCGGTCTTAATAATAATGAAATGACTGCAAACGAACTTGGGAGAAGAAGAAATTAGAGATGCGCCGAAAGCTGAATTCGGCCCGAGTTGGCAGCACTGCGCCGCTGCTAAATAAGTAAGCCTTGTAACTTAACTTGGCGAACTACTCGACTTAATAATAAGGGAACCGGCTGAAAATATGAGTTCGGAAAATGATACATCCTCCTCTAGCTATTCCCCAGTAAATTTCCAACACTTGCATCCTCGAGATTAATTGAATTTTCGATCACTTCTTTAATTCCATCTAACTTCCTATTGCGCTGAATTTCTCGGCAGATTAAAGTACGCATGCTAAATGTATTTTGACATTATTTGAGTTTCTATGTTTTGAGATATTTGTTAAAGTATCGTTATTACCATTTCTGTGAGGAATTGAAGGAAAATTTCGTAGGATCCCGGACCCCAATCTACTTTTATTGCTCTTTAACCAGGACCAAATCTCATTATTCGTAGTTACTTCTTCTCCACTCGTATTAGGAACAAGTGGTGCTATATCTGCAGCTTTCTTCTCCAGTTGAAAATTTGAATTGGTCGGGAAATACAATTTTGTCGGATTGGAATCGCCTCAATAATGTCCTGAGTCATGTGAAGGTCGGAGCACCAAACGAGTTGCGTATAGCATGCAAAATTGATTGAGAGGGGAATTCGTATTACTCCAGTGTTCTCTGGAGTTGGAAAAGTTTTACCTCTTTTATTCTCGTCTTGTTTTCGGTCGCTTATTTGATCGCAGAGTTTATTGTCAAATTATTCAGTTCTATTTTCCTACTCCCTTCTTACATCGAATGTTGACTCCCTTAACATGTAGGCCAATTCGAAACTACTTCTATTTGACTTATAACAATTTAAATATTTGAAGCCATTGCGAGTTTATTACCCCGTATTTATTGCGCATCTTGATCTTGGCTTATCGGGTAATGAGTAATAATTAAAAAACATGGGACATACAACAAATAGACGCAGAATTGACTGCAATATTTTATATTAAAATTTAAGTTTATATATTTTTTATTTTTTCTCTTTGTTTGTTTTCAGATTTGAATGCCTGTCATTCATCTCATTGATTACACATTGTGTTTGATAGGAAAGAATAATGAAATTCGGCCGTGTGCCGACACTCATCTTTACTGTTATAAGGGCGGACGGGTACATAATTGGGCGCTGAACAGGGCCACACACTTTTAATTAGATCCGGACCATTCCCCCTTAAAGGCGTTGGGCGCTTTTACGGTCCGCTAAAAGGTTATTCTATAACGGCCCCCTTATCAAATATCCCTCGGTGTCGTTCCCGCGTTTTACTGCCAACCGGAATTAGATGGCGATAGCCGAAGCCCTCCTCCCTACTCACAACTTATATCCCCCACCGTCACATTTTCCCCCGGGGATATCATCGCACTTACAATAACAAACTCTCCTTAACCCCGCCATAAATTATAACAAATTATAATTTAGTTGACTTATACGAGAAAATTTATGCAATCAGGTTTTTACCTGAGAACATGGCAGTTCAACTTGTCGCACTTTGCCAGTGGTAAATGTCTTCATAGACTGTATTTAACAGACTTGTCCGTTCTGTTTGATAACCTCGCGTGCCAGTGGAGCTGTCATATTATTTTACACTGCGCTCATTGTTATTTTTTTTCAATTTCAGATATTCAGGAGTTCTACGAATTGACCCTGCTGGACGACACGAAGTCGATACAGCAGAAGACAGCCGAGACAATACGCATAGCCAACAAGTGGGAGTCAAACGACGGTCCCATCACATACAACAATGATGTAAGTTTATTCAGTATTGTTTCAATTTATATTGTTATATATAATTCGCATTTGATCCAATCGAATTCCCAGATCATAATTTATTTTATAGTCATTTGTATTCTCTTCACAATTGTGTATGAACCCGCTACCGAAAATAGTAGTTCGTTTATTGCAGTAGCCTACCGTGGCCAAGGATATAGACATAATAAATATCCTGTTTTGTCCATTTGAAAAATAGTTTATTTCGAATTTTTTAAATAAATTGTGCTCTTCTTATCCTCTTTTGTAAGCTACACTGCCTACACCACCTCGTTTTCCTTTCCACAGTATCGCGTCGTTAACGTTTGATCCATGGCGTATTGTTTTTTCGTGCATACTTGTTCGGCAGCACAAACGTTTTTTCCCGTATTCGCCGAAGGGGACTAGCGGTGCGTTCAGCCGGCAACCTATCTCACAAAGGGGTATAAAGCGCGGCCGGAAAAATCAATTCCGTAATATTTACGGCGTTTTTCATCGAACAATCCGACCATCCACCCACCTTACCTACCTGCCCAGCACCGTGTAATAACAGCTCAATATGATTTCCCCATCAAAAGAGATGACGGGGAAAGAAGTATGGAGCGAGCGAGGGATACAGAGATAGAGGGAGGGAATGAGTGAGAGAAAGAGATAAAAAAATGTATTATTCATTCCATTCTGCTCGATGCGTCATAGGATTAATCCTAATAATAGTCATTCATAATGTGCCACGTTTAGCAATAACTTTACTTGTGTATATAATCGATACTATTATATTATTTCACATATAAAAGGATTAATATGCGAGCCTAGGGACACGACTGTGTCCGATGGGGGAACGGAAAGAAACATGGAACACTTAACCGGTCTACCGATTTCAAATCTGAGGGCAAAATTTTTTAGTACCTCGGAGTTGAATTTAAGCCGGAAGCGAATTGAAGGGAGCGGGGTCGGTGTCGGATCTGTTGGGCGGCTTCCGTTCCTCCTACAATGGGCAATCACCTAGCGCATCCACCCCCACACCCACCCCCAATCACTATCTCCCGGAATATACCCGGCCGGTTGTCGCCACTCAACACCCGACCCGGTTTCCCTTCTTACTTTTTCATTTGCCACCTCCACAACCCATGCACAGGCGACTTCCCATCAAGTGGCGAGAAAGAGAGAGCGAGAGAAGGAGAGCATTTGACTGAAAGAGGGAGAAAAAGAGAAACAGGAGAGAGAAGAAATAAAGTAGATCAGTATATGAGCTTAATTGGCTGGAAGCGTTTATTTAATTATGGTTTGGTTGTAATCTATAAAACGAATAGGACAGTATTTCGGAAATACTATCGGGGATAAATTCCCGTAATTGTTTCAAAAAATAAACTATTAAACCATAAATACGGGCCTCAAGAAAAAACATAGTCTTCAAATAAAGTAAGACTATCGTAGCCAAGATACTCCGTATAAAATATGAAATCCCAAAAGCGTTGCTAGGCATCTTTGTTTAAATACCCCGGATCGTTTAAATCCCGAAGGTATAAGGGAGTAGAAAGTTCGGACAATAATAACTTTATCCATTTTTGAGTCCTAAGCCGGGCAATATAAAAACGTGACGTCGTTAAAGGGCTACGTGCCAAGTCCGGTCCCTTTTCCTCTGTCCGCTCTCGAAAGTATATAATTGAAAAGCGTGCTGCGTGCCCGCGCCCGAGGTAAAAGTCTTCGGGAATTAGGCCGAGGGCGGGCGGTAAGGTTTCCCCTCTATATAATAAACTCCCCTAAGAGGGTCGTGTGTGCGAGAGGCGGGTTTAATCTATTTCTGGAGGGTGGCGCCGGTAGAACACGCCCTACGGAGAGACAAGGGTCCAGACAACGGCCCTACCGAGCCTAGTGGAAATTTCTCCCCTTCTAATTTGCCGAAGTTAGTGTCGCGTCCAAACCGCCACCGCCGCACCCAAATCTCCGCTTTGGCAATTTATCGAGCGAGACCGCTTCGGGCGGCGGACGCAACTCAATACTCTTTTCGCTAACGCCGCCATCCCAAGACAACACTTGATGCGTCTTTAAACCTACTATAGTCGTTGAAGGCAACGCCACGAACTTTGGTTTCTCTTCGCTTATTCCATTTCATAGGAATTTTAGATTTCGATAGATCTATCAAATGTGGTCTGTATCATTTATGAGTCCGATTTTATGTAATTTATACCCTAGTCATACCGGTTTAGTAGACCTTTCAAACGTTCGATGTTTTTCATTAATGGTTTAAATAATTTGAGACAGCAGTTAAAATCCTCACACCAATATACAATAGCCTTTAGCCGGTTGCACGGACTCCCGAAATGTATCCTAAACTACAAGATATCGAAATTGAAGTAAGAGATTGGAGACGGAGGATGTTCCACACTCAGGCCTCTTCCATTCAAATTACGATCCGCCTTATTAATTTGTTCCAATTAAAATGTTGGCGACTTTATTCAAAATGCCGACCACTCGGTACTGAACCCATTTCCTGACGTCATTACTGTTCGCCACGCGCCTGCTCATTACCGCAAAGTGTTTGGGTGCTGGATAATTGGATACTGAAGCCGGCCGAGGTTATACCGCCCCCAGTCGGAACGGGTCGTAGATTTTTGTCCCTCAGTTGCAAATACGGTGAACAAACTTAGGTATTTTTGACCCTACTAGTCCAATATACGTTTAATATAAGGAGTGCGATCATTGCTTGCAGACAGTTTTAAGAAATATCGCACGTGGGTGATCGTAAAAATGAACGGTTTTAACGTTTCACGAAAAATGTTCGAGGTGTAACAAAGGCGGGTTTTTGTTTGTTTGTTTAGGCGGGATATAGAAAATTTAATTTAACATTAAGGACGGAGAGGTCTGCTGAATTTTAAAGAACGGGACCCACTCCGGGTTTGATTTTGTAAATCGGTCATGTTTCCTATTAGTTGTTTTCGTTGGTTGGCCGGGGGTCGGGCGGTAACCCCCCCGAGACGGGATTGAATACGTGATCGAAATGCGGTATATACGATTGGAAGGGCAGGTTACCAAGCTCCCAGATATGTGTTACTTAATTATAACCCCGATGTATGTATTCGTTACACGCGTTATTCTCCCCCGATAATCGGACCCTTTCCGACTGCACGATTTTCTCAAAATCGTTTTAATAAAACAATTTCTTCCCAGTAATCTCGTGTGATCTTTGGTATGTAATAATACTAATTCATCGCATATTCGTATCAATACGGGTACTGATTAATAGGAACCAAAATATATTTAAAATGTTTTTAACGTGCGTCCAAGGAGGTTTGAAATAACCCCCGTGAAATAAGGACCGTTTTCTCCAACCATGAACCGAACTCCTAAAAAATGTTTAATTTTTTAATTAAACCTCGCACGCCCAAAATCAATTTCCAAAAAACTGTTATTTATTAATATATAATAAGAACGGTTTAAATTATTAATCCCTTTGGTTAAATTTTCATGCCTCGAAACGTTCTTTTGAGTGTAATTTATATTTTTTTGTACTTTATATCCTAGAATTAAGAAATATAAATAAATAAAATAACAGAAATAATAACTGACAATTTGATGAAATCTACGTTAACGGTTTAATTGAATGTCCGATAGTAGTTCACTGCTGGGAGGGTCGGATTGAAAAAGGGGGGCATTTATAAATGGAATGCTTAAGATGGAAGTTACCGATGCCTTTTGTGTAGTTGCCTGGGATCGTTCTGTGCGTTCAACCCCTCGTGAGTGGAAGGTAGGGGGGGGTGGTCCCATTTATTTGTCCCCATCCAAGTCGACAGCCCTACCCCAAAAAGGGTTCTTCCCCACGCCCCCCCCCTTTCGGATCCCGCCGTCACCATTTTTTGTTTTCTCTGGCCGTCTCTCTTTCCCCCCCTCTTTGTTTGTTTTCGGTGACTTCGGCGAGTTAATCAGACCGCTAGAAACACCTGCGTTCCTCGCGGGGTCCTTTTCCGCTTCTTAGTGTCCCACCCCGCCTTGTTGTTCCCACCTCAACCCCGAATAGTACCAAGCCTTTGAAAGTACACAAATCGGGCCTTCCCTTATTGTAGCACTCTAGTTTTATACTCGCGAAATTAGTGAAAATTGATCCTAAAATATTATCTCAAAGTTAAATTTATAATACGCTTTAATTAGGATTTTTCTGATTTTTTACATTGCTCGTATTTTCTACACCTCGACAGTCGCGAAATGAATATATTCGACTCGCAGGGAGTCGGTACCAAGAAACGGTACTGTTTATTGAACCGGGTCGGGGTTCATTAGCAGACTCTCAAACTCTGATTGAGAGTTCCTATCTAAAACAACCGCATCTACCACCCAGGGAGCCTCCAGACCCTCTGACATTATCATCCCCCGCCGCTTCCAACTACTCGGGACCCGCTCAATTTGTCCTCAATAATTAGATCGATGTAGTAGTTCTCGCTAAATGTGGGCTACGGTTGGAATCGACGAGAATTCTCAGATTGGACGTCAGGATAAGAACGTTAGAAAATTAAATATTTTTTCCACTTGCTGGTTTTGACCATCAAATCATCTTAAGTGTTTTGTGAACATAGCAATGAAAATTAACATGTCTATAGGATCCAGTATTGAGAAACATTCAGTTCTTCTCTTAACCAACCAGGCTTTCGTAGGCTATTTTTTATTATATAATATTTTATTAATCAATTTGTATCGGTATTTGCAAAAGAGATAAAAATTACTATTATTCCAAATACAATACTATTCTTAGTTTGTCCCTTTGTTCCTGAACCAAATTGTAATTTAGTGTAAATTTATTTGCCAGCCCCTTCACATTCCTCTTATTATTCTTCTGCTCGTTCCACCCCCTGTTAGCTGCGCACAGTCACCTCACGCCAACTTTTCTTATCACTATCTCCCTCCCTCCCTCCCTCTCTCTCGCACACATACACACACTCAGTTTCAATTGAAAATCCTTCCAGTCGAAGCGTGACCCCCGCCCCTCCGCCTCTAAATACAATCCGAACTAGTTCTTGGCTAGAAAAGGTCTTTTCCGGACTTCCAGACAATTCTCCGTCGCCTCTCCGCCCTCCCCCCTATTGCTGTACTATTTTCTCCCTAGCCCGGGCTTAACTTTGTGCAAGAAAAAAATTCGGAGAGGCTGCAACAATGCCCCTTTCAAACCGGCCGAAAGTAACAATGCAGCCATCGGTAACCGACATGTTGTTGCCTCACTAATTTACCGATAGAACGCTACTGGGGAAACAAAGTAATTCTACTATTGAGAGTAACCTTTGTTATTTTTGGCCCTTCTGGTAAGCCCTGTACTTGAAATCTTGTTGATGGGATGAAATTTTAATTTAAATTTGCAGTAGAACGTTGGTAGTTTGTCTTTAAAAAATCTTAAAAGATTTGAGACTTTTAGTACATTATTTTATTTTTCTGATTTTCAATCAGACCACTAATAAACCTTGGTTTCAAGCCATCGAAATTTCTTTACAGGCTCCGAATAATTATTCTTAGGCAAAGTAGGTCCATATTTCTGTTATCTTTTTCAATTACCGACCGACCTAAGAAGGTCTGAATATCGTGTTGAAAAGTCTTACAAATGTGCGGTGTCTTCCGTGTGTTTTAGTCTTCTTCAGGAAACTGAAGTTAATCCGTTCGTTAGCCGGTTTAAAATATTTAAGTCGAATAATACACATTTAGGTCGGCCTCCTGGGATAGTCGGCCGACCCGGATATAGGCGAAAAGCGAAATTACATATTAATTAGTTGTTTGGACCCGTTGGCTCTGGCAGTCTATAGAGCGCCGCTAAGCTCTCTCGGTCCGTGTTAAGCAAGCGACGAATTTCATTACTTAGCCTCCCCCCTCTCCCTCTATCTCTCTTCCCTTTTAGTAATTTGTAGTCGGAGCGGTCGATTTGCGGCCTCGTAAAGTAAAACTAGTTGAACTGGTCGCGCTTTGTTTACCCGGTTTAATTCAGCCCGAGATTCTCATGTTGATACGGTTAAATTACATATCATTACTTGGTTTTGAAATTATTCCGGTGAACCAACTCTATTGCATGCATCTTTTAGACAT
This sequence comes from Lethocerus indicus, assembly GCA_019843655.1. Taxonomy (NCBI): domain Eukaryota; kingdom Metazoa; phylum Arthropoda; class Insecta; order Hemiptera; family Belostomatidae; genus Lethocerus; species Lethocerus indicus. The sequence goes on along the minus strand of JACDQD010000007.1, from coordinate 3,700,281 downwards.
TACGTTGCTCCAATCCAGTTTGAATTTCTAATTGGAACCAAACTCTCTCGACTCACCTAAATAATCATTTTAATTATTAACAGTATTACCTCGAACTGTTCCCATTCATCTATAGAAAATTAAGGTAATCTTAACAGCGGTGAATGAATATCAGAACGGTGTGAAATAACAGTATATCTGGGTTATAATCATTATTCGTTCTGTTATCACTTATATAAAAACATTTAATTCCTTTTAACTATAGCGTTCGAATAATTCACCGGCGTTTAGGTATATTTTCGATGCTCGTGGGTGCTGGTTTTATATTTTACTGAATAAACAACTTCTGAATAAAGATGGCCGTGTGCCAAGATAGTACAGTGGGAGATACATACATCATACGCGAGAGGAAAGAGCACCACCGAGTTATTTTCTGCTCCAATTAAACGTTTTTGTTGATTTTTTGTAAATATTTCGCCCTCCCTCCAAACGATTTGTACCGCGCGTTAATTGTACAAACGTCAAATTGATTTGTATTCGGTCCGTATCCGAGAAGAGAATATTCTGCGTGTTACGTGCCCAAAAGCATGTCGTCCTAAATATTATATGAAAGACCGCCAATCCAGAGAGGTTTAGTTTCATTTAGAGAAGTTTTATGCTCGAGAAAAATTCACATTTCAACCTTGCCTTTCATATATTATTTGGATTAGTAAATTCGCTACTGTTTTGACATTTAATTCCACGTTTAATCAGTTGTTAAAGTTTGCAGCCGAACTAATATTCAGGATTCGAAGATTAGTGGTCGTGTTTCGCCAACAGTGTCAACATGTAATTGTATGTTATAAATTGGGTTCATGTATCGATGAAACATTCGTTCGAATTTATACTTTTGGGTTTAATGAAACAGTTCTAAACTGTATCTTGGACTGAACGCAGTAGGAGCGATTGGGGGTGTTTTAATATCTCCGCTATTTTTTTTATCGGCCCGTCCGAACCGGAACAAATTCCATCTGAACGTGTTGGGAATGAAGGCAGAGTCCGGTAGTAAAGCCCTCCTACTTGAAAGTGGCCCTTCTACTCAGTTCGAGGTCTGCTTCAGTAAATTCACGGAGGTTCCTCTATAGGCTAGAAACAGAAGTGCAGAATGGCCCGCGAAAACCTAAAAGAAAGGGCGCCTCTTTATACACGAGCCAATTCTGTCCTCCATTTCTTCTCAACCCCAGTTTTACCCCCAGCTTCTATATCGTGCACACTGATTCTACCTCTTGAAGGTTTGAGTATCATTCCGAGCCGGAAAGTATATATTAATTATCTCGAACACTATATATATGCGATTTCTTTAAACATTTTAAATCCCAAACTCAATTTTTCTACAGCATTTTGTCATCACTGTAGTAAGGATAGCATGCTTCGTTGATAGCAGAAACGGGCCTGTTTACTTCATTATATTACTAATTATAATAACAGCGTGAGAGGCGGTTCACACTGCAGTTATGAGTCGAATTGTTTAATTAACCTATATTTACCTCGGTTTTGTCAAAGAGAATGCGACGGTATTTGATTCACGTTTGTCGCAGAATTTGGCCACCCTTATTTTCTGAAAATTCAATTCATCTCTGAATAGGAATCAGAGTCAAATGTAGACAACAGGTTAGGTATAGCATATACGCGATAACATTCCTCGCATAATATTATTTAAGGTAGTTTGCGGAACGCGTTGTAGCAATTTGCAAAATTAAATAATTAAATTATGTATCGTAAATTAGATAGTTATCCGGCCGGTTATAATTCGAGGTTTATTCCGGGTTGTGTACGAGTGGGTCTGTTGGTTCGAGTTAACGAAGCGGTCGTCCGCAAGTCCAAGCCCGAACCCCGGTTTTACCCCGTCGCCGGTAGCGGTAAGTTGTTTGTACTTCGTACCGGCTCTGAACTCTGTTTCGGCGGCCCTCTCCGACCGCTTCAATTTTGCCCCGGTCCTCTTGTCCAATAATATATATCGTGCCGCCTTAAAGTGGGCAACTTGAAAAATACACTGTTACTATTATGAAATAAATACTATAATAGACTGTCGCTTTTTTGCATGTAAAAACAGATGTGACGGACAATAATCCCACTGACTTTTATAGACCTCCATGAAACCATTTAAAATGCTCAGAGACTACGGTTTAAAAAATGTACAAGTAATTATTTTAAATTTTTTTTGGGGGAAGTACTTATATAATCATAATTACTGTATTAATTATCATCCCTCGCTTGGTCTAAATCTGTGTCAATTATTTACGATAAAGCATCCTTTTAAATCCCTTCTCGTCGTGTCAGAAGTATAAAACTGCAAACGGCTAATATAGTAATATATCTCGAACAACGTTCTTCCAAAAGTGATTAAATAGGGAGTAGTTTTTACTATTTAACACACGGTAAGCTATTTTACAATTAGGTAGCGTGCATATCTGGTCAGTTTTCGTTGTTTCCTAAGCGACGCATCAGCGGGGACGCAGACCGTCGCCGGCACATTGTCAGGGGGCTGCTCCAAACTAGAGGGGAAGAAAGGAATGCAGGGAGTGCCGAGCTGCACAAAATTGCTACTAAATTGTTGGAGCCGGCCGCTAGCTCGGCCCCCCCCCCTTATACGCTCCTCTGAGCCGGTTTGTGTTTGAACTCGAAATGTTTGGTCCCTGTGTTTGTCCGACCCCGCTGATTAAACGCGGGTAGTTGTCGAACCGGGGTGGGGGGGGGCGGGGCGGGATATCCCGCACAGTCAATCATGCCTACCGACCCGCAGCCCCCGATACACAGTTCCAACTCGGTTTAAATGAAATTTCGGAATTCGAACCGAACCTAGGAGTCGGCCCTAAACAATTCATTGGACACACATACACACACACACACGCCCAAAATATCCAATCCCTTTACCCCTATACTCATCACTGCTGTAATAATTTTATAAATTAATTGGTTAATACAATGTTAGGTAATGCTATAACCGTATATTGTGCGTAAATTATTTATTGAATTCTAAATATAAAAATTTAGTACCTTAATAATTGATATTAAGAACTTGTAAGAAGTAAATTAATTGCTAAAAATGGAATGCATTTACTAATAGTACTAGAAGATATAAATAAAATACTCGATTGCGGCATTTTAATACCGCAACATATTAAAGGGCGATAATTTTGTTTTAATTAATTTAATTAGCAGCGCATAAACCGTCGCAATATGTATTGTTTCCCCACAACAAGATGGATTTAAATTAATGAGAATACCGACTGTTATTTGCGCCGTTAAATGAGCAATGCATAAATTCCCCCACGGGCGTCGGGTGTTTATCCTAGTCATTGTTATTATCGATACGCTCCATTAAAAAACCATGAAAACAAAACGAACTTTTTATAAAAAATAAATTATTTAATATATTCCGAATTCTATTTCTCATCTTAATTCCGGATAAAAATATATTTAAATGTGCAGGGAAATCCCCAACCAGTCGGCTTTAATTATTGTTTAACTACACTCTAGTTCATTAATTGAGGAAGTCATTTGCGGCCTGGTCTTTCTATATTTTATTCCCAATTTAAACCCCCGCTGCAATTGTTGTACGTTAAAGCGTCGGCCGGCATCGTTTCGGAACAGTCTCGTTGTGCGAGACCCGAACCAATTGCTTGGAGAATAAATATTTTCGGGGAATCAAAACATTTTGCCGCCGTTTCAACGGCTGAATGACCCGCGCCCGTTCTGCAGCGATTCGGAGCTCTGGCACAAAAATAGTAACCAATTAATTCACAGTCCGAAGTTCAAGTCGCCAGAAAATAACCGAATGGAAAAATTGTTTTCGCGAATTGACAATAAATCGGGACGCCAAATATACCATTCGTAAAGGAAAAAAGGTTTTGTCCACGCTCCTTTTGTACTTTCTCCCTTTTCCCGGTTTTTTAACTGCAGACGTTATGTCTGGGTTGTATAAGTCGTGGAATCAATGCAAAACGTACTCTTTTGGTTTTCGAATATACTCGTTTTTAAATGGTTTTTTCAAATCATTTGTTTTATCCACCCTTTGGCTATTACCGGTTACCGGAGTCAAGCTATCCGCGTAATCGGTGTTGCATGCTACTGATCACACTAAAATGTCCACAGCTACGGGTGGGATTGGACAAGAATGCCAGTCTGCATTCCATTCCATTAATGCCAGTCATTGGCATTAATGACATTTATAATTAGTTGCAATTCCGAATCGCCGTGCGGAGCTTATAAACCGATTAGAATCCACCCAGTAGATATTTTTAGTTCGGAATTTATTGGGTAGTTAGCGTTTAGAGATGATTAGCGACTGTTACGCTGGGAATATTGAATTATTAATATTATATTTGGTTGATTGAATTCTCGAGCGTTCCGAATTCCGGTTTAGCGACTAATTGGCGGCGGGTGGCACCGCAAATTAAATTGATTCTGTTAATAATAATAACAGGAGGGAGCAGTTATATCGTGGTTGTTAAACATTTCAATTAATTGGTCCTAATAACGTTTATTCCAAAATGTTTACTTCGGAGTCAACCGCTGTTTCAATTTTATTAAATGAGCTTTACTGGGGTGTCCGAGCGCGAGTGCGGACTACGCCGTTAGTTCCTTCTGTTTCCACCTTGTTTTTTTAAATAAAATTTTATATAAAACGTCTTTATAATCGTAATAAAACGTTTTCTGAATTGACTTTAATTGTCCAACATTCAGCGTTAGTCGACGCATCTCAGCTGGGATATTCTATGAAGGCCTCGTCCTCCGATAATGCGGGATAGCCTGGAATAATTGATTGTGGGGGACGGCGGTGGATCGTGTACTGGAAACATTATACAGTTGGTCCAGGATGAGGGGGTAGTGAGGACCTAATGGAATATCAGATGATTTGATTTCCTCTCGGCCGTCGATAATTATCCGATCGTCCCCGCTCCCGAGCTCAAATTCGGACTAATTTATAAACCTCCTGAAAAACGCCACGAGTTTTAAAATAAGAAGAAAATCCGATTCAAATTCCGAAGTCAAGAATAACTAAATGACGTAGTAATGACTTAGTAAGAATATGCATAGTACATCTTGGGGAACAGATTTTGTTTCAATGCCGAAATAGTGGTTTTTCGTTAAAATAATTGCTAGGAACTTGTTGTTTCTAAAAATCGGTTTTTCCTCACAAGTTGTTGTCGTAATGTAGAGCTAACAATTCATATGTAGCAATAGAAGGAATAACCACAGATACAAAGGTCACAAATATAAAAAATCTTAAAGCGAAAATATATTTAATATATATAATATTTCGCCCTCCCTCCAAACGCTTTCAATTCTCCATTGACCAATTGCGATTTGTACCGCGCGTTAATTGTACAAACGTCAAATTGATTTGTATTCGGTCCGTATCCGAGAAGAGAATATTCTGCGTGTTACGTGCCCAAAAGAATGTCGTCCTAAATATTATATGAAAGACCGCCAATCCAGAGAGGTTTAGTTTCATTTAGAGAAGTTTTATGCTCGAGAAAAATTCACATTTCAACCTTGCCTTTCATATATTATTTGGATTAGTAAATTCGCTACTGTTTTGACATTTAATTCGACGTTTAATCAGTTGTTAAAGTTTGCAGCCGAACTAATATTCAGGATTCGAAGATTAGTGGTCGTGTTTCGCCAACAGTGTCAACATGTAATTGTATGTTATAAATTGGGTTCATGTATCGATGAAACATTCGTTCGAATTTATACTTTTGGGTTTAATGAAACAGTTCTGAACTGTATCTTGGACTGAACGCAGTACGAGCGATTGGGGGTGTTTTAATATCTCCGCTATTTTTTTTTTTTATCGGCCCGTCCGATAAAAATTAAGTTAAAATCCTCATTCCCGTTTCTCGAATTTCTTCGAAAAGGTTAATAATTAGGAGTATTTAATTTTGAACGGAAGAAACCCATTCAGTTTCCATTCTCAAATATAATAAACGTCACGATTTTGGGGGAGGAATAATCGCACGGCCGATTATTGAAAAAACACCTCTCTTGAAAAAGCGCAAAGGAATACGAAAAAAATAAACGCGTAGCTATTCCTTTTTTTCTCTGCCTATCTCGCTCTCCGTCTCGCTCCCAATTCGCCGTTGAAACGTGACCGGAATACGCAACGAGGGCTTGAGTTGTGTCAGTCAGTTCTTGGAGTGGACACGAATTTTTGGCAAACAATTGATCAAAATCCGCCCGGATAGCGATTTTATTCTCTCGGTCGACGCCTGTTTCAAACTTGAAAAATTATCTTCAGACCTGTCCGGAACGTCGGATAAAACAAAAAAAAAAAGAACGTGGTAATTTCCATCGCGGGACCTTCATAAATCATAATCGCGCTTGAGACCGAGTTCTCGAGTAACTACTATTGGTGATATTCTGGGCGGTCTTTTCAGATTTTCATGATATCAATCTACACGAAATTATTATTAAATAACGCGGCGACTTTTCGGTCTGACGCCGCAACATGTTTACTGTGAAATGTTATTTAATTCCCTCTCTGTAATTCGTATCTCCGAATGATTCCTATTTTTAATTCTCGGATAAGGTTTAACAGTATATCCGGTATAAGTGGCTTGGAAATTAAATTCGGATAACGCCCGAGTAGAAAAAAATGTCTACCCGGACACTATCTTTATTAATCCTTCATTTTTCATGTACTGGACTTAAGTTTTTAATAATCCTCTAAATGACTGCATATTTTTCGTATCTATTCTTCAGGCTGCAGATTCAGCCTTTAATGAGGGCCTTCATTTTGAAGTTTGCGTCTTATCCTTTATAATCCAGGCGTCCGTTTGAGATGAGAAATAGAATTTTGAAATTCCTCCTCCTTAATGCGGCGCCCGAGGTCCCCAATCCAGCGGCGATTAAAATATAATAGAAATTGGAAAGGAGAACCTGTTGCAGCCCGAGACTGTTAAAAGAAATAATAACAAAAATATTACTTCGAAATTTACATTTACGGATGAATGCTACAGGCAGGCGTAAATATAGTGGAATACCGTACCACTATTGTACGCTCGGACAATGGCAGGACCTGTGGAAAGATTGAAAACTTAAAGATTGAATATCCAGTAAATAAATATGCGTCCCGTCTCTTTCTCCGTATACTTCCTTCCTGTACTTTTCGGTCCCTCCCGTAGCATCCCGTTCTCGGAATACAGAGTTCCTTGGGCGTCTTTTTTACCCGGGGATTTTTTTTCGCCATCAATCACACTATCTCTTTACAATTTTTGATCAACTCTCGTCTGATGGGTGGCTCAAAGCGGGGTAGGTCCCGGGCCATAAATGCGTTTTTGAAGGGGCTCCCCCATCGAAAACGTATCCAGCCACCCCAATTTGTTGTCCCCGCGTCCTCTCTATAGCTGGATTTTCATCAGCTATGACCGCACTCCCCTTATATGTATATATTTTGTCGGTGAGCGGAGACGGGCAAGATGTTTTGATCGGAATTGAAAGTTGTTTTTACTTCACTTCTAAGAGTAGGGGAAAAGTTCGGGGCTCCCTGCTTTATGAATAATGCGAATATTATGGAAAAGTGAGTTTGAATTTTTCAACTATTATTTTTCCAACCGTGTACAAAACCATTGGGAAAATTGGTGGGTGTACCGGTACCAGTACCAGTAGGTTTTGACGGTTACCATTTGTTATAACAAGATGTATGACAAAGTGGAAGAGCATATTTAAGATGAGAACGCGGCAGGAAAGAGGCACAAGCCCGTTCCTAACCAAATAGTGGCGAAACTGACAACAAGAATCTGAAATTATCGTTTTAACCCAGAGAACACACGTCCATTTGTTCATTATACCGCTGAACATATATTTAACGTAAAAATACATTTGGATATGTTTCAGACGCTGCCTGACAGTAACAGTGAGGTAATAAACTTGATTTTTCGGTCGAGGTCTTTGTATGTTAACGTATTAAATAATTTCATCATTTTAACGTAGGTTGCTAACATTTTGATGGCTATAACCGATAAATTTATTGCATTACATTCTTTGTCATTGCACTTACTGTTTTCATTGTTTTATTGCTAATACACTTACAAGAACACTTCTAAATAAATGTTGTTCTTCGATATATTTAACCATGATAATGGCCTTTGTTTTAATCTATTGTTTTATTGGTTTTCATGTGTTCGGAAGTGAATTTACTAATACATACTAACTACTCTATAGTTTAAGGGACTGCAGAGATATTTTATTGGATATTATTTCGCAAAACTCATCAATGAATAAAGGAAATACAGGAGAAAATGAGAATTACAGAGAAATTTTTAAAATGGTTTCAGAATTTATATCCGATAAAGGGAATATAATTTTATTATATATGTAATGGGCCCATTTAATATTTTGGTATTATTAAATGTGTGAGAGCACAAACTTGGAACTTTATTATCTATCTATAGTATCTCAATCGGTTTATTTCAAACTTTAAATCCTCGGGAAGCGTAGTGGAAATAATATCGCTTAATTTGACACCATTTTAACGATACTAAAATCCCGTCGTCATACTCGAAACGTGAGAAGTATTCCAACGGGGTACGTCCCCCCTTATTTGTATTCTGGATCGTCGTTCAAACGGGTACAAGAAACGGGTTATCATAAATACAAGATTGCATTGTACAGAGTTGTAAAAATGGCATTAATGGCGTCCGTAAGTGCTGCTGTATCTGATTACAAAACGTTTCTGAAGCATTTCTTGCTATAAATGCAATATAAATATGAATTGCTTAGCATTTTCTAGAATTTGTACTAAATATTGTATTTATTCATAGGTCATGTTAAAATAACGCAAATTTTTTCGATTAGGTATTTATTCGTTGTAGTCAAAAATCTGGTTGCGCTATTCACGCTTACAGTGATGAGGTTTGAGGCTTTGTTGTTTTCAAGTCCGCCCAAGTGATACCCGACCGACTATTAACGTCTGCGTAAAATGTTAATTGATTTACGGTAGACCCTGCCGCTCCCGGACTTTCTAAGTCCCCCGGTTCTACAAGTCCGCCCCCCCCCACTCCCGGCAACCCACCGTTACACATTTCCTGCCCATAAATTGGAATAAGTTGTTGCCGTCCAGCGTGATTCAAGTTTCAAAGATGGTTCGTGTCCTGCATACTAAAATATTTAATATTAATTCGTAAGTGGTGATCATGCACTTCGCAAAAATTCTAATTCCTTGAAAATTATCTTGCGAAATTTTCGTAAACACGTTCCCGTTAAATAAAGTACTAACATTTCGTTAAATTAAAGACTTTTGTCTCCATAGTAGAGTGCAATCAACACCTACAGTTGGTTATTTATAAAGGACCTCATACCAACTATACCTCGCATTCGTTTTCCGGCCCACTGGATCTATAGTGTTGTATAATGTTCCTAACTGTGTTATATTATTTATTGAAGTGTGAACCTTAACCACATTTCGTTAATTGAGATAAAATTTTAATTGTAGTTGTAATCAAATCCACTTGATGGCGATTGTCTATTAAAGGCAAATTGAACGGTGAATGAAATTGAATCTCATCCGGTATCAATTCGTCCTTTTGAAATGTACCCGTATACTAGATGTATTTAAAGCCATTAACCCTAACCATAAACAGTCGAACAAGCTCCCGTTTCACGAACACAGCATTCTCGTCGGTAATAATAATTCAAACGGGCAGCCCAATGTATCACTTCGGGTTGAAACAAATTTCATTATACACCGTGAGTGGGATATTCATTGCTTAATTAAAAGTCCGATAATTGTTTTGGGCAATTTAATCGACGAAGTTTTATCGTTCCCAAATGAGAGAAAGAACGGAAACGAACAAAAAAAATATGGAGAGAGTGGAAAATATAATTCGGTTTCCATTTTTTATTCCATAAAATAATTAGTTGGACATAACCGCAGATCCGTTTTAAATTGATTTAGAGTTTACCGCGAGTGTGAATCGAGCCAGAACTAAAAACAAGGACCGAAATGAGGATTGTGGAAGCGAATTCGGGCGCAATTCATCCATTAATTTGATTGTAACTTTCGGGATAATATACATACTGGGTTGGAGGGGAGTATAAAAAGGGAATTTACAAAATTCTGAAATGCAGTCTCGGGATTGGTATCCGTGTAAAATTATATGCTCTAAAGGACATTTTTCAGTGCAGAACTTTTACCTTCGTGCAATTGCTTCTTCTACAACAGAATTTAGGAAGAAAAACAAATTAACCGATTCTTTTACAACAAAGCAACTGCCACTGGCGTATCGAAATTTTCAGCACTTAACACCGATTCAGCGCCTATCGTTGAAACTACAACACTGCAATAGTGCATTATAATAATTACTTTATTAACCCGGTTAACAGTGATTGTACATTGGTATAAAAGATCTGCATTAATCACTGGATACTAATTGCTTTGTATTGGTAGTGCTGACAGGATGCTTCATCTGCATACAATAAATTACTGACTATAGCTGTCCATAGTTACTAATGCCATCCTGTATGGGATATCGCCAACACAAGTTTGTTCGATAACGCTCTCCTGGCATCCACTCGAGGCTATCGCTTAGTTTTTCCCTTTATTTTTCTGGCGGCGGGGATGGGGGTTATAATCTGTTTTCCTCTGTATCGAAAAAACGAGGGGGCGGGGAAGAATTATTTAAGTAGGCGGGGTGGGTGCTGCAACGATAGCCTCGGGCAAACAACTTCGAGCAGATTACAAAATTGCGGATGGGGGCGTAGATAATGGCCGCAAAATTCAGCCACTATAAGTATGAATGTTTATACAAAAGTTAGTATACTAAACCAGCTCGCGTTGTTGCCTTCCATTTTAATGGCGGTTAAAAGGTAGAAGGGTAAACACCGTTTTGTAGGGTCGGACCCGATTTTTCCGTGTTTAATATTCACTCGATTATTATCCGAAGGCAAAATTTACGTACAAATTTCCATGCTCCCCGCACAGTCGTATTCATTGCTCTTGAGTGTGTTCTTATACGGTATACTATCGCTATTTAACGCGCTTTTTCAATTATGCGGCCTTATCAGAAAAATAATAAAAATAACCTTTCACTTAAAATTGTATTAGAATCTGATTACGGGTTGAAATCCTCGAGAGCTAGTCTATAATTTTTTTTTAACTTTTTTATTTTGCACAATCAACTTTCAACAGTTATAGGGGCAATTGATACAAGTATATTGTCACGTGTTTGTCTCGACAAAGAAACCGCCCAGTGATGGCGCTTTTGACACGATTTAACTATGATCTCTGGGCCGGTGGCGTTTAAGCCGTCGTGGCGGGGATAGTGGATGGGTAAAGGAGGAAAGGGACTGAACGAGTGGACTGGGATGAGGAGAAAGGCGGGAGTGGAACTTCAGGAACCGAGAAACATACCGGGGAGCGTTAAGGATGGTGCGAAGGAGTTTTGATTGGAATCTCTGGATGCGAGCGATGTCGGATGTCTCGGTGGAACACTATAGCTCTATACCGTATGTCCATGTCGGTTTGAGTATCGCTTTGTATATTGTTATTCTGTTACTTAAGGTAAATTTCGGTGTCCGTTTTAGTAATGGCCTTAAGAGTCCAAATTTTCTGTTTAAGTCGGTTCTTTTGAGTCTGGGTGTGGGGATTCCACGTGAGTCGTTTGTCGAGGTGGAGCCCTAGATAGCGAATCTGCTGTTGGCTGGGAATTGGTATGTCATTGCTATAACAAAAATGGTTAATAAGTGTTCTTTTTTCAATTTTTATCAGTTTTACCAGGTAGTTGAACACATTTTATTATTTAATTATTGGGAACTATCCCCGCAACATTAATCAAAACCGTACAGCACAGTGAACCGAACGCGGCATGTCAAAAAGAAAATGAATTTTCCCTCCAATTGGCCCTTCATCTACTTGTTAGCCGTTCTCTCGCTCATATCGACGGTGATAACCGGTTCGAATTCGAGCCGAAATTCCGACAGCGCTTTAACATCGGAAAAATTGAATAACGCGGCGGCCGCCGTCGGCGTCGGAATGGTTTGGCGAAATTGAAGATTCATGAAGCGGGAGCGATGTGTCAAAAGCAGCTTGCTGTAAACTAAACAGGTCGGCGACCATTTAGCGAGCTTTTAACCGCGCCCCCGTTTATACCGTGGCGCTTATCAATTAGCCGTATCGCGGCCCTCCCCGTGACGCCACACTGAAATTGGGTTAATGTCCGTGTCCTCGCGGAAATACTGCACTTGTTGGAATCGCCGCAAAAACTATTCCCTAACTGACGCTATCTCCGGACGCCATTTCAAAATGCGGCCCGTACGTGCGATTTACACTCTCTGTGTGCGTCTACAAATTTCAAATCTCGCTTAAGTCTGTAGCGATAGTCAATCGTGCTATTTTCAAATATAGCGTCACTTACGGAATTGACACTTTGGGTTTTATTAACTCTAATGTGTTTTTCCTGTGTAATTATTATTGAGGATGACCTTTTCTTTAATTGTTTTGGCTATTTTATATGGTGGGGCTGCGGTTTAGTTTAAGACTGGTCTAATAGGGACGTCCGTTTTGTTGATTTTGTCAGATCGTTCAGGTTATCCGGTATTCTCCGTTAAGGTTATTGTTTGTCCGACGTAGACTTAAACCGATTAACAAAATTCCACCCCGCGTCAACTCAAAGACAAACAACATAATAACAAGTCACCTTTATATACACAAACACGACAAATAGACAACCACAACAGTACGAGTGACAGTGTAGTGAGGATGCCCAAAAAACATCCAAAGTGTCAAATGACTAACATCGCTACTGAAGATGGCGAGTAACCGAAACCGGTCCAGCAAAAGATCAAACCAGCGAGAGGAGACAGGAACACACGAAATCTACAGTAAACTAGTAGACTTATTGTTCTGACCGGTACTGATTAGGACACTGAACGATGTTACCATAATTTGAGGAATTACATTTATCGCATTGGCAGTGTCGGTACATGCCTAATACATTATTTATTATATTATTGTACAAAAGGATTGGAATTTATTATTCTATATTTCAACTCATTCTAAACTATAGATCGACGTTCATTGGCCTAGGTAATTTCGAGAGTTAAGTGAACCGAAAGAAGATTTAAATTTCTAATCAATTTGGTGCCAGAATTTTTCACTTTGTGGAGGCGTGGGGCCGGCAGTCGGCCGAGCACGTTATCTGGCGAGTAATTTCAAGTTAGAACTTATGAGGTTGGGAGGTGCCGTTTATTTTTGGGCCCGTGGGGGCACCTCCAGGACTTAGTGTCGCAATGAAAGTGTCGCACTAAATCAGGTGTTGCGAGGCGTGCCTCGCCTGGCTAAAAGGAGAGGGAGGGTCCCCGCCCAATCAACGTTCACCCAGGTGCGTTTCACAAACGGATATTCGAAAAACGTTTACCCGCCTGATATTCTCCCGTTCTACCGTCTTTTTCTTTTCATTTTTCGTTTCGTAGTTCTAGATACTATCCGAATATAATCAGAAAAAGTTGACTGCCAGATTTCAAATTTGGCTTTTTATATTTTATACTAGCAACCGGTAGTACTGCTAGTCATTTTTCAGTTCCGAACTGTGTCACGATAAAGAAATATCTTTGATAACGACTTAACAAAATCTTAACTCTCGAGGTAGTTCATGTCGCGATAGTCCATATTTCGTCAACGAAAGTGTAGATCGTTAGAATAAATATTACAATTCGGCCCTAGAAAAGGGGCGTTCTCGTTGTCTGGCAACATCACTGATTTTTATTCGGTCGGCATCAAGATCGGGAACCGAGTCTGAGTGATGAAATAAGCGTAATTCCGCCTATTGTTATATACATTTGGCGGGTTTAAAAACCATTCCGATAAAAGGAAATAACGGGCGCGGGGTTCCCATTTTTTTCAATTCTCGATAAGAATTCGGTCTGGAAAAAGGGAACGAAAACAGAGTCTGAATAGAGCGGCTGATGAGGAACGGAAGCAGTATTCTGAGCCTTTCTCGGGCCCGCCGCCGGCTGGGAATCTCCGAAAATCCCTCAACAATTTTATAAAGATTGAGCCCGACCGGAGACATTTTTCGAGGGGCCGGTAGGCTTCCAGTAACAGCCTGAAAGCGAAATCGACCAAAATTCCCGGCTGAAAGACCAATTTACTTTTACCGAAGATGAATACCCGAGATGAGAATACGCTGTGGGGATAATGACAATCTCGATTACTAAACTGTTGTACTGGACTCTCAACGCAATAGTACTTGAAAGTTTATCAAAATACTATATTTTAATAATTCGTTATTTATTTCAATAAAATACTACATACACTAGTTCGAGACCTGTAAAATTTATAATATTTTACGGTCGGTTGAATATACGATGATAAATATTAAACCTCTCCCGGTTCTAGTTAATGTTATAATTTTGTAGGCTTCCCATTTCTGACCCATTCGGGCGGAAATAAAACCTGCTCTCGAATGAAAATGGGAATTTCTTTTCCTCATTGAGTAGAAATGCGAAGCGGGAAGAGGGCGGCCGCCTATTCATATTTTGCATTTCATCTCTGAAAATCTATTCAGGAATATTCGAGACGTCGAAAAAGAGGTTATTCCTAGTTATGGGCCTGGACGACTGATGAGTTAAGATTCGGTGCAGAGTGACTATGGTGGGGTATCGGGCGCCTATCATTAATGGGGTTGCCGGTCCCGCCTTGTAATGGGCCTCCTGTCTGTTTCCAGTCTCATTAGGCCGCCCATCACCCCATATCGTATCGGGAGCCGCTCCTCCTCCACACCCCGGCTACACCTTCGTTATCCCGCCGCGGCCTCTCTTACCTATACCTGTTGAGGAACTCATCGAATCCACTGTTATCCGGCTCCCTTTCAAGGCGTTAATGACACGATTTCGGCCCTTTACCGCCCCCAACTAACTTTGTACGCGCACCACTCGATCGTCCTATAATATTAACGTATTCTCTATTATTAATAATATTTCGTTAGCGCCATCATAATTCCCACAGCAGAAATCAACGTTATAATTTTCACTTACCAATATCAAATTTTTGATAAACGCGTAACAACTATTAATACTCCTGAAATTTTTTCCGGTTCATGTCCTGTCCGAAAAGTTGTATTAATATCGCAAACTGATTCAGAAACTGATAGTGCCGTCGACTTTTCAACTCCGTATTCCTCGACTCGTTTTGCCGGCCTGCGCCAAGAAACCGAAATGTATGCATATCGCCCGGTGCATATTCATATTTCAAAATTTTAGATGAAGCAAAAATTATTTTAAAACTCCGAGTTCAGCCCCTTCAGAAAATGCTAACGACCACTCGAGAGCCCCCCCCTTCCCTACCGCCCGCGCGGTGGTATTAGGCCCAGGGCCGTAGAATATTCATATAGAATTATAGTTATTATTGCGACGTATAGTTGAGTGTCGGGTGTGTGTTCGGGGCGAGAATAACGGCGGGTGGTTATCCGGATAACTGGTATTTCCGTTGTGTACGACCGAGTTTCGGGCGCGATTGGAGGTTCTATTAATGCGCTGTCTCGTTTCAACCGGCCGATGATTTCAACCCCCGCCCCCCTCCGGTCATTAAAATTTCGTCTCTTTTGCCTCTTTCGCACGTTCCCTCTATTGTGTTCATTAATCCACTTTGTATATCGTAATTTATGTGCGCGGGTGCGCCCCAATACGTGGCGCGGTTTTTTTTATACAAAATCCACTCACCCTGTTCCCGCATTTTGCCGATCTCGGAAATTATGCACAATATTATTTTTTATCCCATTTACGACTGAGAGATATTATATATTCGCGCTTTGTGTTCTGCCGTTAATTCTCTTGTTTAGTTAGTAACTCGTCCGATTTACATTCAATTCAGTTTTGCAAATAATTGAAAATTTATAAAGTCATCGGAGTAAGGATATATGAATAATTAGATTTTGAAAACTAATTTTGGTTTTGAAAAAAAAATTTTCATTTATGAACAAGTATATCTCCATTATAATATTACTTCATTAAGGACGACAATAAATCATACTTATAAAATATTATGATTTGAGGTTTTTACCCAATCCTGGAAAAATTGGTTTCAGATATCGTATCAATGAGTTATCCGTTAGAAAAATCTGAATCTGTAAATTGTTGTACGTGCCATATCTTGCGTGTGACTGCCCTTAGATTGGCACCACAGCCCTATATTCCATTAAGTGTATAAATTTGGTGGCATCCTCGAAGTGATCGTATCGGGTTTAAGTAAGTCGCTTTCATTTCTTGGAACAGAAGCGGGTTTGACAAAGGGGTTCCTCTATCAGACCGGAACATTCAATTTCCTCCCTTTTCTCGCAGTCAAGATTTTTATTCCCTCCCTCCAAAATTTATCGCCTATTTCAACTTATTCTTATACCTTTTTTATTCGTAGCCGCAACAATATGCAGTGAATAATACCAATAAATATTTACAGGGAGTTATTTGGACGGAGGAAGAAGGCCGTAAGGTCTTATATACTTTTATTGGAATGAAAAATTTTTTTCTGTAAATTTTTATTCACACCAAAAAGAATTCCCGGCATGCACGCTTGAAACGGAATGTCGAAATAGAGTGTTCGGAAGTTATTTTGAGTTCCATTCCTCGTTGATACCAATTCATATCTTCAATTCACCGCTACCCATTGTATTCATTAATCCGCTTTTGTATTTTGCAATTTATCTGCCCGAGCGTGCTTATTATGCGTGCAGGTTTCGCCCTCGCCCCTCTCGTTTCGCCGTATTAGGAAATTACGGCAAATATTTTTACTCGGTACAGCGGGATAATATGGCTCGTATAATTTTATAATAACTCGTGGCGATTTGCAGCCCATTGTAAAGGTATGAACAATCGAAATAATAATTTCTTTTCCGGATTTCCTGAATTTTTCATATGTCTTCCTTTCTGGATTTATCAGTGTTTCAGTTTTCTTTTATTAATAGTTAAACGTATGTACGATTTATATTATGGTTTAGGCACATTTTTTAAAGTATTTATGCATGTTTGTTAAGTGACGATTATTTATTTAGATTCCTATCTTAGTTTAGTTTATATATTTATTATAAATTCGGAGGAACATGGCAATAAATTCTGACTTGTAGGACATGCATCACATTTTACGCACTATTATTGGAGTGCTGGTTTGCCGTATTAATAGAATACTACTGTAAATGATGAGAAGTGAAAGCGGTATACTTTACTCAACTTTACAAACATTCTTCACTATACGGTAGTGACTAATACAGTCCATTTGCATTGATGGTACTCAAGGTGCTGATAGATACTTGTTTGTAACTGAAGGATAAAATGACGTCTATTCTGTAGAGGTCAGAACCGACCGATTGATCTTTGGGTAATGGGGCTATTTCGTCGGCTGAGGATGGACGCCCATTTCTACCGACCAATAGGAACATCGGAGACATCCATTTTCCGTTATCGCCATTTTGATAGGCCGATAACAATTGAGTATTTGGGTCGTCTTCATCCACTCTCCCCATCTAGTTAACTGCTTAGATATTTTTGTTGTTTAGAGGAACGGTAGTACCTCAGCGGGTTGTAACAACGAATCCCGTCCGGTCTATTTGTAGGGAAGAAACCGGAGCTACATCGAGTAGGGCCGACAATTGACAAGTGCGGAGCAAGTGTCTGAAATCGAAGTGGGCCTTTGACACCGTTCAAACCGGTAATGGGGACAAACCACGAGACACGGGTTTAGAATATTTCTCCAGCGGAAAACATGTCGATTAATATTCTTCGTCGATTGAACAACTTGTGGAAATTCCTGAGTTGCGGGGAGGGGGTTGGTCAGAACTGAGTTGCAAGTTGAAGGCCCACACTCGGCCTAGCCCGCCGAACTGCTGGCTGGTTTGTTTCCCCATAATGTCAGAATTAAATTCCGAGCATAACTCGATAACGGGGGAAATATCCGACGGTGGATGTTGGAAAGGAGGAGGCCGCCCTCCGGGGCTAATAGTGGAGGGGCATTCCGGGCATATCCGGCCTCCGTCCAGAAACACTCGCCCGACCGACCCCACGATCGACCCCTTCGATATGCAAAACTTACCGTTTACATTGTTTCCCTCCACCCAGCCCGACTACAAAACGAGAACGGCGGGCGAGCTTTTGACTCGGGCCCTTTTAATGCAGTCAAAGGCCGAATTCTGATTCTCCGACTTATTTTGCTATTAAAACCTCGGGCACACTGCGGTAACATTTCATTAGGAATATTACTCTCCAATGGCAGCCCGTATACATTAAATATCAATATTTAATTGAAGAGTCGGTTGATGAGAGCAATCTCGGACAGTGGCATTCGGCGATCTTGAGATCGACCCCCCCGGGGCGGATCATTAAATTGCAAATTTTAATTACGGCGGTACTGATCCCTCCCCAGGGTACTAACACAGCTAATTCTAATTAACAGCTCAAATTGTCAATTGTCCGATCTGAGATCGGTCAGTCTTCCATCCATCGCAAATAAATCGAAAATAAAACAAACAAAATTGCGTACTTTATATTAGAGTTGTGTGAAACCGATGAAAATCAGGTCGTCCATTCCTATCTATATTGTATTAAACATGCGTTTAGAAAGCGTTTGAAGTTGAAACTGAGAATTTTATTGGATTTCCACAAGTAGTATCCAAAGTACTAGTTGTATTTTTGTGTGGACTCGAATTGTAGACTCATTCCCTTCATCTGCAATGTTTTGTAATAATAACGCGTAAAATTTAATACTCTTTCCTTTAAGACGTAGAATCCGGAATAGAAGTGAGGTTTTGCTGAAATTTGACACATTCCTAGTCTATGGCCGGAGAGAAAATTGCAAAAACAACTCGAGCTTCCCGCGTGCCCACAGCTGGGGATTATATAGTTGAATTATATTATGTATAGAGTAATTGTGGCGAGATTCGCGCTCGCTTTTCCCGTTCGGGATTGCGCTTGAAATTGTGAAGGGGCGCAAAGGAAAAAAGGGAACTGTCCCCTCCCATTTAAGCGAAGGGACGTTTCCTCGATTAGCGGGGACTTTTGTTTCTGTCCCATTAGACGGCCGGGGGACCGGGACAATCCGGGAGCTGAGCCAATCCCCGACGGGATAAGAGGATCTCCTCCCCCCCCGCCTCTCTTTCTCTCTCGATAAGCTACAACTTTATACAGGACTAAATGGCTCTCATCTGCCCGCCATTTTCTAAAAGCGATGGATTGTCGCCTTTAGGGTAGTGCGCGTTGCATGAAAGCAGATTTATCGACGACTGGGACTCTTGATGCATTCGCTTTCACTATTTCGCTTCCAAACTATTTCCGTCTTTAATTATTGAATGCCGCTCCATGATATACACGCCGGACGAATGGAACCGCAATTTTTTGTCTTCTATATCTCACAATACTGTCTTTGCATTTAAAGTACTATATCGAGCAGAATAACACATTTTTGAGATTCATATATCGATGTGCTACATTACATACGAATGTATTTTTACGTTTCACACTTATAAATATTTGAAAAAATCTTCTTGTAAACTACACGGAAATATTCCACGGGCCATTGTTATGTTATGTCAGACTGGAATTGTAGTGTGCCCCCCAACGACACACTTGAGAATGTCTTTCACTCCTCTCGACCAAACGAGTATCCTTCTCGTCTTCTTCTCCTTCTCATGCACTAGTTGTTATTTGCGTTTACGTACAGCCGGAATATTGAAGGAAGGGTATTGAAAGTGTTCAGAATTTTATTTGTGGTGAGCAATAAATGGGCTCTACAGGGGTGCCACCCTTGTTATGTAATGGGTTTTGCTGGTCAACCGGTTTCGTGTCGTTTCCAAGCCCATTAGCCGGACGAGCTCCTCATGAACGATTCGCCCCTGCGACAATTGGCCCTCCGCCCCCTAACCTGAACACAATTTTCCCATTAATTCCGTGTACGTACATATTTCAATTCGAAATAGATCGCGGATTCCATCATTTCAGCAAAACGCGGTCGTCGATTGAGGAGCGGGCGTCGCTATGAAACAAATGTACGCAGACCGCAGTGGGACAGATCCGGCTTGTAACCCGAATATTCCGAACATTCAAATTCCACTGTAATGTTGTACCTATGCAACCGAGTGGCATACCGATTTCAATGATGAAAACTCTACTGTTACGCACCGTCTGGGACTCAAACTGATGGCTATATTGGAGAATAGGGTTTTTTATATATAAATTTATTTATTTATATAAACACTAACACACAGTGACTCACCACAGTAGGACCTTAACACCGTTGTAATTAATATTGCAGTAAGTTTTCTCGATGCAAGAATTTATTTTCCGCCCTATTGAAACTGGAAAGAACTGTGCAATTGATTGCTGCTAGGCCGTTGGAATTCCCTCCAATTTCAATTAGCGGCTTCTCCGGTTAGCCCATTGGTGTGTGCTCCTCGGTCTCGTTGCCCCGTACATTAGCCTCATATTAGAGGAAACCTTGGAAAAAAATAATTAATTAAATCGCTAACCAACCGGCTTTTTTCTCACTCCCTCTCTCTCTCTCTCCGCAACTTCCAATTAGCGTTCGGCTATTCGTGATGGGCGCCGAGATTTCATTTCCAATTACGACCTCATTTATTCCCCCAACCCCCGCCCCCTCCACCTTCTTCTTCCGCTCTGTTCCTCTATAAAAGCGTCACCTCCCGGCGGCTGAAATCTATAGCGGATTATTTCTTGCTTCCCTCTTGGCCATTTCCAATTTAGCGTTCTAGAACATTGTGGATTTCCAATTGTAGTGAACAATTTATGAACGCAAATAATTACTTTTATTAGTGAATATTAAATGATTAGGTAGTTTCTGTGTAAAAGTGCACATTACATTTAAAAATGGTCTACCTGTATATTTTTTACGTCACTATTATAATTTTTTAAATTATATTTGATAACATAATTTCATAACACAAATATACCTTGGACAACGAATCCACTTATTCAGTATTCTACATATCTATCAATCCTCATCTCCATGAATGATTTATCTAATAATGAAATTTATGAAACCGAATTAATAATCGGATATTCTTTTTTTCAGGTAAGTTGCTGCACTTTTGCCTTAACCATGATCGCACGTGAGTTATTTTTTCCCTTTATATTATTTATGTTCACTCACTGTCCGGGTGCATGTCCCATTCAAGTGAAATATGGCAAATTTATTCTGACAATTGTAAATGTGATGCGCATTGTTAAATAAGTTTGTCAGCTTCGGCGTTCTACGAATTTTTGAACGTTATTTCCACAATTGTATTAGATATTTGGTTTTGGGCTCTAACGAATTGATATTTTTATTTATAATTAAATATAGGGAAACTGATTGTTAAAGCCGGTTAATCTTCTTACTGCCCAAATTTACTCCTATTCTACTTTTAATTGCCCGACAGAATGCGAGGTATCGGAAAGGGGTCGAAGGATTAAAACTCATTGTAACAGTAAACAATTTGGAAATTGTTTTCGGAGTCGGAAACAATCCTGTGGAAATGGTCGGTGTTCGGTTTTCCCCGGCGGGTCGGTCGGTTTCTGGAAGAGATTAATGATTGGAAATACAATTCAAAACCGCGTTCCATTAATACTCTGTCCCTGGCTGTCGACCTTTGCCTGGCTTGTTTCCCAAGATATTGATGAATTCTCTCGTTCTATCTGGCCGAACTGTTGTTATTTCTTTAACCTTCTCCCCTGCCTCTGGGCTATTCAGAAATTTGGTATTCAATCGCCTTTCGTACGATGAGAAAGGCCGCCGCCGCACTTCGGCCTCGATAGGCCTGCAACACGGCCCTATTGATTGGGTCCCGTTGAGCCATTTTCACGGCCTACCCCCGGGTTATTTTATCAACGGTCGGTATTGATGAATACGTTGTTTGAATTCGGTATCCTCTCAACGTGAAACCGACCGACTGCATGCATTAGCAAGATGGCGGTGGATTGTAAATAAACCGGGTTATTGAGTCAATAATTCGTATGTAAATTATAATACGGGTTTAGTCAATTTCGCAGACTGTACGAATAATACAGCCATATTAGTTTTAGAGTAGACTTTCACATACTTAGTCCTACTAAAATTTTAACCGAAGGACTTCGGGACTAGGGATCTGAGTGATGTTCTTCATCGCATTGAAATCGACTGTAGTACGTACGCAAGATGCCCATCTATAAATTCGTATCCTGTTTATTATCCCTTTGATTTTTTCGTTGGGAAACGTCAGAGGAAAAGGGGAATGAATATATGATTATATTGCACGCTACTCCTTTGATCTGCCCTCGTGTCGAAGCTGACCTACATTCATATTTAGATTTCCACCGCGTAAAGAAACATATTTCTCGGAACCGAATATAAGTTAAATATTAGAGGACGATGAATTTTTAATATACATAATTGCGCACTTACAAATACAATACCCAACTCTGAAATCCAGGTTTATATGGAGAAACGTGACTATCGCCAACAGGAAATATAAGCATGTCACATTTGTATTCATTTTCATGTATCAGTAACATCTACTGTATGTAACCAGGTTTCAGTTTCACATAGTATAATGATCGTTGCTTGCTGTAACTGATATCTTCGATGCAGAATTTAAGTGTCTTAAAATACTTGGAATGTGCCATAGTTTTCCGATAGTACCAGCTACATGACAATCTGAAAGGCTCCTATAACTTCCGACATCTACTTAAATTGTATGACCTAATTTAAGGACTAAACAGTACACGAAAAAATCTAGACTAAATATCGTTCGGAAGAATCATCTAAAAACGTACAATTACAAGAGATTATTACGATTTTGTTCCAACATTTCCGCATTTTTCAGAAACTTTTTATCCTCATCCGATGGACACCTGTTGAAGCGAACATACCTCTCTGTATATTTATTTTTTATTTAATTACCGAATCGGCAATTGTTAATGTAAAACTTCTGCCTACGTGTTTTGTTGCACAAATTGTGCAATACATTTCTGGTCTCGTTGACCATAAAATTATCAGTCGAAAATGTAACTGCGGCGAGATTTAATTATGCAGTAAATGTAATATATGTGAGGGTGTAATAGCGTTATACACTGGGTGAGAGAGCAATTTTTCCGCAGTTCCAATCTGTGCCCGGGTTATAAATGTGAAGTTCACTCTCCGCCTCGGGACTTCTAAATCAAATTCGGTCGTTTAATATTGGTTTTGGTACACCTTTCAGCGGGTATCTGGGCGGTCGCGAGGGGCTCGTCCATCGTCGTTAACGCCGCCGATAGGGCAACAGCCCAGACCAACACACTATATATATATATATAACACGTCCACAGCCCATAACAGGGCCAACAACAAACACTATCTTCCTGCCCCAGGGATCTCGAATACTGCTGGTATTTCAAGTGATATACAGCTTAGGAAATATATTCAGTTCTTCCTGTCTACCCAGTTATTCAATTAAATATCTCTACGATTTAATTTACATTTGTGAATTCAGTTAAATCGTATGTATTTTTTGTGCCAGCTTCGAATTGTAGGTTTATTTCATTAATTATCACTAACTTCCGGTGGGATTGCGTAATATTGCGGTTGACCCGCCGCTATTACGGGACTTTTCCAGTGTTTTGAAACCACCCGAGCGAGCTCAAGTGGGAAGGGTTTTTTCCACTTTCCCTCCGGAATCCTTCTACCGGAAATTATCCATTGACTTACATCTCGATGTTGCTAGAAGGTATCAACATTCCCGGCCCGCGTCGACCGGGCCTCCAATTTGGTCTGTCGAGTCAGGGGAAGTAACGAGTTTGTTTTTCCACTCGTCGCCTATAAATAAACGCTTGGGGGAATTATAACACCGGTGTTTGAGTTGGGATGGGATAGCTATCACGCCCCCCCACACGCCGTCGGCCCCATTTGTGAAGGGGACATAAGCGGGCGGCATTGACTGGTTAATATTCTCTCCCCGGGGAGAGCGGGGAGGACACGGGAAGCACAACCTGCCCCTTCCCCCCGCACGTGACGGTTTTTCTCAAATGCGGGCAATGCGTCAATTCGCCCCCTCACCCTTCATTCTGCTCTCCGTCTTGGTTTTTCCAAATAGGAACAAAGAAAAAGGTCCCAATCTTCTTTATCTTCTCCTAGAGAGTGTCATTTATTAGTAGAAGAAAATTAGTCCCAACAAACAAAAAATACTACGAACTAACCTATCCTTTTGTTTTCATCTATTTCACGTTTAACCGAAGGGTTTTAATTTAGCATCGGTCTGTTTCCATTTTATTCAATCGAAATACAATTATATTTCTATCTTTGTTCCGTTCAGTATTCACGCATTAATCTTTTCGGAGTTACAGCCCGCTATCTGCAGGTGCAGCCCCCTTACAAAGTGGACAATACAATTTGTGATTTGCTTGCGGCCATTGTTCGATATCGGAATTGAAGGGATGACCGCTCGGTTTTTCAGCCGCCTTATCGTTGTCCTGTTTAGATTATCTTCTGGAGCCGAATCGGCTGATTGATATTGAATGGCTCGTTATCGGAAATTGAACCGTAACACTTTTCAGAATGAATCGATCCCGGTTACGTCCGGATGCGTACCGGTATACCTTTGTCCCTTGCAGAGAACTCTAAATTGATAACGTTTTTAAATCAAAGACTGACCGTAGTATTCACTTAATAGTTAGTTAATACTATACTAATAGTTAATGATATTAACGCTTGAGGAACAATGTGTAGTCTGTATCTGTAAGTAGGCCGACGTGTGCGGTAACAACTTCCACTATCGATGCTATTTTGCTTATGATGGGTAAAGCGTTGTTGAAATAAGTGGAGGAAATAATGAGCGTTTGGGATGCTCTTTACAACATACACTTTATCAAAAAGAAAGACTTTAGTGAATGTGAACTTGGTTGAATTATTACCTGCATACAAAATCATTCCTTGAAAATTAGTAATTGAGAACACTTAATACATTGGAAATAAAATTTCAATCAGGAATATTCATTCGCCCAAATAACTTAATTAAATACTTAATTAGGCTTGCACCCTAATATTACAGGCTAAATAATCAGTTGATGAAAATTATATCAATGGGTGTGTGGGAGAATAAATGGGTATAATAAAAGGATGACGGTGTGCATGAATGATATTTAAAATTATTAGGACCAGATTATCCGAGGTTTTCATTTATTTAACTCATTATTGAATTTCATTGTGTAATTATAATATTTGGAGGTGGAAATCTGTTGCCATTCAATTATACTTTTGCATTTAAATTCGTCTGATGTATTACGTTTTTACAGTAATTCCATTCAAAATTTCTAGTGGGATATTAAGAGCTTTACAATGCATCGAATTCACCATTGAAAATTGTTCTTAATATTCAACAGGATTGACATATTTTTTAAATTTTTTTTATCTACAAAATGAAAAACACTTTTACTTTGGTACTATGCGTTTTAGCTACTAGTGGGGAAGAAACTGGTTGTGCCCCTTGTGTATAATATTGTACCATTTGATGTTCTGACGAATAAGTATTATCTTTCTTCATAATTCTCATCTATCGCATCTGCTTATGTTTATTCGGATTTGCTCTAATATTTATTCCGTCGTCAAGTATGACATTTGAGAGAGAGAGACTGTAGAGCTATGATTTATAATGCTGCTTATAAAGGGGTGGCTATATCGACGCCTCTCGAGTGGCAAGATAAAGCCTAAGCGGGCGAGAGCAGAGAGAGTGGGACGGATAAAAAATTCAGATCGCATCAACTCGTTTAAATTCGGTCTCGCTTTTCAGGAAAAACATGGGGCCTCCTTTTCACGCTCGGACTCGCGTTCAATATGGCGTAAGAAGCCGGGAAAAAGTTTGCCTCTTTTGGGGGCCCTCTGAAAAAAATAAAAAAATTTTAGGAGGCACCCACTTGACTTCAAGCCGGGCACTTGGTCGCAAGTTCCGTTTGAACTTGCCCCTGTTTCCGAGACTTAACAGTCCCGTATTGGGCCCGAAACTTGTGTTTTCTTTCCGCGGCAATTAGCTGAAAAGCTTTTTCCGCTTCGCTTCCAATTTGCACCCCAAGACGAAATATCTACCAGTGGCGTCCTGTTTTTTCTTATATTCTGATAACGTGTAGGCTTTTATGAGGACCTACGTTAGAATTAGATGAAAAAGAAGGGGGCCGATCAATTGTACTGTAAAACAGGAAGTAAAAACAAAATAAAAATTATACCTTAGAAACATATCTGGATATGTCTCTCTATGATGGATGCTAATTATATTTAATAACAAATTAATCGAGGTTTCTAAATTGTATTTTATACTTCTAATTAAATGTAATTTTCAATCTCGCTCTCGCTCGCTTTATTCTATACTCAACCGATTTCTGTTTTTTCTTCAATATATAATACAAGAATGTGTCCATTTTTTTAACAATTTCTAAAATTTATCGCGATCGTTTAAAAATTACACCTTCATTTCACGCGTTTTGAAAAAGTTTCCATTCCACTCCCTTTTTCCGCCACTCCTTCCCTTTTCTTTTATGTCTTCTATCTTTCTTTCTTTTTGTTCCGTGAGAATTATCGCTCTCGGGTATACTGCGGGAAAAGTCGGGAAGCGTGAAAGTTTCTGCGATACGCGCCTTTATTGGCAGGGCGTGACGACAATACAGAAAACTCTGAGGGCGGCGTTTTTCGAGCGGTGTGGGGGTGGTGGAATTATACGGCATTTTCCCGGACCGCCCCCGCGGATGTGTGTGACCGAAATTCGCTCGACCCCGGTTCATATCGCCGCGCATAACCAGATAACAATAGCAACTCGTAAGGAAATTATGCGCACAACAGGTTTCTCACATAGACTGTACAAAAAATGTCCTGGAGACGTTCAGATCTTTAAAAATGATCTAACATACTAACCGCTATCCAATATCTAGGATAGTATGTTCTAAATGTTATGAAAAGAAAGGAAATTCTGTAAAAATTGTGTAACTGCGAATAGTAAGTAATGTAAAAAACATCTGACGTTAATACTTCACGTTTTAGACCATACTGAATATAAAGCATTCGGAACAGTTCAGGAATTAGATTTTTTAACCCACGTGCTCCGAGGTTGTGGGTTCAGTAAATGGTTTTTAACGTCACTAATCTTAGAATTATGTCGATAAGATCAGTTGCACCAATAACATGTAAACAATGTTGATTGTGCAATAAAAAAAGTTAAACAAGAAAGGAAAGGGAAGGGAACGGCAATTTTTTGTTTGTTGATTCATTCCAGTCTGTTTACCGCTTTTTAGTCTTTTACCTTTGGTGAACAAAGTTGTGGTGTTTTCGGTCCCTTTGTGCCAGAATCAGGTTGGCTCCCCACCTAATTAAATGCCTCATTCCCAACAGGTTTTGGTGAGATATCAAACCGGCCGAAACGCGGATTATAAACGGGGTTTACTGTAAGGTTTATCGGGGTAAATTGAATATAATGTCCAGCCCACAGTGCCCCACTGTAAAATAGCCTGAATTTAATCCTAAGGTTCAGACATGAGAGGAAAGTCAAAAGAGGTATACAGTTCTGATGAAACATAAAAGCATCATTAGTAAGATTTCATCGTTATGAAGTCCGATGTTACTGAGCACCATTTGGCTCACTCAGCTTTTCCCTACGGAGCATTGAAAAGGTAACTAAATCATTCGTCGTCGTTATTTTCTCACTGAAAGAATAACTTAAGTTTGATGATTCTTCCATAGCTTGAAATAATTCATTTTTATTAATTTTCCACACGAATTAAATACGAACCGAAATGAATTTTATTTTTCATTTTTTTACTGCAAATACTAAAAGTAACATTATGTCTTTCCAGGACACATTCTCCAATTTGATAAAATTCTCACTCTAATTATTTTCGTCACTCTAAAATATTTGAATTAGAAAATGAGGGGCTTTTTTTCCAGAATTGCTACCTGCTACATTTGTCATAATAGTAAATCTGACCGAATTTGTGCTATATCACCTGTATGTTTTGATTTATGAAAATTCAGTACTGTTACTGATTCTGTCCAATGTTATGAAAACCTGTTGTAGAATTAATAGGGTTGTACAAGAAGAGTTTTGGGGAACTTGTGTTTTCACATCCTCGATTAGGGCCGAAACTACATCGAAGTTAATCCAAATTCGTTGTACTACCGTAACTGGCGGAAGCTGTGTAATTAATTCAGGCTTCTAAATGAGCTTTTTCACGCATGGAAGAAGTGGTTTTGTAGCCGGTGAGCCGTGATATCAATATCAATGAGTTCTCCATTAGTGGCGGGGGGGGGGCGGGCTCTTTATGGGGCGGGCGCGACACACACGGTGAACCGTATTCACGGTGAAGGCCCCGATGAATAAGTGAGTGAATTGCGGGCAATTCATCACCGCGGCTCTCCCACGAGCGGGGATAACGCTCTAAGCAATATATCCCTCCTCCCCACCAGGTTTCGGAGTGCGCCGTCTGATGGCAAAGCGTTTTCCCATTACGATTTCGGAGTCTACAGGCGCCTATCTCTTCTCCATATTAATAACTGTTGAGTAGACTTATTCTATTCGTGTTTAACAAAAGTGAAATTGTACTTTTCTGGTCTGTATAACTACAAATTTGGAATGATCTTCACACGGATTCGTAACGGTATTTTAAGTTTTCGTTTTACTTTTACTACATTTTGGGAAACGTAAAATCAGCCCGAAGAAAGATATTTTGTATCGAGAATATGAACGAGAGGATAGAACATTTCTACAGTTAAAGAAAGTAGTATACTGTGGTTTCGCTAACAGCTCTTTCGAACCGATACCAATTCAGGTATAATATTTCAGTGCCGTTTCATACTAACAGGAAATGCAGAATCAATTATTTCCAATTTCGTCGTCTTAGGTTAATGAAACTGATTCTGGCCACGCTCTGTATTATTTTCTGGTTGAAATGTGTCCAACAAGAAGTTGGGTTTTTATTAGAAATATGAACAAAAGACATTTGTCGGCTAATTTTTGAGCCGACTGCTGTTATTAGGCGTATTGTTATTTGGGTTACTTGGGGGGCGACAATGGTTTTTGAGAATGGGCATTGTCGAGCGGAGAGATATAAAGGGCGCCAGACCGGGGATTAACCGCAGCTACTCCAATATAGTTTTTTCCCAGTACATTCGTTTACTGTGCTGGAGAAAACCGTTTTTCCGCCGAAGATCGCGTTTTCACTATTAGTCGCGGCACTGTAATTGTACTACTGTTGTTCTCTGCAGTATAAATAGATATAAGATAGACATTTTGCCTCAGCGAGATGAAGTCAAAATATTACTTGACGGTATTATTTTTGTGTCGACGTTGTCCCCGGTAACGGAGTGTATTATTAGCGCCGGGATCCATCAGTTCGCCCGAACCTCTGTGAGGTCGGATGAAAGAGGGATGAGGGGTTGGAGGAGGGGACTTTCTCCTAGGAGCGTGAAATTACACGGGCTTCCATATTTCCGCGCTGGGATAACCTGGAAATGGCCGGGGCCTTCAACCGAAACGGGGATTGAAATAAAGTTCCCAGCCTCCTTTTTGCCGCGGCCCGGTTCTTTAAAACCACCGTTCCGTAACCGAATAACATTCATAACGTAATCTACGCGGCATCTGCGGTAGTTTTATTGAGAATCGTTTTTTATTTTAAAATATTTTTGTGGTACAAAAAGGACCGTATTGGACAGTAGGGACAGAAGATTAACAGATAGTTTGTTTTTGTCGAGATTGGTCGGATATATTTAATTTTAAAATAGCGGGTAAATATAATAATAAAGTTTAGTCTGACAAATAAGCAAAACAAATTAAGCAATTTGAGTGCTTTTATTAGAGAGTGAAAGGGCACTAAAAGCCCCGGGGCAAAGTAATCCTCAGCTCTTAATGCGTAGGTTCAGGGCTAGTCCCTTAATGTCCGCCAGTGGACACGAGCTCGCTTTTCCCTGTTTTCCTGTTTCCCCCGGCCCACCTACTAATCGCTTGACCCTGGCTTGATGGCACACCTTTTAAGTGGCCAAATTGCCCCATACACACAACCGGAGGGGGGACTTAAATATTCGTTTTACACAGAGACGTTTTCGAAACGTTTGCTTCCGCCCGGGTTTTCTCTTCTTCTTGTGGACCCTCAGTCCACACAATTAATAATTAGCACCGCTGCCGTAGAGCGACCTTTACGCTGTTTAATAGATCAGATTAAACCAATTCCAACAAATAGAATGACGCACCGTACACAGGTATGTGGAGAAAATTTTCACTGAAGGTTGTGAATTAGCAAAATATCACGGATTCGATTTCATAACTGTAAAAGGGAATCTCGAACCGATTTCTGGTTACCTGCACCGATTTCTGCTCTTAAATTTTCTATCCTTCCTATCTCTATGAATCCTACCTATACGAATCCATTCCAATGTATAGTGCATAAAGGCCGCTACAATATAGAAATATATTGGAGGGGTTGACTTTACGGTAGAGGGGAGGTTGTGGTCATGCGCTATGGCGTATCTCCGACAGGGTATCGTAAAATTGGATAACCCGTGTAATTGTCCGGGTAGATTTGGTTCTGCGCTACGTTCTATATAACTTTATTAATGTTTTACCGTGCATTGGGTGGGTTCCTCCTGTGTACGGGGGAGTCGGGCAGTAAACGCCTCTTAATAGTTGTTCCGGCCAAGTTGTGCGCGTTGTAGTTGTGTTTCCGTAGGTGGGTGATTTAGGGCGGCGTGTGTCGGGGGGTGCGGCCGCGTTCCGGGACAAATCGCGGGGAAACGGCTCCAAACTTTAGCACTGAGTTAACTTGTTAGCGCGGAGCCAACATCCCACCTCCCCCCCCACCTCTTAATCCGTGGGGCCGCATATTGAATACGACCGCCCCCTCCCGCCGTGTTTTTACCCCCGCGCGGCTTCCCTTAATTTAAGATTACCGGGGCCGAGTTTGGGGCGCGGTCTTGCGGCGGCCACTCGAGATTGGTGGGGAGCCCCTCCGAAGTTTGGGGATTAGGCATTGTTCACGTTAATTAGGCCTTCGCCCCCCTCAGAGCACTTTAGTGCAGTTCGAGAGAATTGTTTATGGGCCGAAGTACAATTTCTCTTAATATACCGAGAGTATTTTGTTCCCCTTCGGAGTGTGGTTGTAGTGGAGAACTTTAAGTTTTATTTTGCCGCGAAGATTTGTACACGATAACTTCTACAACTTTATTCTAAAATGATTCAAGGTGTTTTGAGTCACCTCGCGTAGTGGTATTGAGCTTAATCTCGATATCTTAATTCGAATCTTGCGAGATTTGGATTGAGAGGGCGGTATCGATAGAAACGGCCTTATGTCTTTGCACTGGCGTTTGAAAGTACAACGAATGTTGAAACCCGAAGTGACATCGGTGTGAAGCCGAAACCGATCTATAATATGACATTAGTCTCTTCTTCGTCCAGTGTGATCCCTCCTATCATAATCGGAACAAGTCTGTTTTCCGTCCTAAAGAACGGTAATGGCCGCGATATTATCTGTTTTCTTTGGGTTGGGATCACGTCGCCGTGTTTAATTAACATTCTGTCGAGAGGATCTATAGCAGAGGGGTCTGTTAGTTGGGCCATTTACACTGCAACCAAACTGCAATTACAGGCCCGAGGAGCGGACCCGGTAATTGCAGCGCCAATTGCATTACAGCCCACCTCCCTCACTCTCTTCAGTGTATCTTGTTAGCCGGGAAAGCTCCAAGAAAAGTATTCCCGTGTTTGTACAGAATAGACAACTGTCTTACTCGAGGTAGCCGAGTTATTTGTTCGTCGGCCATATTTCATCACCCTTTACTGGCTACCAGTTTCAATAATTTTTGTTCGCTATTACTCCTATCCGCATAAGTACACTTAATATTTAATCATCTATTTTGGAGCTCGTTGTATTTTTATTTATAATTCGATTTGATTTCCAATAAACTCTGCGTGTTCCCCACAATTTATACCGAGGTATTAGATTATTGTTAAATTTACAGATGGAGTTTCGTTGACTGGAAAAAAGAACAGATTGTAACGGAATTGAGAAAGTGCCGTTAGTGCGCTTGCCGTTGTTTTAAATGGAATTACACAAAACATTTTATTGTTCTATCCAATTTCTGTAGTTTGAAATCGAAAAAGTTTGCCCCTTCGTGGGCTATTTCATTCTATTTCGTATGGGGATAATTTGACCGCCCAGTCTAATCGGTCTACAAACTCCCTAACTTCTTCTACGTCCGTTCGCTTTATTAACACTTTCCCGCTCACTGCCATTACACGAGTTTTCCAGTGTTGGAGTAATTTTCGTAACTGCAATTACCTGACACACTTAGTATCTTCGTTTTCTAAAAAGTATAAGATTCAGGTTTTTCCAGAGTTTGAGTTCTTAGTTCTCAGAGTCTTATTTCGATTAGCAGATCGTTTACTACAGGTATTATCTGAGTTTATAAGTTGTCGAATTCGCAGTGTAACGTTTTAATTCGCAGAAGAACTTCGTAGCCGCGAATTCTATTAATGCTCGGTGTGGCTTTTGGATAACTTGGATAATCTCCCGGTTTCAAACTGTGTGCACAGTCCGTTGGAGTACATTTAGATGCGGGGGCGTATATTCAGAGCGGAGTAGGTAGGAAGAACGTTTCTAAATGCATAGAGGAGGCGGTGGTAGTGGTGCTCTCCGGTAAGGAAGTTAAGGGAGGCCGCCCGCCCCGGCCATTTGCACCGTACTGTTCGCCTTACACACCTTCTTCAGCCTTAAACCCCCCCGGGACTCTGTTTTGCCGCCACAACCCCATTCCCCATCGGCTGTAATTCCGACCAATCGTAAGCCGGCTTATACGTGCCCCGCACTGGAAAATGGAACTATAAGATTGGGTTGTGCGGTTTTGGGGACGGGGGGCTCTACCTCTTAACTTAATATGATTCGATAAATATTTGGATTCGGCGGGACTATAATTTAGTTAAAAGCGGTAATGGCCCCGGTAAATACGGAATTAGCTGTTTGCGATCGTCCATCGTTTTAATGTCGTATATCAGATTTGGCCTTACCGATCCTCAGCACTCCACTCTTTCCCTTTTAACATGGATAGCAATAATGTATTACTCCAAACAATTGTAAACCAGGCTTATACGTGTTTATTCGGTAAATATTTGGATACATCGACTGCAAACAAAAACTGTTTATAGTTTAACATACCTGTTTTGTAGTCTGCGAGGGGTTGGAACACCGTAGGTTTGTGGTGTTTCTGTCTCTGTAGTAAATTCTGCGGTAACGGAGTTAATTTTAATTTATTACGTACTTGAATTTTTTACTGAATTATGGTCAACTGAAATTCATATGAAATCGTAAAAATATTTGCTTCCAACTATTATCACAGCGGGGTTTAATTATGGACGGTGAGTACGGCGCGGAGGTTCTGCAATTCGGCAATACGCGTTATGCGGGCTTTAGTATTAGCGCCGTCATACTACGGTATTTAATTACCAGCTTGGGCGAGGCTTACGCTTCCCTGTTCGGCATAAAATTGATATCCTGTTACCAATAGAAGACACAGCGCAGATAAAATATTATTTTTTCTTATTTCAAGATGTATCTTAGACCATAGATTTTGTGTCTCCGTCTCCTTTCGCTGGTTTGATCTTTTCTTAGGCCGGTTTCTACTACTCGCCATCTTCAATTGCAGTGTTAGTCACTTTTGGCACATTACTCATCATCAGTACAAAAAATGTTGATAGTTATATGCAATAATAATAATAATAATGACAACCAATACTGCT
This sequence comes from Lethocerus indicus, assembly GCA_019843655.1. Lineage (NCBI taxonomy): Eukaryota > Metazoa > Arthropoda > Insecta > Hemiptera > Belostomatidae > Lethocerus > Lethocerus indicus. The sequence continues at coordinate 3,666,574 of JACDQD010000007.1, read as the reverse complement.
TTTTGAGGGCGCGGCGCGATACGGTAAAAACGTGTTAGATTGTTAAATTCTGCGATAACGGAGTTAATTTTAATTGAGTAAGTAGTTGAATTTTTTTACTGAATTATGGTCAACTGAAATCATACAAAATCGTAAAAATATTTGCCTCCAACTATTAGCACAGCGGGGGTTTAATTATCGACGGTGAGTACGGCGCGGCGGTTCTGCAATTCGGCAATACGCGTTATGCGGGCTTTAGTATTAGCGCCGTCGTACAACGGTATTTAATTACCGGCTTGGGCGAGGCTTAGGCTTCCCTATTCGGCCTGAAATTGATATCCTGTTACCAATAGAAGATACAGCACAGATAACATTTTATTCTTCTTATTTCAAGATATATATTATACCGTAGATTTCGTGTGTTTCTGTCTCCTCTCGCTGGTTTGGTCTTTTACCAGACCGGTTTCGGCTGCTCGCCTTCTTCAGTAGCTGTACATAGACATTTGTAATTATTGAATAAATAGTTTTCTGGCGACAGTTGTATTTAAAAGAAATTGTCATTCGCTAGTAGATCTTATAGACATGGCAGTATTCCTAGACCTCCTTATTAATTGGTAACGGAAGACATTACCGATACTGATGTTTCATCAATCGCATTTGAGTGTATCCGTTGCTGGGTAACGGTGTATCGATTTCAACTTCTTGTTAACGTAATTCGTCGGAATATTCGTTATATCCAGTTATGATTGAGGTGCCACAACGGTTTTAGTTGTAGCCCTCTCCGGTGCAGACGCTTCAGTAGCGGACGTAACGTCGGTCGGGGCGGTTTGGCGGCCAACAGATGTCGACGCCCCGAGTGGAGTGGGGGTTAGTTGCAGGGTGGACAAGCCCCCCAAGAGGAAACATGTTTGGTGAAACATGTTAGGCGGTCACCCTCGGGCTGTTGCTATTCAAGCAGGTTTCGGATTTAGGCCGGCTGATGAGGGCGTGCGGGGGTTGGCCGCCTATTAGCGCCCAGTCCGTACCCTCCACCCCTAATTAGCCTCCCCCAACCGCCGCAATGTTGCAACGACAATGAATCTGATGCATTGATTCATTAATTCAATCGTCGAACTGTTGAATCGAACAGCGTTTAACCTGTGGCCCTGTCGTCATTAGTTAACGCTTCGTGTATCGGTCCTTCGAATTACTTTCACTGTACCGGTTTTTTACGGTGATATTTTCACTCCACACTCGAGTATTTGAAAACACTCCTCGCTCATAATTAGGAAATATTATGACAGGTCTTATAGTAGGTATTATGATTATCGATGAAAACATTACCGCCCTATTGACAAAAAAGCGGGGAACGGCCGAAACCGGTCTAGCGAAAGTTAGAAGAGAAGAGACAGAAAATCGAACTAAAAATACATGCACGTCATATCTCATGGGTCTGTGTAATACAGTATATTATCGAGGCATTCTAAGTAATATTATTATGAATTTCCTTTTATCCCTGCCAACTCAACTCGTTTTATCGGTTTTATTATTATTAAACAATTCTAGAATTGCAAACATCGGCGGTTTGAGAGAATATAGGATCAAATATTGTTTATTGATCGATAACGCTCGCTAATTCCCTCCCTCCGAACCTGCTTCCTCATCCCTCCTCTGGCTGTTGCTCCACTCTACTCTAGCGGTGCATAATTGTTCACTCGACTGTGATATTAGAGAAGGACGGGTTTATTGCGCAATTTGTCACTCTCCCCCCTCGGTAGGCCGCCCCCTCTGTCTAATGGCGTCTCCTGTTCCTAAAGGGTTGGGAAGGAAGGGGTGGGGCGGTTTGAGAGAGATAGCGGCGGCGGGGGGTGCCCCCAGCCTAGCCAACCTGCGAGAGCGAGTGAGACAGAGAATGAGGAGGAGGAGGGGGGAATAATTGGGAAGAGGATAGGTCGTCTACCTTATCACCGTCACCATTGGGTCGTCCATCATGGACATGTGTGTCTGCGTGTGTTCTACTAGACATGATATCGGCGGGGAAGGGTGACCTCCTCCCCTACCCCCCGCCCATAGGGATTTCGCGACTGAAGCTATCGGTTAGTACGAAAATTGAATTCCTCGAGAAATTTATCTGTCTTAGATAGTCCAAACAGCCAGTCAGGTTTTGATAACCGATTTGTGCGTCGATTTCTTATACTAGCAATAAGAGTTGAATTGTTTAACGCGGAGTGTATTTCGATTAAGAGGGATCGACATCGGTGAATTTTAATATTCTTTCTTAACTGCTTAACAGTTTTCTCTGTCTATACAAATAACGATCCCCAAACGAACCAAGCGGTAACGAAAAAATGGTATAGGGAAAAATTTAATACTTCATTTCTTGTGAATGTTCTGGAGCATCCTTCGTGTGGAGGCTTTTCGGCAGAGTTCGTGGAATGAAATATATATATATATATATATATATATATATATATATATACATATACATATATATATATATGTATATAAAATATATTAACAATAAATTGGCACTCGAAATCTTATTTCAACCTCCGATGGATCATCTAATGTCCATTGTTTCGCCGGTGAACGAGACCAACTAGTGGCTCCGGTCGTTAGCATTTAGTGTTGAGCAGTATGTCAGGGCCTGTTAATAGGCGGTCTTGGTAAGGGCCCGGGCCCTATTAGAGGGAGGGAGGGAGGGAGTGAGAGAGAGAGAGTGAGGTGCCGGCCCTAAGATATACCGATAGGGCACTTCCTTATCTGCCATTAAGACCGCCCGCCCCTAATGGCTCTCGGCGTCCCCTCTACTAATGATACGCCCCATCCCAATTTACTTAACGCCTAATAATTACCGGCATTATAATTCCCGAATGCCCGCCGCCCTATTATTTTTTTTCCAGTCCTAGTCCAGAACTCTGTCGTTTCGTAATATTCCAGCAGCAGAACTCCATTAGCCAGAGCGAAATTACCCATTATGGCCGCTGGTCACATTTTCGAGTCTATTTACACAGTTTTTAATTTATATATCCAACTTTGTAATTAGGACATAAAATAGAGAGACGGAATTATTTATAATATTAGATATTAATAGGTAGATACCTTAATGTACGGAGAGTGGTATCAGTGTTCATGTATGTATATTAGGCAGTAACATTAAATCGGGAATCATCACTTGAGTGATGATATTCGGATTAATGAAGTGTTTCGTGAAAAATTTCTCGCACGGTTCTTTTAATAACAACTTCATAGTAACGGAATATCGTTTCTAAAATTATAAGACGGCGATGTGTGGGTAAATATTTGGAATATACCACTTTGGAAAATATTGGATTTGCGCCTAAATGTGGAAAGAAATTGTCTCCAGCGCTAGTGTTGTTGTGCTTGCGTCGTTTCCTTTCGGGATGTTGCGGAAGTGGGTTCGAGTTATCTGTCTGTGGGCGGGGACGTGTCTGGGGCATATTCCCAGACGTCCCTTCAACGGCCACCACTCAACATCGTATCCACCCTTCTTTCCGCGACACTTTTCACATTCCTCGTCCGCGGGCTACGCTACTCTCCGAGTTGACTCGTCCGAAATTGGCTATTGGCAGCCCTGTCAATATTATTCGAGACCGCTGAACTCCCACATATATTCAGATCCGCTGGGGAGGTTTTAAGGTTTTTTTTGAACGGGTTGTATCCACGGCGGACAAGTGTAAATCGTCGAGTGAAAAATATATATTGTTCACGAAGTGGAAAGTCGTTTTTGTGATAACCAGCTGATTGTGGTTATACTAGATGGTTATAATCGTACTAATTATTTCTATTCTGGCCTGGAGGTTTATCTGCGCTGGGGATATATATATATATATATATATATATATATATATATATATATGCATATATAAATTTGGTCTCAGGAGACGTAAAATGTCGGGCGGAAAAATTATTCTATTTATTAAATGGTCGAGTCCACCCCCCACAATAGGGGCACGGAATTTTCCCCCTCTCGTCTCTCGCAAGCCCAATTTATTTTCTCTTGCTTCCTCAAAAAAAGTAACTCTCGGTTGAAAGGGAGTTTCGGTCCTTTTGAGTTGGTCGCCCTGACCCCCCCCCCCATTCCCCTCGGGTATTGTTGGGAACATTGGTAACAGAGACGGCCGGAAATACAACCGCATCGAGATCGAGGGGGAAAATTGCGGACACCGCTTTCGGAATATGAGAAATGGGTAGAAAAATCTGCTAGAGGTTTGTTGTTGCCTCGAGGAAAATCTTGAGTTTTATTCTAATATGTAGTAGATACGGTAACGTAATCCTTATCCCCGCGTCGCGCTATCGAACTTGAAATGTTTTTAGATCTTCTACCATAGTTTATTATTCCACTTTTAACTACCAAGGCCGAAGTCATTTTTAAACGCGCACATATTCTAAGAAATATTAAACGATCCTGGCTTTAGATACTGGCAGACGGCAACAATTTCGAGGTATAATATGTAAGGGCTCTAGACCTTCGTAGTAATATTGAGAAATCATTCGTCACTCCTTTTGGCAATCTTGGAGGTGACTATATTATACGTATATGAATGAGGTGGAAAAACAACTTTCAAGTACCGCATTAAAAGGAGCGTAGACTCCGTGACAAAATTTGAATTGTCTAAAAGAGATCGCACTGACCCGGGTGTGTCTACAATTCTCTGAGATCGGAATAAAGCGAGACGAAGGTTGGCGGGTGGAATCGGTGGATGAGATATCTGTGAGGGGCCGGGGATTATTGTGTCGGACGCGTGATTGTCGGATATACGACGTTCGCGGATCGGGTTTACGACGCCGTGGCCGGACGGGAAAAAGTATACGCGAAACTGAGCAGAGCCGTAACCGTCGGTCCAATCTGTCGGTAATAAAGCCGGCGGATGACAAGTCCGCCCGGAGTCGACCCCGGCGGGGGCTCTCCTTCCCCGTTTATCCCCGGGTATAATAATGTCCCCGGTTTCGGGCCGGGACAAATCTGATAATCGTAAAATATGTTTACGAGCGAGGGCGGGGCGGATTATATAAAAGCCGCCGTTAACCCGTGATGGATCCCCCACCAGCGAATGCCTGCACGGAATCGTATTTTTCAACGCAATCACGCCCGGCCCGTGATCTTTTGTCGACCGCAATCTGCGAAACCTGCGAATTGCCCGGAATACTTCCGACGCTTTGATCTACTGGGAATATTACAGTTTCAGCATAATACACTACAAATTACCTGTACTAGTAATTTAAGATACCTTTTCGTTTGTACCGAAACCAAACCGTACACACCGAAAATTCGTATTTCCCTCGCAACAATGCTGTATCGGTTGTACGCAAATTGAGCAGTGTACGAGAATCGAATACGGGAGAAATTGAGTTCTGTTTCGGCCCAAGTCAGTCGAAGACTCGATGGAAATTACGAGCCGTTTAAATATCGGTGGATTTATTTATCACTGTCTGAATGGAGCATTGCGAATGGAAGTTGTTTAAATTGAGACATGAGGCCGAAATCGTGTGAGAGAGAGAGAGATATATAGCGACGCTTGTTGTGGACGAAGATGGAAACTGGGTTTTGTGTTTGTGGCGGGCAGGGAGTCCTAATCGTAACAGTTGTGTTTATCATAGGAAATTCGTGACGGCGGTAAACAGTTGAGGAGTATTCGGTCGGACGCCCTGCTGTTTGGCCGCGGTCCGCTTCGTTGAACAATCGACCGACTGTTCACGCAGTCAAAGTCAAATATTCCGCGAAATTGGCAATAACTGTAGCGGACTACTGCTGACATTCCTACTCTCTAGCCGCTGAACTGAAAAGGATCAACGCAAGGATTAGTTATCCGGAATAGGCGACGAAACCGACGATAAGTCCCTAAGCATAAATCTTTTGGAGCTCAGTCTGCCTTTCTCGCACTAAATTGTGAGCTACACGTCCCCGATTTAATTTTTATGACGAAGTGTTCAGATGATGGCTCAGAAGTGTACTTTTCAAGAGTAAGCAAATTCTAACCGTCGATTATAGTAGGAAGCCATATAGTAGTTCACTAAGCTGATCGCGGTGACGTTATTTTGCACACTGTATTGCGGTGGAGCATCGCTCGGTTAGAAACATTTATTGATGGTCAAGATTTCAAGAGATCTAGTCTCTGATACTTAAAATTTAAGGTCGTCCACTTCTCTGCAGAATTTGTTTTCGTGCAGTGTCAAATATAAATGAAGCATTCTGTCCCGATATCTAATCGAACCTTCACCACAGAACGCTTCAGACGGTTGTCCCAATGCTTAATGATAGCGCGCATAAACCTCTCATTATTTCTAAGTCGGACTGATTAAGATACTGTATGGGCTTATATTATAATTTTTCCCATTTTATATGTCCTTACGACTAATTACCGCTAAATCAGATTCTCACTGAATTCGCGCGATCTAACAAATCCAATAAACGGGCCCCGGGGGGAATATTCAGATGTGCGTTATAATTGAGACCGCGTGAGCATCGTTTGGCCTCGGGTGATTATGGCCGGATCATCATTGGCGATTACCGGTTTATCGTCCGGTCGTTTATTTGTTCTGTCCATACTGGCCGGCCACCCCCACACCCACACCCACACCCACACCCACACCCACACCCACACCCCACCCCCAAAGATAAATTTGGATGGTGCTCTATATGGAGGCAGGCTGGATGGAGGCGGCGGTCCATCGATCTCGCCGAATATCCCTAAACCAGGACCCTGGAAATGTCCCCTTCAATTGGGAAATTGGCCTCTTCCAGCCTTTGTCCAAATTCAAATTCGATTACCGGGAGAAATTTTCATTTCAAAATAATTTTGTACCGAAGTCAACACTAGAGTTCTCGTCTGTATTAAATATTCACCCGTAGGGACTATGACTTAAGCGGCTCGGACCGCGATGTTCCTCTCATCGTTCTACTTCCCGAATCACCCGTTCTTCTCTGTATGTATTTAGTTGGAATTCGATCATCGATTTTGCCCGGGATGCTGGTTGGAGCCCCCTACTCATGTCGGTGCAATTAGCCGGCGCTAAACCGTTGCCAATGCCGTTTAAAACAGGGCCCGGGGGATATAAATACGGACGCTATTCGAACGTTCGCCTTTGTCAGGTCGATTTATCGACAACGGTTGAAGCTAATTGTGGAGCATTTTAAGAAATTCCTAGTTTTCCGACCACCGAGCGTGCCAATATGGCCATTATTTAAAGATAGTTCTTTTTTAATGAAAATGTCTCTATTACCACACTGCAATTCCACGCTATGTTAGTTATTGGAATTACCGGTCGAAGATATGCTGCATCACTCGCGTAAGGGCACGTTGGTTGAACGAAATGTGTTGAATTTTTTCAGCAAAACGGTAGAAATTTATAACATTAAAAAAATAAAAATATTTATTTTGTATAGAAACTACGGGTATAGAATCTATGCTCGGTTTTGCATCGGCCATAAGCGTATAGGGTAGGGCGGACTTCGCGGACAAACTTCGCCAAAGCCCGACTCTCTTTTTTACCTTTGATATATGTTTATTGTCATCTCTGTATGGGACTTTTACGCTCGTGTGCACAGTACAGTTTTTGTTGTAGTTATGTACGCGAAATGCGGTCGCAATTTTGCGCTATTTTTTCTGATGAATGGATGCGCGTAAAATTTCACTGTATATACTGCGTGAATTCTGGCAATTCTCTCTTTTTCTAGAAAGAAGTTTTATAATAATTTTAACGGATTAAAAAAATATATATATCAAGTAATTTATATACATAGATATCAATTAATTTATTTCGAACATTTATTTTTTATTGGAAGTGTAATAGTACTAAATATAAACTGAACTAGTTCATTTCATATTGTATGTAATTATTTACACTATTCTTAATATTAATATAGCAATATTTATAAAATAATCTATCATAAATATTAATTGTGGTTCAGTACCCTGCGACAACTACTGATCACTTAAAAATGATGGTTACAATCGATTAACTGTGATTTTTGTTTAAATGATCTACTGGCTCTTCATTTTACAGTCATTGAAACCTTCTTGACTGTTAGGTAAATTTATGTAATTGCATTTTCTCTCACGAATGGAATGAATTGCTGCACGGGCGGAATAAATTTAGTAGGTCGCTGAGGATCGAAGTTAATTCCTGCTCTGAGGAGGCCGCGAGGAAAATATAACCAACCGTGAAGTTCCTCCCCGTACTTATTAATTCATGGACGGGGGGTGTTGAATAATTATCATTTAACGAAACCACACCTCGAGGGAGATACCGAGACTAACGAATTGCATTCGGTAAGATTTCATTTTATCAGCGTCAACTCAGTTTATGAGTCCGGAATGTATTTTAATGTATTTAATTAGAGGAAGTTCTGGTCATGGTATGAATATTTGGTCTCCCGGCGTATATTACTGACGGAATAGTGGTTCACCTAGCCTTTTTTTTATATATAAAACCAGAATTTCTATTTCGAGCCCTATCGTCAGTGCCCACAAATCTATTATCCCCCTCCGGTATCCGAGGTAGACCGGCCGTTTGTTATTTGGACCGGAACGCCCGCCGTTCGAACGGGGGTAAACGTTTGCCGCACGGCCAAAAAAAAAAAAATAAAAGAACGGATCCTAATGGAATGTCGGGGGACGGGCGCGGGGGTGGTTAAATCCCGAAAATAGGGGGAGGGGACCCGGCTGTCTCTTTTATATAAATCTCGAAATCCGCTTACGCCGGTAAGGGTGGTTCTGTTTGGCGCGGCGTTTCCACTATTGGTAGCACACAGCCGCGCACGGACCTACCACTTACGCACGCCCAGGCTACACTGTATCACATTTCTTTCGACGATAGGGCTACGGATGCCCGAATAAATCCCCGAAATCAAATGATAAACTGTTTTTCAGCATTTCTTTTTTCAATAGTCCGGAACATTTTGGACAGAAAAAAAGACGGTCGGATACCGGCCAGCGTTTTTAAATACGCGGAACTCTCGTATTAGCAGTTTCAGTTTTTCGCCATTGTCAATGCGGAATGATACCAATTCTGGGTTGGATCCGAACTGCGGGAATTAATGTAATTCCATACAAATACTTAGATTAATATATATATATATCTTATGCTAGTAATTTGTCAACTTCCAGCCATCTTCCTTATCGCGAGATAGCTCATCCTTCTCGAGATTCATGATAAAAGTACCGATTAGTCGCGCTAATTTATCAGTGGCAGTCATATCAATTTCAAGGTCCGTTAACTGATTCGGGGGTTTCGGGCATTAACGTTATAAATGTTAGATTTATTCGTTAGGCGATTCAGAAGTTTACACTGGGCGATAACGCTGAGACGAAAATTTCATTCACACACATGTTGTGATATAATTCGTCAGTATGGAAGACGGATACACATTCATTTTAATTATTACCGATTGGTTTTTTGTCCGCCAGAAGCCGTGCGGCTTTTTCTCCGTCGAGCCCAAAACAAAAAGGGAATAAAAAAAACACAAAAACCTGAGTTTTTTGAGCGGCTTTGATCAGCGGCTGGCAATTCTGCGTTCGCCATCTCCGCCCACATGCGCGTATTTTTTGCCGTCCGCGAAGCTTCGGATGAACAGGGATACGTTCAGGGATTGTTTTTGTTATTTTTTAAATATATTTATTGTTTCATTAATATGTTATATATTTGTTTAATTCGCGTAAATAAAACCGCGTTTATTAATACGAATCAAACAGCCGTTCGTATTATAATCCATGCGATGTCTGAAATCTAATTTGCATCCGTCTGGATTTATTGTTCGAATAATTATTTTTTGAAGGGTGAACTCGATAAGATCGCTCTAGGATGGGACTTCCGAATAAGACCGGTTTGACTTTACCTGTTTGGCTTAGTTGGCTAGCTGGGGTAGTGTCCTTAAGGTATGTTTTCACACTAAACATGTCAATTTTGACTAGAAGTGTTTGACCCCCTCCACTACCTCGGGCGTTGGCTCAGCCTAAGCTGGCCCCTTACGGCTTTAAATACCGCTTTGAGGCGGCAACGACTTAACTTCCCCTCAATGAAATTTATTTAGCTATCGATTAAGACTCCGGATTTTGCAAACACTGATAATTACATGATAGGTGAATCATACAATCCACACTGTATTTAGGAAATTTGAAGTTCTACCACAACTCCGCGCTCTAAAGGCGACTTTTAAAAGCTTCAACTTATTTTCGAGTTGCAAACCCCCCCCCCGTCCCGTGGCCCATGTGGTCACCATTTCCGCGTTCAGACCGTCGAGTAAATACTTACATAAATTAAATCAAATTTCCCCTTCAGCATAAGTTCGTCGAGTTTTATTAGCGTGTTCCTTGTCTTATCATATTGTATTCTATCTCTGTATTTCAATTAATTTGTTATTGATTCGGACCGTGTTTTACCTTAATACGGGTGATTAGGCTCCGTGTATATTAAATACCCAATGATCAAAGACTAATTTATTATTGGTCAAAGGACCGAAGAATCGTCCTGTGTCCTGAGTGGGTCCTCTAATCGCAGATCAGACAAAACATTTAGTACTGTACATTTGTGTTTTATCCTGTTCATTTATAAGTATTTAGTCACCTGACCACAACAATATAAGGGTTTAATATTAAGTATTAATAATAATAACTGTGTTTGGGATACTTTCATTGTCGCTTTCTTTCACTATTCACTTGTTTGGCCTCATGCTAAACCACTTGTTTCGGTTCTCGCAGTATTCAGTAGTGGTCGGTTACATTACAGTGTATATCCTTAACCTTTTCTTGTCGTAAATTTTCATGGTTACGCGGAAAAAGGACGAATACCGAAATAGGTACAGTGTTTACCCGGTTGATGTTTGTTGTGGGTATGTTTTGCCTTCGGAACGGTTTGGAAATGTTTGCCGTCGGCATAACGCGCCGCGATCGCGTGTAATTTTAAGTTTGCGCCATCTTTGTTTGACCTTATCTCGACCGGGGGCACCCCCTCTGCCTCTCCCTCAACTTTTCCTCCGAATCGACATTCAATTTTCCCCCGGGGACATACGGGAAGTTCGATTTCATCTCAGTATGTTCATTGCCCTATTTCGAACCGCCGATTTTTGTATACGAACGCACATTGGGAAGTTTTATACGAAAATGCTTTCTTGTCTCGGGAATGGCGTTTTAAAAGTTATATAATTTTATTAAGTTCTACAAACTCAGTATGTATTCGTATATTATAATTGTAGTATAAAAAATTACCTCCTGGGAAGTAATAAATAAATATGTTATTATTATTTACGGGTCGAATGATTATTTCATTATTGTTCATAATCGTCTCATAGTAGTCGTTACTCAACTAATGGCGTAATCGATTGACATCCGACCACGTAGAATATTCGTTGTTAATCGTGAGTATCCGGTCTTGTGTACACATGTTAAAAACCCGTTCTAATTCACTAATGAATCATCGTATACAGAAACATCTTATTGGAAATGTTCATTCGATCTTTGTTTTATCGAGCGTTTAATTAATAGGCCTCTCGACTGGAAGGCCAGCTGGTTGTGCGGAGGTCGGGCGCTGAGTTTGACTCAAGTTGTAACAGCGATTGCGATGTTTTGTTGAGCGTCTGTTTTTTGTTTGTGCCCGTACAGATTGGCGGGGACCTGAGGGGCTCCCTGTTGCCGATAACTCAGGCGCTGATCAGCGTTCAGGATCACAACAGATCGGTGACGCCCGAAGAGGAGAACCCCCCCTACAACCAGGTGAGTCTCCAGTTTAAAAAAGAATCCTTAGCCTGTCCGCTCTCTTTCAGCGAACCGCCTGCCCGAAAATATATTTAGTTCTCGGCCACGATTTATATCCGCGGATTTATACGGTAAGAATTCATTTTTGATACATTTGCACGCCGTTAGAAACCATTCGACGGCCGACCGGGCGGAGGAAGGACTTTAGCATGAATTCGTTTCATCATACTCGGCTCATTGTAAAACATTGATCCTGAAAATAATTATTCCGATAAAATAATTCCATGCTTCCTATGTGGACGCAGATCCAGGTAAGAATTCTTCGTAGTTTAGGGGAAATAGTTATTATTAATATTTTACGGTAATTTTATTACTAGGCTTATGTATCCATATCAGGTCTTTTGGCGTTATCAGTTACGTAAAACATATAAGGATTACATGGCCCATTGGTTAAGCCTGTAACGAGGATAAAATGCCGTTGTAATAGTTATACGTATCGCGATTTAGTTAGGGCGAATTTATTTACAATTTGGTTATAAACAGAAACGGTCTAGCGGAAATTTCGTTGTAATTATTGAATGCAGCTATTCAGTTGATCGTTTAAAAATCCATGTCGTTATACGGTCTATTGATTCTAGTTAAAATATCCTTATATGCTTGAATTGTGTTTAAGGTTTTTCATAAAATTGATTCTTACTAGGACTAATCTGATAATTCTATATTGATAATGGATTCACTGGTTGTAATAGAGGTTATCAGAAATTTCCGGCTATAACGGTCAAATTGTTCCTTTGTACAGGGAGTATCGGCCGGTTCGATTAACCGGTTGTTGGACTGACCACAGTAACACTACCACTAGTAGTACTAGTGTACTCGATGTAGCCGTGTACCCTCTGTCCGACATCCACCCCTATCTCCCCTCTCATGTCCCATCCTCCTTATCGTTTCCTTAGCGATAAGCGCCCTACTGGGAAATCTCTCCCTAATTCCAAATGTTGTCAACGAGACTGGAATAAATAAAAGTGTAACTTTATCGAAGTTGTGTAGTCGCGGATTCGATTCGCTACTGTGGCACAATTTTTACATTAAAATTAAAATTTAATAAATTTCAGACAGTCGAAAATAAAATAACTAACGCATCCTACGCAACCTTAAAATGTACGTGAACTACTTTCATAACAGGTTGATAGGGTTTGTATTTGTTCTCTCACGATTCACTTCAATTATCGACAATTTGGAGGTACTGGTCTGACGTGTGATTAATAAACCTTTTCATCAAATGGGAATTCAACGGTGATATTTAATTTTGTATTGTCTCGTGAAGGGCTCATTACACATGATGCGTATTGTGTACACATGAAGGAAATGTGGTGGCCGACATGTGCTCGGTCCGGGTGGTTGTCACTTGCAGATTGGCTGTCTATAAACTGCTCGTTAATAATCCAGAAGCTCCCGAAATGCTGTATGTGTACTGTCCTCCTACGCACTCTGGTACGTTTCATGACAACCCCCGTCGCTGGTGATCATTACGAAAGTCATTTGGATCCTCTGCCACCTCACTCTCTCTCTCTCTCTCTCTCTCTCTCTCTCTCTCTCCCTCTCTCTCTCTCTCTCTCTCTCTCTCTCTCTCTCTCTCTCTCTCTCTCTCTCTCTCTCTCTCTCTCTCTCTCTCCCCCTCTCCCTCTCATTCTCTCTCTCCCCTCGTCATTACTGTCCCTGACATGCAAACTTATTTCAGGTTCACGTACATTCGTCCTATTGAAAATCAAGTCCAAGCTACACTTGGACAGAAGTTCGACGTCCCCACTATTTTTCCAATACTGTGATTTTCCTCTGTAAATAATAGAAACAAATTTTCAAAAGATACGAATGGGGCACTGACAGTTATTCACCGGGCAATGAAGCGGTTGATTATTGGAACTTTATGTGTTTTGAGATCGCGCAATCAGCACTAAAAAATTGTCGGGTCACATTTTGTGAAGTAATAAAGTCAATCAAATTAAAATATGACATCCATTGATTTTAAAATGAGCTATTGTCAATTGAGGTACCCGGAGCAATTGTCAAATTAAATGATCAAATTTTGATCTCTCGGTCCCGAAAAAACTTTGGTCAGTCCAATTGCTACTGCCGGACTATTTAAATCTATTTAAAAAGGCCCGTGACCGAGATTTTAATCTTTTCAAAAGATGCCGGGCGATATTACGAGACCCCCGTAATTATATTTAATAAAATATCGTAAATATTAATAATCCGGACGTGCATCAGAATACATATTTCCCATTGCACGCTTCATTTATGAGTTTTACTTTGAACTATCTTGCACGCCTATCGCGGAGTACTTAGTCGACGAGCCTACGTGATGCTTATTCAATTAACTCAATTAAACGTTAGAATGTGTTTCACCTTTTTTGTAACTCGTTCTCTTAATTGTTTCCTCTGTTTTCTCTATACTGTGTATCAATAATACGCGTGTAAAAGAGTCACGTATTCACATGTGTATGCAAGAGAAAACCAATTTTCCCGTATTTATTTTTAACTCGTGTCGCGCTTTTTAAAAGTTGAGGATTCTTTTTCCAGGTTTTACTTGGAATTTTTTTTTTCAACTTGTTTTTCTACTAATAATTGGAGTGGTTCCTACCGCAGTTTTGTTCGGAGAGAGGGCTCTGGGCTGTGGTAGAGAAAGAAGGCGGGGAGATTTATTAGGTCGCGGCTATCCCAGTGGGGGAGGGGGCAGGCGGTTAACAACTTGAAAAACAAATTGTCCGACATTTTAATATAGTTTAATGGCGGGGTGAGGGAGGGAGGGAGGGGGGAGATAGGGATGGTAGGAGGGAGGGAGAGACACGACGATTTAGGGCCCTACTCGGTTCCACCGTATTACCTGTATTTGTTGCCTCCTTTAACAGGCAGTGTTCTTTTCTTTTAATTCCCAACTGAAGTTAACTAATCGTCCGTTTATCTTAACGTTTTATATATACGGCGGTTCTTTATTAAGGGAATAATTGGGCGTGAAACAACTGTAGAGCGTTGTAAGTTATGAACCCGTTTATACGGGCCGTTTTTTCGATCTTCTTTTACACTTTTTGCTAGACCGGTTTCGTCTTCTTTGTCAGAAGAAGGATGGCGAATCACTCTGAAATATTTGCGTTTGAGATACGTCGATAGACAATTTTACATTGGCGAATACTCAATTATTATTGTAGACTAAGCGCATCTTAAATCGTATCCGAATAAGAGAGAATTCGTCTTTAATAACGAACGGTCCTCGGCGAGCGGAAGCCACTGTGCTCCGTTAAACGGAGAGGGGCCCGCAAGACCGACGCCCTAAGAAATACGGGCGGGCTTAAAGTTCTTGACCGCGTAAACTTGAGGCGGCCCATAAATTTCCTCGGGGAATAATCTGAAAGTTGTCGCCGCAGCTCATTCCGCTTCTCTACTCGGCACTCTCGGCCAGAATTTACCCTCCGGTCGGTGGACCTTAAGGCCGAAATAAACCGAAAAGCTTGCCTTTTCCTTTATTTCTTGAACTAAACAAAGGAACAGTTAAGAAGCTTTGTTAATAAGCTTGTATCTAAAGTAAATTTACGGCTTTAAAATATAAGTTATCGTTCGGCCCTTTGAAAGTAGAAACCCTCGATTTAATTGCGATTGTATTAATTTTAAACTCTTTATGTTTTATGTTATTACCGATTAAGCCAATAAGTAATTCATCCTTGAAATATGAATTTGTTAGGTTTGACAGCAGATTAGTGTCAGTAATAATATATGAACTATCTTCTGGTCGTTCTCCCGGCGAAACAGGATGTTCGGTCCAGACTTCTAGTTGGAAACGTGTCTACAGACAGACCTAGGATAGGAGTGGGAAATGCTGACACGCGCCGGCCTTTGATAGTGATAGGGGGACAGTCGGGTTTTGATTTGGGGCAAAAACGTCCAACTGGCGGCGGGGGCTGGAATGGATGGCACGGGCCTGCCACCAAGAAATGGCGGCCCCGAACTTCTTGCGGGCCCCGCGAAGCCCCAAGCCGGGGCCCGGGCCCAACTTTAAACGCCCCCGCTGTGAAGCCCATAAATCTCGGCCCTAATCTGAAACTTGTTCCCAGGACTCATTGCTGGGGGACAATGCGTCCCCTATCCCTTTCTTATCGTTTGGACCGCTCAGCAACCTGTAGTATTACTAATATAATGTTTATTAGAAATCCTAATAAACAATGTAAAGCTCAACGTAAAATATATTTCTCGGGAAAACATTTGAAACGTCCTTAGTAGTCACAAGCAGGAAGCTGACGGTGCACGAAATTTGAGGTTATGCAAACCAGTAATACGCAGGACGCTGCGAGATTAGTATCATCGAACGCCGTCATGGATTCTTTTTCCGCAGAAAAATCATTTATAATTTTATCAATAATCTGGGGTATAATTTTATTCTGAGTGGTATTGTACTGTTTATTAAATTGCGACACGCATTTTTTCGTTCTGAAAAGAAAATAAACAAATATTTATTGGTAACGGCCTACGACTGTACTATTTGACCAGAATTAAAAATGAATTCTGAACCCAATTGGAGATTCCCACTCTTGCATAAACATACACATGGATATAATCGTCATTAACATTCCGTTAGTAAATTAGTGGCGTGGTGAAGTAGGTGAACTTCAGTACGTAATATTGTATTTAATGCCTAATGACGTAGTAACGATTGTATAATGTAAATTTCATATTTCTTGTGGGTCGGCGTGCATGACCGGCACTCGTAAGTACCTAAATTGCTACTTGTATTCGTCTGGCGATGGGTAGAAGCCGAAATAACTCCAAATCTGCGAGTGATGACGGAAGTGCTAAGGTGTTGTAAATGCTGACCAGTTTTTGTTTTTAGTGTCAAAGATTATTTATGCGATTCACGTGATATTCGATTATTCCCATTTTGAATTTTACGGTTGAAAATCCTTTCTCAAATGGGACCCCGATTTTGCCGTGTAGCTGAAATTGTTACCTGGGCGGGGTGGGCTTATTCCCTAGCACTAAACCGATTGTCGGTTATACTCGAGGGTGTATCGGATTTACCGTTCTTGTAACTCGCGGCCGATTCCCCGAGGCGGTTTAACCGTTTAGTGGCCCCGACCGCCGTCCGTATAAATGCGTTATTATATTAGTTAGCGTATCGGAGAGGCTGAAACTCAATAGGCCAATTGACTCATAACTGTAGGCGGAAATTTATGATCGGAACTTGTCGATAGGGCCCCCATTGTCCAACGCCGCCAGTTAGACCCTGCGACCTGCTGTAGATTTAGCCGCGTTTAAATCTGAATTTATAGCGTCCCCTTCAACCTACTATCGCGTTAGTATTCTGAATACACAATTCGTGAAACTTGACGTTTTGTTGTAATTTCGAAACGCACCGACTTCCGTGAAGCTATTCGAGTGTTGGGTCGATAAATAACAATAATAAGCCTCAGCTGTTTTAGCATAGTACGGAACGTTTTCTAAACAACATTTTCTAGTTATTATATTATAAAACCGCCTTACCCAACTGGTCACCTAACAAAACATTCTTCTCGGCATTTTAGACACCTGCTTGGTTTATTTAAATTACCATGCATTTTGATTTGCATGACCATATACATAGTTTTTTCTAGTAATATCGTTAATAACTCGATTTATTCCAAATCATTTTGGATTTAACATGGTAATATAAAATTAAGAATTTTATTTAAATGTGGAGGGAATAGGAATCTTTCGTTTTCGTAGAAATTTGTACCAAATGTTATTAAACTTTGCCGCGTTATAAACGTGGGAGCGGGAACATTTGGACTTTTGAAAATAGAACGAGTGTATAAAATACACAGCCCATTTAGCTAGAAGCTCTCGCTGTTTCCAACGGTTCCGCGCTTAGAGCAGTAACAAATTGTACAGCTTCCGCTGACCACTTTGCCATATTTTTCTGAGATTAATTACGCTGTCGGATATTAGTATGGTTCTTACTGCAATTGAAAAAAAAGAAGGTTTTTCTGTACCGTCGAATAACTTCCGAACGTTTCCATTCTAAAACTCTCGGTACATTGTTGTTTTTGAAGTTTACCGGTTTAATTCAAGGAAGGATATAAAACCGCCATTAATGCCCTAAACAGAGGCCATTCGGCGTTTGTATACCGACTCCCGGTGGAGGTAAATCCTTCCGGTCTAGGCCGGAAGTGGAGGCCAAAAACGTTGGAAACCATCGGCCGACAAATCATTGGAATTCCGGCCCCGTTTGGTTTATTTTTTTTTTGGTTTTGTTCGGCCACTAGCCTCAATTCCCCCCATCCCCCTCCTCTTCCCCTCTGACCGCGGTGATTTATTCCTCAACGATCGGCGAAGAAATATGTACTTTTCACCACCGGGCCAACCGGAGTTCCAGTCTGACTCAGACCCGGTTTAATTCCCTCCCGTAATTTACCGCTACGGTAAATGATCCGTGCTTTATCCCACGCTAGGTTGTTGTTTTAGGCCTCTACTAAAATGCGACCCAATAAACTGACAACAGCTTGTTTCGGGAGCTTATTTTTGCAGTATAGTCAAAAAAACTGATTGATGTCCGATTTCAAAATACACTACTCGCTAAAATAAATAATCGTTTCATATCAAGAAATAAAGAAAATAGGACTCTAGTCACTCAGCGTTAAGCCCATCTGAAGGACTATTTTAGTGCTTTTTAAGGATTTTGCTGAGCCTTATATCACAGCGAATAAACGGTGCGATTGATGTTGAAGATACTATTATAAAAGTTATATTTTTCATAGGCCCATCTGATTATTAGTGCGACGTCTGCATAATAAGAGGACGAAGAAGATTGTAGCTTCATGAATCGAAATTATGACCGGTTTTTTTGTTTTAAAGATATTTAAATGGGTCGAAATTCGTTGGGCACACTTTATTTCGTCGGACGGGGAACATGCCCGCTGTGGTGATGCCAGTTTTTTCGGTCTGCAGCGGGCAGTTGTCCGAAAGCGGGGCGTTGTCCGACGGGGGAATTTCGCAGGGTTGGGCCGAAAGACGGGCGGCTTGATGGTCAATATCGGCGATATTGTGGGGTATGTGCCGGGGGATGAGAGGATATGCTGTGGTGGTCGGTGGCCAAGTGGCCGCCAAAGGCACATCCCCCGACACCGCTCATTGGACTCTCACCAACAAATCATCGCGTCTATCTCCCTTTCACTGGTATTTTTTTCTAATTTTCTCGATCTCATATTTTGGCTTAGCGTTTGGACTGGAACCGACCTCTTGAGCGATTTATTCGATTAGGCGGTCTATCGGCCTACCGCTAAAAACCTTTTTCCATCACGTTCTTCCCCATAAATTTGTTGGATCTGTGAAAAATTGTACATACCAATATTATGTTATGTCTAATTCTTTAGCCGGTTTCGGCTGCTCTCCATCTTCAGTAGCGGTGTTAGTCACTTTTGGCACTTTACTCATCATCAGTACAAAAATTTTGATAGTTTTTGCACTAATAATAATAATGAAAACCAATACTGCTTTTAGAGGACGTGGCGCTATACGGCAAACACGTGTTAAGATTAGTTAAATTTCTGCGAGTAACGGGAGTTAATTTTAATTTATTACGTACTTGACTTTTTACTGAATTATGGTCAACTGAAATTCATATGAAATCGTAAAAATATTTGCCTCCAACTATTAGCACAGGGCGGTTTAATTACTGGAAGATGGGTACGGCGCGGCGGTTCTGCAATTCGGCAATACGCGTTATGCGGGCTTTAGTATTAGCGCCGTCATACAACTGGCATTTATTTACCGGCTTGGGCGAGGCTTACGCTTCCCTCTTCGGCTTTAAATTGATATCCTCTTACCAATAGAAGATAAAGAACAGATAAAGTTTTATTTTTTCCTATTTCAAGACATGTTAGACCGCAGATTTCGTGTGTGTCTGTCTCATCTCGCTGGTTTGGACATTTGCTAGACCGATTTCGGCTGCTCTCCACCTTCAGTAGCGGTGTTAGTCACTTTGGAACTTTACCCATCATCAGTACAAAAATTATGATAGTTTTATGCAATGATAATAATTATTAAAACCAAAACTGCTTTTAGAGGACGTGGCGTGATACGGCAAACACGTGTTAGATTGTTAAATTTTGCGGTAACGGAGTTAATTTTAATTTATTACGTACTTGACTTTTTTTACTGAATTATGGTCAACTGAAATTCATATGAAATCGTAAAAATATTTGCCTCCAACTATTAGCACAGGGGCGGTTTAATTATGGACGATGAGTACGGCGCGGCGGTTCTGCAATTCGGCAATACGCGTTATGCGGGCTTTAGTATTAGCGCCGTCATACTACGGTATTTAATTACCGGCTTGGGCGAGGCTTACGCTTCCCTCTTCGGCCTGAAATTGATATCCTCTTACCAATAGAAGATAAATAACAGATAAAGTTTTATTTTTTCCTATTTCAAGACATGTTAGACCGCAGATTTAGTGTGTGTGTCTGTCTCATCTCGCTGGTTTGGACATTTGCTAGACCGATTTCGGCTGCTCTCCACCTTCAGTAGCGGTGTTAGTCACTTTGGAACTTTACCCATCATCAGTACAAAAAATTATGATAGTTTTATGCAATGATAATAATTATTAAAACCAAAACTGCTTTTAGAGGACGTGGCGTGATACGGCAAAAACGCGTTAGATGGTTAAATTCTGCGGTAACGGAGTTAATTTTAATTTATTACGTACTTGACTTTTTTTACTGAATTATGGTCAACTGAAATTCATATGAAATCGTAAAAATATTTGCCTCCAACTATTAGCACAGGGGCGGTTTAATTATGGACGGTGAGTACGGCGCGGCGGTTCTGCAATTCGGCAATACGCGTTATGCGGGCTTTAGTATTAGCGCCGTCATACTACGGTATTTAATTACCGGCTTGAGCGGCCGAAACCGGTCTAGCAAAAGACCAAACCAGCGAGTGGAAACTGAAAAACACGAAATCTACAGTATTCCAACCCCTCGCAGACCACAGAATGGGTATGTTAAACTAATTTTGGATTGTTTTTAAAAATAGGACAATCTTTAATACGTTCATAGCGTAAAGCGTAATGTCTCGGGTATGTACGTGTCCTGTTGAAATTGTAATAAAGGTTCAGTGTTCTGCCCTTAATCGCTGTAAAGCTCCTCCCTTAGCCCAGGTAATTGATTTACTATCACAAACCAACAAACTGGGGGTATTCCCTGTTATGTTACAATAGCTATGCGACCGACTAGACTAACCACCTGCGGTTGTTCCCGCATATATATATATATATAAATAAATATATATATATATATATATATATATATATATATACACACATATATATATATATATATATATATATATATATATATATAGACACATACATGTGCATTGATGTGGATATTTGGTTAGTTCTATTACACCAGCCAACAAAGGTACACATAATTTAATATATTTCAACAGTTTACACAGTTAAATTAACCGTCGCGAAGTGAAATTAAATGTTATTTTCGTTAATTTATTTATTTACGTAGCGAAACTTTGTCGCTATACGAAATCGTGGATTAGTTTGAATATACGCTTTAATAGCCAATTTTTCAGATTGTCCCCTATCTTCTCGAACTTTCTATTTGTTGTACGGTTCTTAAATAATTAGTAAGTGTACATTTCAAGATCTGACATGGTTATCATTCCGAGTTGATCTTAAAAATGTCTTGGGGGGGGGTGAGGAGTAAAAATACTCTGAAATTTAACCTTACGTGGATTTTGGATTTAATTGAAAAAGAGAAAAAGCTAGCCCGGGGTTTATGCCTGGGGGTAATGGGCGGTGGCGGGCGCGCAGGTTTTTTAATTCGAGTTCTGTTGGCGACGCCGAACTACCCCCTGGTTATTAGACGGAACGACTTAGTCCCGCGACTGAATTCTTCTGGACGGGGGAAAAATATAAAAGCAAACGGAATAGGAAGAAAGAGGAAGCGCAGAGGAGGAAAAAAGAAAAGAGAAAAATGAAACGCGTCGGAGGGAGGGATGCTGGAAATAAAATGTTAGCTCTTATTAGGGTCGTCGGGTTTGTACTGGCTGGTTTCGGGTCGGGATTACACTGTAAAGGTAAAACAGAATTAAAACCAGAAAGATAGAGAAAGATACGGGCCGGCACCGCCTAATGGTGCCCGGGGAGGATCCCTATCTAAATAATTTATGAAACATTTGTCTAAAAACTACAGTGCCAACATTTTATCCCAACGCCGGGTCCGCTCGTGTACAACGGGCGTTATTTTAATTACGTCCAAAATTCAACAGTAACATATTTATGATTATCCGAACCTTTGTGGCCTGAACTAGTCAACATCGCTTTGGCTGTTTTTCGTGAATGTGTCCTGTCATAATTTTTGTCACATAATTGGCGTGAAACGTGTGATCTAGTTATTAAAATTATAATGAAAGTGAATCGGTGTTTGAGCGTGCGTATTAATAGGTAACTGACGTGGTTAGTTACAGACAGGGCTCTGTCAGAGCGTAGAATCGAATTTGGAAAGTTTCCTATTTTCGGAAGCCGAATTTTCTAAATCTATAGCATAGGGCAGCGGGGCGTAGGGGCGGGGGGGGGGCGGGGAAGCGAAGGCGGGCACAAAGAGGCGGCACTTATTCGATTTGTTGAAATTTCAAACCTTTGACTCGGTCGTTTTGAGCTGAAAGGGAGTGGGTACCTCTTCCGCCTCTCTCTCTGTAAATCACTACACTCTGTACATGCAATATATACTGAACATTTTATGCCCGTGTCGCACTGCTATTAGTGGGGGATGACCGTAAATAGACGGTCGATGACTATCTGATCCTCCGTTCTGTGATAAATCAATAAGTGGAAGGTAGAAAATAAAACACGAGAGAATTTAAAACAAAATGTAGTTTCGACTTAAAATGAACAAAATGAATACAGTTTTCGTGTAATAATTATAACGAAGTAACGGTAGTAGTGGACTAAAAAATATATATAAGGGCCTGGATAATCTAAATTATGCTGCTTTCTCCAGTAAAATAAAAATGTGCACACTGGACTTGTGCCAGCCTGGAGTAGGTAAGATGGAAGTTTTCAGAAATTAGAACATGTTGATCGAGAGAAACGCACAGGTCCCCTCCCCCCAAAATCTTCTTTGGTCGACGTAGCGTGTTTATTAGGCTGAACCGGCCACCGCCGACGGGGTTAGATCCAATTTGCCGGGTTCCGAGCACCAACTTGGTTCTACGTCCCCCTTTAAGTAACGCCCAATCGGAAAAAGCATTGAAGGGGGAGGGAATACCACGGCCCGCAGAGCCTCCCGTTTAATGTTCCACAAAACTCGTCGCCCCCAATTTTCACTTTGAACTTGGCAGCGACGGTTCGCCTCAGTAGAGCTTCCGCTTTTACCGTAAGTAATTCCGCGCAAAATACTCGAACGCAACTCACAGAAGAATTTCAACATTTGTCTTCATTTGTCAAAATGAAAATCATCCGACGATAGAACAAAATTCACACCGGTTGTCATAATTTAACGCTTAATGAATTTTTTTTATATTAAAATTGTACGTGATAGGATCTGAGTCACTAGCAGGAATGTAGGAGTGTAGGAAAAAATCGTTGCGTTTTACAGTCATCTTCACTGGATAACGCAGTGTTCTGTAACTCCCGCGTTCCTTGTTATTAATAAATAGTATTTAAATACATTTTTTTATGATAAATAAGAACTTTTATAGTAAAAAACCCTTAAATTAACTGCTTCTCCCGACACCCCTAACGTTCCTTACAGACGCCTGAAAAGGAAACGGCCACGCGACCTAAATATTTAAATAAATAAAATTAAAAAACAAAACAAAAGTAATTAAAAAAAAGGGGGAAAACCAGTTGGTTTCTCCTCTAATTGTTGTCTATTGTAGTTAGTGCTTATGTCAATGTTGCTTGTTGTATCATTTTACAGTTGTAACAATAAAAGAAAAATTAACTGCTTAAATCAACTAATGTTGTTCGGTATCCCTGAGGATATATTTTGTTCAATGCGCAACATTGTACTATGTTGCTAAAATAATGCAGGATTTTGAGCGTTAGGTTTGCAATTCGATAGCTTGATTTGTTGATTGATTTACATAGGGGAATGATGGTAAGGTAGAGAATTTGTGCAGAGGCATCTAGCGGCGAAGCGGTGAACTGTTGGGGGAGGCTCCGGTTTCGGGTGTCGGCCGCTAGGTAGCGTCCGCATGTACATATGACGTCACTATTGATTTTGTCCCCCACCCCTACAGTGACAGGGGCTCCGGATAGGCCTTCAGATGGGACCCGCTCTGCCAACTCGACCGTCGCACATCTCCCCGTCCTGCACATGACTTGAGCGCCACTCCAAATAGTCAAAAATAGCTGACTATTTCGGCAATTTTTCACCAATCGCTCGCGCAGTAATTAAAATAGACGCGTGTTCAAATGTTTTATGTTTTCATTTATTATTGGAATAACAGACTAATGAAGGGATATTAATTCAGTATTAATGCAGTCACGGCAGTTTCCTGAACATTGTTTACACGCTATAATAATTTTTAGGGTTTTAGAACCGCCTAGAAGTAATTTTCTTAGAAACAGGTACTGGTTTTTCGTCTTAGTAAAATCGACATACATTCTGTTTAGTCTCGATCCTCCCAACTGCTAAACCATTCCGCCGGAATACTGCAAATTCAGTCATAAAAAGAGATGGTAGGATTAATGTTTTGGTCGAGAGATTTCGTCGTGACTGTGCGTCTTTTCTCTCAGCGTCAGAAAAGCGTGCTCTCAGGAAGCTGCTCCTCTTAATTTTCTAAACGGCATTAGCTCGAGACGGCCCTAACTCGGCTTGGGGCCATACTGTCCCCTTAAGGCCGGCTAGCTACTAATGACATTAGTCCAAACCTGTTACTGCAGTCCCCTTAAATTATCTACTACTGGAAACTGACCGACTATCGGAGTAATAGTAATGTCGTCGTGCCGTTTAACCCACAAAAAACCGGTGGGCAAAAAACCATCATCTCTCCTGGAGGTCTTCATAACTAGTTAAATGTATCCTTATTTGAAATATTAAAAAAAATAAAAAGTGACGCTTTGTTCGCTGAATGTAATAGTCAGCTATAAAGCGCCAGTGTACATAATAGAGTTGGGTTTATTGCGATTTCCCTCCATTGTATTCGGCCGGATATTTTACACGTACAAAGTAACCCAAAGCGCACAATGCACAGGATTTGCGAACAAATCAAGTACCTCTATACTCCAATGTTTATTTGCACAAAGGTTGAAAGGCCAGCAAGCCCCGTTTATGCCTGCCTTCAAACGGATTTTCACTTGGAAACGGTGAATTTGAAATTACCGCTAAGGCGGTTTTCGATTTCGGTGCAATATTTGTATTGCGGGGGTTTAGATTATTGGTCGTGTTATAAACTGTTGAAGGTTGTGTAACCGAATTACGCGGTTCAGGAGGAGGAGGAGGACCACTTGACCTTCCAGCTTTTAATCATTATCCACTTGGCCCGCTCTATTTATAGGGCAAACGCCTCTCTACCACCACCCACCCTAAAGGCAAAAGAACCACCCCCTCCCTCCCTCCCTCCCTCCCTCCCTCCCTCACCTTCCCATTGTTGTGGTTTTCCTATTTTACTTTTTTTCATCGGTTAAATTATTCGGCA
This sequence comes from Lethocerus indicus, assembly GCA_019843655.1. Taxonomy (NCBI): domain Eukaryota; kingdom Metazoa; phylum Arthropoda; class Insecta; order Hemiptera; family Belostomatidae; genus Lethocerus; species Lethocerus indicus. The sequence continues at coordinate 3,641,216 of JACDQD010000007.1, read as the reverse complement.
AATGGCTTCGTTTAAAAATGGGGACGGCTCTAGAATGCGGTGGTGCATGTTTCTAGTAATGGGTAATACAGAATATTATCACTGTTATGTCTTTCCTTCTGCACTCACATTCATTCCAATATGGGCTCTATCAAGAAATGTTCATTCAAGTACGTTCTGTACCAAGAATTACTTATTACAGTTTGAGTTCTACCAAGTCAGTTTCATTCCAAAATGCGCCCACCGACTGTGCCCGGCCTACTCTTGTTAATTCTCACCTAATCATATTTCTGATAAATTAATTTACAAACGCTCAACTTTGTGTTTTATACTGGTCGATCATATGACAACATTTTAAAACAAAGCGCACTCTGGCAATCTCATTTACAGTACAGTCAATAAATAGCCGTCATCTATTTAACAAAATATAAATAAAACATTCATAAATAATGTAGAATCCGATTGTTAGGTCTACGCATTAGTTTTTATATAACTGTAATTATAGTAAGAACTACAAGAATTGTGATTGGGAAGGCACTGTCGCTTCAGAACCGGATGTCACACTGTGTGTTACTCGGTTCAGATTTAAGCTCAGCCCCCGTGAAATTCCCCTCCCGAATCCTGATACTTGAAGCTAGGGCATTTCAAGTTTTTCAGGTAGGGTCCTTGAAAGCGGCACTCCGGTTGGCGCTCTCTCCTTTAGAGCCCCCCCCCCAAAGTACTGGGGCCATCCTTTCCTATTTCGTATCTCCTGTTTTTCTTTTTTTTTAATTTGAGACCTTCGGGATAAGTATGAAGGTCGAATGGATGAGACCGTCCTTTAATATTCTCTTATTTCGGTGAGTTTCTTGCGAGTCGGCTATCGGCGCCTTATCTGGAATAGTGATGAGATTTGCGTCTAAAAACAAGAGCCCCAAATTGCTGAAATTAAGCCTATTCTCTATTGCAAGTTTAAATTGTAGAAAGAAATTACTCTACTGGCATCATTCCTAAGTGCGCTTTATAATTAAAACACACAAGTAAAGATAAGCACCACATCAAGGTGTAGTATTATACCGATATTTTTCTAAATTTAAAATTTGTATTCGGGATTTTCTTCCTGCACAGCCCTTTGCCCTGCTTCTAGCTGCAAGGGAGTATCTTCCACCCCTGTTTTTCCTAATATTCTCCGTTAAGGGACACGGAAACCTTCACGAGTCAAATTTCCGACCGGACGCCGACTAGAATTTTTTAAGAGATATACAATACTTTTATCTCACCGCTAGAACTCCTATATAGGGTGATAGGGGGTGGTTAGAGTATATCAAATTTTTTTATTATCCGGACGAGTTTATTGCGACCCCATAAGTGTGCGCGTGTCAGCGGAGAGCCTCGGGACACTACAACTTTCATAAGATCGTCGTACAAAGCGGCCGACTGACGATCGTAAAAGGGACGCGGACACGGGGAAAAGGCGGTGAGGAATGTGTGGAGGGAGGGAGGGAGGTAGGGAGAGAGGGTGACAGGAGGAGCGGAATGAAGTAAAGGGGAATAAGGGAATGGAGTAGGGAGGAAGGTCAAGTGGTTGTTAAGGTGTATAACTGTGTTAGGGGAGGTAGGGATGGAGGCTGTGGGAGGGATGCAGGGGATGAGAGAGTGGGGGTGGCCATGGCAACGAGTACCCCCTCTACTAGCACTAGCACCACCACCACCGACCAGAGACCGAGCTATCCCCCAGTCGGGCAGCCATCATTACCGAGCCCCTTTCACCTCTCTCTCTCTCTCTCTCTATATATCACCCTAACAATATTTTCAAGACAAACAACGCCTCTCTCTCTCTTTTTTTTCCATTCTTTCGTTTTCATTCCGAGTCCGCGAGTGATATTCCGCGCGTGTGTGAGTGCAGCCGACACCCCCACCATATCTCGCCCGACGATATTGCCCCTAGTCTTGTAGGAATTTGGGGATATTATGTAAAAAAAAAAGAATCGCGCGCACTCTCTCTCTATCTCTTTCTCCCGTGTGTTGAAGGTAACGATTTTTAACAAGACAAAATAACACCACGTGCCTGCCTCCCCCCCTCGCACTACCGCCTCTACTCACCCACCTCCTCCACACACAATATGGCCGACACTAGCTTCTTCTTCTTATTCTGCGGACGCCCTCGCGCGTCCACACCGCACCGACAGCAATACAAACACGCCAATTTACGCCGCGAACCACTCGCACCTTAAAATTTAAAACAGTAAAATTCTGTAACCTCGACTCGTGACATACAATTCCTCGTTCGGCCTCCATTTCACCCGATTGCAACCGTAAACACAGAAGTGCACAATTCAGAATGTCTCCACTTCAATATCGAAATCAGATTCACCTCTAAGACACAAATATGCCATAACTGGAAACCGTACCTTTGCATTGTTTTAACGGATGCACTTTCAACCGATTATTTCACGATGGTAATGAAAATTCTCGGTTGGAAGGAGCTCGCATGCAGTGTTAGAGCCCGGCAAGAATATCTGTTTCTTGACGAAATGAAATACAAGTAACAGTCGACACAACAGTAGAAACAAAATAGCTTAGGATGTAGGTACACGCACGATTATCGTGACAGCACAGCCATTTCCATTGTAAATACGCTTCTGTCAGATGTCCTGCGCACTGTTCTCACCCCGGCGGGCCGTTCTCTAATCATGGTTCGACTTGTGGCCCGACTGTGGCCGCCGGTTTTTGTCCTGTGGCCGTGACTGGGCTCTGCGCCCCGGTTCGCGTAGCAACAGCAGTGCCAGTGGCGCGCCTCGCATCCTCCCGTATACACCGCCGCCTCACTAAGCTTTGTAAATATCCTAGTACCCGCTTATAACCCTAAAAATAATGTATCTAAATCCCCCGTATTGATAATGAATGTTGTACAGTGTCGAATGGACTATTGCTAACGATCGATATGGATGACATAATATTGGAAACAGATGCGTCTTGTTTGCATCATTTTAGCTTCCCGATGAAATAATCTTGACTCGTTTGAAATAATTTTAAATTGAGTAGATTCGTCGACTTATAATCTGAAAAATAAATATTAAATTTCGTATCTGTTCGATATTGTGTGTAATTTTGGAAACTTTAATTGTTTAATGTTATGGATGAACAACATCAAATAAGGTAGGCACTGTTTGGCGCGCTGCCTTCATCGGTATGACGGTTGTTTGGTGTTGTTGATGGCTGCATTCCGCCCTCTGCCTTCAGTTTGGGCTTTACGCCGTTTCGGTATCATTCCATGGCGTAATTTAAGCCCGAGGATGCTTGCGAGACCTGAACGTGGCGTCTTGAGCGTACAAGGGCAGAGATCTTTGAAAAATCTGCGATTAGGTGCTTCAAAGTGGGCCGTTTATGTGAGTGGGTAGGAGGAAATGGTCATTGTTTCGTGTGTAAAACAGAGGGGCGGAGTGAATGTGGCTGGCACTGAAAGCTGTACCGAGCTGGCTTCCAGAGTTGTCTTGCCACGTGGTTGAACTTTATACGGTCCGCGGCTCTGTCTATGTCTGTTGTGTGTCTGCGTTGGCTTATTTGTCTCTGTGTGTGTGCAGCATGTGTCTGTCTGTTGAGTAGACAGTCCCATTCGCTTGTGCCTTGAAGACCTCCCCCTCCCCCGCCATCGCCTAAGTCCTCCTACGGCTTTCCCATCTAATCCGGGCGTTCGAAGTTACGGTTACTTAGTTCCATTGAGTCCTCAGTTGGAACGCTGACTTCCGAGGAGGTCCAACTTCAAAAATGCCTCCTTCTTTCCCTATATAGTCGTGAACGAAAATGTTAATTTTTTTCGGCGAATATTAAGGAACTCTTCATATTTATGTTACATTTATTTGAAGCCCGCGTAGGCCACAAAATATCTGCTCAGGAATACCTGCACTGAGGGTCCAGAGTTTAGAGATATTTCGAGCCAATTCATATTTAACAAATTTTAAAAACAAATAAAAGTATGCAATAGTTGTAATTGATTATTTCAACACTTTTTCAAAAATAACGAGGCAGACAATAGCGTATCCGTTTGTTGGGTTTTTCGTACTTTGTATTACAGTACCTAATAGGAGAGGAAAATATAATAGATATGATTTCAATACAGTTATGAACACACACTTTTGACAAATTAATTATTGTAAATCAAACTGTTACCTTTTGTGTTGATACTGATTGACAGTCCATGCTTCAGTACGGCTTATTTTGTGCTTTGCAATCCCAATAATTTGTGTGTTGGCATGAAATTCAATATACCCTGTTTGTTTGTTAGTCCTCTGTTATGACCAGAGAAACCCAGTGTCACTGTTTGCATTTGAAATTTCAGTGTTTACCAGTGTTGGATTCGTGATAAATTCGAACATTACGAAAGTACTCTTCTTGTTGTTTTTGTTATTTCTAAATTAAATATTATATTGGCTTTATGTAGTCAAAAGTATTCTTTGCCGAGGGGGTTGTCGGACTCGTTCTTTTGGAAGTGTGCCGAGGCTGCTTTGGTGCATTGGAATTTTCCCCTTTTGCGAGGCCCAATTAAAATTTCGTCATGGAAGTCTTTCTTTCTTTCTTTTTATCGGTGGTTTTCTCTCACCCTCCCTCTCTGTCATCCTCTTCTGCTGCCTGGTTATCTCATTTGGACTAGGAATATACGTCTATAGAATTATCCCTGGTATTCACGGTAAAATCCCTTCTGATATTTCATTCCAATTATCGTTTGTTTTCGATATAATATTCAACCGGATTAATTCCTTCTTGAACACCAAAATTTCCTCGGGGTATATATAAAAACATATGAATTTGCTATCATTGTTTTTATAATAAATCTATGAAAAAGTAGACATTAACGTAGGCTTTTAGAAAAACTAAAAGAATGGGAAAAAAGTTCCTAGGCAAAGACAAAAATTTATGTTTAACATGGCAGTAAACTCTACTGATTACCTAGAAGGAATAGATTGTAGTCTCTGCCTCTATTGTCCTTTGATAAGCAGCAGAGATATGTATGCACTTCGCTATAACTCGGATGATACATAAAAAAATATGTATAAATGTATCTGGATAAATACATCATGTTACATATTATTATGGCCATTTAATAAGGAATGAGACAAGCATCAGTTGTTTAATTCAACGAAACATAACTGTTTACCTGCTTTTTTCATAATCCCCTACTAAATTCATACAATTGTCTCATCGCTTTACTACGCTTTACATCATATAATAGGAAAATAATTAAATTCCTCGAATCAACTATCAAGAGTGTTTATACCGCTTGTTGTTCTATAAGGAATTCTTGTAGAATGCTTATATCGTAGGATTCTTTCGTGAAAATGAGTTCGGGAATTCAAATCGGGCAGAGATATGGGTTTTCTGGCGACTGCCGGAGGTGGCGATGCACTCTCTGTTTCGGTGCCAATTAGGAGCTCGTTAGGAGCCGGGGCACTACACCACGACCTCCACCGCCGCCTACAATTTCCTTGCCGGCACAATCCACCCCTAGCCCCTGCATCAACGACGATTTATATAAAACATCCGGGAAAAATACTCGGTGAAATGACCCGAGTCGGTGGTGATTCGAGAGATAAACCGTACCGGAGATGGCAATGCCATCAGTTACACATTGCCGCCCACTGCGGATTGTTCAGGGCTGTAAAACGCGATAGCAATTTCGAGGGAAATTATACTGAAAACTGTTGGCGGACAAATTATTACGTTACGATTGTTAAACCGATGAATCGGGTATGGGGGAGACAGACACATACTTACAAGTTTACCACCGCCGCGGCCGGCTCCAATTAGGGCCTCGTTAGGGACTCGGCGGCGGCGGCGGCTGCTCGTCATTAGGTACATACAATTTAATGCCAGAAGTAATTTCGCTTCGTGCCCGAACATCCGGGGAAATTTTAGTTTCCGCGCTCGATCGGGCCGTTTCGCGATTTGCAACAGCCGGGGTTTTATCATCCGTTGACGTTCAACGGATTCTCAACAGGAAGTGTGTAGTTAGAGAGTGAGACCTGCCTGCGGCGGCGTTCGAACGTTTTTCAATCTTGTAAATTGCGACTCGGGTCAAACCTTTTGAATCGGGCCCTCGATGGTCCCAGAATAGCGACGGCCATCCGCTAATTATAACCGAGCGTCTATCGCCCGTGCCAGCCATTGCTCAGTCAACGGCGCTGAGCGCGGCATCGGCCCCGACACATTTATATACGGCCATCCCCGATATTAGACTACACAATTCGTTACGCGGTTATTACAGCGGGCAGACTTCTTCTTCTTTCTTGCAAATTTGCAATCGGCAATACCCGTTTGTTCAATTATAGTTTCAGACTGTGAGAAAATTGTGTACAACTTAATTAGATAAAACACTTGGCCTCTCGCAAGGCAGGGCGCTGGTGATTGCGTTAATGGTTATTACGTGCAATTTCCACTTGTTACGCGTTGTCATCCACGGGTTCATCATTGTTTCAGTCGACAATGGACACTGTTTGTGCCTTGGTTTGTGGGGTTGGGGGGGTCTTCATAATGCCTGCTGGTAGGAGGAGGTGGAGGCACGAGGTCTGAACAATGCTGCGTCGGGGTCCGGCGGCATTCGAGCGTTCGATTTTCGGATACTCGGGCCCTCCGGTCGTCCCCTCGCTGTTAATTATTCGAAATCGAAATTGATTTTAACCCCCCACGTGTATGCCGGCCGGGTCAATTGTGGGCGATTCTCTCTCCGGGCGCGCCGAGACCCGGAGCGTCCCTACCGCCCGTCCGTCTTCATTAAATTTTACAATCCGCACTTTTAATGGAAAATACCGCATTCTGATTCGCCCCTTCGAGGGCACACCGTTCGGAACTTATTCGTATTTATTTAGTGGAATTCGGTAGCTAAGTTCTGAGATCACCGTCGATACAATCTGCAGACTGTTTGTATAAAAACTCCCAATGGGTAATCACGGGCGCTTCATGTCTCTGTTAGTATTTGGAGTTCGTTTCAGTTAGTATACAATCCTAGAAAATAAAAAAAACCTATAAACATCTGATGAAACTGTATTATACTGGTTCTAAATTTGTCATTTTGAAATTATCGCTTCCTGAATTTTCAGGCCTACAAAGTAATAATCTGTCAAACAACGATCTGTCGAAGATTGTTCAGTAGTATTCTGTTAATAATACAAATCGGATGTTAATCATAGTTACTCTTTGAATCTTACTTAAGAGTTAGAGGTATTCAACCGAGGGAGGGTACTATTAATAGAGTGTAAGATTTGCTGCGGGCAATACTTTGTTACTGGGGCACCTTGATAATATATCTTTTTAGGAGACGTTTCTAGAGATTGTAGAGACGGCAAAAGTGTATTCGAGTGCCCCCTCACCCTAATCAGATAGAGCCGGCCTTTTTCCAAAGCAGACATCCGCCGCTGGCTTACATTGTCCGCCGTTAACTCCGTCGGACATTGGCGATAGATAGCGGCCCTATCATAAAAAGCGGTGTTTTATATCGGGAGTCTCCCGGGGTTGTTCGCGTGACCGCCATCGCCGACCGGGCCATTAGTCTCAGCGCGTGGGGCCCACCAAACTGTTTTATCGGAGGAACTACCCCCCAGGAAATTGCCCTTTGGCACATACCTCACGCCAATCTACTCCTCCTCCTCCTCCTCCTCCTCCTCCTCCTTCCCGGACTACCCCCATGACCGGCCGGCTTCCGGTACACGACAGGAAATGCTCCTGACCGATATATATATATATATATATATATATATATATATATATATATGTCGGCGTCCCAATTAGCCCCATATTGCGTGTCGTCGCACGCAGGCAGTGATTCCGTTTTTATTTATCCGCGTATATATTAACAGAAAAACATTTTAATACTTTATAACTCCAGTGAAAAATAGATATTCGGTATTTATAGAAACAGTCGCGATAAGAAAAACAAAATCTGCGTTATAGTTACTTTTGAACGTCTTAAAATATTGGACCCACGGAAATATTGCTCTCTAAAAATGTCGGTATTAAACGGAAATCCGAAATTTCCGCGCATAATTGCGCAACCCGAGGCGGCAAACCGGTCGAAAATTGCAATCGCCGCGAATAGCCTGCATCGATTAACGAACAGTTCTTGGCGTAAATAGACCGACCCAGAAGTGAACACTCGGATGGGTGTAGTGGGGTGGGGTTAGGGGGGGAAACAAACATCCGAAACGGGTGTAAATAAACCCGATCGGCCCAGATTCTTTCGTTCCGCATCCGAATTTAGAAATGAACCCGGCAACGAGAGGTCAACAGGAGCGGTTTGATTTTGATTCGTTCAAAATGTAGGCCCACCCGTGGTTTTTGAAAATTGATAGCGTTGACTGATAGAATGTTTCGAATTTTGTATTTCAGAGCCGGCGGTATTTACATTATTAGTTCAAATGAAGACCATAAATTGCTATGCATCAGCGTCGTTGCTCCATTAGGCGATTACGAGATATCGTCTCGTGGTTCTGAACTATACGTTTATCTGTGATAAACTTCTTTCATTGAATAATAATTTCCTCCTTAATGTGGGTATTAAATGCGCAGGTGTAAATTTTCTTTCAGTGTACAGCTGGCATACTTCGTATAACAGAAAAACAGAGGCGAAAATTGGATATTGTAAACCTAGAGTTAGAAATTCGGGTATCGGACTCTCTTAGCCTTTAAAATTGACCTTTAACGAGTAAAAATAAACGGATTTAAGGGTTAGAAGAACCCGCGCTCACGCACACACACACACGCACAGAGGCTGGCCGAGCGCAGTGAAGTGCACTAACTGGGACTAAGCACAGGGTCGGGCATGTCAATAATGGGCTAGCGCCCACTTTGTTAACGCCGTTCTTATCCCCCAAGACAAGTGCGTATGTTATGTATAAAGTGTATGTATGTGTTCGTAGCTTAAAAACAAATTAGGGTTCATTGTTATAGGCGAGTATTGAAACTATTTTGTTGTTTACATATGTGAGAAATTCCGAACTTTCAAGAATCTCCTCCAAGCAAATAACTTATATTTTGTTCCCAGCGAATATTTTTTAGTTTAAAATTTTCTAATAATTTATTTTTTGGAATAAGTTGTGTTTATATTTTGCTAGTTTTGAACTCATTTGTTGGCTCGTAAAGCGGAATTATCATTTATAATATTTTGCCCCAGCTGGGTCGTTCATATAAATGTCTTTCCTTTGCGGCTTTTGGATTGGCACCCTCGTTCTTTAATAGAGCTTACAAAGCAACTTCTGGCTCTTATTTCTTCCCTTTTTGTTTTCACTTTTTAAATGTCATCATTGCCCTCCCGCTGAGCCTTTCGACCCTCGACATTTCGTAATGTTAGGAGGGCGTTAGACCGTATATTTTTCGTTTATCGAGCATTGTTATGAACAAAGTAGAAACAAGTTTTTTTTTTAAATTGCGCAGTATTATAGACTGTGTCTGGCGTGAGTAGACAGTGGGGTTTAGGAGACTGAAAAGTTTCTTAGTCTTCGGCTAATAAATCCGTCATTACTAATAGAATTTAAAATTTGTTTCGATTGTGTGCAATAATTATTACTGTCAGATTATTACCGATTTCCTGTCGTTTATTTTGTCCCAAATTAATCACTGTGTGGGACCGAAACCTTACAGCGATATGCACAGGTACGCGTGAATAATAAGCCCTTTCTGAGGCTTTCGGACGTCCTCAGGTACTTCAGGTAAACGAATGTCTGTCCGCCGTGAAAGAAGTCGAGTATTTGTCTCGAATCGCCCCAACTGACCGGTTGTCAGATCCAATCGCGCTTACCGAACCGACGAAATATTGTTAACAAATGGTGAAGGGGCCTTTTCCGCCCCCAGGGACCCGCGGTGCACGTGTAAGCTGCTGTCGGAGCCTGCGTTTGTCGTCGCCTCGACCTGTCACCCCCAAACAACCCCACCCTCCACCCCCGCCCTCACCCTTCACTCTTCTCCGTCCCGTCGACTTGTGGCCCTAATCGACCAGTTTACGTTGCGTAACGCGGGGCACGTCCCCCCTGGTATCCGGGAAAATCGAGCGGTGTCGGGGACAGTTTATTACCCTATCTCGATGTATATACAGGCTAAATGTCTAATTATTTTGCTCTGGCTCGTTAAACTAGGCCAGGAATGTCCGCTCTGTTGTAGGGTCAATTTTCGGCCGATGCAGTAACCGGACCTCGCATTTCATGTTACCTCATATGTTAAAGTGAATACGCTCCGTTGTAATTTGTAGTTCGTCCACTTTCAGTCATTCCTAGTTGATTCTTATTTTTCATTAGTACGTCTTGTGCTCAACGGACTGTCAAAATTATTACCTTAATTTCGTACAATATCGGGAGTATATTCGGTGAATTCAGTAACGTGTTGGGAGTACGAGATTACTGAATAAGGTACACGACGCAGCGTATCCAGAGAGGGACGGGCTTAAAAAGTGTGGATTAAGACTGGCGGGGTTTTGTGGTTTCTAAAGGTTGGTTTTGAATGGCCGCCGGTGATTTAGGTGTGGTGGTGGTGGTGTCGGGGTGGTGTAGGGGGTGAGCTGGTGGTGGTGGTGGTGTGTCGAGTGGCCCTGTCCGAGCGCCACTTGGCGCTGACAGGCCCTCAGTCAACGTTCGGCAAATGGCGTCCGCCCTGACGACCCCGGCTCGACGCTAATTTGAAATATTGAAAATTAATTTCATAATTAATAGCTTAAATATTCCTTACATTTAATTATCCCGTTAATCCGACGATCTGTTAAGGCCTCGCTGCACTGTATTTCCGACTAGTACCAGTCGACATTTACCATTGTTATTTATACGTATTGTATACGTATTATATATTTCAGTTTGAATAGGACGAAGAATAAATATTTCGTGAAATATAGAAGTTTACAATGGAGTAGTTTTTCATATTTCGAAAAAAATAATTGACGTAAACTAATTGCTGGGAATCGCAACGCCTCGCCTGCTTAGTGCGAGATTTCTAACAGCATTATGTTAGTCCATTATGTTCTAAATTATCTTTAGATCTCGACTAAAAGCAACTCTCTATATTCTCTATCCCAGTCGCTCTCACAAGCACACACACCCTGTGTTTAACGGCCGATATCGGCTTATTGTTCTCGAATGGAAAAAGGTGTCAGCCTTAGCCTCATTCGGTCGGGGGTGGAATCGTTGCCTTGGGAATTGCGGATGGTGGGCGGGGGGTGCTGAAAGGGGGATGAGTACCGGACACAATTGCCTTTCGGAAAGGGGCGCGGAGGGGAAACGAGAAAGCAAAGGAGAAAGAAAGAGAAGTGGAGGAGTTGTTATAATTAAAATAGTTTTGAAAGTCAGAGGGCAGCTCCGGGCCCGACTTGAGTGGGTGGGGGTGGGAAGAGGGCTTCGTGAAAACCTTTTCGATTAATTAACCTTCGACCCTCCTCCCCCCTTCACTTCGCGAGAGACTGTTTTCTAAGATATAAATTGCCGTTAATTTTCAAATTAAATCCCGACATCCCGAGCCCTTTCACGTTCGAGATCCGGAGATATCACTTCGCTCGAACTGCGTCAATATTAAGCGCTCGTCAAATTGTTAGTCCGATTTAGTTAGCGGCGTTTCGGTGTTCAACTTCACTCCAAATCAATTATACACTTTCGATCTTACACCACTGTGAAGTCCATCCGAAATTTTCAAAAGTGGGGTCGCTCTCTCGTGAAAAAGTCCCATTACGGGCTCGAAATTGTTAACCCGGCTTCCGTGCTGAAACTTGATTCATGTCAGTGAAATCAAGCCCCGAGTCTATTCTTTTTCTCTGCCCGAAAGTGGCCGCGTGAAGTTTATATAATTGCTGTACGTCATGCACGGAATAAAGGGAATCGGCGTATATTGCTTAACTGGAATTTGCTACTCGATATTATCTTCATATAAATATCATTGCACTACTTTTATATTAGTACTCTTTATTCATTCCCTCGTGGAACACAATGGTAAACATTCTCTGCTGATTTACATTGCGTAATATGAAGAAATATATTACAGTCGAAAACATTATTTATAAAATTGTTTAAAAAGGGGGTTAACGGCAGCTTACTCTGCTTCCTAATCATTTCATAACCAACAGCGTAGATATAATGTGTGTCAAAAAGTGTCGTTGCACTATTACTGCGTCTGCCACTGCACCAAGAACAGTGTAAATCAATGAATATGTACATATGAATATGTATATGTGTTTCGCCACTACTGCATACATTTAAATTGAGAAACTGCAGTTGCAGTACCTAATAACGGAAGCGGATGTGTGTGTGTAATGTTGTTATATAAGGGGGTTCGCACCAAGTCTTAGTCGATACAACAAAGGGGGGGACGACATTATATCATAATAACACCCGTAATATTTGAAATTTTTGCTGCATTGAATTAATATCTCCACATTTCCTTCGATACAATTTTAATTTACAATAAATTGTTCAATTACTTTAAAAAAATTGAATTCATTTTATTGGTTCCGTCTAATCGGTAACAATCTGACTTGTCTGTACAAAATATTAACAATTAAATACCTAGTTGTTGAATATTCAATACCTTATTTGTTTGCCTGGTATTTTTAGATGGTAACATATTTTTAGTTTTTCCTAGTTGTTTTCTTCCATCCACTTACCAAAGTACACCGGTGTTGTCGTTCTCTAGTCTTTTCTGTTACATGACTTTGATACCCGATTACAAGTCGTTTCCAAGATTTCATTCAACTTCATAACAATTAAACCGCCCTCCCCCCCATGACAATTAAATCTGACGAGTCACCGCCCCCGAAGTTCCATTCGCACTCATCTCGCGTGACGCCCAATTATTTCTAGCCTTGTCGCTCTCTTTCAACCAACAATGATTTAGGCGTACTAAATCATTTACAATTTCCCAAACTGGTGCTACAGTGAATTCCCAATTTATAAGTCATTACTGAATGGGTTTTTTCTGTGTCAGCTAGCTACAATCGCCTTAAACTAGACCTTAGGGACCCAATGAGCATTTAAAGTATCCAAACACTAGACTGTCTTATACAATACGTAAGTATTTAGCTGGCAGCGAGAAAAACTCAAAACGGTGTGACTGTTAGTACTAAATATTATTACTATTCTCTGGGTTGATCAGGCACTTATGTGGGTCCGAGCTAGGAGATTGTTGAAGTCTCTCTCTCTCTCTCTCTCTCTAGAGGCTGTGGGCTTTTCGAAGAGGACGTGGGAGCGGATCAGCGAGTGAAGTCGGATGATCTTTACTGATACTGAACTGTATTTGTTTTGCGGTCCGGCCTGTTTCTGTTGAGCGTTGACTGTGACTGTGACTGTGACTGTGACTGTGGGGGCGGAGAGGGGGCGTATCGGTGGAGTGGCGGGTGGTGGTGGGGCTAAACATAGCGTAGCGGGGAGCTCGGGGCACAGTAGTACTCGTCGCTCGGTCCCGGCGCGTTCCCCTTACCGTCGGTTTCAGTGGTAGAGAGAGAGAGTGAGAGGGAGGGAGAGTCCGCCTCCCGGTGATCGCGGCCCCTCCGCCCCCGCCCCCGGTTACGTGAGTCGCCCGTTCGGAGATTACGTTGCGTCAGATTACGCCGTGAGCCCTATTAGTCCCTCCTCCCCCCGCCCTCGGAAGGGGCTTCGTCGATGTTGTTTTTTCTACGAGGGGTCAGTAAAAAGGTACGAAATTGTTAGGCACCGATAAATTGTTAGAACAATAACATTTTTGCTTATTCTGGACGGATAAATTTATCTGAATATCGAGTTCTCGATTTATGGAAATTAATTTTGTAAATCGTTAGTTGTTTTGTCTGCTTCGTGTGCTATTAATCGCGATAGTAAATTATTATAAATTGTTATTTCGTGTCAATTACATTACGATTATCGTAACTGATAAACATTGTCAGCTTTTGCTATGTTCTGTCTCATGTAGCCTACCTGATCTTAAGCTAGACCGTTTGCCGCTTTTCACTGTCGTCAGTATCATTTCGTCAATATTTTCTATGTCGTATTCGACACACGTTGGCTCCCGAATGAAGCGTTCCGTCCTCAATGTTACTATTATTAACATTAATCGTTTAAGACGCCGTTGGCATTATCGACGCTCGTTATTTCCTCTTTATTCTGCATTGAGATGTTTTTTTCGTGTTACGTAATGTGGGCCCCTTATAATACTGCGGTCATGTTACAGCGGGTGGCTTCTTGCGTTCGCAATTATCGTGTAGCGCTTCATTCGTTTAATTAGTTTTCAATTTGAAAATGAATCGTCCTGAAATTATAAACGGTTATTGTGAAAAATTAGAAATTAACTTTCAATATGTTCTTAAACAATAGTGTCTTTTTAAAATTCAGAGTAATGTGCATTCGCGACCTCTCCATCGAACTGCACTTTTTTCGTTACCCACTAGAATCATAAAGTGTTATCAACAAATTAATTATCGCCGACGACGCAAATACCTGTTATATTAGAAGAGACCAGAGGTAACGTAATTGGGATTATAGGAAACTAGAATTACCATACAGAAAAGTTTTTTCTTGTGCGTAAAATGGGTCTGGCGGCAAAGTCATTGACTTCGTTGACGTCAACAACGTCTGTTTGTTTCACGGTCTGAATTAGAGTAAGAAGTGCGAATTGCCACTTTTCACAGGTTGAAATCCCGTTACTTCATTTAGCGACGCTGGTTTTGATTGTGTTACTGTATTTTTAAACGGAGAGGGGTTTGGTTGGAGAGTACGTTGCAGTTGCCCCGGTAACCGTTGGTTGTGGCGGCCACTTTCATTAAATGCCACCCCATCCCCTCTACGACCGCCCCCCCCCTTGTTACCGGCACACGTTTGTACCCCATGAATTAACAGGGTACGCGTACTAACTCTTTGGACATACCTATTTACGCGTATACAGTAGCAATCGGTCTTGTCTGCGGTCAACATAGAGAGAGGTGCGGTTTAGATAATTCTGTTAAAACATTTCCCCCACACTCTTTCACAATTTATCGCCATCTGCAACAAATGCGATAATAACAATATGTGGTAGTTATGAGTTATGATACTGTATAATACCGCTATTCTGATGATAAACACAGCTGGATTTCATAAATAAGGGAAGTTTCGTTTACAATTTACGGGTATTTAATTCTTATATAATACATATTTCTTTCGCAGCTTCCTTTCGAATCAATATACGGTCTGTGTGTTTCACTTGTTAACTAGTATTATGTGCTATATATATCAACTATTTATTTGATATCTATTAAAGATATGTTCTTCTCAATGATAACAACTTTTCAACCTCGAATTATTTACAGGTAATTATCGATGATATTTTGACTGGCAATAAAGACTGTTTAGCGTTATACCTTGTTGTATTGGGCCTAGGGCCCTCATTAATCCTGTGACCGTTGCTGTAAGCTTTCGCTTGTCTTCACGCGTCTAATTCTAGATTTTCAGGGGCCGGTCTATTTTTTTACCCCCTATTCCTTCTTTGGTTTTCAGTGCGACCTAGTGTTATTATTTGCCTGTCTGTAATCGTTATGTGCGTAGCGACCTGAAGCTTATCTGTGGCCGACCATACGTGTGGTACACCTGCGATGTCCCTCCCCCCCCCCCTCGGCGGGGCCCGAAGGGAGTCCAATGTAATAATGTTAAAAGCGGATTGGACCGCCGGGTATGATGAAACGGGAGGTTCCAATCTTGAATGGTTTTGGGAAAGGGGGAGGTGGAGGGGAGAAATCGGGATCCAGAAAATGTGAGCAAATTGTCAATCGTAGCCAACCAGAGGAGGGGAAGAGAGAGGGATGGAGGGAGGGAGAGGGATGGAGGGAGGGAGAGTGGGACAGAGAGAGAGAGAGAGAGAGAGAGAGTGCTCCTCCACCCACTTCCTTCGTTCGTCGTCAATAATTTCCGTCGTCAACCGACGAATGGAATTTCAAACCTAAATGGAAAATACCCCTCGCGTCGACCCCGGCTAGAGTCACCAGTGAAATCGAATTCCATTTCGTTTAATAGTACAGCTTATTAGGCGTCGCGAACTATTAGCGATGGCTTGGCGGTTTAGAGACCAGGGATTCGAACTATTGTGGAGTACTAAGTAAGGATAAATTCAAACTTAGCTTAATCTTAATGTACGTAATAATAATGACTCGGGGCTTCAATTCACGCTTAAATTCGATAATAGATACCTATAGTTAGTTCTAAAGATCTAATTACGGCTTGAATTAAATGTATGTTGTTTGTAGTCCAAATAGTTTTCGTGTTTATTCGAATTGTCCGGATTCCTCTATTTTGTAAACCTTCTATTGTTAGAACGTCTGTTGTTGTAATTAATTCTTTACAACGTTATTTGCACTTTGTTTGTGTTGGCTGTACCTCTCAAAATGGATGGGGGATTTGGCCGAAGCCAAAAATCTGTTGTTGGGATAGAATAAAGAGAATTGATTTAATATTTTGAGTTTTGTAACAGGAATTTCGTGTACAGCCGCCACGACGACCGAAATTCTCAAATAGCGCGCTTTTTAATACGCGGGTGAGTTTTTAAAAGAACCCCTCTGGCGACGGGCTACAGTTAGTGCCCGGTCCTGGGCGGAACGTTGCTGAAAAAGTTTGACCGTTAGCGTATACCGAATTGGGCTCCAGAAATTGAAATTTCCGCCGAAATTGGCTCGTGTTAAAAACTTTTTTCCTCGCCCGTAACGGCTTGTCCGTCCGGACGATAACAATTGCCGAATTTATACGCATTTTTTGAACTCCGTCCCCCGCTGTGTTCTGTTCCAGCCTCTTTCGTTGCGTTGATTACAATTTCTTTCATATATAAATCTCGCTTAAAAGGCCGGGTAATATAAGAAATCCGTTTTATTCACTTCTTACGGATTATTTCTAGTAAGATACAACTGGTTTTTTAACCCCATCAGCGTACGTATTTTGGGCGTCAGATATGAAAACTTGATTTCAATTTCTTAATGATGAACTTCCCCTGTACACGAGTCTTTCTCCCCTATAGATCGAATCGCTGTATACTATTGAGGGTGAAAATGAAAAATTCATTCTTTGTACGATGCCATACACATAAACCATGAAATAATGCCCTTAATAAGTGGTATTTTTACTAGTATACAAGTATATGTTTGTTACGTTATTACTATTCAGCTAATAACTACTTCCTTGGACATTCTCCTTAAATTCTCCTTAAACTTACACAGAATCTCGTTTATTCCGTCTTTTTTTATTTATATCGATACGGGTCTACTATGTTTTCTCGAACTCAGCATGTATGTAAAGTGGGGCTTTCAGGGTTGGTAGTGAAATTTATATGGTGGGGGCCGACCGTACCAACTTGCACAGCAAGGGGCCCTTACACCTCCTGTTTAAACATCCATTCATAATACACACGATTACTATAGCTCTTCCTTTATTGCTCAATCCGGGCCCCGTTATATTGACTACTGAATTATATTCATAATACATATCCGCCATTGTCATGGGGAGGAGACCAAAAACAATTGTAACTAACAGTGGAAGTACCGTGAATAAACTTGCTCTGCATGCAATAACCATAGAAACTCAGCAATAACCATTTCTCCTCGTTGCTTGTAAAGCCGCTATCGGTAATTGACCATCCTGTTACTGCCCCAGGTCATTATTGCCTATACATTTATTTGGTTCAATTTGTCTTTCTCTGATTGGATTAGGTGCTACAAACGAATGACTATGTTTTTATTAATGTTTTTGTTATATGTGACATAACAAAATAATGTCAATTATAAAATTGAAACAGACATGATAAATGAACCACGTTAGGTCCTTATTCAAATTTCAACCCATCCCGAAGTATAGGTTATCAAAAATATTACCTAAAAATTACCGTACTCATATTTTCCTTATTAATTTATTATATCAGTTATTCAAATATCTTCGTTACACGAAATCACGTTTAGAAGAATTTGCCAAATTAAAAATATCCATCGTTAATTATTCATCTTTGACTATGAAAATAGCTCTGGGCTGCAGAGACTGAAAAAAAATGTCTGTAATCTCGTTTTCCTCTCACCTTTCTTCTTTTTCCCCTCTCATTCTCGCTCTCTCTCTCTCTTCCTCCCTCCCTCCTCCCACTCTCTCCGGTGGCTCTGAATAAATGTAAAGTGGGTTGTCCGAGATGTTGAGATTTATTGTGAGGGGGCCACCTCCCCTACCTCCCTCTCGCTTCCAATTCCTCTCAGTCATTCTCCTTTACTCGCTCTCCCTCCCCTTCCAGTCCGCCCCTCTCCTCTATCGCTCCTTCTCACTCCGTCTGTCTGTTCCTCCCCGCCATATCGATCACCTCATTTGTCCTACTGTCCCTCCCTCCCTCCCTCCCACGCCTTTCCCAATCCTTCTTGAGGGTGTGTGGAGGGGGTTGGTTAAGCGCCCCCTACAATCTGTTCCACAATTTCATTTTATTATTATTATTTCTCTTTTAGAAAGTTATTTGCGAGATCCGTATTATCAATTGACATTAAGTAGATGTCCGAAATGTTGAAATATGAATTTGAAGATATGAATCATAGGAAATATTCATTTATGCCCGTTAATATATAAAACGATCAATTCGTGTTTTAAGTCTTTAAATTTAAGGCACATTAGATAATAATTTTCACTGATAATAAAGCAAATGAATACTCGTGCTTCAACAGTTTGGAAACTGGAACATGACACAATTACCGATCGGTCGTTGACTTGGACCTGTTACGCGTTGTGTCATCTGTCGAGAAATTGGTGTTCAAAAAAGTGGTACGCTGTTTGATAATGCGCCAAGATGCCCGCTCAGTGCTGAGATATACCACATGTCTCCATCCTGGCCCCCCTTAAGTGCATCCATTAACGAAAGTTAAGAGAGCCCACCTGGAGTCCAAACAATTTAGGTGTTTTACACATTTCGGTTTCTCTTATTTTGTCGATCGGATTACGCCGATATTATATGGCGGTTATTATTACTTTATCTTTGGAGCCAGATGACCATTCTCACTCGTTTGTCTTGTTTGGATTTCGTTGAAAACTGAAACTCTAGTCATTCTTTAAGTTTATTTTCCGATTAGCAGCTGATTCTAGATGAACCATATCCTGATGTTGCTAAGTTGTATTTACTACTTGGAACTTTATTCGTCGTCTTTGAAAAAGTGATGGCAGAGTACATGGATTCTTCAATCCTTACAAAGATGTAGTTTACTTTCCCATTCTCCTGTTTGATATGGGCCGATCTCCCGGTAAGCTCTCTGATTCTGCCTCGGATGGCGCCTCTGGAACTTCCCGCCTTCCGATTGGCCCGGCTAACCGACGGGCCTTGTCCCGCCTGATGATTTCCCGAACCGATTAAAACCGAAATTGGAAAATTGTTGTCATCGACTGGAAAACCTCCCTTTCGGCGTTGATTTCGCGTTCCGTCACCGGGAAATGGAGTCTCGACGCGCGATGAAAACGTTTTCCTGTCAATTAAACGTTCGATCCACATTCGTTGGATGACGGGATAATGTCCGGAATGTGTCCGGAGTTAGATCGGTTTACAAATAGAGTTCAACATTTTCATAATTGTTTGCCAAAAAATTGGTCTATTTCTTGAGAAGGGGATATATTGTTTAAACGTTCTTTAATTAATAATTATGAAAAATAGTAACTTTTATAAAAAATCGGCGGCATAGTAGTGTATTTCGGTAATATATTACTAATATATAATAATATTTTGCAGTAGAATACATTTCTTCTTTATTGTTTATCCCTGAATACGAGATTCTAAATTTAATTTGAATTAAGTTTTATTTCCCGAATGCAGAATTAGAAAAATTATAAGTATTTTAAAAATTAAAAATTTATGTTCATGTACGCCTCGTTTCATGGTCAACATTACCTGTAACACAAATAACCAGCGGTCATTAAACAAAATCATTATTTTAATAGCATTTTAAGGAGGAGTTTTTAGCTGGTCATCGCATTTTTGGATGGAGATCGCTTCTGTATTTTTTTGGCTTTCCCTAATTCGAGACTAATGAATCTCGATTTCTACCCGCCTAAAGAGCAACAGATCCGTCGAAGAATGAATGTGAGTGGCGGCCGCCCATTCGGGGCGAGAGCCTTCTCTGAAGCCCTTCGGAGGTGGTTGGGCGCGTGTGCCGTTAAAGCGGTCGGAGTACTCGGCAGGAGTGCTGTTCGGTGTTATATGTCGGCGTATAATCGTTCCCCTATGCGGGCCACATTTAGGGACTTTTACCGCGCGCTACGTGAAGGCTTCGCCCTCTTGACCCGCCCTAAGTGTTTCCCAAACTCGTGTCCTATGTCGCACACCACAGTTCTGTGGGGGGTGGAGGGATGAAGGGGGTTCACGTAATCCTCTCAGTTAGCTGCCCTACCGCTCCACTAGTGCCACTTTGTCATCTCCAACAATTGGGATATTTTGTCCGGTTAAGTTTAATCGTATATACCTAGTTCCTATGAAAGTTCCCCCATCAATTAGCGTAGACTTCTAGTTACACTTGTCCGGGGGCCCGTTCCAAGGGTCGGGATCGCGAAACCATAGCATATATGCATTCCTGGGGTTGTTAGACCCGTACATCAGTACAGTGGTGTCCCCCGCGGGGATTGTGTGGAATGGAGGAAAGGGAGAGTATGCGGGAAAAAGAATGACGCTTGTACGCGGGTTTTTTTCTCTCTCTGAAAGAAGGTTGGACATTATTCAATGCACGGTTGAAGTCTAGACTCGTGGGAGAGAAATGGAGGCCATCTGCTTTGTCTGTTTTTTTTTTCGGTTGACACCGTCCAGTCTGGTATTCCTTCGGGTTGTACGATGAAAAATGGGACCCTGTGAACTTGGCCATCTGGGTCTCAATTCAATCAGAGTGTTGGAAACATTTTTCTCTTCTTTAATTCCATTATTATTTAACTTTTGCATTATCTTATAATACACCTGAAACAGAACTGGTACGACCACATTTCGTTTTCTCCTTATTTTTTATAATTCTTTTAGGAAATATTAGTACCAGTAGGACACCGACATTCCTAACAGTGTTCTAATTCCAAAGTCGATTGGGATAATTATAAATAAGACTAGCTTAGGACCAAATAAAACCTTCTTGGAGGTTCAAAAAACATCATATAAAAATAAATTCTATTTAAGTAATTCTTGAGATCACATTTTATGTTTTTGACTTACAGTTTTTTAAAGTTGGGATTCGATTTTAGTTTCTCCATCTAAAAGTTTTAGTTTCGATTGTCCTGTGGATACTAAAGACGAGCATCAATTTAAGAATGGATAATGTGATAAATTTGTTGACTTGCGATTGGATACTTTGCACAGATTGGAAACAGAGTCTAATAAAGAGGGAAGCTCTCGCAATTTATCGAGAGACGGCGACACATTAGTAGGCTCGCTACTGCACTGTTAGAGCCTACCAGCCACTAATATCAAAACTAACGACCCGAACGACCCCGCGAGTTCCAGTTCCCCTTCGGTTCTTTGGAGAAGGACGTTAGAGTTTACGATAATAGTTCTAGAAGTCGGAGTTCAACGAAAATTACAATTCTAAAACCTCCAACGATGCTGTGTTGTTCATGGGGGAGGGGGTTTAGGGGAATTGGTTCGGTTTTATTTTGCAGCAGTGAGTGTTATTCCGCCTTCATTTGTTGGTGTTAAGTCTTGTTTACATCCCGTTCCTAATTGATTGTGAGTACGCCATTACGTGTATATTTTATGGACGTTCTGGGTACGTTTTCGGTTGTATCTCTGATGCAAATTCCTGTTGCGCTGTTTATATATCGTTCTGTGTTAAATTTAGTGTCGTTACCGATGCCAACCTATTGTCGGACAATCAACCTTTCCCGCGTCAATAACATCTACCATTAGTGTATACGAAATGTTGACCCTTCACGACTATCGCTTTCTTTTGGCTTACGAATGATTGATGTATCGTTGGGACAACAACCACTCCCGCATTTGGTTTTTGCCATAGTCAGTAGTGGATGTAGTGATAGCATGATGACTGGCATGAGTCCAATTTGGAAAACACCATTTCACTTGTGTAAAAGCGACAAGAAATTGTGCAACAGATAATTTATCGTACGAATAATGGAAATTCATTATGCGTTACTTACTATTTTAATCACTCTAATAACGTGTAATTGTATCGGGAATCTTTAATGCCGACACTCTCGAATTTCCGTAAAACCGTGTTATCATTTTGGTATTTATATATCTTACGCGATTGTGTATCTAAAAAGAAATTTAAAACTACTTATTTTGAAATGATAGAGGCGGATCTGTTTAAATGTCGGTGTTCATGAATGGTCCCGATTCCGACCCCGTTTTAGCTTTTTCCCACGACCATTTCCCCGCATCGGTTATGAATATTCACATATCCAAATACCCTATTGCACGGATACCCCCAACGTACGGATTCTAATTTTAGGTGCGATCCCGAACACTCGGACGGAGTGCAATGTAGAGAGAGACGCCCGGAGGTAAAGCGGGAAGTGACCATGTGCCTTAACACGACCGCGCGCCGTCGGTCGTGATCGCGCGATGGGACCGAACCCATCCGACCGCGCTCGTCGGACGTTATAGAATATTTTAGTACTTCTTGCGTGGACACGTCGAAAATATAATCCGGGGTCCAAAATGATAATGATAGACTGGGTCTCGATAGTGCGCCATTCGCGGCGGCGTTTTTCCAACTATATGTACGCGGTGCCGAGCAAAGTGCGTAAGCGGAGGCGGAAGAACAGGCGGCTGGAGAACCAGCCGAGGCTGGACGCCGGGGGGCCGGCCGGCAGCTCGCCCTCCCAGCCTGCGGACACCACACCGCCCACGGAGCTCCTCACCCACGGCCCGCACCACCCGCCACAGCCCTCACGATCATGCTGCTGCTGCTTCATACACAACAGGGTGAGTACACTTACACACATACACAGATAGAGACGACTCAATTAGAGCCCGGACCCCAACTTCAATTTTCACTCACCGGATTCCGGTAAGATCGCCTGAGATGTTGTCGGAAGAATATCGGTTGGCCGGGGTTGACTCCCCCCATCTCTTCCGAAATGTTCCCTGTATTTGGATACCAATTCCCACCCAACAGCAGATTCGCTATCTTGGACTCCACCTCGACAAACGACTCACGTGGAATCCCCACTCCTCTTAAGGCCATTACTAAAATGGACATCGAAATTGACCTTAAGTAACAAACTAACAATATACAAAGCGATACTCAAACCGACACGGACATACGGTATTGAGCTATGGGCTTCCACCGAGACATCCGACATCGCTCGCATCCAGAGATTCCAATCAAAAGTCCTTCGCACCATCCTCAATGCTCCCCGGTATGTTTCTAACCAGACAATCCACCATGACCTCAACCTACCGACAGTCGACGAAGTCGCTAAATCTCGGTTCCCGAAGTTCCACTCCCGCCTTTCTCCTCATCCCAATCCACTCGTTCAGTCCCTTTCCTCTCTTACCCATCCACTATCCCCACCACGACGGCTTAAACGCCACCGGCCCAGAGATCATCTCGGACAGTAGTTAAATCGTGTCAAAAGCGCCATCACTGGGTGGTTTCTTTATCGAGACAAACACGCGAAAAATATACATGTATCAATTGCACCTATAACTGTATATGTTGATTGTGCAAAATAAAAAAGTTGAAAAAAAAGTATTTGGAAACCGCCCGAGCGGACTCCATTGAATGGGAAGCAGATAACACCAAAGAGAGCCCCAGAGTTAACTGTTAATTCGAGAAAAGAATTAATTTACGATTAATCGCATTTAACGACAATAATACATTTTTCCACTCCAAATACACTGTATTTCAGGGCATTTTGCAGTTTGGCGTAATCTCCTTTTTATCATATTAAATTTTTGGTCAATTCCTCGGCAGCGTAAAAAGAAAATTGTATATTTTCTACGCGTAAATATTTCGGTTTAAATGTATGACAATTTTAACGTAAGCCAAAACAGTTTTATAAGTGGTTTTTGTCCTAAGCTTCTATTTAGTATCCATCGTTGGGTCCCTACAGGTTTAGCTCGACGAAACACCTTTCAAGAAGACAATCCGCGTTCTAATTTTACGCGCGAGTGATATTTTCGCTCGGGGAAATATCCGGCGCTAAAGTTAGGTTCTGCGGCTCCTGGAAGATGTTAGCGGTCGAATAAATGTTTACTGTTGGGGGAGGCCGTGCTGGGGCCGCGACCAGAATAGACCGGCGGCAGAGCATTTCGCCCGATGGCGGCGGTCTATATTCGTGGCCGGGTCTTGGAACACGTGTTGCGAGACAGTTTCCCGGACCACCTAACATGATCGTTAGAAGAGGCTCTGTCCTCAGTACACGCCTCGTCAATGCCAAATGTGTACCGCACCCCATCGCACCTACAAATACAAACACCCATCGTAAAACACCCATTTTAACATTCCGTGCTAATATAAGAAATACGGTGGCTAATTATTTTATTTCGTAAACAAATTTTTGTTGTAATAAAAATTAGCCATTGGATGAGAGCCGCCTTGGAATATTCGTGTATGCAAAAACGAGATTAATTGTTGAAATTTTAATACAAATTTAACATTTATCTTTCTAAATAAATAACCACACTTCAGTAATTCTACGTGTCCTTATTTACTATCGCTGTTATTAATTCTTTAATTATTTCGCTGGTTTTTTTACTGTCTATTATAAAGTTTCTGTCAAAATCGCTTTAGATATTCTGCATATATTATCTATGTTCTATACATATATTATATTAATACTAACCTCTTGTATCTGGCATCGTTCACAGAGCGGAGACGTTATCGTGGCCCTTAATTAATTCCGCTTTACAGATCCCGTTGTTGGGACCGCGCGCGTACGTTTCGCTCGTTCAGCTTACACAAAGCGTTAAGAATTATTTCTGTTGATATCGCCGTGCGGTGAGATGCAGGCCATTATGCGAAACTGTGTTTAAGACGGCTAACACACTTCGGGGAAAGAAAGGATATTTCACTAATTAATTTCTCTACAGAAAGCCTCCAGGGGCCCTCAGTATTAATGGAAATGCTCCAGTCTTCTCGTCCAGTCGCTCGAAAGTGTAAACTAATTTGAAATTTGAGCTCGAATTGGACTAAGATATCTGTGATGATTGCGTTTCCGGGATCCAAAGACATCGTCTAGATTCATACGTTTTCGTGGATGTTCCAAAAGAGATTTGTTTTGGGATGTAGTACAATCCAATAAATTCTAAAGCCCTGATATTCCGATATTATTCGGTTTATTCTTACCCTCGTTTATTTTTACCTTTTGATAATCAGGACATATTTCAACATTTTTTACCTGAGATCAACATTACTAGGTATTAGATGGCGTTAGATTGTTAAATTCTGCGATAACGGAGATAATTTTAATTTATTATGTACTTTATTTTTTTTTTATCTTTTTTTTATTTTTTTACTGAATTATGGTCAACTGAAATTCAAATTGTAAAAATAATTCCATAAAATTGCCTCCAACTATTAGCACAGGGGCGGTTTAATTATGGACGATGAGTACGGCGCGGCGGTTATGCAATTCGGCAATACGCGTTATGCGGGCTTTAGTATTAGCGCCGTCATACTACGGTATTTAATTACCGGCTTGAGCGAGGCTTAGGCTTCCCTGTTCGGCCTGAAATTGATATCCTGTAACCAACAGAAGATACAAGATAGAAAAAATGTAATTTTTCTCTTATTTCAAGATATATGTTTGAATATAGTAGATTTCGTGTGTTTCTGTCTCCTCTCGCTGGTTTGGTCTTTTCCTATACCGGTTTCGGCTGCTCGCCATCTTCCGTAGCGGAGTTAGTCACTTTGGCACTTGGATGTCTTTTGGGCATCCTCACTGCACTGTCACTGTCACATGGGTGCAAGCGCACCCAACGAACATTAGTTAAGTACATTTCCGCACTACACTCAGGAGGGCACTACTTAATAATGTAAGATAAAATGGTAGGTTATAAAAAAATGTGCTCAGCTGTGAAATGCACTTAACTAAAGTTCCTCTCCAACGAGAGAAGACAAAAATAGACGAAATCTACGGGATTCCAACCCCTCGCTGGCCGCAAAACAGGTATTCTAAGCTCATAAATTTCTCTAATAAAATAACGTTCGTTACAATGTTTAAATAGTCGGAGCTTTATCATATTAATTTAGAACGTAATTAATTATCCACGTGCGTGCCCATAAATCATAATTCCGGAGCGCTAGACAGGATGACAGATACGCGTGGATTTCCTGGAATGCAAGATGTGTGGTTTGTGATATTCGTATGAATGCATCCCAGAGAGACGTTCATGGCCCGAAGCCCGGGTGGTATTGCAGCTATGCAATTCGCTTACCTCACACGTCCGATTTTCTCCTGTTTACCTTATATATTTTTAACTTAAAGACAAAGAACAAACAAAGGAAGTCCTAGCATTCAAAAATAAGCGAAACGGTTTTTAAACCGGTACGTGTCCTGTTGCTAAAGTTCTAGCCATTTCGTATCATGCCGCAGTTGAAATTGGTGCTGTTTTCATGGGATATTAATAACAACGTGCGTTTGAAGGTTAAGGCACATATTCCGATTCGAATTATCACCTAGGGAATGTTGTGAGGACCCGGATGTTATCGGTCAGTTTGGCGTCCGAGGCCGGCGTCCCGCCTCGTCAGCCCTGTTTGGGGCGGACCAGAGCCGTGTTCTATTTTTAATTTAGTAACGTGAATTGTATGTAGTAGTATTAGTAGCAGTACGTGCCTAACACTTGTTTTGTACACCGTTAATTCTTCGACCATTCGCCGGGTTTCAAAACTCAAAATTTCCCGCTGACTTATTATAGTGTCCTGATATTTATTTCGTGTCATCACAAGTTTGAGCATCAGGGCTATATATGTCGTTTACCGTGTACTAATAACATCGGGGCGGGTTTCCCTGGTTATGGTTTTGTGTTTTGTTTTGTAAAGTTTAATTTTTTTTAAATTTCAGTTATATTTCTGACTAAATTTAACAGAATAACCTGCAGTTGTTCGTTTTCAATTGTCATTTTTCAAGAGTCCCCAGATTATTAATTTCGGAGAACATTAACAACATGATGATACATTCACGTACATTATATATTCTTATATTAGTCAAAGTTGGAATGTTGTCTATAAAAGAGGGACGAGACGTAAAAATGTTCGACTTTCCCAGCCAGTTTGAAACGCTTGGTCAGCCTACTGTGGAGTTTCCACGGTTTTTTCCCAACTCTGACATACACGGCCTCGATTCTCATTTACACTGCGATTCTGCACTCTTTATCAGCGCCTTATCGTGGGTTTGGTTTCCATCCGAATTTAGCAGTAGAGAGAGAGAGGGAGAGTGAGAGGGATGGAGAGAGAGGAGGGAGGGAGGGAGGCAGAGAGCTCCTTCAAATAGAGTTTTGAACTAATTGGGCGGTTGTCCTCTCGCTGGCCACTCCACTTTACCCTCTCCCGCCCAGCCTCCATTTAGCCATTTGAATAAATGAATAAATAAATATATAAATGCCGCCGCTCAAACCCCCGATCGAAAGTAGAGATCACCCCACTGGACTCGTGTTGGAAGCCAAGTAGATTGCCGGAACTATGTAAATGGGATTTTGTACATGACCTAAAATTCATCTTATGAATAAATTGTAGATTGTTTATGTTTGTGTACATACACACAGTATATATATATACAAGTTTGATTTTTAAATCGGCTACCCCAGACTCCCTTCCAGGACCTTGAATTTTCCTTCAATTTCTAATTTCTACTGATTTTTCAATTTTTCTCCCTCGGTTTAGAGCCCGGGTTTGAACCCATTAGGTCTACAATTTAATTATGATTCCCCCAGGATGTCATTCATTGTCAAAGCCGTTGTTCTTTTTTAATTATTACACTTGTAAACAACTCGATAAATCGTGTCATTTGATGTTTTGACGAACGTTAATTGGTGAAGGGAGAAAATATTAAATAGCCTGGACCGGAGCCAGCTCGAACGTCACACGCCCGCTCAGAGTTCGTTCATCTCGGCTGGTAGAACGTCCTACCAGAAAAAAACCCGTATGTAAAATACTGATGATTGATTTTAGTGTAAGTAATAATGCTGTGGCGTAATTTTAAAATTGTCAATACTTTATTCTGATTCTTTGTTTTGTGTTTCAGAAGCCGAGGTATTGCGATGAGGAGCTGCCGGCGCCGCCTTCGCCGCCTCCGCCACCCCTCATGAAAGACGAGGACCCCACCGAGAGGATCGTAGCGGAAACTGCCCAACAACACTTCAACCATACACCGCCCATCATCAACAAGGTCAGTCATACGCTATCTTATATGTGCACCTAATCTTAGCAATACACATTCTTTACCCCTGAATATTAGTAAAACCGATTATTATGCTTCTTACAGACTAAAAAGTAAATTTCTTATATATTTAATTAAAAATTAAACACTTATATTGCACAGATAAACTATTGAATAATATACGAGCGAAACTGGTTTTTGGTTTATACGAGAGACTTGAGAAAAATATTTTAATTCTCTCTAAATTAGTAAAATACGGTTAAACTCGTCAATCGTTTGTGCTAGAAGTACTCTTTGATACTTTGGCATGCCATGAAGGCGTTTAATGCATGCAGCTAATGCTCAGATATGATATTTGTGGAGTTGTCAGTATAATAATACAAGGTGAGTCAATTTAATTCCCATGGGCTCAGATTCGCCCCTCCCAACGGTCTCTTCAGGTACTGTTGGCGTATATCCTGGAGTACCTGATGCCCTTCACTTCCTACGAAGCCGTCAACGGCCACAACTGCTCAGGTACGCACGTGTTTCTACACGTGTATTCCGCGAATACAATTTTTACACATAATATGATCGACAATAGGTAGGATTGTATCAGAATGACTACTTTTCATCCACTTAAACAGGTATAGTGAAATGGTCCAGTCACAGTTATCGTATTTAAAAAATTGTGAGAATGATTACCTCTCACATCGAACACCTTATAACGGACTAAAGGATATGAATTCTAAGATATGATCACCTAATTTAATATACAGATTCTTGGAGAAACCGAATAAAAGTTTTCATAAATAGATACTAATCAATTTTATTAATAATACGCTGTTTACGTCGGGACATGTGGACCTTCTTCTAACACATGCTCCTTCGATTAGACTCGAAAAAATATTTCACGATACTCACATATATTTATAAATTATACACTAAACAATCTATTTAATGATTTATCGCCGTTACTTATCGGAGTGCTGAAATTGAAATAATATTTTAATGAAACTTCGGCGCACACGTGCTCTCAAGACTATTTGATGGCCTTAGAGGGGCGGCGGCTATATGTCAGCAGAGAAGTTTCAGCGTATTACTTTCTGTTGTTTCGCCCGATTTGAAAATATTTCCGTCGTTTATTCCATTCGATTTTACCATTAGGAAAGTTGACGACGTCGGGAAGTTTCATGCTGGCGTACAACTGACGCCGTACAGTTATCAATCACGTGTCAGATTGGGAGGGGGGGAGCTATCTAATGCCCGGAGTTCCTTAATGCGATTAGGACAGTAACAGAAGAAAAAAAACAGAGGCAGTAACACGGATGAATTGAACAAAAAGAAATAACTGAAGAATGGGTCAAATTTGCACTTGGGACTATTCGGATCTAATCGGTGATATGCTCTCAGGAATAAAACTTAAGTTTAATATACCTGTTTTGTGGTCTGCGAGGGGTTGGAATACCGTAGGTTCGTGATGTTTCTGTCTCCTCTCGCCGGTTCGGTCTTTCGCTAGACCGGTTTCGGCCGCTCGCCATCTTCAGTAGCGCTGTGTTAGTCACTGTTGGCACTTTGGATGTTTTTTGGTCATCCTCACTGCCCACTGTCACTGTGTCACATGTACATGTGAAACACCGCGACTAACACCGCTACTGAAGATGGCGAGCAGCCGAAACCGGTCTAGCAGAAGACCAAACCAGCGAGAGGAGACAGAAACATCACGAACCTACAGAATAAAACTTTAATTAAACAAAAAATTTATGCGGTATTACGTAGCAGTCTTATGTAGTTGTTTCTTTGGTTGGAATTTATACTAGGTAGTGTTTCAAACTTTCATGTTACCTGGATATAATACTTTATAATCTATAAAACAAAATTTAAATTTTCTTCATTTTATTAGTTATATTAAACTTTACCTAAATGATTTAACGCGTGTTAAAATGTGCTGATATATTGTAAATGGCGGTTGAATTTTATACTGTGGACTTTATAGCCACTCGGTTTTTTCCTGTTCAGCACAGCTGTTGTTTCTCGGGCGTCTGTTTTATGTCAAGAGGTTGGGCCTCTCGCAATTAGATTTGGTTCTCTCGGCATTCATTTGGAAAAGTGTTCCCGGAGAGGATTGCTCTCTCGCTCGCATCTATCGGCCTTCAAGTGTTGTGCGGGTTTACCGCATCTGGCCCGGCTGGGATAATGGCCCCCCTTCCTCCTCCTCCTCCTCCTCCTCCTCATCCCTATCCTGCTGAGATGGTCATCTCATCGCGTTTTAAACGGACTCAACTAAATTGGACTTCTAATTCGTTAATTGCGCTTTAACTCGCTTCCGGGCCCGTACGCCGCGGTCCACAAATTGGATTACCACTTTAATACCGAGGGATGGCCATCACTGGCTTCTGGTGGATCTGTGTTGTTATTCTTTAATAATAAACAGCCGGTCATAAAATTTTCTTGTGTAGGATCCGACAAGCAAGTACGAATTTGGATATAAACCCGGAACATACGGAGTTCGTTCCTACGTCGTTCCCACTAAAAAATAACTCAGTATGGTATTCTATGAGGTCAATACTGCTTGTATACCGCCAGTATATCCTTATTCAAAGATATTTGGTTATTTTTTCTGGTATTAACAAAACGTTGTCATTAGTCTATTTTGGTGGTGCGCACATATCCTGTCTATTCAGTTTATAGGATTATATATTGCTTGAAATGTGTATTGGGCACATGTCGTTTACCCTTCGACTGGGAGCCGTATTCAGGTATGTTCCGACCGGAACCAGTTTCCCGACTGTATCGATCCTGCCCTGACAATAGCCATTGAGAATGGGAACTTGGGCTGTTGTAGGTCGCGCTTCCCAGCCCCTTTGTACGGCTGAAAGGAACAGGTTTCCGATCCCATTTTTTTTTCCACGCCTGCCGTAACCGAGCGCGTCCAGTTTTCTCGCCCTGTACCGGTGTACATTTTATATAACCTAGATGCTCGTGAATTGAATTACATTACATCTTTGGAACAGCTTTAAATCTTATTTCGATCTTTTCATTTGCGTTTATTTTTTATTTTGTACAATCAACAAAATATAATTTATGTTATAAGTACAAGTGCTGACTTTTTTTTTCACATGTGTATTTCGTGATAAAAGGAACCACCGAAATATGGCACTTTTCACACAAGAACAATTATAGTCTAAGGGCCCAGAAGATCTCTAGGCAGCGGCGTTTGAGCCGACACGGGGGGGGGGGTTAATGGATGGGTAAGAGAGGAAAGGGACTGAACGAGTGGATTAGGATGAGGAGAAAGGCGGGAGTGGAACTTCGGGAACCGGGATTTTGTGACTTCGTCGACTGTCGGTATGTTGAGGTCATGGTGGATTGTCTGGTTAGAAACATACCGGGGGGAGCATTAAGGATGGTACGAGGACTTTTTACTGAAATCTCTGGATGCGAGCGACGTCGGATGTCTCGGTGGAACCCCACGGCTCTACACCGTTTGTACGTTGTCGGTTTAAGTATCGCCTTGTAAATTGTCAGTTTGTTACTTTAAGAGTCCAAATTTTCTGTTTAAGTCGATTGTTTTGAGTCGGGTATGGGGATTCCACGTGAGATTTGCGTCATACTCCTAATTTCTTATCTGATATTTTCTTTCATTACGCCCCTCCCCCACCCCGGTGGTTAGTAGCGCTGAGCAGTTGACTTAGTTTCTCGTTTAATAGTTTGAGGCATTTGTGGTGTTGGATAGGACAATGGTGTGGGTAGGATTCGCTGGGGTTCGCGACATTAACTCTCGCGTGATGACCCACTTATTTCGCTCCGGGGTTATTAAGATATTATCACTTATTGTTCGATCATCTGTCTCGCCCTAACGCGGAAGTCGGCTTATTCGGATCAATACTAATGTACGGTTTAATATTAATATTACGCTAAAAAGTAAAAAAAGCGCAAATAGATAATGGATTAATAGTTCCTAGGTTATAAAAACGGGGTTTATTTATTTTTAGGTATCACAATTGTCACGTGTGCAATTTTCTATACTGACCTAATTAGTTCCTGAGCTGGAGTGGTAGCTGTTAGTCTCCGGGGTAATTTGTAGCGACCTCCCCTATATCTGTTTAGTTGGCAATGCCCCAGTTTAATAGCGATGTGGAAAAACGACACTTCAAAGATATTTAAATGTACAGATTTGGCTTCAGCTCGAACGTTGGCGGCATGCCTACAAACCATAACTTGTTACGAACAGCAGCCTGAGCTGTCGCGGGGCCTACTCCCTAATTGTAAACCACTTCGCCCTCCCCAGGGAGATGTACAACTCCCGCGTCGTCTGCCCCTAATTTTTTTTCTCCTTTTCCTTTGCCGTTCAAAAAAC
This sequence comes from Lethocerus indicus, assembly GCA_019843655.1. Taxonomy (NCBI): domain Eukaryota; kingdom Metazoa; phylum Arthropoda; class Insecta; order Hemiptera; family Belostomatidae; genus Lethocerus; species Lethocerus indicus. The sequence continues at coordinate 3,608,651 of JACDQD010000007.1, read as the reverse complement.
ACCGACCCAATTATAAACCAACAGCGGGGCCTGGGAAGGAAGAAAACATTCTGTTAAACATCCCGCACCCCTAAAAAAAATAACGCGCAACAGATTTTGAGATATTTTCGATGCTCGAAAAATATGGGAAACAGGGAAATTATATTATTTACTCGAAGTTTAACTTCAAACTTTTTTGATTACAAGTGCTTATGTTTTCTGGAATACAATTTGACCTATGGGCGGTTAACAATTTAAAGCGTGTGTTGTTGAGTGTCACTTAAGCGTTTCTTCAAGTGGAGATTTCAGAGGACAGGGAATCGTCTGATGAGAAAGATTGCCCGGTCATGAATTGATAAAAGGGTCGTCGCTGCAAAAATTATTAGCGCCGCTTTTATCCCTCCGCTTTTTTTTTATTTCGCAGCGTCAAGTTTGTTCCTTTCTGCCCAGCCCGTTCTTTGTGCCCGCGTCCTCGTCTCCGCGTGACTATTGTTTCCATTGTTCCCGCCCGGGCGTGGATAGAAACTCTTCTAATAGCCTCAGGTTTATTAAGTGAAACCGTCTTACCGTTATTTCCGCCCCTCGGAGGACCCCCGGCCACGGATCGCTGAGCCCCGCGCTATACCTCCTGTATACTTTCTCTTCCTCCGATTGTTCGCCTCAAGCCCCCTCCGGGTGAGTTTTACAACGAGCCGAAAGTTACCTTCGTGCAGGAGCCACAATAAGTAATGCTTGCCGACCTAACTCTGGAAAGAAGAGTGAGAATCCCCAATCTCCTCCTGGAAATGGTCCCCACCCGACGTTTCGAATTCAATAATAAAGGAAAAAAATTGAAATATTTCATATATCCAATTGAATGCCGAATTGAAATATATATATTCAATATATACTCGGGCTCTTTACCCGATGAATAATAATTTTTCAAGTGCTATATGATTCTCCATACAAAACAGGATTATTGTCATTTTAATTTCCACTTTATTGCAGTTCATATTTGTACTGATACGATCGGAAATCTCGAATTAAATAAATATTTGGCCGTTGAATAATGTAACGGACTCCTGTGCTCCGACAGTGATAATGCCCACCGGCGAGGTTTACCGTAACCCAATTAAGGTGAAACGCCCGACCGGGCATTGATTAAATGGCGTTCTTTTAATTTGAAAGAGCCCTCCATTCGCGCGATTCAAACTAATTTGGAAAATGCTTTAGACCGCTCGGTTCCTGCTCGACACCGTTCTTCCGTATACTGTCAGGGGGGTGGTGGGGTCGTTTTACATATTGCCCCCCGGTCCTTTTTGTGTTACCTTTCAGTGTAATGACGATTTTTTGTCTTTTAAATGGGCGCCTTCCATAACGAGCGCAGCCTCTCCCTTATACGAGCGTCAGTTTTTCAGCGCGTTGTTCACTGTTCTTACGTTCAATTTTTTTTTTCGAGACGTTCCCTGCAACACTAATGTGGTGCGCTAGTAATGTGCCGGTAAGAAAGTTGACATAAGTTGATCTCGGACCGATATAAAAAAAATGTACGAAGATAGCGTGTTCGATACTCCCATATACGTCTGCGATAAGGCTGTTACAAAAGCTCCAAAGAAAAAATAAATAAAACACAAGATTTCCGTTATTTCCGTTGGTTACTAATGGCAGCCGGTTTATCAAAAACCAGGGAATACACTTGGAACTCCAAGCCACTGTGTATATAGGATTAAATACTTACTGAAACATAGGTATTCCATTAGACTCCATTAGGGAATTCACAGAGGGAGAGAGAGAGAGAGAGAGTAGCACAAGACGTTATTTCCCCGAAATCTAGGGTTAATGTACTGGCATTAACCTGATCAGCCACAGCCAGCTATATTGAACTCAGTGTCTATGTTCACAGTGCGATATGTTGCGACGAAATTATATAAACGTTTTTCGATCCGATGGTATTAACCTTTTCGAGCAATCGAGGAGACCATTGACTAATCCACTTGGCCGCTATGCATTTTGAGGGAAATTTAAATTGAAATCTAAGTAGATTTCAAGGTCGCTGTTGTTCTTTTTCTTTTCCGTCGAATCCAATTTCCAGTTTAAAGTTGGGCTCGGGGAAAAGCGTCGGTTTTGCAGGTATTGGAGCATCGGGGGGGCTTTGGCTATTTATAGCTTGGTCCAGTCAATCCGAACGGCCCCCTCTCCCCGCGTTTCGACCCGCTCCATTTCCTTCTCTCGGCGCCTCCACCGCCGGCATTATTCTTGCCGCCGATATAGGACGCTTTGTCGAAATCGAACGATACGCTACTCCACCCACTTCTTATTCCGATCGGACGTTCAGAAGGAAAGAAGGACCTTCGGAAATTCGGTCTCATTTGGGAAGACTGGGGTAATAGACTACTGATGTATTTAATCTGCCGTTTGTAGGCTACATAAATTTTGCGTAGATGACACGTCTCGTAGAATGCTACTGACGATGTAGAAAAGTCAAAATCGGACCGAAACAAGGGAGACGATACCCAGAATCACATAGTGAAGGAAAGTATATTTGGATAAAGTAATATAAAAAATGTATCTACAGGTCTGAAATAAGGTCAAAATCTTGGAAAGTCCTCTTCAAAGAAAATTCAGTTTGTTCTTAACCCGGAAATCATGAGTACGGCCTACCTCCGCGAGGACTAAATCGAGCTCCCCAATAACGAGAAAGAGGCGAAGGAATGGGGCGGCGGCGGCAGTTCGATCCGAATAACTTCGCAATTTTCCTTCCATTGAATATAAATTCAATGCCTAGAATTATAAGGCCGGGGCCCGGAGCGATTCCGGGGCCTAATAGAATCGGAGGTGGAGGATGGTTGGAGGCTGGATTTAGCCGGTGGGTCCTGCGGGTGGATATGTACCCCGCCACTCGACGGCCTTCCACGAACGGGGGCGCCGGGAATTGATTCGGAGCCAGTTCCCTGTTTGAACTGCGACTCCCGGTTCAGAGCGACTTCGCCGCTCTAATTGCTAATCGAATTCCATCCGGGAGGATTTCCCTCCGCCGAGCTTAACCCTCCCCCAAGGATCACATCGGCCTTATTTACCTCCATGTCCGCCTTATTTATCTTCCCTTCGTTGTCAGAAGCGTTCGTGTGAAATATTACACGTTTGATCATCTCCCGTAGCCTGGGTACGTATAGGTTTTTCGAACTTTTTGCAGTCGGGGTTTTAGAAGGGCCAGAACGTATTTGTGTAGTGTTCTTATCGAGGTTAGCTTCTATTTCTCTCATTAATTTTCCGAGTGGCATACGTGATTTCGTTACACTAAAACCTGGCGAATCTTTAACCTGACATTATGAAATGATCTGTTCTAGGTCACCTCGGCTACAACAGGCCTAACGAGGACTGCCATATTGTATCTATTTTTTGACATAAACTATGTCCATATTCTGTCAATTGAGGATCGCCGCCATACCTCCTAGAAATCGTTAACTCATAATAACACGAAAGGGCAGATTAGATTTCAACCCTTCTGTTCTCACCTTGCGGTCGTTCAGAATTACTTTTCTTGCACGAAAAACCAGTATAATAACCCGCCTCTGTCCAAACCTGATAAACGCGAAACTACCTGTACATTACGGCAGAAGGATTTATGATTTGAGGACTGAATAATTATTCAGTAACAGAATCCGCATTGTGTTCCGATATCCGTGTTCGACGATATGATTAGGCCCGGCAACGCTAATTTTCTCCCACTCCGTTTAATGGGACTGGTATAAAATGGGTGAATAATGGTTCGCCGTTGGGGGTGGCCCTTTTTCCCTCCGCCCTCTGCACGGTTGTATCTCTGGTTTCTTGCTCATTTCACACCTAGAGAGAGAGAGAGAGAGAGGGAGAGAGAGAGTAGAGGCCCCGATTCTTTCTCGTTGTGTTTAGCCCTAATTCATCAACGTCACCGCCATTATCTCAACGGACCCGACTTTAGAAAGTCGGTGAGTTCATTTCCCCTTCTTTCCCCCCTTTTCTCCTTCTGCCCAATCCGCCTCGGTAAAAGACAGATAGTTCGGCGGGGAAAGGTGAAATTGAGATGGATTTTATTTTGCCTAATTGTCCCGATTCCAGTTTTTTGGTTCGGCTTAAAAATAAGGCGATATATTGCGGACCCTAATTTCTTGGAATAAAGATAAAAACTTATTCCTCGCAGTACTGAGAAAGACTTTTTTCATTATTAAATCATGGAACTAACAATTATTATACAAATTTATTATTTATCCGTATTAATAAATTAATTATAGAATGCTAGTAATTAATTAAGTATATAAATTATTTTAGCTTTTTATTACCCGTAGTACATACTATACATTACAATATAGAGTACCGGAACTGGTGTAAAGACTTGCTATCAAGTCTTTATATTAAAAAATAATTCGATTAAAATAGTTTTTCAAATCATTTCATAATTTATCCACTTAATACCATACACAATCCATTGCAAAACACTAACTAGGGTCGACTTTTCGGAGTCTGCTTGCAATATTAAAATTCCGAACCGTTTACTCAGTCCGTTTTATTACATTAGAATGTAAACCTTGTTTACATTTGGTCAGTGCCTATTTGCAATTTCTACCTTGGGGAGCCGCGTCAAGACGAGAGGAAAGGAGGAAAGAATTGTTTTTAAGGAAAGGCCTAATTAAGTCAGAATTCAGAAGAAACGTTTAATTAGGCTAAACAGCCGGCTTGCCAATTAGCGTTGTCTTTGTACGCGCTCAGATTCCGTTTGCCGACGCCCACCGCATCTTCTCATAGTCATTCCTCCTCTGAAAATATTTGTCCAGTATTCGTACATTTTATTTACTCTTAATTATTTCGAGTTTTTCAATTCCTTCGCAATAAGATATCCGATTTGCCCTCTTTGTTTACTAGAGGTCCTTAATAAATTATAATTTTTTAATTATCTGTAAAATTTTGCGTTAAATTAAGAGATAAAACACTATACTCGGTGGCCAACCCGCCTATTAAAGCCGGCCATTGGGCTAACCTTTGAGAAGCCACGGATAAGACAGAGGTACGTTGATTACCGATAGTTGTAGGCATTGATCCATGAACGTCTCAACAATTCTAATCTTCATTAAAATACGAATCAGGCAAAATTCGCAGATAATTGTATTTGACAACAGTGTATTTGACATTCAGAATCGGTTGGATGTACACTGTCAATATTGGGTTGACAACTAAGTATTGCGGAATTCACCAACAAGTGGCGTTGTACATATTTTTAAGTACGTCAACTTCTTTGCACAGATAAGCCGTAGATGGTTTTGAATGCACGTATAAGATACATTCAGCTTCTCCGCAATGTCCCTTGTTGAACTATGGCGATCCGAATCGATAATGGCCTTTATTCGGTCATCATCGACCTCCACTGGACGTCCAGAGCGCTCCTCGTCTTTTAATGAAAAATCCCCCGTCCGGAATTTCGTGAACCGGTACTGACACTGCCGTTCTTTTAAGGCTTCATCACCGTACACGGCGTACAACTTTTATGAGCCTGTGAGGCGTTAACACCTTTGCGAAAATAAAAAAGCGAAATGTGACTGAAACGCTCACTTCGGTTCACCGTGTTTTAGCTTTTTATACACACACACACACACAATTCAACCGGTCAATGTAATTTTGATACCGAATGTTTCAGAAAAGACAAAATAATAACATGTCAAAGAATCTGTGCAAAGATGTTGACGTGCTTAAAAATATGTACAACGCCACTTGTTGGTGAATTCCGCAATTACTTAGTTGTCAACCCAATATTATTATTACATTTTCACGTTTAATCGTTTAGTACACTACGGGGGTATTTTGGGGTCCGTTTAGGTAGTAGTGTGTCATGAGGACCTTCTTTCTTTCGAACGGCTCCTGAATCAATTATTCGACGACCGATGGCAGTAGTAATTTTCTTCCGAATTCTCTTCCAAGTGTATTTGGAAATTAAAGTCGTAAACATTATTTTCTTATCCACCCCACCTTTATAGTGCGGAATGTTATTTTCAACCCCTTGCACTGCGGACCATTCTGGATGTTGGCTACCGGCTACTCCTCGGTGGTTGGCCGATGTCACTGTCACCGCTATAGTTTTGGTCTAGATTTAATCTTTGTAACGTATCTGTATAAACGTCTATCCGGAGCTCATCTTCACTACTACTTGTATCATGAGACTCAATCCTGTTTGAACGTTTTGCCATTGTTCTAATAAAAAAAATGAATAAATCCGCGGGTCGAAAATTTCTAATTGTTATTACTAGATCCGTTACAAAATGATATTTAACGAAAGAACCGAGAGAAGAATCACCGATTTTCTCACTCGTTAGATCTATCTACGTTTTGAAACTTAAAACTCGCACATCTCTTTTATATATCTTAGTAATTTTACTATTGTAGGTTCGTGAAGTTTCTGTCTCCTCTCGCCGGTTCGGTCTTTCGCTAGACCGGTTTCGGCCGCTCGCCATCTTCAGTAGCGGTGTTAGTCACTGTTAGCGCTTTGGATGTTTTTTTGGGCATCCTCACTGCACTGTCACTTTCACATGTACATGCGAAATACCGTGACTAACACGGCGGGCAGCCGAAACCGGTCTAGCGAAAGACCAAACCGGCGGGAGGAGACAGAAACTTCACGAACCTACAGTGTTCCAACGCCTCGCAGACCGCAAAACAGGTATATCAAATTAATTTTACTATATTTTGATTCGATGTCTCGCATTTCAAGAGAAAACATCGGGCAAAACATGCACAAGTTGCGAAACTTCTCCGTAATCGCTAATACATTTTAATGTCCCCTCAGAGGGGACATCGGAGTGCAACTGTCGGGCCGCTAAAGTAGCCGCAGTCGCGTTTATGGCGCCGTGGGGGGGTGCGATAGTGCCAATATATAAATAGGAGGACTGTTAAAAATCGCGTTTTAATTATGAATTTGGCGGGTGTAGGTGGTATTTGGGGGGCGGTAAACGGTGGACTAGTAGGGAGGAAAAATCGCTATCCGGGGTCCGGGGCTAGGGTTGATGGTTGGTCGGGTGGGTGGGTGGTCGGGTGGTCGGGTGGGTGGGTGGTCGGGTGGGCGGTAGGGGCGGGTGGCTCCGTCTGGCGGCGTCGCGGCGCAACAACAGTCAGTGGCCGGGGCCGGGGCCCACCGCTAGCTCACCCTGTCCGTCCGCCCGCCGAACCCCACACCGCCGCCTCTGCCGCCCGCCAGTCTCTACCACCGGCCGCCTCTCACCTCGCCACCTCGTCTCCCGCACACGGTAAACACCACTTCGATTTACGCGCCCGCACCGCCCTCTCGCCGGCCCTCTCCCTCTCTCTCTCTCTCTCTATCTCTATCGCGTCCCCGCCGCTCCCACCCACGCAGATTCCGTACACCGCTCACCCCAAACACTTCTTCTGTACTGCCCTTGAAACCGACGGACCGACACAGATCGTAGCTGTTTCTCTCCCGTACATCTCACCCGGACATACATTTCATTAGTGAGAGTGTTATTGAAATTGTGCGATATAGGAAGGCGCGGACTGTACGCGGGTCAGTGATCCACCGTTGTTCGGCTTCGAGTGTGGGTTAGTATCGCTGACTGTTGATCCCATTGGTAGTAGTATCATGTTCGGTAATGGCCTGCGTGTAATACGCAATTGTCGGTTTCCTCACTACAGATTTCAGCCTTCAGACGTTTGTTTGTCGCTTTTCCGAACAGAATGCCTGCACGTCGTTTATCTTGCCGATCGGTCGCTAAAATCTCTCCCTCTAAACACTCCGGTCTTTAAAACGTCTGGCGTGTTTGTGCGTACGGTCGTTTAAGTGAAAGAGCGCGTGTGGATAACAACTGCGTTTGTTAGCGACCTTTCATAGTTCCTTACACGTCAATTTACTGTACTGTAAGTGTTCGTACGACGCTCCTATTAGAAGTGCTGGGTTCCTGCAATTATTTCTTCCATTGTTGACAGTATCCTGGTCGAACGGTGAAATGAAGTATACTTTTCGCGAGGTAGAAAACGTCATTACGGTAACGTTTACCTTCCATCTAGAAATAGATCGTGACATTTAATGCATTATCTGATGAATATATAATACGGAATAGAATGTTTGAATGATGGAGATGGCATTATGTTTCTGTGTGCCTGCCTGATTGAAAGGGAGAATAAGGCTTTCGTCTGCGGCCCCTAATTAATTCCGATTTCCTACCGTCTCGAGACAGCGCTAAATCAAAAGAGGACCGAAAATCGGGTTTAAGTTAAGCTGACTGTTAAGGCGTTAGCACTATTTCAGGGTTGATCATTCGCCGTTATATATTGGTGCGGTAATTGCTGAGAGAGACGGAGAGTGAAATAACAAAATTATAGTTTGCAGAGCCCAGTCTATACGCGTCGAAATTCGGAGCCATTGGATTCACGGTTATCGTGTGGAAGGCAGAATTGAGTGATTGATGATTTAGTTTCTGCTATGTTTCAATACGTAGCTTATGTTTCCTTATTATCATTTGGTGCTTCTTTCTGTCTTTTTTTCTTTCCCGAATCGTTCTATAAGACTCCGAAGCGTTCATTCAATTTCCCGGAGATGGGTAGAAACTACGTGACTTGGTAGTGACCCGATCTCGGCGATAACGAGTTATAGGATCTGTATCGCGGAGAGAGAGTTTGATACGTGAAATAGAGCGTGGTGAAATTCTCAGATAACGTTTCGTCCTTCTCTCTCTCTCTCTGGGGGGATGGGATTTCTTCTGTGAAGAGAAATCGCCCCCGGAGAGAGATAGGTTTGGCCGGAGCTGGATTGTAGTGGAGCAGGGATGTAAGGGAGTATGATCATTGCATGCGCCTGTGGTCCCCGATAAAGAGGGTTGTGGGAGGGGGTGGCGGTGTTCCATCCCTCCCCTCACTCTTCCCTATCCTTACTCAACAATGCGCCGGTTGAGACTCGCCCTTCTTTCAAACGGGCCGATTCGAGTTATCCCCTAGGCCCAGGGTGCTTGAACCCATCTTCATTTTCTTCTTCACCCCGCCGAGTCCTCCAGAGACCGCCGATCTCTAGTCACCCAAGGGTACGGAGGGGAAGTGTAGCATTTACGTGCCGTTTAAAGCCACTCCTTTTCCCCCTCCTCGGCCATTTTCGGAGATAAAAAGGGTTTATAAGAAGATTACGCCTGTCGCCCTCGCCCTAAGTCTTGGGATCATCGCGATTGAATATCGCGCTGCTTGCTCCCTGTTTCATTGAGTTAGTTTTGAAGTGTCGAATTAAGGCTTGGTCGCAAGTTCGCGAACAACGCGTGCGACAGTGCGGCATTGTTCTGTCGAAGCGTTGTTGTCACTGTGACAAGTTGTTTAATTTGCCGCGATAAGCAATTTTGAAGAGCGCGGGAAGTTATTCGGGCCCCGTTCATTCTCTCATTTCATTTCCTGCGCTCTGTACTACTGACAACGTGTTGTCCGGACAGTTGTGCACGTCCTATCACTCTAATAAATCATTTTTACGACTTTCGTGTTGTTAATGAGCTCCGAAAACACGGTCTTTGGATGGGGATAATTTAAATTTAGCTCTGGTAAAACTCGGATATTTCGAGAGTTAATCCTTATTACTAGAGTCATTTTAATGTTATCAACTGTGTGATCACCTCTCATGTCGCTGATTTCAGTGAGTATTTTTTACCACCCTACAATAAATAACATTTCAGTTTTGTTTTTAACTGGAATTTCAATTCCTAAACGTGGCAGCTATTGTGAGCTAATGTTACTAGATATAACTTATACATTTTCTGTATGTATGAAATATATTTGTACCTCTATCGGAAATCGTTAATTAAAAAATAGGATTATTCGGTGGCTAGTGCGCCAGTGGAGAGCGGTAGGGAGCGCGGGTAGGGGAGCGGCCTCTGCTAAGTACCTGCTCATGATCGAGTGGGTTTTGGGTAGCGGGGCAGAAGGGTGGACCGCTCTCGTCTGAAATATTCAGGAAGCTTATTTCAGAATGGAATATATAACAAGGGTATGGCCTAGGCCCCTCCCCGCCATTGTGAATCGGGCTGCTTTCTCCTTCTCCCTCCCACTTCCCTCAAATCCTCCCCTATTATTCTTCCCGGGCACTTTAGAGGGTGGCTGGGGTGGTTGGAACAAAAATGTAAATAATCCGATGATGGGCAGAACAATTAATACAATAACTGTCGATAACATAATTCACACATTTAACATGCCAATCCGCTGTCCTTATGGGTCCATTAAACCCGACGGGATGATCTGTGCCAGAACGGTTTTCAATCGCTGATTCATTTTAGTAAAATGAAAGTAATTTCACATAATGTACGAAGAAGGATATTTTTTGTCTGGGAGAAATTCGTGTTTTGTCAGAATGTAACAGTGACTGGAAAAAGATTGTTATTGAAATAATTTATTCAGTTACTCCGCCGAGGGCCTCCTTCTCTTTGAAGAATCCCACTCATGTTTCAGACCCATTATTGTGTCGTAAAGAAAGGATTTCTCCGCCTCCCTCTCTCTCTCTCTCTCTCTCTCTCTGTCTCCGTCTCTCTCCTATCGTCTTCAGTATTCAGTCGCACAACCCCTAATCTTCTCTATTTTTTCCATTACTCTCCCCCCCCCCCTACACTCTTTTCTGGTCCTCACGCGCCGGCTCTTACCGGTTCGAGGAGCCGCCCTAAGTCCTACTCTAACTTCAAGGGGCTTAGTCCGGTTTTTGCGACGAATTCTCGGTCGGTCCTTCGGATTTGCGGTCCATTGAAAGGAAATGTAGGAGTGGAGGACAATTTCTTTTTCCTTTTATTTTTTGTTTGGTCCGAGGTTCTCGTGTGATCTCGTGAGGCGGGTCGGCCCTTTTGTAAACGCTACCTACACTTCCCAATCTTTTTTCTACCCCGTATACTGGGTAGTGCCATATTCCGTACCATATAAATAATTTCCACGTGAACGAACTGATTATCGTACTGTACTAATGAGTCGTATGATTTTATTTACTTAATAATGCTTAATACCGGTTTCGGTATGTCTTCTGTTACAATTTAAATATGTAATTCGCATAGTTTGAAAATTTGTCAGAACCATCGTACACACACGAAAATACCTAAAAGGGTTCTTTATTTAAAAAAAAAACGGCGTTGATACTAGACTGTCTCAACCGCAACGTCTTGCAGGCTTAGTATCAGCGCCGTTCTTTCTTAATGTATGGGCCTTGTGCGCTAACAGCTTCTAGACAAATTATTGTTAGGATAATAACTTTTTACTCGTCTCTGCCATTCCTACATCAACCCAATATCATGCCTACGACATGTTTACTGTTAATGAATCATATTAGTGGTATCACAGGTGTACAATTTCGATGTTACCAGTTCCGACTTTGTATGTTATTCATTTGACAGTATTTTATGCCGTTCTATTTCATTGAATCCTTTACATTATTATGGAAATTAGCTAATGTTTTATAATAGTGAGGAATTTTTTCTTGGGTCATCGATATTTAATGGCGTCCGTACTCTGTAATGTTATGCTTCATTTCCCTCCTCGCCGAGGACGCTACTCGATCACCGGTCTCGCGGTGTCATGTGGCCCCAATTTTATTCTCGACGTCATATACCCGCTGGGATGGGACATCTCGAGATCCGGTGCGAGGAGGTCGCTTGATTGATGCTAGGCGGTGAAAAGCGGATGACACGCTCGCCATCACTAACGCACACGCTCGCCATCACTAACGCACACGCTCGCACACACTCTGCTACGGTGCTTGCCGACGGCCTTCCTTCCTCCCTATCGCCCGGCTATGACGTCATACTCCCCACGAAACACCCCCGACCATCCCCTCCCAGCCGCCAACCCGCCCCCAACAATCGATAAGTTTAACAACACTCGTTTCTTCCTGACCAATGCCCTCTACGCGCCTCAACGTGTTCCGCACTGGAGGATCTGACCTATATATTCTGTCGCCTTCGTCTATTAGCCCAGTCTCCGGTCAGTTTTTCTTATTAATCATCAGTTTTGTTTAGTGCACGGAACTGGAAAACAGTTATTAATATTATCCGTTAACGATTTTACCAATCGATAAACATGAAACCGTTTTCTTAATTTTCAGTACCCTAGACTTATTCATAATTGATTTCTTTATTGTTTCACTGAGAATGTTTTAAATTCTCAACTATCCGCCAGAGGCCTTTTTTGGAATATTATATATTTTAACCTTTTTAGGTCTATTCTATGTGGCAAACTAATTTTTCATTATTATACGCGCTAGATAATAATCGAAAGGATTTTTTCTCATATTCCTCCATATTTGCTGGTTAATATTTCTGAAATTTCATCTCGCCTTAAATTATTTTTTCTGATATAACCGTTAACTTCAGAAACAACGGATATTCAAATATGATGCCATTTAGGTTTTGCATCCTGAAAAGGTTATTGACAGGATCGGTGTAATAGTGAACAATTGGAATTCAATAATAACAGAACACTCCAAGATAATGAATGCGAATGAAATTGAATTCTGCAATACTTCCGTGATTTATTCTTGAACGACAGTATTACTACTGCTCTTTTTTTGACGCGTGTTTGGGTTGATTTTTGGCTGTGATAACGGCGGCGGGGTTCGTGTCCGACCCGCACGCGAGATTTCTCTCTCTCTCTCTCTCTCTCTCTCTCTCTCTCTCTCTCTCTCTCTCTCCCTCTCCCTCTCTCGTAAAATAAAAATGAAAAGCACCGTTTATTATTCACTGCCCCAATCTAAAAGTCTGTTTCACGTGTAATTTAAGTGAAAGAGTTGTTTCCTTTTTTTTCGTTTTCCCCGGAAAGGCTCTCGCGTTGCCCGGTGACGAGGAAAGAGACCTCTCGCGACGCATTAGGTGACAAATGAAAACCCAAACGTATCATGTTTATGACCAAGTAACTGTGTTATTTCCATAGAATCTGTCAATAATGGTATTGCACGTAGAACGGCGCTAATACTAAACCCGCACGACGTTCCAACTGTACAGTCGTGCATCAGCGCCGTTTTATTATGAATTCGCCAACTCTTGGATTCCTTAGGATTCCTTTCTTGCCGTCTTCATTAGCTTTCCGTAGGTAAATCATTGAGGCATTTAATAACCACTGGAAGGAACATTATTCATTTTATATACTTAAAAACCAATTTTTACATAAAATCCCAATATTTTTCTAATTGATGCTTATACTCGTTTTAATTTTATAGTAGTAGGATTGTTGTATCATATCTATGTCTTTCTCATTATTTATCGGTGTTTTGTTTATGCGCAATTTATATCAAGCTGAACTTTGTGTCCGCGACACATATTGATCCGGCCCGGAAGTTGGGGACGGCAGTTTCAATTTCCTGACTTAGCATTGACTTAGTGCGGGGGAATAATTTCCAGTCCCCGGCTCCAATACGGTGAGGGTGGGATTCATCAAATATGTATGCGGTAAAATTCCTCCAACTCTCGCATCCCCCGTACGGGAGCTCGATCCGGATTTGAAACGTCCCGTTAATCCTCCCCCCAAACACACTCTCGCTATACGAGCCGAATTGATGAATTGGTAAAAACATTTTCACGTTTGTTGTTTCGAAATCATCAAATCCTAAACCTTAGTTTTGAAAACCGGTCCTGAAAGCTAGTGAAACCGTTTGGCGTACGCGTTACGATGGCAGCGAGACGCGTGCGATCCAGACTCATTTTATATCCTAATTAAATATTTGAAATAATAATTTATAGGCTTATTAAATATATCTATTTCATTTTAATTTTCTGTCCCAGGGATTTTCTCCTGTAGGGATAATAGACCGGTTTCAGCTTTTACGCATCGTCATTAGTGTTCGGTTGCAGCAGACAGAAGATGGCAGGGCCAATTTATATATCTCTATTTTTTTTTAATATAAAAATTCTTTCGTATTCTTGAAATAATTATTTCATTCCACGTCAGCCTTAACTTCGAAATGTACCGCTAAAAATCCCAAGTAAAAAATGTAGTACAGGTCAACTTACTGTGGTACTAGTGTAGTGACAGTGCTCACAGGACGCTCAATCTGCAGCCGATATAGTCAATACCTCACTCTGCATTAATGACAGAATAATATTAACGTTAGTGACAAGCCGAAACGGAGTGACGAAATAACTGTATTATCACCATAGCAACTATCGATAACTTCGTTGCATGTAGAGCGGCGCTAATACTAAGCCCGCACGACGTTGGGACTGTGCAGTCAAGCATCAGCGCCGTTTTACCATGAGCTGGGTAAATCTGATCCCTTGGGTGTTATTTATTGAAATATGATCCTTTTTAGGTCATTGACGATATATTATAGATATATTAGTGTAATTTATGAGTAACAGATGTTGAATAGTGAGGAATACTCACTGAGAGGAAGGTAAATATTCAAAAGCAAACGGGTTCGGGACAAGAATGTTGAAAGTTTTAAAATATATACTAATTCACTTTATTTAGCATGTCATTTTAGTTTTACCCGCAATAGCTATCCATTGTGCATAACAATATGTTAAAGCATTGTAAAGATATGTCAAAAACACGTTTTATTCGATATCGTAAAGATCACCGAGGTTCATTGTTTTGACCAAACCTAATTCATATATTTCATTGTTTATGCACTATACGTTTAAATTGTTTTGAAAACGTCAATGATCATAATAACGTCGCGTGTTGGCAAAATAAATTGAATAATAGATCGACAAATTAATTTGTAATTAAAATGTCTTGTCCCTGTCCATTCTCTAATGCCCTATTTTGACATTCTGCTATCTGTGTCAGATCCCCCTCTGTCGAGTTTGACCTTTCCCTTAAAAGCGGTAGGCTTTCGATATAGGAATTTCAGCCGTGAAGAGCACACAGTTTGTCATTAATATATGTTTTCTGAACACATGTACATTTGTAGTTTATTGATAGGGCTGCAATATCTTTTTTAATAATAAAAAACTTTGAACGCGGTCTTCCGAAATGTTATTCATGGCAATTGTATGCTTCGAATTACTCGTTATTGAAATTACTCTTGACACTTTCCAATATAATGATGCTTTTACACTTTAATACGTAATTTCGGCCGACTTTCTGTCACTTTCTCGTGAATTATTCACCCCTATGTATGTTATTTTTGCGCCCCGCTCTTTCTCGACTTTAAGCCTCGGTGGAGTACAACAAGCTCTCGGGACCCTTTATTCCGAAACCGGGATAATGGAAGGAAAACACTGGCAATGCCCGCAGGACTGTCCCGACGGAGTTAAATTCCGGCATCGCGCATATTATTTATTATTCATTTCCTTTATTCCTTTACTGTGGAAGAAGAGAGAGGCGTCCTTCATTCCTTCGGGATGGGTTGGTATCCTTGTGCGATTTTCAGTCCACTTTGAAGTCATCCTAAAAATCGACGATATTTCCCGCCAACCGCCGTTTTAAATGTTTACCATAAACTGTAACGGCCTCAGTTCATGCACTATACTCAGACATGTACAAGAATTATTATTCTTCGGCGATTTTTCAAACTCAAACGCACTATCGGTTATTGCCCGGGTGTTGGACGAAGGGACGGTTTTTCCGGGGCTCGAGTGCGGTCCAGGTATAATCCGGAATAAAATTCAGAGGAAAAGTGGACCCGGCTCTGGTCCTCGGCATTTTCCGCTTTTCCGTCGTTCCGTCCTTTCTTACGTCCGATCCAGAGCCCACTCCCTGGCTTTCCTCCAACACAGTCCGCCCTCCTCCCCACTCAATCCCCTATTTTATTCCCCCATATCTTAGCCCCTTTCATCGCACCCCGTTGTCCGGTCTATTCCCCGGTTGGCCACGTACTGGATTATTAACGCCATTGTTGCACGCACTGTATGAAATTTCGCCCGAACCGACCGAAACGTAAAACACCTTTTAAGTGAACGGGCCATGAGCCGATCAATAAGAAATATGTTCCCATCAGCAATTCAGCAGATGAGGTATCATGTTTAAGTTATCGGGTGGTGGTGAGAGGTAATCTATCTATCTCCATCCTTTTGAATTTCTCATTCCCCCGACTATATTTTATTGATAATATTGAAATTATTTTCCTCAATTAATCGTCGACCGTCATAGATCCACGAGATGTGGACAAATTGTTCAGCTGAAAATTGGTTTCGGGTCGCCAGTTTATTTCTATTTATCGATTTCCAGTCCTTTATCTTTAATCAATGGAAATTGTCTGACCGATGTCATTACAGCGATATTACGCCAATTCTAGAGTAATATATTTTCCGTGTTCTTGTCTTTCTGTTTCTTGAAAAGTTGATTAACAAATTTAAGATATAACATTAATTGTGTGCGCTAACTGATTGCTGGTCGATTACTTTCAGCTCCGAAATGAGGATAAAAAAGTATATTGATGATATTCTGTCCTTAATTTAAAGCTGAACAACAGGGATGAATCACGCAGTTTCACTGAATCTATACTTAAAATTAGTTAAAGATATTTGAACGATTCATATCATCATATGAAGTCTCAATAATTTTATAACATGTAGAACGGCGCTAATACTAAGCCCGCGCGACGTTCCCACTGTGCGTTAGTATCAGCGCCGTGTGATAAACTCATTTCATTAAGTTTTATTAAGAAGCCGAAACAGATATAATTCTAGATCTGTTTTCTGTATCTAGTCTGAAGAAAGGGTTAGAGATATTATGCCTTGGCCCGAACATATATCCCATGTAACTCGTAGACTGTTCTGTTGTGTATAAATAAAGCGAGCTGTGCGAAACGAAAAACGATAATTTTGGACACTTTTTTGTAATCGACGGGTTAATTAAAATAAGGCTTTTAACAATTAGATATGCCCGGACCGGGGCTGAATTTCTCTCGAGATTATTTAGCGTCGGGGAATGCGGGAGGTGGCAATTCCCCGTCCCCTCGGGGATCTCCACCAAATTGGTCCTCATTAATTATCATAATAATGGGCTCTCTCATCCCGGTCTAAATCGTTTTCACTTTCCACAAGTATCTTCAATTATTCCGGCTAGTTTGTTGAATCAAAAAAGGAAGGAATTCCGACTTGGAAATAACAAAAGGAATAAATAAAGCTTTCGGGAAGTTCAAGTAGAAAATAACGATCTAAGTAATAACTTCTTACTTTTAGATGGTTTAATTAAAACGGCTGACGGTTTGCATCGAACCTTGATTAAAATTAATTTCGTAGTAGTTAAAATTTTCGATGTTTTATTTTCTTAAAGGATATTAGCTTTGGGCATTTAATAATATTTGTTTATTTCTAAAGCTATGTATTTTTCATTTTATCGTCGCTGCCGTAGTATTTTACCTCTTTTGCTTATTCGGCTCATTTTAGCTAGAATTCTAACTTTTATCCGGCTTGGACAGTTATAGTACAGTTCGGACAGGTTATCGGTTGTTGAATAATCATAAAATGATTAGATTGGAACGAATGGAGGTTTCCGCTACTAAAATTCGAATTACCATTAACTAAATTTCGGTAATACCGCCGGGAAAACTTCTAGTTTTCCCTAGAAAGAGTTTTAGTAGAAATATTCCCTTTCCCACTGGAGCCCCCCTCTGTGTTTCCGACGTTTCGGATACATTACCGGTTCCGTCGTCGGAGTCCGATTTGAAGCTAATGGGTACGTTTCGGATTTAGGAATTAGGATGCCAGTGCTAAGATCAGTTGTTGCCCCCATTAGATGTTAATTCGCCGCGGCGGTGTCGCTGTTTGGATAAACATAAATTATCCGTTCTGTCGATACCTGGTCATAAGTTGGGCCCGAGGACGATGCCCCCCCCGCCGCCGCACCCCGGGGGGGGGACCCGCATGAATATTCAGTTGGCCAAACTGGTTTCCTACCGTTGGCGTTACTAGTATCTCCGGTAGTTCTCCCTCCCTCCCTCCCTTTTGCACACTCGCTCTCCCTCTCTCGCTCTCTCTCTCTCTCCTCTCCCTCTCTCTGTCTCACTATCTGGATGCGCCATTAATAATGTAAAACGTTGCGGGTTCACTGCCGGGGCCTGTCAGTGTTTCACCGTTGGAGGGAGGGGGGGGGGGGGCTCGCAGCATTTAGTCATTTCGCTTCCCCAACACACACAAGTGCCCCCTTGAATTATTAGCTCGGCTATAATTGCAAACATCACCTCGGCGGTGACCTCCAACATTATTTAGATGCCAATTCGAGCGGGAATTTCGTATACATTAGTAAGCGTACTTTTGATTGGTCGTCGTGAGCGGTAAACAATTTCGATGTTAATCGATCACGGATAAGAGTCATAAAATTATTTGTTAGAATTAGAATCCATCGCATATATTATTATAGCGATTATATGGCAATGAGATTTCTTGTTGAAGGTTTCTACATGAAAATTTGACTTGGTTAGGATAAGATATTACATACAACATTATAAGCGTTTTAGTAGAATTGGTAATTGCAGAAAGAAGTTTTGAAAACTGTTGGGCAACGATGATTTTATTTACACTTAGAAAAACGTACTCCCAGTTATTCACTATTTTTATACAACAGCATCGGTATTATTTCTTTTAGAAAATATTTATAGTTTTCAGGTACTGATATTTTTTTATATCCCCTGAGGAATTGACTTTACAGCGACGTTTATAACATTTGCCGATATATTTTGCCGTTAAATTAATTTAAAATACGACTTCGTCGTAGGTATAAATTGAAGAGGGAGACGGAGCTTGTGGCCCGCCAGTTCTCCAAATCCTTTCCCTCTGATTTATAACAGCCGAGAGCCCCCGCCCCGGCGAGCACTAGACCGGAATACGTTCCGAATAACAAAAATCTTCCAATAAGCGCAATTTTATTCCGACAAAACTCGGACGCGATTTTCTCGCAACCGACGAAAGGTTGACGAAAAGGTTTCAGGCGATCGGTTCGCTGAAAATCGACTCGTTGACTCAGAAAACTGCAAATCATTTACACTGTAATACAGGACATCCCTTCTATTGAAAATTCACTGAAACCCCCGAAGAAATTAAATTCCGCACGCCGTCTCCCATTATAACTTACAGTGGATGAAAAGCATTATCGGATTTACAGTCATATTTGCAAAGTAAAGTTGAGAAACATTTTAGAATAGTTAAGTTGTGTAAACTTAATTTACACATATGTTCTACAATATCAACAGATTGTATATTAGATAAATTGGAACTAATGTAATATTTAGTTCAGATAGTAGGAACGACCTATATAGCAGTCCTCCGGGTTCTATTCCTATTATATTTCGAAATGATATATAATATTAACACCTGTGACAGACTTTTCAATCCTCCGTGTACCTTTTTCCTGAAGCCATTAATTATTTTAAATCCTGAGGGCTCCGGCTCGTCTCGCTCCCGGCCTATAAATGTTTCACCGCCGGTGCCCGACCCAATTTATCATTTAACTTTATTGTCCCGGATCATTATTTCTTCCTACTTTTTGAATTATTTGTTTTGTCCGGCTAATTTTGTTTTACGGCACAGAACGGAACAGTGGTCCGTCTCTGATTTACGGAGCGAGATAACGAAACATAAATTCTAGGCAATTATATCATAATTGCTTAAAGATTCTAAAATAAAGAGAAAAATGAACAATGAATTAAAAATGATTTTTAAAAAAATTATGACTGTAGAGGCATATTTACACTATGTTATTAACGTTTACAGATATTTACGTTCGTCTTGTACTTATTAACTCACGTGGAGCTGTTTGCCCAAATTATGAATATATGTCTTGTGTTTGTGTGTATGTTCTCTTATTCACCAGGTGTGAATATAATTCCATTAGTAATGTACAGAGGACTTCTGTTGAATCCTGATGAATGCGTCCTGGAGTTGCGCGAGCCTCGCTCGTAACCAATTTTCTTTCAGGTGCAAATTAATATTACGTTCGGCGCGCTCCGGAAGGCTCATTAGGATTAATTTGGTAGTCTGTTCCCTGATATATATATAAACCGAGGTTCATTGACTTTTATGCATTATAAATACCTGTATGATGCCACTCAAATCAAGGCAGGATTTTTTAAAACCTATTGAGACCGGGGTTAGGGGAAGTAGCTAACTAGGAATCCGCGTAGCCTATGGCCGCGTTAAAATTCCGGTTGCGGTTCAAACTAATTGAAAATTAAGGATTAAAAGTTACGTTGAAATTTAACGATAAAATATCCCAATACTGCAATCTTATTATCAGCTAATAAATAACAAATAATTTACATGTTACAGTGCAGTAATAGTGAACAAATAGAAGTTTCGTTTCTGTTTTGAGACTTGGTTTAACTCTGATGTTCATCGAACAGAGACATTTTTATTGCGATATAAATATACTATGTACATATTATTTTTACTCGGCTATAAATTATGCTATTAACCTCGTGCTGAACTTAATTCAAGTGCGTGAACTTTCGAAGGGAGCGTTGTGTCGGTTTTCGTACAAATTATTCAGACTTGGCTGACCGTCTCCTGATCGATAGTTTTACAGGGCGAGGTAGAAGTTGAATTTTCCGTTTCATGTTTAATTCAAAGGGAGAAAGGCGGTTTTTATTCTGTCGTAAGAAAAATAAACTCTCGCGCCGTCATGTAAATGTCCCGGCGACGTAACGTTGGCGTCGGGCTTCGAATAACATACGGAAAAATTTCGGATTCCGTAACTCTAATCGGAAAATCGTGTCCGGATGGGCCGAACAAGAGATTTTCCCGATACCTGACCGACTGGAGGATTTTATCGCGCGTCCCGGTAAAAGCTTTTCCGGGAAATATTGTTTTTAAGTTTCCCCGTCGCGGGCGGTATCGGGTCTCTGCCCTTATAAAATATACAGGAATGGATTATATCCGTTTTCGACGGATTTACGCCTGGCTTAAAGGGAGCTTAGGAAGTTCGTGTGGGCCCGTAAGTGCCCTGTCCCACTTTCTCTCAGGTCGGTTGTGGAAATATTCGCTTAATCAAATAAAAAATTATTTGAAATATCGCTATTAAGTAGTCTTACAAAACCGGCTGTACTATAATTGTGTTATCATACCATTATAGAGGTTTTCCTACCCAGGCCCTATGCACTGGTTTTTCCTTCGGGAAAATGTTTTCCTCAGTCGGTTATCGATCGAGAAAATGTGAGCCCACATTCGGCCGAGCGTGAATAGGCCGGAGGCATTGATTTGCGTTAAAAATTCAGAGCACTCCTTTCCCCCCGTACCGCCGTCATTAGGGGGGAAAACTTCGGCCGGAAAAAGCTGTGGCTAATATCTCGCCTCTTTTAACTCCTTCTTACTCGCCTTCTTCGGCTCTCCGGTTACATAAGATTTACAATTTCCGTTTTCCCGTACCGCCTTTCACTTTGAACTAACTCGTGTCGACGTTGGCAATTTCGGTGATTGTCGGATATTTAATTAAACTTTATGGGCGTCTAATTTCATTCCCAGATTTAAAATCACTGTACACCGATTGCTCGAGGGTTAAATTTTACGAATGATGATGGATAGCAACGATTGAATTGTGTGTACGAATCGGACGGTTCTGTGTATCCTCACAACTCAATTCCCAGTTAGATTTTAAAATACAGTTGTAAATTAATAATTTGTCCGTAAATGATTTGTGATCTGTTGTCGAGGTTTACGTTTCATTCTTGTATGTGGATTCCGTATCCGGTATTCGCTCAATGTTATAATTAGGGTGCAAAGGAGCTGATTCATCGGAAAAGCTTCTGAATACATTTTAATCAGCCGTTCTCTTGCAAACAGTGTTTTCCAAACGGGTCATTTCCAAGGTATCTATACAGGAAATATAAATGATATATGTGCCCCGATATTTTAGAAACTCTGGAAAGGTATTGAAAAGAAAATAATCAGTTGTTTCGCAGCGTTCGATTGTGTTCGGTGTGCAATAAATTCCCCGTAGGTTTTTGCCGCCCGGGAGATATCCGCCCAGAATTTGTTCGGCCTCCCTCCGCGAAAATTCCGCCCCAGTTGGGATTTATAAATGGGTTGAAAAAAAAACAAGAAAAAAACGGGTATTGAGGTGAACTTTATCGGGGGGGGGTTTGGGGCTATTGTCAAACTTGACTGCCAATGCGGGAGTTCACGCTCGCGCTCCATTCACTTGAACATCATTTGAACAATCTTAAATAGATTTTTCTTAGATCTTTCGGTATAATTTAAGCTACTGCTCTTCATTTCAGTTACCACAAATTGCCTTCTAAATGTTTCGCTGGGCTTGACAGCTGTCATCATGACTCGTCCGTCACTTTCAGCTTGAAATAAGTAATTTTCTGTGATTGACTCTTAACCGGATATTCTGTGAACCGAATAGTCTGGGAGAGTGAATCTCACTTGGGACGGGATTCCTAGACGCTTTAAATCATTTGTTGTAATTCTATTAAATTTATTTATTCTTTTAATCCCGTGCATATATTTTCCGATTGAACCACCGGTGCCTATAAAGCGTAAATTATGTTAACTTTAATCGTAAACAACTATGTTGACACACTTTTGTTGGATGGCAAAACACTGTACCTCATTGTGTTTCTTAGGTAGTGCTACCGGCAGTGGTAAGAAGTCAAAATGATCCTAAATCAAGTCCAAATAGCCGGTGGGGTACGTAAAACATACGATAAATATTTTTAAAAAATGTGTTCGTATCGTGTTGGCCGTTTGAGTCTTTTTCCCACAATTCGAAAGGGACAATTTCGGTTATTATAGTTCCTGTAGGGACTATTGCCTATTATCGGTTGATTAACAGGCATGCGAATACACAGCCTCGTATCAGGCATAGTTTGGTTGTGTAGAGTCAATGTTTGCGGCTGTGATACAGCGACAGAGGGTATTAGCGGGAGTTTAGGGGGCCATCGGTACAGGCGACGGTTCACTATAATGAATCGTTAATAGCCGGTCGGGGCGAACCGAAGCGGAACCGTCCGACTCGGCTTTATTCAACGGCGGACGGAGGGGGTAGAAATTCAAACAAAAAAAAGGGGGGGGGTTGTGTGTCGTGGCCGCCGTATTGAGGTCAACACGTGGAGTAATTGATGCCTGAAAGTGGAGACCGGGCGACAGGGGTTGTAGAAGGGGTGGCGGGTGGCGAGATTAGGGGGAAACTGAGGACTAGAGAGAGAGAAAGAGAGGGAGAGAGAGAGAGACTATCGATGGACGAGACCAATCGATACATCGACGCGGTCGGGGGTGAACTGACCCCGGACAAACAACAGCCCGTCTGAAGGCGACTTTCCTATGCGGATAAATAGAAAATATATTTTAAATTTTAATTTTCCACTCCTCAATTTGTGCCCACCGAATTCTAACGGGTGCCATTCCGCATCTATCAGAATTAATAAATATTCATGGGGACTGGGACAGGATCTCAGGGGAAGTTCAGCTGCCTAATTTATCTCTAGTTGCGACGAAATTTGAGCAAGTAAACCCTACATTTAAAATATTATTATATAGAACCCGTGTTTTGTTTCGATATTTCTATAAAATATGTAAACAGGTCTCGATTACCAAAGACTCCCTTATTTCTGAACCTGGACCTCATTGGACCCGATTGTTTGGAAAATAACTCTTGCGATTTTCCTTCACCTACGTTCCTCTATGCACTAGAACGTGGAATAATATTCTTTCGATTGTTATTTTAATTCATTCGTATATTCTACACATTTAACCGATATTACTTAAATTCTGCAGGTTCGTGCGTACAGAACATGAAACTACGTAGATATCCTTCATCGGGACGAAAGAAAACCTTAAATACATTTCTAAAATGTGCTTCCCTACTGTGTACCCTAGGCTATAATGTAGATCGTATTCGTCTCAATGGTATTAACGCGTCGCGCAAAGTTCGGATCTTCGTTTCGGTCATTTTTTTTAAAGTATGACTTGCATGTTCTGAAAAGTATACATTTTCACTGACTCGAGTCCGTTCTAAACGCTCGCGAACTTGCTATTACACGATGGCTCTGTTTGGGAAGAATTGCAGGGGAGTAATTACTACCGCCGCCGAATTGTTCTTGTGGGGCGGTGGTAGGGGGTGGGTTCCTTCATTTGTTAAAGCGTGCGACAGGGTGGTCTTGTTAGGGGCCGTTAATTCACCCCGCCCACAGCAATCATAAAGACGTGCAATTCCGGCTCCTGTTTACATTCCCCGAGGAACTTTGGTTCTTCCCTGTCTCAACCTTAAGATTCTGGCGTAGGCTTCCGCTACTGCTTTTGCCAGAGGAATAAACTGCGTGTATCTGTCCGTCTGGCATGATGTAATTCGCGTGCAATAACGTTTAATGACGTTACTTCAGTTTTCGTGCCAATTCGATTTTCATCCCCCCCCTCCCCCCATTTGACCCTGTTCTCGGCCTCTTGCCAATGTCATTTGCAATCGGCAAATATAACAATGAATCCCGATACTCCTGATACTTATATGTGTAAAAATATTTGTACACGTATGAGAAGATCGATCTCATAATCTTATGAATTAATATATTATAATCACAATTATAGCTTTCTTCAGGAAATTTCCATCGTTTCATGATTGTCCATTTTTCCTCTTAAAGAAGTTTAAAAGCCCTGAAAATATATCCTCTTAATTATAATGAGGAGACCTGGGCTATTCGACCTCCTCACGTAATCATTTCACGTACTATAAATGAAAAGAAACCAGTGTAAGATTTATGGGGTTTTCTTCTCTCGAATTGTGCGAATACTTACATTTTTTTCTGTGCAATATCCCCCATTTTATTGTAACTGAGGTACTAATTTAATTATTTTTTCCTTACACTGTTCGTTTCTTGTAAGTATTGCAAGTCCTTCAATATCTCTTACAGTGTCGTTATGGAAATATGTAGTTTCTCCGGTTATAAACGAAATCATAATAAACGACTCTGAAGTGATATCTCAACACGGTTAATTCTTGCAAGTGTTCGGCGTGTAATGTCGGTGAAGTAAATTTAGACCCCAGTAGATAACAGCACTAGGCGGGCCATTGCGAAGAATTAGGTTCGCGTGCCAAGGAAGAGCAATTTAAGTAGTACGATGGTTTAATGGGCGACCATTATTGCTGCCCCTTTTTTAAAGCGCTGTTTATGTTCCAGTTACATTTCCTCTCCGATTTCAAGCCTAGATTCGAATACTGAAGTAACAAACGGGAAGATTTGATCGCGCCACAGCCGTCATTATTGCGTTCTATAATGTAGTATTCTAGTTAAATGATAAATGGTTTTAAAATGGTATAAATTAGTTTGAAATTAAATAAAAATGTGGGCAGAATTTGAAGAGGGCGTAAGGCTCGCATTCTGTCGAACATTGCGTGTACTATTAGGAAGGCCGACTGTGGCTCAACCTACCGGAACGTCGGTGAACTGTTTGGAAGATTTTGTACCGACAGATTTACTATTTCATCGTTTACAGAGAGACTTACGCGAGACGGTGAATTATGCTCTTAGGGCGGGACATTGAATTCTAGTTTTCCACCTACACCTTCAGTGTTCCGCACGTTTTCTTCGTTAGATCCCAGGTAAAAAGGCAGTTTCCTTTTACACAGCCATGATTTGACAGTTCGATTTCTACTAGACTTATACTATTTATTGAGAATATATTTATTGTATTGTAATTAATATATGAAAACTTGCAGTACACAATAAAATTCTAAAAGATTTAATTCTACATTTTTAACTATCTGTGGGCCCGTGTAACTTTCAGGTCACATTTCAATTTATCGATTTACCAAATAATTATAGCTTTTTTCGTGAGATGGGACATACATTTTAATCCTACAACGTTGTCAAGACAACCAATATCAATATCAATTTTTTTTCATTTGCATATATAGGTTTATAATTGCTGATTTTTCGTTCCCCCAATTTTTTTGGATTTAAAATAAAAATTCGGCCCATAGAGGGTTAAAAGAAAATATAAATAAAATATCTAAAAAATATCTATTTTTGCTTTTTGCTAATGTTGTTTTTCGTACACGGATTAGTTTAGGTCCTAAATTTTAGGACATCGGATTCCATTCGTATTTACATAATAAATCTGTCGTCTGTGGAACAATAATTGATTGATATACTATTAATATCAGCTTTATTGTTAATTTCATTTGACCCGGTGATTTAGTATTTGTGATTACGTCGGTTCTTTTTATAATTGGTTTTTTTTGCTGTATTCCGGTGAAGCACGTTTGTCAGTATGACGGTGAAGGCGTTTTTCAAGACTATGATTGTCTAGGGATTTAGGCTTTGAGATGGGGAGACAGAACAGTGAGTAAGCTAGAGGTTTTTGTCCCCTCCTCCCGCTGCACAAATATCCCTCCCTCCCTCCCACCCCCCACCCGTTTTGTCCCTTTTGTGGGACATCGCCTTGTTTTAATCACAGCCACCAGCTCCTTATCTCGTCCCTCGTTTCTTTCCTTTCGCTCAAGGGCGGCAAATAAAACCGAGTCACGGACACCGCCGGCTAATTTACAACCTGTTCTCATTGTTTTTTTTTCGGTTTTAGTCCGCATCCAAAAACCGTGACGTCGCCACTAATATGTGTTGTCGACTATACGTGCAAAACTAGACGAACAGTCGAAATTACGGGAAATTGCTACCGCCTGTAATTAACTGGAGCCAAATTACCGGATAACAGCAATTATCGCCCCCGGGATTCATTCGGCCGTTTGGCCCCGATCTAGACACGTTTTGGCTACACGCCATCGTCGGTAGCTCCCGGTAGCAGTAAGTTAGTGTCTTTGCGCACGTCCACCGCTACTGTGTTCGTACACTGTACTCCATTGGCTGGAACAAGGTCATTAGAAGAGTATATCATATCATGGCCTCCGAATATCCGGTCGTCTATTGTGTCATTGAATAGCACAACTTTAATGTAGACTGTAAATATTCTACGGTTATGGTTTATATACTATCTAACTTCCTGTAGGGCGACCCTCCGGCAGCAGGCGTTGGACCGACATTATTCCTATTTTTTTTTCGACTGGAGCTCCCAGTAGAGAAAGGTTTCCCCACTGACCGCGTTTCTTCTCACAGTATTGCGCGATCTTACCGGAAGTTGGGTAATAATTCAAACGAGGTAACAGTTCGAATTCTGGTCGCGGAAACTTTCGCTCGTTCACTGGACGTTACCTATATTATAGGGTTCGGCGGGTCGTCGGTTTATTCATTCTTCCGTTTACTTTCTGATTACTCCTTGTTTACAGAAAATTGCAAACAGAATAGTCCGTTGCGTTATCCCCTCGGGATAAAACACGCGTTCGGATTATTTGCGGGTATTCGTCCGTATTGTTTCAAATATTTACAGTGTTTCGAACGGATATTGGGGAAAAATTAAATACTGAAAAACCGAGAATCCGACTCTTATGCCCAGATAGCCAGGGGTAGCCAGGACGGCTGGAATATCTTTATCATTGCGTATTGAAGTATTACCGGGAGGGAGGGAGAGAGGGATGGACAGTGGAGATAGGAGTGAGAGGGAGCGAGATAGCTTAGGCGGGGGAGTGAGCGGACCACGTGACCGAATCGATAAATTAAACCTGTCCGGCGTAGTTGGACATCCGGCCGGGAGATGGCGCCGCCTGCTCACATCCGCCTGCTTACCTCCTTCACTATTTGCCGGCATTTTCCCAAACCCCCCCACAATACGCCCTATGCCGTATTCAAATTGCGGGGATTATTTCCTCGGTGGATTAGCAATTTAATCGCGGACATCTGGCCGGTCCAATCGTCCCGCTCCCTCCGGTCCGGAATTAATTTAAAACGGAATACCCTTCTCCACCCCCCCCAACCCCACCTACCACCCCTTGTGGGCAGACCGCGGCCAAATTGATCAAAAAGCCATTTCGGGGCACTACCGGCACAAATTGGACGGTTGATGACAATGCGCAATGTCGTTAGCGACCCACCGGATAGTTTTAATCTATGAGAAAGCTGCTCGCAGAACGTAGACGGTTGTACGTACAAGACCCGGTTCTGATCGAGCTTATTGCACACAGTACGCTAATTTAACCTGTTAACCGGGGAATTCCCTTTTTAAATCACGCGGCATATAGCGGGCGTGAGCTCTTTCTCTAGGACGTGTCACGCTCGGAGAACGTAATTTCGTATTATTTTTTTTTATTTACGCTTAAAATAAATGAAGAGACTATAGACACGTCCACCACTCTCAATAGCGAAATGATACTGATTTTCTCTCCGCGTCTTAAATCCACGTCTTAACACGTATCGACGACTAATACCTCTGTTGTACGAAACTATACGTCCCACCCGTACACGCTATTGTTTACGTTTGACGTATTTTTACGTCCCGCAAAAAAGCTTGCAGAAATGTCCACTTTACGTTACAAGTTATGATTAGTGTGCACATTTGCTTCGGTCTCTCAGAACACGCGTCTCGAAATGCGTGGGTCAGAATCGCGGTCCGATTGTCGATTAAAAGTCGGAATCCAGCAGGTCGCGGCTCGGTTATAACTTTTAACAGCTATTTGCTTTAGTACTTACGCGGTTGTTTACTTTCCCAACTCGCCTGCGAATTGTCTCGTTAATTCTCCCGGCCTCCTGGATAATGAATACGAATTTCCCCGCTGAGTTGTGCGGGCCGCCCGGGATTAGGAGACTTATCGCCAGTTATCAGTGACGCGAGCGTTTAACTTTTGCATTCGCCAAATTGTAGAAGTTTCGCCGTTTTAATGAGAGCGTACGCGTGTTCTGCACCTTCTCCGCACCCAATGTAGGCCCGGGCTGTCAGACTTGGACCCAGACCCGTCGGATGAATTTTGAAATTAACCCTCTAGGGGCCGAATTTTTATTTAAAATCCAAAAAAATTGGGGAACTGATATCGGTATTGCTTTGTCTTGACAGCGTTATAGGATTAAGATTTATGGACCATCTCACGAAAAAAGCTGTAATTATTTGGTGAAATCTCGATAAATTGAAATGTGACCTGATAGTTACACGGACCCATGGAGGGGTAATAGGAAAACGTAAAAGACACGAACTCGATATTCGTAATAAAAATCGTCCGTAAAGTGTGTTAGTTGGTAGGAGAGGGCAGTATTTTAATTAGAATGAACGAAGTGCTAATTGTTTTTCTCTCTAACTATTTTTCAGTTCCAAATAACATAAATCACTTGTCTCAAGAATCACAGGGTGTAGTTGATGAAGTTTAGGACCCGTTAGGCCAAATTCTCATGGGCGATAATGTTCTATCCTACTCTAGTAGAACTGGATTGAATAATATGGAATAAAAATGAGGAATTCACTTTGGTACAATTCATGTTTTTTAGGCCGCATTTTATTTACGGTACTCGGTGCCGTATTTATGCCGTGTATAGTACAAACTGGAGAATGTTTTGAGTTGCGTATACTGAAAGTATATTCAGTATTGCCCCTGTTGGTCTACATCTCTAACCGTGTTTGTGGGCGGCCAGGTGTTGTCTGAGCACACACCCGGGCCCTGTTGATGTTGGACCCGGGGCCCGATAAGATAAGTGTGCGTGTGCGTGCGTGTCACCGTGCGTGCGTGCGTGCGTGTTGGGGACGAACGTGGTACCGCAACCGTCGACGGGCTTTACGATTGTGCGGAGACGCGGTGGGGCCCCCCTCCCACCAACAGGCCACAGTTCACTTCAATTCTTCAAACGGTTCGCTGTGCATTTGTGTCCTTAGAGACAATCCTCGTGTCCTACCTTCTGTCCGCTCTTAGCACACCGCGGCCAAATCTCCCGACTTTTCCCTAACTCGGAAAACTTTCCCCGATATCCATCCTAGTCATATTAATTGTTTCGCGCTCTTTCACGCCCGTTATAAATTTCATCATTTCCACTCTTAACTCTCCAGTTTTTCGCGTTTTCTCCGACTCGGTCGGAGGATATGACCCGGTCCGGGCGGACGGTGTGATGTGATGAAGAAGAAGCGCGTACCCGGCCGGCTATAATGCCTCCAGAGATGTGCTCTCTCTGTCCCCTGAAGAAGCAGACGTCGGGCAAAAAGCTGGTCCGCTTCCATTCGGTCGTCGACACGTTTTCGATCACCGAGTACAGCTCCTCCGTCCACAGGGTACGTACAACACACAACAGCACGACACTATTAGCCGACACACCGCACTAGATGGTCGGCGCCTAGAACTATTAGAGTCGTACGGCCTCGGGCCCGTTCATGCATGAAACTGTCCTCTTCCCGGCTCCTCCGTACGTTCCCCGTTTTATTTTGTCCTTTCCGAATATTTTTTCGGACAGAATACTCTGGCAGTGCCGTTAAAAACCGGTTCGTCGAGTTTTTACAGCTCAATAAATTAAATCTAATATCGCGCCCATAAACCTACTGTGTCAGACTCAGACCGAACTATTCTCTAACGTATCACGTAATTTTAACCGTTATCATTCCGAAAAAATATTTGTTTCCGACCTTCCCCTATCCTTTGCATTTTGTATAATCTATGTTTTATGTTTACTGGTACTACTTTATTGAAAACGAAAGTGGGCATCTAAGTTATTCTCTCATGTCCTCCGTACCCAATTATATTGGATTGAATTCACTCCATTTTCAATGTAATGTACGTCCTATTTCTCTAGTTATTACCAGTAGAGCATCGGACGTTGGCAAGGAATTGACTCAGTGCTTACCACATTTGAGCTATACTCATAATCAACGAAGAAATACTGTCAGTTGGCAAAAATGTGAAAATTTAGGTGCGTATACCTCCCAATAAGAGAGACAGTATCAGCATTTTAATGCAATATCCGGCTTTGAAATCGGTGCGGTGGGTGGCGCTATCTTACGGCGGAATTGTAGAACCACCAGGAGGAAGATCTTTACTTTCCCGGCGCTAGGGGGCCTTACGGTCACCGTTTTCACGAAAATGGATCAAAATTCTGAATCGGAGCAAGTGACTAAATAAGTAGAAAATATAATATATATGGCGCTGTTTATGAGATAATTTCTGCCTGCCTTGTTATGTTTTTCTGTAGAACATCTTTCATTTGAAACCTCCACTACTGATAGTACCGCTGTTCTGTGATTAACTCAAGTGTAGAAATTTTATTTTTGTACGATATTATCATCAACAGTTGTGTGCTTCGAATATATTTTATTCCCCCGGATTATTAATATTTTTCGTGCCGGCTGAAGTATTGTCGATACTCTCATATAAATTAAGGTGACCTGAATAATAAAGATAATTAAGATTGATATTCCTTTAATTATTATTATATTTGCAAATCTTGCCCAATTTGTTGGTGACTTTATGTCTAAAAAATAAAACCAGAATCCTGCTATTTCGTTCGCAGACCGATTTTCGTAACCATTCCAAGGCTATTCCGTGATAATAAATATTTTACAATGGCCAATCTCGTTAGTAATCTCCTTATCACGAAAACAATGGGTTTCATGGACCACCCCCCCCCTCTTCCACCCCATCGCCTCGCTTTGTTTTCTGGCAAAACGAATTCAGTTTCTTATTGAATACAGCCAGAAATAACTTTTTTGCTCCAAGTGAAATAATAAGTTTTTGAATAATTCCCAGTAATTGAATATTACCGCGTTTTCCTTTATTCAGAATTGACTTTTCGGTTCTCCGAGCTCACGGAAAATTAACAGCTTTCTAAGAAAACTAATGTGAAAAGATAATTGTCTTATTTTAAGGATCGAGAAATATTTTTCGAGATATTTCTCTGCGCTTAAACCACAAATGCGTTTCTATATAATTCCATATAAAAACTGATTTCTTTTCTGGAGTATTCAGTTTTTATTTGTGTCTGCAGATTTTGATCATTCTATAACTAAATTACTATTAATTATTGCTTCGAATACTCCGAACAGGTTTATTTAACAAAATCTACCTAAAAAATTTAAATTGTAATATTCTGCGATTACAGTCCCTCTCTCTCAAAAAAACATAACTCCTATCGACAATCTGTTGTAAAGTATAAAGGCGTATCTTTTAATATTGCTGAAATGTCTAAATAAGAAATGAAAATAAAGCGATATTCAGTCTTCGTTCAAAAGATTTCATTATATATGATGAAATGTACGTTTGGGAAAATGTTTACGAAGTGGAATACATATTTCGCTTATAAGGGATTTGACCTTTGATATTTCAGTATTAGAGAATTCCTGTTTCTGATCCTATTCTTTTAGAATTTCGAACGCCATTTAATATTTCCATAATAAACACGTCCCGGGGTCTAATCGGTGTCGCATAATAGTAGTATGTGGTACAGTGATATAAACAGTGGTGTTGCGGCCCGTTTGGCTATTTGTATCACGTCCAGGTTTCCTTCAGTCCAATTCCAGACCCGTTCTAGACCGTCGGGGAGGGCGGGGAGGCGCTTCCTGGCAGTGGCCACACGTCGTGACACGGATGTGCCGCATATGAACACAGGGCACATACACGCCCCTCGCCCCACCAGATGTCCGATTTGTGATATGTAGCGCGCGTTAATTGCACAGTTGTGAGTCGTAAAACCGGCTCAGAAAGACGACGAATCGCGAGATCAAATTCTCTGGCCCATTACCTGGGGCGGCTTGGCAAAATACTATGCTTTGATTTGGTTAACAACAGTTTTAGAATTAATTTTAATTTCAATAGAGTCTCGTATTGTGAAACTACCTCTCGTCCGAAAATCATGGAACACTAGTTTACTTCATGGATTTACCAATTCATTTATAAAAATGTACTAAGCAACTTTTTTTTATTTATGACTGGAAACGATTCTGTCGAATTTAAATTTGCAGTTCTAAGATCTCTATAATGTTTGATGAGGCAATTTGTCTTACCGTTTAGAGCGTTTTAGATCACTTTTATCATCACTTTTATACCAGAAAGATGCGCACAATAGGCCGATAATCCATCTTTGGAAATACCAATATTCAATCCGAATAGTGATCAGCGTCTAATCAGATATTACGACAGCTTAGCTGCCAGACTCTTATGCTGAAACAATGCTGCAACGGCAGGAAGCGGAAAAACTTTCAGCTTGGGATTAAATAGGCGATTGGAAATAGAAAATCGCACAGGCGAGGATTATAGTGACTCCGCAGGTAGCATTATGAAAAAACGGTTTAATTATTCTGGCTGAAGTTGGTTATTGAACAAACAAGTTGTAAGATCTCTGTACTGTTTGATGGGGGCAATCTGTCGGTTGAATTTCCCGGGTCGGGAATCGAACCCGTAGAGCGCGAAGTGCCCCCGAACGTGGCAATTAATCTCGAGGATGTGTCGGGACGTGTGTCCGCACACGTTCATTAGTCCGGACTAGTTTTTCACCCCCAGTCTAAACCATTTACCCCTTGCATTTCCCCGCCCGTTGCATTTCATATACGTCGGGCGATTCGTTTTAATTACTCTCGAAAAACGCTGGTTCTCGCATATCTTTTCGCTGTTTCCCGCCGGGAAGACTATAAAATTTCCCGGGTCGTCCTGACGAGCGGTATCGTGTCCGTTCATTTCAATTTAGTGGATGTTTCCTTTGCAAAAGCGTTGTCCGTGTCGTTATAAAGAAATTAGCCATATTTGGAAAAAGTAAAACAACTGTACTGTGCACTATGAATACACAGTATTTAAACAACTAAATGCGCCGCAATTTTAAAGTTTCCGCTTCCTGCTATCGTTGAGTTGTATTCCATTAGTAGCAGTGTAGCGACAACATACTATCAGCATACTTAACCGAGTCTAAATAGGTTAAATAGTTAAAAACTTACAGCACATTGCGGTGTTTAGAGAAATAATTTCGGAAAAAAAGAAGGTTTTGAAAGGTAGAAAAAATACGAACAATTGAAAAACATTTCCTTTGTTTGCTCTCTTGTAAAACAAATATGTTTGCGGCTTCATTGTGTTCGGACGGAAAAGTGTTACTAGTATATTCGGTTTTGAAACTGGGTTAATGAACAAAAATGAAGGGGGCAAAAGACCGAATAAAAGAATTGTCTTTATTCACCCTCACTGTACAATGAGTCTATTAATCCGGCGGCGGGGGGCACATCAGGGTGTATTAGCGATGTGTCCGGCGCCATATTTCATACCGGCCGGTAATACCGGGTTTATAACAACTGGATTTGTTCTCGGCCGGTGAGGGAGGAAACCGTTTCGGGATTACTGCCTGGGAGATTAGGAGTGGGAGAAGGGCTGTCCCCCCCAACCCCCATGCTAGACAGGAAGGGTCGCCTCAGATAAGAGACCAGCTGACCCTTTACCCTCTAACCTGTCTTAGATCTGCCTGTTCATTTTAAGGATTTCACATGAAAGAGACCGCAATAAGCATTCCAGGTTTTTCATTTAACAAAAATATTATAAATCCCTAATGTGTAATTATTTAACGGTATTTTAATGTAATACTTTATAGTTTAATATACCTGTTTTGTGGTCCGCGAGGGGTTGGAATACCGTAGGTTCGCGGTGTTTCTGTCTCCATCTTCGGTAGCGGTGTTAGTCACTGTTGGCACTTTGGATGTTTTTTGGGCATCCGCACTGCACTGTTGTACAGTTGCACACTTGTACAAGTGAAAGTAACAGTGCAGTGAGGATGCCCAAAAAACATCCAAAGTGCCAACAGTGACTAATACCGCTACCGAAGATGGCGAGCAGCCGGAACCGGTCTAGCAAAAGACCAAACCAGCGAGGGAGACAGAAACACCACGAACCTACTGTAATACTTTATATGTAAATAACAAATAATGCCGTGATTCGTGCCACATAATTTTGACCCCAATAATTGATTCGTGTGATGAAGAATGTAATCTGTTCGACTTTTTATAATCGTGGAAACAATTAAATTAGACAGTATATACGCATATGTGTATATACATACCTATAATATTCGTAGTTATTGTTGTATATATTTTTTCGAGGTGCATAAACGGGTTAAAATCGGTGTCTCGGGTACTGAAGGTTTCGGCGGGGTTTCATCACTCACGCATTTCCCGATCTCGCCAATTTTTTTCCTACATAAAAAAAATTGTTTCAGGCTTTCAATACAACGTCGGAACCTTCTTAAAAATTGATATAATAAATTATTATAATCATGGTAGGCATTCTACTAAGTCCCGTGAATTGATGGAGACATGATTAAAACGCACTCGGTTGAGACCCTGTATTCAGTGTTTATGGCCGAAACTTGAGTTCACGTCACGAGTGAAGCTATCGTTTCGGAAATTAGCCGTCGAAGAATTAAGTGGATGGGGCGTGGGCTTAGCCGCGGCCCTGTATTTATCAGGCTCCAATAATTTCTTCGTTAAGGGGATTCAGTATTTTTTTGTCGTTCCATTTCTTTTTACGGGCCGGTATCCTCCCCCACCCCCGTTTTTTTTTGTTTCTATGAAGTTGGTACGGCGACAAATTTGGCAGTAGGTCCGGGGCGGGGGGGGCGGGTTTAAATCGGTTTCCGATACAGATTGATCCCGGCCGAGTTGAGCTGATTGGGTGGTATTTTTCAAACGGTCTGCCGGTATTGATCCTCCCGGCTAGGACAGAGCGCCAATTTTGAATCTGTGATTAATAGCCCTCCCTTGACTAGGGGCCGTCCACTACCCCCGCGGCTTAAAAAATCTGATCCTAAGGGCCAAACTGATAAAGGATTCTTTTTTAATCCCCCATCCCCACCCCGGCCATTCCAAATAAACTGTTTAAATTTGTAGTTCCTTTAACGCCCCGTTATTTAGTTTTAAATTGTACCACATTTCTTCTAGAGCCAAACAAAGGATAGGTTTATTTTCAAAACGAAATTTTGAGGTCATCGACACTTGCGTAGTGGGAATTTGTTTTACGGCGGGATAATTATGCCTTACGCTAATTATTATTTTCTTCAAATTTCACAATCAATAAGCCTCGAAGGTTTCTGATTTTCTTGTCCCAAGTCACCGATTTTTTCGACTTCGGCTCAAGCAATATTAGCATTCATTTACCTGGTACTGGTCACCCAGTACTTGAAGTGACAATGGTCCGAGTGTACTTATTTCTTCCCTTTAAGCAATTTTTTAATTTGACATGAAGGAAGTAGATAAACGTAGATAGAGTTGCTACACGATGTTCGCTGTACGCGGACTTACTCGTTACTCGGGTGGAGAATGAAAAAGGAAGGTTTCGGGTGGAATGTCAGAGCTGGGAAGTTGAGGGCGATAGTGGACCCCATCACGGGGTCCTGCGGGCCTCTACCGTACCCTGAAGATCGTTATCGGGATGATGGGTTGGAGGGCCCGCCCCCGCGTTCCCTTTGTCACACCGCTGATTTATGATCCGGTCGGGAGGGCGGACTGGGCTTACGAAAGCGAAATGAATGCGAGGACATACAACTGATTCTCCCCAACTGGACTGTTTTTTTTTTAAAACCATAAAAAATACCCCGGCCAGCATCCAGGCTGAAGTAGCCGGTTCGTTTTAGATCGACCTCATCACTTTTATACCAGAACGATGCGCACAATAGGCCGATAATCCATCTTTGCAAATACCAATATTCAATCCGAATATTGATCAGCGTGTAATCAGATATTATCACAGCTTAGCTGCCCGACTCTTATGTTGAAGCAATGCTGCAATGGCAGGAAGCAGAAAAACTTTCAGCTTGGGATTAAATAGGCGATTGGAAATAGAAAATCGCACAGGCGATGATTATGTATTGACTCCGCAAGAAGCTTTATGAAAAAATGGTTTAATTATTCTGGCTGAAGTTGGTTGTTGAACAAACAAGTGTTTGTTTTTTCCAAGGTGTCGGCCAGGAAACCCCTGAACCACCCCCAGTCTTATTTCTTTTAATATGAGTAATATTTTATGGAAAACCGCCTTTTAACTATTTATTATAACTTGCAAGTTGCAATACGCGATGATTTGCCGGCAGGCTTCGGCTGATGTTTCTGCATAATTCTGAAAATTGAAATCTGAATTACTTCCTTATTCTCATCTGTATTCGGAAGAGAAATGTCGTGATTAAATAAGCGATAAAAACACAGAAAAAAGAAAATTATCTAACGACAGAAGAACTGGAGATATTATGCCTTAAATAGGTACCGAGGTGAAATCCCATTTACCTTGATGGGACGCGTAATCCGACGGCCCCCCCACTCTTCGTTTCAACTTTCTGCAAACAAACTCACTTCGACGTTAATTTAAAACTTTTTAAGCTCGCGGACAAAACTAATTTGATCGCCACTCAAGAACAACTTTTCTTGTTAAACAATAAAAAACAAAAAAATATTTTTTCTCTCTTTCTAAATGATCCACTTTATAAAAGCCGTCGGCTTTTATTTCAAAGGTCGGTCCCTCCTGACCGAGCTGTTATTTAATGGGGTAGGCTCGAAGGGCATTATTGTTTTCCCTTCGGCCACCACAAGGTTTTGTGGTTGGTTGGAGCTCGAAAAAAACCAATCAATTGTCTTGATTTTCTGTCCGGTAATGGAGTCTTAATTTTTTTTTCTTGCATTCAATTAATTCCTATTGTGTTTTCGTCTATCTTCGGGTTCAATAGGTATTTATTAAGCTAATAAAATTTAAATTTAATTAGTCGGTATGATACAATGGTAAATTGGGCTCTGAATTAGTCCCAACTTCGAACTTAGCGGGCCCGTTTAATTTCGGAATTTCTTATAAATCATTTTAAGAGGAGTTGAGAGTGCGGCCGCTGCCTGTTGCTCTGCTTTCATTTCAGAGGCCGGATTTAATCCTCGGCCCAGTGGTACATTTGGGCCGTCAAATCCATCCCAGGCGGCAGTTAATATCCAAATTTTCCTCTCGGTCTTATTATGATTACGCTGTTTTACGACCTTCTTCTCACTTTGCCGAGCCTGAGCCTGTTGTGTATATTATATAGCGCCGCCGGTTGTAAAACTCGGAATTTATGTCTCGCGGCGAACTGATTGAACAAACACATTCAGACGGTCATATTATAATATTGTGCGTTTTAAACTTGGATATATAAATTACAAGAAATTAAAAAAATATATATATAAAAACGTTTTTTTTCGGCTTCGAATAATTTTTGGGTTTTATCTCGCCCTCCGCCCTTCCTAGGTGTAGGTTTTAAACGTCCTAGTCACCTCTATCTAATTTGAATATGTATGGTTCCGCGGTGGAATCCCCAGTATGTGTTTATACGAGACTTACCCTTCCTCCTTATTTCTCCGCGCCCTTATATATTCTTATAGGCTTTGAACGCTGGTGCATCATGTTTTTAAATTAACTGCTCCGTGGAGCGGGAAAATTCGCTATGCGCATTATTAGGAACGCGGAGTTTTCCCCCTTTATTTTCCTTTTAATTTAGTATATTCTATTCGAGTTCTATTTTTACGAAGTGCTTTCGCCTCCTTTTCAACTCTGGGTAAGCTTTCATGAACTTTTTTGGCTGAATACTGCTTGGTCCAATTTAAACGTGTGTAGATTTTCTGTCGGTGTTTCTCCACAGATGTTTCTATTTTTCTAGTTTTTTTATTTTCAAGAGAACGGAACGAATAAATTGGTTTTGTCTTTTTTGATAATTAAACGTGAATAGAATTAAGTGGTGTCCTTTATGGTTAAACTTCACGAAACTTTCGTTGCAATTTAACTCACGCGAAGCCAAAATAAAAAACAAAGGGAAAGATAAATTATTATATCTATAGGTGGTATAATATCTTTTACATACTTGTACGCATAACCAAAAAATTTAATCAACGAAAATCCCATCCATTATGTTTATATTACGCTCTAGTCCGGATACGATAATACCCGAACAGTTCTATTTTCTGTCGTTTTTTCGTTTTGCAGTCATCCCCCGCTAACTAGAAACAGAACATTAGATAAGAGAGTAGTGGATATACCTTAACCAATTCTCGGAAGTAAAAAGGTAGTAAAGTAGAGTCTACTTGTCCCTACCAATTTTCTATTCACCCTTTCCGAAGCTGACCTCGTTTCGAGTTAACTCTCCTAGGAGTTTGAAATTTTTATTCCCCGGTTCTAGGGACTTAGCCGGTCCGAGTAGGTAAATTATTTATCGAACTCTCGCCGCTACCTCTTTTTCTCTGTTAATTGTGAATTGACGGGCTCACTCCTAGGAGTACGCCCCTACCCAGGTTACTTATTGAAACCGGATGTATAAACCATCGCCTGTATATCTCAATGGCGGGCAGAGCTACGTCCGCTGCGTCAGCCGGCCGACCCCCAAGCTATAATGCAGAGGCTGCGATAAAAACCTATAAAAGAATAAAAAAGAGAAGCCATAAATGCCCTTTTATAGTGCTGTCCCAACAGCTCCGATGGATAATTCCGAAATTCCTGTCACCGCTTAGTGGTGAAACTATTTATTTACTAGGGCACTTCTGCACTACACCGTCATAAACGAACGCTGAAAATGCTATAGGGGAATAGAATGAATTTTCGAAAACCTGAACCTATCATATGTTTTAACTAATCATGTGCTAGTTCACCTACTTGTTCAATAATTATTGAAGCGTGGACGAGGAACAGAAACCGCTTTGGAACAAATGGACGAGTAGAGAGAAAATCGAGCAAATGGAAGTGTTAGATTAAGTTCGAAATCCTCTCTGAGACACCCACAAATCCAATTTTATTTCTCATTAAAATTTCACTAAGCCTTCGGGTCGCTTCCAAGACCACCACCGGAAACGCCCTTACGTATACATTTTGATCACTCATTCACTTTGAACATTGTTTGCGTCCAACTGCTAACTTTTTTTTCTAAACATTTCTTTTTTTTCTGTTACAGGTGAGTCAGAACCATTGAGAGTAATTCCTTTCACCGAGGGGTACAGTAAGTCCAATACTTTTTCTAATCATCAGCCGGAAAGTTATAACCCGATCCCGTCTCCGATATGTTCATCCTTTCTAATTATTTAAAATATGCGAAAGACTTCTTGAAAAGACCCTGGGGCCGGACACCGTTTTAAATTGAGAAGTAATTCCTCCGGTCTTTTTAATTGCGAAGTTGTTAATCTCGTCGGGCGCTTCTTTTCAGTTTCGCGAACAATCTTTCTCCGACTATGTCTTTAATTGTGAATAATACTCAGTTTAATTCTGTCTTTATTCCCGGCAGAAAGGACGATAATTAGTTCTCCGGTCTACTTTTTTTTGTTCTAGTACGAACCAATTTACAATTAGAGTGTCGATTTACTTTTCTCGAAAATTTTCTATAATTATAACGCTTTCCTATTTTCTGAAAACGTAGATAACGGAGATTTCCACGAATACTGTAGCTTATAATTATTAGTAGAATATGATAAAGAAATATATTTCTAAATAATTAATGTGGAAATTGGTAATCATTATATAATATTATCAACGGGATAATATTTTATATTGACAGAATAGTCATATCATGAGAACATACTTGAAGATCTTATTTTAATCAGACTAATGTTTTATTGTCGTCTTAACGCACACCAATATACCGACATTTGTGCATGTTTTTCATTCTTGAAAACATTTGTGTTCACTTCTTATTTCATTAATGTTGGACGTATTTCACCCACTGAAGTTCCAGTATTGCGTTTTTGGAGTTTTTCCCGATTTTACCGGTCCAGTTGTTTAGCATACAGTTGGTGCCCACTATTGTAACGCAGAGGAAATCTGTTTCGATTTAGGCCGTTCATTTTGCCGGTACCGTCAGTTCATGAACGCCGACCATTAATCCGCGTCTCAGCTAACACTAATGACGATAAACTGGCCCCGGCCTATATTAGGTATATATGAATTTTATAATACCCAATTTCGAGTCCGCATCGACGCTTTGCCGGTGCGCGACGCGTTCCGTACAAGTTCCGCAGGTCTAATTGGAATTTAATTATTTAATTTCAATCCTTGCATTTATCCTGGGCTTTCAAAAAGAAAAACAAAGGAGGGAAAGTTAATTGGACGCCGCGTTGGAATATGCATAGGCGGCGCTCTTCGTTCAATAGTCCCTGCCGAAATCTTCGTACGGACTAAATTAGAATTCACAATCGGTATCTATAGATGATATTTTTGTTTTCCCTCTCCTAGATTGACCGGTTTTTTATATTTGAGTACCCGTCAAATGATGATATTTTGTCTTGAGCTAAACTGGTTTCTCCCGAACTGCACGGGCAGAATATTTTCGTTCATACATTCCAGCACAGTTACAATACCTGTTCGGTTTTCGAAATTATGTTTCTCAGAAATTTGTTCCTCGATTGTCGTCTCCTAGTTTCAGTAGAGGGGCTGCTGATACTTCTGAAACTCGTGTTTGAACTTCGCTCCTTGAGACTAAAAGTTATTTAAAGTATCGGCCCCGTCGTGCAATTTAATTTCATCGTCGGATTAACACATTCCTCCGATATCCGTTAATCGGGGCGGCTGTCTGCCTGCGGACGACGATCGACAGCGAGCCCTGCCGAGACCCGGAAGGAATTCGGCAAACCCCCCCTCCGCCCTTCCCCCCCCCCAGGAGGTCCAGACCGCGAAATGTTTTAGGGCGAACTTCGCGTTCCCGGGAATAATCTGCGGGGTGAGGGAAACAACGCTTTTCGCATAATTTGCCGGTCTACAAAAGAAAAAGTTCGGTCCCCCGAAAACAGAATTCCCTTCTGCTTTTCGCTAAACTTCGCGTCACCGTCAACTTTGAATTTAAGAGCGCTTACAGAATCTACAGTTGTTTGTCGTCTCCTTAAACAACAAATCGGAAGTTGTTTTTCCCATTGTTAGAATAAACGCGTAAATATTTGGACGTTAAACATTAAATATCGACGGAGGTCCTGTGTATTGCTGAAGGACTAATTATTTATAATTTCAATATACCCCTGTACTCTCTTTATCGTATAAGTGAAATTTTAAATTTTTGTTTATTTAAAACCAAATGACGTTCCCTCGTAATTAATCCTGGGTTGAACAGACTTAGGCTTCAACCGTCGTCGGTAGTATTGTATTTTTGAATTGCCGGATGTAGCATTTCTTGTGGAGAAAAAGGCCGCCTCAGTATCAGTATAGGGACAGGCTTTTCCGGCCGAATATGGGAGAGAACGCCCTCGTCGCGTCCACCGAAAACAAATTTCTTCGTTATTTAAATTGTAAGCCGAATTTGAGTATGATCTCGTGGTCGGGGGGTAGCTAATGGTTTATTAAGAGTTGGCGTTGCGCAGGTCCCCTCCCTTCAGCCCCCACTTCCCCCGTCGGCGGGGCTATGTAAGCTGCCGGCGCGCCGGGGCGCCCTTCAGTCCTCCGCCGGCCCTCGTTCTCGCCGCCTCTCTCTCTCTCTGTCTCTGTGCCCTAACAGTTCGCGTCAGTTCTCAATTTTTATTTTCCTTCTTAATTTTCCCCGCCCATTTCTTTTTCCGTTATACCCCCCGCGAAACCCCGACCGGTCGCGGTTTCGCGTACGCCGTTCGCGGATGTGAGAACACCGTGTGTTTCAAGTATGGGTTTCCTTTCGTTAGTTTAATTTCTATTTCGGTTTTCCTCTGTTTCTTTCTATTCCCAAAGACCGACCGGAACCCCCCCCCACACCGTACTTCCGGCGGAAGTTTGCTTTTGGACACGAATTCGATGGAACGGTAATAACAGTCGGAAATATACTAAACCGGAGAGAGAATATGAAATAGTTTATTTTTGTGCAAAGCCGAATTACCCTTGAATTACAGTTTAGTAGAGTCAATGACCAGGTGATCATTACAGAATTACTGTTCGATTTAAATTTAGTTTTTACATATTCGTGCACATTGAATTGAAGTTATTCTATGAAGATCGGGCAGTCACGTGAACGGTATGAGGGTCTAATTATTTGCATCTCTCACAGACCTATATTTAATAATATAAATAATATAATATTTAATATATTTAATAAATTAGGGAATAATTTTCCAGTGTTCGAGATGTTTGAATGAATATATTTAAAATAAAATGTGTTTATATGTTTGCCCGACGCCTGATTTTATTAATTAGGTAGAAAATAAAGATTAAAAAATAATTACCGTTTTCATAAAGGCGTCCGTGTAAACTCCATTAATGAATTAACTTTATTTGTCTCCAACAAGCTGTAATATTCAGCTGATACCGACAGAAATATCCGTTTTCCTTAAATTGATAAATATATATTATTAGTTTTATCCATTACTTTGTGCAGTAGGTTCCAGATACTTATTTTTTCTCGAGTCGCAGAGGCGCATAAAAACCTTGCCAGTTTGAGATAATCTATTTCCGAACATCAAAGTTATGTGTACGAGTATGACCGGAATTCAGAAACGGACTGAACCAAAATTTTAATTCGCAATTAACCCAGAGTCATTAACAGTGTAATGCAAGATGACCCACTGTAATTGTTTCGTATACACGTAGTTATTTAGGTGCTTATATTCCGTTCTATAAAATTTTAGGATCTAAAATTATTAAGGCTAAAACTAAGCTTCGGTCGTAGTATAAATTACGTCTATCTGTAAACATTAAATTCCGCTCTATGGTTCCGATTTCGTTTCTTGTTTGTTCTTATTGTTTCCC
Source organism: Lethocerus indicus (assembly GCA_019843655.1). Lineage (NCBI taxonomy): Eukaryota > Metazoa > Arthropoda > Insecta > Hemiptera > Belostomatidae > Lethocerus > Lethocerus indicus. Next base: position 3,565,343 of record JACDQD010000007.1, on the reverse strand, counting down.
TAATTTCCTCCACCTGTTTTTTGATTCTTTGTTTTCTGCCGTGTTTATCGAAGGTCTGTTGGAAGTTGTCTCGATGTGACGGTTTCAAGCAGTAAGGAGTGAAGAGTGTTCGTTTCGGGCAAACTGGAACCCTCCTGTTCGACGTTTCTGGCGGAAGTTTGCTTTCGGACGACTATTATTGTCGAGTTCAATGGAATGGTAAATTGATTATTAAAAGAACAACAACAACAACAACCAGAAAAAACAAGAAAAAACAAAAAAACAGTAACAGAAAAAACCAGAATGAATAGAATTTCAAATTAGTTTGATGTGGTTGTTTTTTGTATATTTCTTTTTTAGTTCGTATTTTAAACGCTACATCTATAATGACGTTTTCTATTTTTAAATTCACCTACGATAGAGCGACGATAGTGTGAAGTGATCAGTTTTTCATGTTACGTAAACAAAATAGTACGATTTTATGTACGGATATATTTACGTAATATAACATACAGCGATATAGTTTGGAATACTCGTCGTACAGCCGTATATTTAAAATTGGGAATATTTGAAATTAGTATCGATATGAAATTTGCCTAGATTTGTTTCGAACTAACGATTAACAAAAGTTTGATTAATTATACTTTAGTTTAGTTAGTGCTTCCATGGACTTGATTGGCAATTAAGTACTAAGTTTCGGTAGGCAAACATTGACCTGATTGTGTACAACTCCGTCCTCTTTTATGTTAATTAATATCGTTTAGGAATGAGCCAATAAAGGGTTTTTCTAAATAAATTTGTTTTTTCTTCTAAAGTATAATTACTTTATTATGAATGAAAACTACGCGGTGCTGCGGGGATAATTCGACGGGGCAAACCAATTTAATTCCCTTTGAGATCAGCCAAAGTAATTTAGCTGCTTCAATAACTCGTCATTAATTATTAGGGAATTTCTTTGAGTTTCGAACTAAGTGCTACCGTAATAAGCGTAAATGTGAAATTTTTAATTCTTCCTTCAGAGGACAATTTTTTTTTCATGGAATTTGTCATGTCCACGAGTTATTATTATTATTCTCTTTATACCAGCAATTTTTCAAAATATTTCTAAAATTCTTTACTTTTGATTTTTGGTAACTTACATCGATCAATATTTTTTCCATTCTTACGGCACCTCCGGAATCGAAGCAAAGTATTCGATGTACAATAAAGAAATAATTACTCATACTACGTGCATTTCAATCTCAATTATCCGCCATCACGGAGGAAAGAATTTATTACACGCTGTTTTACCTGTAAAATCTATTGTTTTCCCTTCCTATTTCGGCTTTTCGCCATCGTCAGCTACTGAAGTCTTTATATGGCGCAGCACTTATAGTATCGGTTACCCAATTTTCATCCTGATCGCGTTACCAACTTAAGTAATATTAGTCGGATATTTGGTTAGGTGGGCGGTTGTAATTGTGCTAACTATGCTGGTGGGACTTAATAATACGTAATTTGTTGTTGAAACCGTGTACTGTTCAAGTGTTCTCGAATATATTAGTTAATGAATGCCGGTATATGTGGCTTTTAGGTGGAAAATTCTGTTTCATTTTTCCCTGAATTATCATGTTAAATATCAATCAAATCCGTGGCTTTCAAAATGGGAAACTTTACCTTTTTAAGTCACGCTCCTAGAAATAGTCCGAGCATTTTCCTTCCTTTTTTTGTTTTCGAAGTATATATATATATCTGCAGCACTCAGCGTTCGGGGATGCTAGTCGGGTCCTTTTAAAATATAAGTGTAAAACACGCTGCGGGTGAAACACTTCTGATGGAAACCGGAGAGGTTTTATGTTTAAGGCGCCGTTAAAGGTTGGACCACTTGAGAGAACCTCTCGCTACTGCCCCCCGTAGTAGTTACCTTAAAGCGACCCCACTCGTAAACATCCTTACCCCCTTCTGTTTTCACCCCCGGACACGATAATGTTTTAATAGTGTCAGCAACCCCGCCAGTCGAACGTCGAAACGCTTTCAAACGTCGCCCAAACTTCACGCTCAAGTATCCCCTTTTTCCCCAATACCGAATACTGTCTTGGCGAAATAAAGTGATCTCTTGTCCGTTCGGATTATTCTTTAACGTTTCTTGAACAAATTTTTTGCGTCTTATAAAAAAATCAGGAACACCAACAATCATTGTATATATAACACTGTAGTAAAGGTTTTCACAGTATACGATGAAGCCCATTAACAGTAAATAATAAAATTTTTGTGGTGAAGGAATTTCGCCTAACTTAAGGGACTTTAGGGATGGTCCCTAGCTGTAGACATGTAAATACTTCCAACAGGATACTTTAGTTGAACGAAGCTGTAACGAATATTTGAAATAATTTTTATAAAATACTTTCCGTCTTTATACCGTTAATAATTAAACCTTTAATACCTTTATTTATTTTTCCGTCGACATTCTCCGCGGTATTATTCGTTCGATTGATTAATAGCTCCGGAACGCCGTTTTGTGTTGATCAAAAGTCCCGACCCTTTTTCTTGTTGTTTCCAATCGCCAAGATTAATGTGTCCCGGCCGAATGAAAAAAAAAATTCCCCGCCATTAAAACTTGATGTTTTCTGCCGCCGACGGTTTCATGATTGGCGTGTTTCCAGCACCTGTCGTAAACATAAAAACACGCTAGCCTAATATATATTATATATACTTTGAACAATAAATCAGAGGTTGCTCCCGTGTTGCTGAAAGGTCAAAACGTTTAACGAGTCAATTTCCTGCAGGAACAGTTTGTGAGTGGTTGGTAGGGGGGGGGTTAGAAATTCATCAATTCCAGTCTCATCGCTTAGTCAGTTGAATTACCCGCGGAAGTAAGTTTTGACAGCCCCGATTCGGGGATATTACGCGCGCGATTTAACAAGAAAAGGTAGAAGAGTTTTTCTTTTTTTTCTTTTAATTTAAATTTCTCCTTTAATTTGAGATAAAACCTGATGGATTTCGGAATAAAGCCGAACGGGTGAATAATTACTGGACCCCCCCCCACACCACTTGTGGCTTCAGTATTGAGTGGGGGCGCGTCCACTAATGAACCCCGAAGTGCTTGAAACCGCAGGGTCGTTTGAAAACTTCTGTCACCGGCTGAACATTTTAATTGTGCAATCATATTTTAACTATGTCGTCTGCCGATTAAAAACAATTTGTCGCGGGAATATATCCGCTAGATTTTAACAAATAGTTGCGTTCATATAGTGGTGAAAATAACCTTTTGTAAAGGGTTTTCGCAACGTACTAATAGAAATAATTCAAGTAGGACTTAGGAGTATTAGTGATCTTTATTTTCATTTTGTTCGAATAATGTTAATAATGATAGAATTCTGTCTGCACGTTTACTATATCTGGTATTCAGTATATCTGGTTACTAAAAAATTGTGATTCAAAAGTTAAAATGTGTAGCACTCATATCGCAAAAGTTAATTTGCTTAAATTATTAAAGATTCCGGAATAGTTTGAATTCTTAAATAACAGAATCTTCGGGGATTAATATAATTTTCCGGCGGGGGGAAATTACCAGAGGGGAATTTCTCCAGGCTTATTTGCTTCCTCATATTTCTCTTGGAAAATAAAATATGAGGATTATTTCGAACGAGTTTCATTATTAAAAAGAGTCGCGGTCAGGCGGCTGTCGTTACTCTGCTCTGGACGTGGACTTTCTCAGAGGCCATTACATTATTTTTTTTTTATTTCGGCCAACTTTGAGAGCTTTCCGGTGATCCCCAGACCGCTTTTCCGCCGGTAACGACCCTTAACTCAGATATTCACGAGTTTCCGAGTTTATTCGGCCCTTCGGAAAAGGCCCGTTTTCGGGAAATTTTATTCCGTAAGGCAGACTCGAGTTGTCCCGTCTTCGGTCTCTACAAATTCGTTTTCAATATACGGCCTTCGCGTATATTCCACAACGTTTAAGTAATTATGTACGACTCATTTAAACATATCTGCAATTAAATTATCGTTATTCTCGTTCTGTTTGTATTTGTAATATAATACGTATTTCAAATTCGCCTTATCTAAAGCAGAAAACAATTCCACCAATTACAGCGAGTTTTTCAATTAGCGTATTATTTAATTAAAATTTTAATTAGTTTTATGTTCATTAAATCGTGTATTTTTAATTAAGGTATTATGTATTACTTTCGGCTAAACGTGTCCTATCAATTGTCAATTTGAACGTTAATTTTGGTTTATATTTATTGGTGCTCTTTTTTAAAGTTTTTTAAACACACGTTCTAGTATTTCTAAAACAACCAGAAGCACTTTTAAACAAAAGTATCAGTCGAAACTAATTTCACGGCAAATTTATGGCGATATGTCCACGACAACTTAGTATATTTTGCCAAATCAGTCGGTTGTCGATGAGCTCAATAACCACTAGCATGCCGAAAGCTGTCTTTTTTAAATATTACGCCCCATAAAGCTCACCGATTTCGTGCTCTTTGTTATGTTTTACACTTTTAATTGTTTCCAAATTTTGTTTTTTAGAGACGCGTTTGAATAGAATTTAGGAGTTGCGTTGCTAGATTAAAAGATTCCTTTCAGAAATAGTTATGATCGATCACATTTGAAACTTATGAATACGTTAAACGTTCGTAGTTGGCATACATATTTTTCCGGGACGTCCATCTTGCACAACTGTACATTCAAGTATAATGTTTGTGTCCCCGCATTTATATATGTAGTAAGACCTGTCAGCCGTTAAATTTGTCCTTTCCTACGGTTGTGTATATTGTGCGTGGGAGTTTCCCCCCAGAAATTAACATCTTCGTAAATTAACCCCAGTGGCACAAAGTGGTACAAACGTTTCTCATTAGAATAATAACATTTCTTGCAATCCGGCGTTTCTGATTAGAAATTTTACTGTTACCTGTATTAAAAAATGTAAATATACGGGTAAGATTTATTTTCAGTTTTTCCAACCCCCCGTATTTAGCCGATTCGACGCTTTTCCACGTTGGGCGAACGTGGCCATTGTCTCCGCCCGCTTTCCCTCTGGGCGTCCCCTCTTTCTATTCATCCTGTTCATTTTCTCGTCCGTTGCTTTTCATTGCCGGGTCCCCGGTTTATTTTAGGGGGTTAGGTGTATTAAAATCTACGGCCGGGGAGTAAAGGGGGGTTCGTCCGGACACTGACAAATGCTCCTCTTGCTCGGCGGACCCCGGGACTAATGGGGCCTCCCTTACCGCGCCCCCGCGCCCTGAACCCTGTACCAATGTACCCCCGCACCCTACGCTGTGTGTCCCGGAAACAGGAGGGCTTAATTGAAAGTTGGCTGCCGGGCTTAATTGCGGCCAAACCCTCCTTTCCCGACCCCCTCCCGCCCCCGCAGTCCGGTTTCCGCCCTCTGATCCTCCCCACTCTTCCCGGTCATTTAGTTGTTCTTAGCCCTCTGGCGGTCCTCGGGGACAACTTTGCACCAACCAATTGCCCGCCCCGGGGACCTCTGTTTGTTCCCGACACGATTACCATACCGCTTTGTATTCCGCCACATTTTGTTACATGTATAAAATAATTAGCGTCCTCGCTTTATTTGAATTCAAAATATGTAGTGGAATGTTTGTGTTCATTCATCCCATTCCCTCGGGAATTCGCGTCTGCCTTAGAAGTAGTGTAAAACCCGAATTTATTTCCTAATTCTTACTCATTTTCGTCAGGGTAATTTACCTCGTGTCCGAACTGCAAAGCCCCGTTAAAACCGGCAAAAGCCCTTCCTGAGATGCTGCCAGCCGCATTAGAGACGATGTTGTTAATCTAGTTTATTAAAATAAAGGATGTTTAATGTTACGATATTAAATAAATGAATCGTATAGAAGCTGTTTATAAAAATATGTTTTGAACTGTTCATATCTGTTCGTATCTAAACTCATCTACTGCACTATACAGTATTAATACAAAAAGTAAGAAAAAGCCTATTACAAACGGCTTTTTATCCCCTATAAAGGTTTTATTTATGAGTTAACCAATTACTCTGTGTTCACCCCAGATGGGTGTGTTGTATCTGGGATCAGGAGTGTACAAAAAGATAAGCCCGGAGTGGAGGTTAGTAAGTTCACAACTTTGGCGTTTTCAGGACTTTCACTTTTTAAGCTCCAGGCTTACCGGCATCGTGTATTGCGTGTTTTGGCCAATCGGCCGTAAGCTATCAACGGGAGTTATTTTATCTGCAAACGCTCTATATCTATTCTACACGCGCTTTCCCTCCGATTTTACATTTTTTATTCTTCCTCATTCGGGACATAATTCCAAAACCGAAAATCCATCAGCGTTTGCTCTGTTGTCCCCGCTCCTTCATAATAACGAGTGGATTTTCCACCGGCGCCGTAATTCGTCAATAAACCAAACGCGAAATTTAATTAAAACATCCTTATATCGTTAATTGGTCGGCTGTGGGGACGGGGGCGATAATTATGGAAGTGGAATCCCCTGGGGGAGTGGTCCCGTTTGATTAACGGGTAATTGGCTGAAACAAACGCGCCCATTGTTTTAATCGCGGTTCCCCTCTGGCCGGCCCGTCGCTTAATCCATCCATCACTACTCTGACCTGACGACGACAATTTGAAGGCCCCGCGACGGGATTATTTGTTTATCGGAATTGACATAACCGTATTTTCCCCGTATTTACGCCCGCCGCCCATTTCGAATTGTCGGATTGGTAATCCGCCCTGTTTTGACGGGGGTCGAATTTAATGAAATGGTTCTCGTGCGAATTTTTTTGTACGACATTAATCTTAATTTTTTCTCCCCTGGAGAGAGATAATGAACAAAAAAAACACATTAGACTGGTCAGCTATAGTTAACCGTATACACTCATGCTGGGAGCATGTAAGAGCATCTAAAAGTAGTTTCTTCAATTTCTGCGGTATTACCCACGTTATAATGACAGTTCAGTTTACAAAGATTAAACTAATCCGTTTAGTAATGCTCGAGATAATAGAGAAAACAGTAAAGACAGACCGTCCTTTTGCCCGAACCTGTGAGTAAATATTCTATTTTATCGTTTTATACCCGACTGAGTTTATTGTCCGGCGGATGCATATTTCAATTTGGGTGGGCGGTGCACACCCCTGCCTGGTTCTGCACGCTGGGAATGCACGCGCCTTCGGTGGGGGGGGGGGGGTGAGGGAGAAACGAAGGGTTTTGAGATATCTTTTTTCCCCATTTCTTTGTTGCCGGCTCGTAAAGTGGAAATGGGGCAAACACTGTAGTTGGAAGATGAGGGGTGCGTGGGCCGGGTTCGGGCCTGCACAGAGGCCGTTACGGACCGGAGGATTTCTCATCCCTTTATTTTTGTTTTTTTATACCTTTCATTTTTCATGCATTTTTCCAACCAGCCGATATTTTCGCCGCCTCTGGTGAATAAAATTGCTTTCAGAAAGTTACCTAGAAAATACCGCCGGCCAGTTTTGTCGGTTTTCTATAGATTGATTTAAATAAATTTGAGCACTTTTTGAGAACGTTATATTTTATGTAGTTATATTCAAGCTTTAGCTACTAGAATACCGGATTAAATTAAATTAAATTATTTATTACTACGGTGTGTAGTAATTGGAGGTGTAGTGTTCGAACCATTGAGACGCCTGTAACTCTCCGGTGATGAGTACAGGAGGAGGCTAGCATCATTTTGTAATAATATATGGAAATTTCAGAATAAGCTGTCAATTTTATGAAAATAATTTTATGCTCTCCTTATGGATTATGCCTGCTTACGTTTACTCGAGCTGAGGCATATGTTGAGGCCTGCTAGTGTTCGTAGGAGCGTACAGTCTGTCCAGTATACCTCCATTGTTGCAATATTACCCTTTGAAGCTATAACGCGCCCTATTATAATGGCCGGCCCTATTATAATGGCCGGATAAATTCTAATTTATCAAACTAAAAAAGTATCAGTTTATCACTTCAGCATCCGCGCCCTTCACTCACTCAGCCGGGGCAAACTCTTGCCCACCCAAAATTTCGCCGCGTTGGCACCTCGGACAGCCCCGTTTAATATAACGTAAACTTTATGTCCTGTCCCCCTGATATATTATACCACCAGCTCGAGTACCCGGCCTTGCTCGAGGGGCCGTTCACATCAATAAGAAAGCAGAATTATAATTAAAGATATGTCTATTACAGTACTTGAGGGTACACTACACTCATAGTTCTACCTTTCTCTGCATATACAAAAATGTAGGATATACGTACCGGTGGCATCGCTATTATGATCATTATCTATGCAATCGTATCCTAATGCATACATAGTTTGTAATTTTGAATGGAATGACAAAATAGTCCTAAATAAGTCTGAGAAATGGAAAGATTATTGTAAGATATCTGTTGGCAGTTATTGGTAATTGGACGCTAAACTTTTAATTATTAACATATGATATAAATATTATTAGACAGGTATTGCTTTTATGCAATTAGCTCATGCTAAAAAATTTGAGAAAGGGAAACATTAATGTGTGATATTTTATACGTACTCGATCTGTATTGCCATATAAATAGAGGAATGGTGGGTGGGGTTCCTATACAGAAAGTTTTTCCTTTAGCGAATTCGTAAAGAGCAAGTTATAATTTAATTCTGGAAACCTGATTGGGGTCCATATTAGGAGACTACCGAACGCCTCTAACGCTACGCACAGGTTATGCACGTTTAAATTCTTAAATATTCGGCTTCGCTCTCTTAGCCCGAATTTCCCAACTTCGGATCGCCTCTCGGAAGAAACCTCTGGGCCGTAAAAATCCCGCGGTTCTATTAGTCAGAGGGCTGAGAGAGCACGGATAGAAGGGCGTCAGATGGCGTTTCCTCTTTTGACTCTGTCCTAATTCCTCATATATCCTCCTTGTCTCCTCCGGTCTTCCCCTCATTTCTTCTTTTCTTCGCTTCCTCCCTCACTAATCACTCTCCGTCCCTTTTCCCGCGTCCCGAAATATGACCCCGCCTTTATTAAAGCCCGCAACGGCCACGGTTGAAAAGTCTCAGATCAACGCGACGAAACAAAATGACTTTCGTGCTCTCGGAAAATAATTGACGCGTATTATTTCCCTTATACGCTTCTTCTACTATACATTCTCCTGTTATACTTGTCTCCTGCTGTAATTTTCAGAAATAAAACCGATTGGACAAAACAGGATATTGACGAAGAATTTAAATGGGATACACGAAACCTGTGAAACGCCTACGCTCAGTGTTTCACTTTACCTTTGTGCTCTAAATTAATTCATTTAAAGACAAATATCTATACCCTCCAATTTTTAAATAAAAAAATCCCCGCGGAGTGCCTCTTGCGTAAGAGGCTTGTTGGATGGGGTAGCGCGTAGTTCCTGGTGAAGTTTTCAGTCGCCGTAGCAACCAGTGCTTTTGGGGGAATTATAAACTGTCCCTTTTTAATCGTGTTAAGCGCAAGAAGCGAAGTCGGGTGAAGGAGTTTGGAGGGATAGCGGAGCTGTGGAAATCCCGTGAACTAAGTTGCTCCCATTGTATATGCATATTCCGCTGATGAATGATGCTCGCTGCGGCGCCCCTAAGCCCCAAGTTGTTCCTTGACACAGGACTTTACGGGTATTATGGCCGCAATTTTTTTCGCGGCGATTGTAGTACAAGTTCGCGCGTCACTTCCAGTATTTTGACAATTTAATTTCCTTTTTCTTGGGGCCCAGAGGTCGGCGGTTCGAATCCGCCTGTATACCGTGGACGTTAGTTTGTAAGTAGGGACAATGATAGAAGTCAGAAATCGCGCAAAAAAAATACTCAGAAAAAACCTCATTTTAAGTATAAAACTACACTGGGGTAATAGTTTCAATCCGATCGATAAAAAGGGAATGTATATGTCTAAGGGAATATATAAAGGAATATGATAATTAGTATCGCTTCAACGTTTTCAGTGGATTAATTACTTTTTTCTTACTGAATGAATACACCGAACGAAAGAAAATGAATACTGTTTATTCATTATCGGCCGTATATTCAGACTTATTCCAGCGGAATTATTATTTTTTTATTATCATATCTTTCAAAAAATCTGATCACTCTACATTATTGGGGTGGGGGGGGGCTTGTTAAAGAGTCGCTAGGACGGGTTATAAAAACAGCAATGAAAAACGTTTGAATTTTTTTACTGCTCCTTTCAATAAGGGCCAGGAGGAAGGGCGTAGGGCCCTTAATAAAATTACATCGATTTTATACCAAAATTTTTTGCGTAATATTTAAAAACTCGGAGATGCGGAGCTGCCCCTTGGTCGGACCAATTCTTGGCCCCCGGGGCGAAAATATTTCCGGTCGTGTTGAAGAATCGCATTTACATTCTGTATAAGTGTATTTCGAATTTTGACTTCGTTTGTATTCCCCCTTTTTATATTTTCAGATCTGATTCTCCTTTTTAAAAACTTATTCTCGCCCAGAATATTTGAACGGGAGAATTTCTGACAAACATTATACGGATAGCGCCCCTTTTCCCTCAACTTTCTCTATCCAAGGGTTGAGGTTTCTCTATCAACCTCTTTTCCAATACAAGGGAAGTGATGATAAGTTATGTTCTAGATTTTACTGTACTTTTCAAACAATACAATTGATTGATCTGATAACATAGTTATGCAGTATTTATTGAAGAAAATATTTAAATATTAACAGACTCGTGGTAGAGTTTCACCAATTGTATTTTTGAATCAAGGTTTAAGCGCCGTCTCCCTATAGAAACTAAGCGATTCGGAGGCCTCGTTAATTCCATCCGTATTCAAATAGAAGTTGCAGAACGGACTCTAGTTTCTGTCGGAGTATAAATCCGACTCTTTAAACTCCGAAGTCTGAACTGGGCGGAAACTCAAACTGAAACAGAAACAGAGGGAGAGGCGCGGAAACAGAAGGGGGTGAAAAGTCGGCGGAGGAAAACGCGGGCCATGAGGGTTGTGTGCTAGTAAAGGCCTCTGGGACCGGGAGGGTGGGAGGGCCTAAGCCCCATTAAGTACTGTTGCAGTTGCATTCGTTTGGAAAATGGACTTAAGCTGGAAACTGAAAGTTGGCCCAGTACAGAGTAAGAGAGAGCGAGTGAGGGGGGGGGTGGGAGGGAGAGAAGGAAAATCTAGAATAGAAATGTAATTTGAGGATTATAAGAAGAAAATGGGGTCGGAAAATAAAATCGCATTTTGGATCCAATCAAAGATATTCGACTTTAAATCGAATATTAAGTCAGAAAGGGAGCGGGTTGCTTGGTTGGAAGGGGGAGAAATGGAAAAGGGAAAGTACAAACTTCCATGCCTGAAAACAGGACAGTTAATGGAAATCCCCGGCTGCAAGGGAGGAGAGCAATATTCACGCAATAAAATATAAGCGAGCTAAAGTGGAGTAAAACCAAATCGAAATTCGTGACACAATTTTATAGCGGGGTATATTGAAAAACGTTTTATAGGAGAAGTAGGGCTCAGAAGTCCTTCATCAAGCTATACTTATGGCACGATATTTCCATAATACGAATGATAATAATCGTTACACATAAAGATTAATGGAGCCAGAAATCTCGATTTACGAATTATTATATCAACTGATCCATAAGGGCAGTTGAAGCTCTATTAACTTACTGAAGGCAAACATAATAGGGATTTATAAAGAATAAACCTTAGGATGGGTGAATCAGCCGGATGATGCTCCAGTGATACTTCATAACTGATTTTTAAATAGCTTCATCAAATATACGAAACCTTCTTAGAGTTTAATTATATTTAATAAAGAACATCCATATTTAATAACGAATATACATAATTAAATACTAGATAGCGAAAGAGAGTTATTGGAATAATTTCAGAAAAGTAAGTCGACCTATCTAATTGCGTTCAAATAATTATGCCGCGTTTTCGTTTTATTATTTTAGGCCACAGTATTACGCTATCCTGTGCGTAACGGACGATGCGAATTTATGGCAAATATATAGGACAGGGTTTATGGGTCCTGGTTGTTATTCGTACGCCGTTGATTTTCTAATATTTCGAGCTTGAATCGGTTATAGTGTTACGAGTATTTGTCGAGAGTGTGAACGTCCCAGGTCAGGTCGGGAGTTATCAACTTCGTTCGAACGGCTTAGCCCGAAATACTGTGCCAAATGCCCGCCCCTTATCTCGAAACAATAAGTTCCGAGTTTCCTCACCCTATACCCACCATACGCGACCCCTTACGAGTGATCGGCCGGGCCTCGAACTTAAACCTGCTTCGGGGGAGAAAAGGGGTGCGTGAAAATTCCCGTTTGTTCATGGGGATTCACGATTCATGCCCGAATTGGCGATAAATCTCCAAATCGGGTCTAATAAGGCAACCTATTCCCGTTCGCTTCAGAAGATTCGTACCCGGGCGGGCGTACGTTTTAAATCTTCCCTCCTTCATCTCCACCCCGTTATTGACGGAGCCCGCGACCCGAAAGATATCTTCATCATCGAATAATCCTTTTTTTCCTCCGTGTAAAACTTCCGAGTTGAAACCGTCCGTCCGTAAACTGAAAGATGTTCGAAACGAGATTACCTTTACGCCCGACTTGAAAACAGTTTTCGTTCGCACGTCTGCCGTCTGTCGGGCTGTTAACGACCCGGAGATTATTTATTTTGCAGGATTTCGATACATATCCGAGAGTTATATACAGCTAGGGAATATAACACAACTAACTCGGCTTACCTCCAACCGAGCCTTCCTAACTTTCGCCTTAGATTAAGGCCAGGAAGCCATTTTGTATGATATACGAGTCGGGGACCGGCTATAATGTTACCCCGTTCCCACCCCTTCGGGCCATACATAGATGATATGTTGTAGGCTATTTCATTTTTTTAATATAGATTTAGGTTTTATATCCGATAATATTATTGAATATGAAACCTGAGGGCATATTAACAACATGTCTTATCTTTTGTTTTTTGACAGTGACAGTCTCCTTCAAAATGGAAACACAAAATGATATTTTTAATATATATATTACTGTTTTATTAAAATTTAGATTAAAAAATAGATAGTATTATTATGTGTTCTAAACAGCTGCTGTTATTTATTATCCGTTTTCGCTATTTCCTTCATTGATGTTTATAAAATCAGATGTTTACCCATTCATGATTTCTAGCAATTTGTTACCGACAAACAAGTTGCTACCGTAAATCTCTCCATGAACGTCGCGCCGTAGAAAAAAAGATATTTTCCGCTAATGGAATACGGTTTTCAATTCGTCGACCCGCCGGGCAAATTGTAAACTCGGTGAGATCATGCAACGGTACCGGTCTGTACCGTACCCCGTCTAGTGATCGGAGGCGGTGTCTCTGTAGGCATAGACCCCCTCCCTCTTACCCCGTTATGGGATTATTTATTATACCTTTGTGTGTACCAGTCTAGCGATATACGGGTGGACAGGGAAGCACTAGATCCCGAAAAAATATTCGGGACCCCGAGGACGGCGGGCCGCCTCAAGTTCTAATTCGTTTGGTGATTAGCCGCGAAAGAGAAATTTATATCGCCGTGGAGAGTTTTCGGCAAGATAGTGATTAATGCGGTCCTAAGAAGCGACGCCTTAATTTATTTCCTCGCAGGACCGAATTAACCCTGGAGCGTTTTCATTTTCAGTTTATAATATTTCAAAGCTTCAGAACTGTCAGTATTTTGTTTTATCATTATGCAGCCCGATTTTATTTGACTGTGATCATTCGTTAACTCATAAAATTATTCGTGAACTTTATACTGCCTATACGTAATATCTCGTGCCGATAAATAAAAACATAAAATAAAGTGCAAAGGTAGAAGGAACGAACCCGTTCAGAAGTTTCTGCACCCTTATTACAAAAATTGATACATATTTTGTTAAAGACACCAATATATGTCGGTACAGCTCTTCCACGCCTTTATTTCAAAGTATATTTCAATTTGCTAGAATTTGTACTATATTTTTTTCTATTAAATATTTTTCGTGATACGATTTATCGATTCGCTCATCTTTTTAATCGGTAGTTGACTGTTTTCATTTGGCAGTCCGGCGATGAAAAATGGCGACATTGTATTTTTTTCTCGAAAAATGTGAGGCGAATTTTTGTTGAGAAAAAACTGAACTTAAAGTTGTATACCCGAGTGATTTGGGTGTAGATCGTTAGTGGAGGGCCCCTTAGCGTTAGTGTTGATTAGCTGGTTGTCATCTCATCCCATCTCGCCCTCAGATTAACGGAGGACAATCTCCCTAATGACATTTCTACCTCAGTTTGAAAATTCACGCCGCCACTTGTACACAAATTGTCTAAATTTCACCAGTATTATAAAATATTATAAATCTACGCTTATTTACACGAGGAACATCGTATGTCTTGTAATTTTATAGACGTAGTTCAGTACGCCATATACTTATCCTAGACAGTTTATAAACGGGATATTAGTACGATTCAATAAAATTTATAATATTGCTTATTAACTAGAATTAAATGGGTCTTATACTATTTCCAGGAACTGTGCACTCATTCGCAAAACATTCATAATTAGCGCCACCAAAACTTTGTACATTATACATCTTACATTTAGCAATTTTAGAAGTACAAAAAATCTACACTGAAAAATATTTGTCGTCATATTGCTTCTATCTCTGTAACTGTCTTACCCGTATTGGAAAAGGGCTGGTAATAAATATTGGAACCATTTTATTCATTGGTATGTTTTAATTACTATAATCAACTATTCTTTCGGTTATAATTCATTTCACGTTTCATTTCGCATTTATCGTGTATACTTTATCATACATTTGTAATGGAGTTTAGAATTGAAATTTATAATTTATCTCCGATAACGCGATTTCCCTCCTGAATATTATAATGGCCGAAATGCTGGGTCGTATTAAGTAAGCCAACTTCCCACCCCGAAACCAAACCGAATTTAATTTATTTTCAGTGCTCGATATCGTCTTTGGTTGGTCCGAATTGGTGTGATGTAGTGAACACTATCAAGTGTTCGGTCCGGCGGACTGGCCACTCGTTTCAGTGACAGTTTTCATTTCTCCCGTTTCAATATTTCCGTCCAACTTGGCGTTTCGGTGCCGGTCGGAAAAGACTCCCCTTTTGAAAGTGTCCGCTGCCGGAAAGAAGATGGGTTTGGACGAGCGTAAACTGAGCCGCCTGAGGAAGTTCAGATTCTTCGGCCGAGCCAAAGTCTACCTGCTCGTTCGTTGGCCGCAACTGGTACTTATAAAAAAAACACCTAATAATCATTCTCTTGCACCCAATTTTTGTTTTCCTTTGAATTTCAGTTCAGTTTCTGTCATTTTTATTGAGTCGCATTTGCACCTCGGTTACCCACTGTCTGCAGCTGTCTTGAATTGTCCATAAAATTGAGACCCAGTAGTTGTAATTGTACCCGTAAATTTAACCACCGACCACTTTGCACTAGGAACAGATTGCACAATGAATACAGCAATGCCCAGCAACTAATATAGTTTATTATCTAGATATTGATGTGTGTTCGACGTCAATTCACCCGCTAATTGCTGTATCTACTGATAATTATTTAGTGTAATAAACCATTTTGTTACACTATGTTTTACGCTATGAGATTTTTCCTGATCGAGAGATCGCATGTTTAAATGTTAAACTCGTAATGATCAATCTCGTTTGAGCCAATTTATGACTCGATTAAAACCGATTGAATCGCACTTGTAGTTGTTACGTTTTTTCAAACTCTAATAAAACAGCACCTTTCTTTCTATTGCCTGCCGCACACCACTCATAAATTTAAATTGATTATTTTATTTCAAGAATTGAACAAAGGACCACGCGTCTCGTCTACGTTATCTGCTCTATCTAAGCGGCGGTAAGCCGAAACCGGTCCTGCTTAGGACCTGGTTTATATAATCCACCTTTTAAATGTAGTCGAAACGGACCCAGTTTAATTAAAAGTTATGAGCGGTTTGTAGTACACCTTTGCCTTGTTTCACTCTCCTGACTGCCAACTACCTAATTTTCTGTTAATTTGCATAATACTTACGCTGTATACTTCGGTTTAGAGCGCTTTCTAGGGGCCGTTGGTATAAATTATTACTGAGGGAAGCTCAGCCAAGAGGTAGTCGCGGGACAGAAATATCGATGTCTGGGGAGAAGTGTCCGTATATTCCATTCTACGGGAAGGATATTAAGGTTTAAATCCGAGGGTTACTAGGACCTTTAGAGAACAGCTTATTCTCTAATACATTTTATCTCGTGGCCCCCTCGCCCGAGTTAAATTTCCCCTTTATTTTGCATAATACAGGGATTATTTAAGTTTTAAAGTGCCTTCCAACTATTTATATTAATTATTCGATAGGGGTAGAATAAATCAGACCCGCGAGAGATAGACGCGCTAGATAGATACTCTCTGCAAATTATTCATCTCGGTAATGTCGGGCCCCTCGCCCCCTTCTCCCCTCCTGAGATTTTCCTCCTCCTTTTAATTCCGAGAAGTCTCAGCACTTCTTTATTTCTGTCTTACAATTTTTTTCTCCCTCTCTCTTTTCCACCGGGCGTTCTCTCCTCATTCTAATTCGCAAGTCGGTCGGTGGCGTCCCTCCGGGTTTGTCGAAATCGTTAAGTATGAGGTCGAATGTCGTGGTGGCTGAGAGGTAGTGAGAGAGAAAGAGAGTGAGAGTGAGAGAGATAGAGACCCATTAAGCGGCTTCCCAGTGACGGGGCACGCACCTCCAAACTTTTTCCCCCTTTTTTCCTGTCTCTCTCTCTTTTTCTTGCGGACTCCGCTTTGTGAATAATTCTCTGGAGAAATTCACTCTCGTTCACTCTATCGCGTCCCCCGCCCACTGTCTCGTCTCTCTCGTGTGTTTTTGCCCCCTCGTGTTGTTCACCGAGCGTTTCCCTTTTGTCCCCTTAGGACGCGCCTTCAATAATTCAACCAGTTCGGACCTCCTTTCAGACCACAATAATTAAACTACAAAATAATGTAACTGGTGAATTTCGACGAAAAATAGTGTAACTTCTTATTTTATTGTAAACTCGAGTAAATAATTTGTAATAAAACCGAGTCCCGAGCCGGGACGTGGTCGCACAATTTAGAATAACGAAAAAACAAAACTAGTACAAAAGACCGGTTTCCAGCATTGAATTTCTGGATATTTTCCACTATTCCAGTGGGAACAATAGACCCGGCACAGCGTATAGGGGGGAGGGGGAGGGCACTCCACATTGTAATTCATGCAGCCGGGAATAAACCATGCAAATACCGTCTCTCCTCTGGCAAGGGAGTGGAAAAAATACATTTTAATGAGTTTTCTGCAATTAGGAAGATTGTTTGCCCGGGCTCCGAAAATATTTTATATAAAAATACGGCGCGGCGACACTACATTTTTCGCGCCGTGACTCGAAAAGAAAATTCAAGATTTTGCATTTTATATAAATATATATATATATATATTTTTAAATATACCACAAGGGATCACTAAAGGGCGCGATGCCGCCTCATCGCGTTGACCCCATTTTTGTACTTTTCGTCGCAGTCTCTGTGCGGGAAACGTAACGCGTGTTGTTTTAACACGATTAATACCACGTGCCATGTGCATTTTTAATATACCTTAATAAAAGACATGTGTGCCGAAGAGAAGAAATATGGGGTAAGCTTTTCTGATGGAACGTTCATGAAAAGAAAACTTGAACATATATGTTGTACATATTTTTGAATTTTCAATGCGTTAAGCCGTTCTCTGTCGCTACATTCGGTTATCATATTACATTAGGACAGTCTTTACAAGTTTACTTACCTTTTAATCAACGTTATACAATGAACTGTCGGAATTAAATAATTTCTCACATTCGGGTCTTGAACGTTTGAATGCCAGAATCGACTATTGCCGAAGACCTCTAATTAGTCGTTTGAATTGCAAATTCCTTTTCACGGGAGCGTCTTTCATATTATTAATTTGCCCTATTTATTCATTTTGATAAGGCGGAACTTCGTTGAAGCCCCTCAATGGGGCTTGGGAACCTGAATTATAAGAGAAATGATCGGCGCTCTAATATTAGGGCGATCATTTTCCCGACACGGCATTTTCCTTGTGTCTGCATTCATATTTTATGGAGATAAATTTTAATTAAAGCCCGGCCCTGAATTCACCTGCTAAGATAAAAAAATTTACTAAAAGTTTTCCACCGACTCGCACTCAGACTCCTTTTCGCCATATTTAATAGTGAACGGTGAGATAGGTACAATCACCATCTTAGCAGAACTACTAACCCATCATTGTTTGTATGTTAGTAATGTAAAACACACACATTTAGTTCCTTAGTAATAGTTAATAAGAAATTAGTAATCTGAGAATATCGTTTTACTATATGGAATCAATTAAATTTTATTTACAGTTCACAGGGGTGTATTGAGGGCCTATCTAGTTACTGCGATAGAGACATTGGTGATATAATACACCTATAAAATTAGTTACAAAACTAATGCTATTGTTCAAATCCCCCAATTCATTGTTTATCCTATAAATAGGTTCCGTATGCAGTTCACCTTCTGATATTATTTATGGACCGCTTCTTCGGGCCGGGAAGTAAATTTCGCCTCCGGCGAGCTATTTTAGTCGGGCCGAGGTCATGAGTTGACTGCTGTTTGTAACAACTTCTTAAAGTTCAAGTAAGTAAAGGTTGTTGTTTTGCGGCGGTTGGGCGGGCACAAAGCATGCTTGCAAAGCGTGTTGTGTTCACCGTCCGCACATCTCCGATCCCTCCCTCCCTCTCTCCTTCTCCCTCCCTCCCTCCCTCTCTCCTCTCCTCTCTCTCTCCTCTCTCCCTCTCTCCCTCTCGCCCGGTGAATTAACCGCCGTGGACTTGAACCAATTCAGCCCGAGCGGTTCTCCAAAGGAGGCCCCCGTTTGTCGGCGGTGAAATTAGGTGATTTACAGAGTGAATCCGGGGGTACGTGAACTCCCGTCCAAAGAGGGGAACGGAAGTTCCGCCCCTCGCCCTCTTCGGTTTTGCGATTAAAGCCGCTGTTAAAATTTCCTTTGTAAAATACCTGGTGTTCGCTCTCTGTTACCTCCAGTATCAAAGTTAATTTTGCGGAGTCATCTTTTGTCCCGAATATTCCAATTTCGATTCATTTTCTTAGTATTACAACAAAGAAAATGACAAAATACAAATTACAAACAAATACATATAATTATTTATTTATATAGTTGGATTCGGCGTTATTCTAGTCCTTTTATATAAATAGGCGTTTTAATTCTTTTCGGTCTTGGGAAGTTCATTATAGACAAAGGAATTATCCTGTTATGTATGTCCTGTTAGGTTACACTATCTGTAATGCTTGAAAACCCATGGAAATAATAGGTACAGATAATGTATGACAGCTGTTACGATCTTTAACGAATTTTAGTAAATATAAGCATTTTTTTGTAATCTCAGAACCTAACCTTGTTGGGATATATCCTTGAAGTGATCTTGAGTCAACCTAGCTGTATATAGAGAAAAGTTTAGAAGTTTTCAGTAAAGTGCGGCGAGGCCCCAATATAAAATTCACAAACGGAATAAATCCCGTCTGTGAATAAATTTAAAAGGTACACGATGTAATTCCAGCTATCGCCTGCGGTTTCTGTAGTTCAATGGCCGAGAGGAAAGTTGCGGGCAACTGTTTGATGGTGCCTAATCCTCTTATTGGTGCCATTCTGTGTGCCACCGGCCTCAGGTAGGGCTTTGAGAAGCGGGCCGGGGAAAATGAAAACGGCCCTCCCCGAGGAGTTGGCTCCCGACGGTAAGCCGATTCGCCGGCCAATGGTCGCCGGAAAAAGGCCCACACATATCGCTCCTCGGTCACAAACTTCCCTTACAAACATCCCTTTGTCCAGAAGAATTATTATTACCCTAACGCCTACACGCCCGCACGAGCTTATAATCGAACGGAATGGGGGTGGGGACCACTGAGATATAAACACATAAAGCGGCCGTATTGCCCGTACTTTATATCCGGCGGCGATATCAGAGAGCTACACGGTACAGTGTCGCCAGCATTCAAGAGGGCCGCAAATTAATCGTTTACCGATTCCGTCCCGAATGCGGATCAACCGGGCGTGAACGTTTCTCATTTCGCGGTCCGACAAATGACAAATGTTGCCGGCGCGAGTCCGCCGCCGAAAATCGCATTTTCCCGTTGTTAGAGGACGAAAAAATAACCCGTTGTTTGGGGGCGGTCCGGTCATTCCTCCCTCCGAAAATATCCGCCCACAGAAGGGTTTTTCACGAATCCCTGCCGGCAACACCTACGCGTTAAATGGACCGAAAAGATTTCAATTTATTATCTAGCAAATATTTCCACCCTCTATTCTACCTTGGGCCGTTCGGCAAATGTCCGATATTACTCGGTGTTTTTGGGACGATAATATATATACGTATAATTATTAATTATACACGGACTATAAAGACTACATATTTTTATAAATTATCATTTAATACCTAAGGAATCGTTGAATTTTTTTCAATTCATAATAAGACGGCGCTGATGCACGACTGCACAGTACGAACGCCGTGCGGGCTTAGTATCAGCGCCGCTCTATATGCAATAAAATTATCGGTAGTTTCTAAGAATATAAAACAGTTGTTCGTTCTTGTTTGGGTTTCTCACTATCGTTAGTATTATTCTGTCGGTAATAGCAACCTGTACGCACTGTCATTGCCCTATTACTTCGGTACCGTCGTTGATTAGACTTACACTAAGAATTTAATTCGTGCCGATCAGAGGAGCTAATGAACTAGACTCTGATTATATTTTAGCGTCTGGATCAACTGAAAATTCGAATTCGAACGGACTGTTAAATCCGGTATTTGGACTGTAGATTGGAAACGATGGCCCTCGAACTGATGATTGGGCGCTCCGACGTTTTCAACAATGTTCAATTTTTAACCGAATTATCCTCCCGGCATCGATAACCGTTGTGAATTGAATTGGGCGGCCGGCTTTATCGACGCTAAAATTTAAACTGCGTCGAACGCGAGCACTCGGGGGGACTGGGGTGAGTTTGGCTCAGGGGCGTACGCAATCAAAACGCTCGTGAAATGCGCGGTCTGTTTCGCTAATTGAATTCTACTCGTGTAGGCTGTGTAGGGGAGGGGCGTTTATAGCGCCTTTCTGGCCCCTCTATGAGACTTCGCGGCCCCCGGTCTAGAATCAAGCGTCTGAATTGCCCCGGCGGGCTGGCTGTCTGGGCCTCTCACACCGCTCGCTAATTGGAAGCCCCCCGTTTGTACAGCCGGCCGTTCTGCGGCCCCACACCAAATTAGCTCCGCCGCCGGGCCCCTTAATATGTACGAATATTGCTGATTGCAGTTAAGAATGGAGGAGGGATTAAGGCTTCTGAGGAACCAATTAAACTTCCCACTCGACCGCCACTGTTAACACTATTCCAGGTTCATGCCTCGGGTTCTAGCTAAGCCTATCTCCTTACACACTCCAATACGCAACCATTGAATTCTCTTCTCATTTTCACGTATGAGATTGTAACGATGTGCATGAATAATTTTGATGAAAAACAATATACCGTGTGATCTTTATTTACTCTTACGTACTGCTACAATATAGAACGGGGGTTGGAAAACCCCTTATTAATTTATTTTTAATTTAGTTTAAAATTAAAATATACCTACTTGAATTCAATAAATTTATCGAACAACTTTCATTCTAACTCACGCCCGTTTCCGTACTTGGAGAGTAGCTCTTTGGGTAGTGGAGTGTGTCGACTCCTGAACTAAAATTGAATGTGGTTAGATTTCCTAAAATTAATAGCCAAGAAAAAGTGCATTCAAGGAGAACCGTTATTAAAAACTACTAATATAGGAAGAACTTAATTAGAGCACGATGTTAGCAATTTATATGGACGGATAATAAGCCAGTGTCTTGTAGTGCATTTAGTGATGGGATTCTTGATTGTTTTGCAACGCTGGTGTCTGCAATTTCGTATCGTAAAGCGCCTATCTGCATTCAATTGCAATTACTTGAAATCATTTTGTTTAGTTTTGCAATTTCCAACTTGACTAATAAAATATGAAATTGTTCTGATTGAAATTCAAGCGGAATGAGTGGAATTATTTTTTGGCAGGAATTTAATAGTAGTTTAAAATTATGAAAAATTATGAATTTTGTTATTATATAAATTTGCTGTAATGACGATTCCTTTTATATATTATTATCGCAATATGTATTGGTTTTCATTTTAAAATTACGTTCGTCCCCCGCATTATTCGTCGGGGACATTTGAATTTGACTACCTGCTGCCCCGGTGCTGGGGACAGCCCCATTACTTATACCGGGAAACTATATAAATTTAGCGCGTCGGAGGGAATAAATAATACGAAAACAACAGGGGAAAAAATAGGGGGGGGGCGGAACAAACTCTCGGCGGCCGCAATAGTGCCGGTTTTTACTGTGCGGACTTTTGTTTAAAGCCCGGAGCGGAGGCGGCCTTATGGCCGGCCCCCGCCTCCGTCCAACTTTTCCTGTAAAGTTTAACGACCGGGCCGACGGTAAACAGCGCTCGGATGGGCCCGCCGCCCGAACAACACAAAACCGGGATCAATTATTTAGTTTAATTATGAGACGGGGCAGAGTCAGAGTTAATACCGGCAGTCGTTACAAGAACCGACCCTTCGGTCCGACGGATTAACCGAGTGATCCGAGGTAAAAGGCCCGTTTGGATTCTATTATTATTTAAAGAAATTCTATGCCTCCGTTTTGAGGAACTTGAAATGGGATAATCCTCGAAAGTTTTATCGGTAATGAAAGTTGGCGTGAACGCTCCACTGTCGGAGATTAAAGCCTACCGCTCTAGTGCCAAAATGTTGTTCGATATCATATTTATTATTACGCTATTTTTCTCTATTAACTACGTATGAATTCATGTTCGCGGTACCATTCGGTGTGCTTTCTAATGAGTACTCCATTGTCTCTTGATAAATTTCAGTTGGTATTCGAAGTAACGGTCGGTCCGAGTTGTGGAGCCCGAGTTGACGCGTTTACGCCGGTTATTTTGTTTAGCCGGCAATTCTAGAAAAGGAAAATAATAAAAGGCGATTCTGTGTCTGATCATGTTGAATGTATTTTATCCAGTCTTCAGAAACTGAATAATTATTTCTCATTTTCCGTATACATTTCGCTTTAAATCAGACACAACTCGCTCGTTTAATATAAAACCTTCGGGTATTCATTTAGGCCGTTTAATTTTGGGCGAATTAAATCACTTTCAGCGAGTTTTTGCATTGTTGTCCGGGGCGAGATTCTCACAAAGTCCCTCCTCTCACCCTCTCAATCCCCCTTTCTGGAAAAGTTCCCGTTTATTAATATTTCCATAATGCACGAATGAGGGGATGATTTTTGTGTAACGGAGTGCGACACGAGAGTACAGATATCGCGTGTATTATCTATGCCGGGGTTTTATCAAGTGGAGACTCAGGCAGGATACCGTATTAAGCTAAACCGGCGGTTCTCCCTTACTCAGATAAACTGGGATATTAATGAGTACTGTGGAGGGGGGCGGGGGAATGAGCCTCCCCTGTGAAAACAATGTGTTAATGAGGAATTTAGATTCAAGGGGCGCTTATTATGAAGCCGACTGGAGATAAGGCTAAGGGTGAGGGGGGGTTGCATTAAGGGTCTGATGGGCTTCAACCCGGGTAATTCAAATGGCGGCTGCACCAGCACTACCCCAAATCTTCCTCCCCAACATGTGCCAACTTGTATAATGGGAATATTTCACGCGTCACCTCCCCCTCTACTGGACCCGTCTTTTCTCCATAGCCGTCTCGTATAATTAATCCACCGGGAAGGATATAATATCCTAATCGACCGCTTTCGGCAGCTCCTAAATGATACCGGACGAAACCAATATTAGTAGGCAATTTGCTTAACAATATCGCGCGTATAACATATAAAAAAAGGATACTTATTAAGTTTCGAACTTATTTAAAATGAAAGGTTGCCGAAACCAATGGGAAATAATCCGTCGCCTCTGGATCTAATATCTTTTCGTGGGGCGGAACTCCACTTACCTCTGGATAGCAGCTTAATATTGTCCGGTTCTGTCGCGCTTCGTCGATGCCCCGATATAAGGTTTGTACGAGATCGACGAACCTACAGTGGATAAGGACCCGAGCTTTGTGTATTTCGACTTTTTCAGAATTCCGGTTTCAACTATTTGTACTTGGCATTTATTTTCAGTATTACGAAGTATAGTGAAATAAACGCAGTTTTTTTATTAGAAAAATTAGAAAGTAATAATATGTCCTGTTTACCGTATTTCGTGCGTATTTTTTGTATGACAGCATTTACAAAGTATAACACTAAATATAATGGAAGTTATAACGTAATGTCTTAAGCCGGGTGGATGCCATTTTTGAATTTCCGGAATGGGATCAGTGCGCTCATCAGACCTAGCCTGGAAGAGCGCCAGGCTCGCACAGCCCCTAATCGTTTTTCCGGTATAGAGAAAATCCCCCACCCTCTCCAGGGGGCGAAGAAAATATTGGCTATCTTCCGATAGTGGTTGGCATTAAAACCGGTATAAAACTAGCCGGACGAAAGAAATTGTCGTTACACACATTAAGTTTAGTTGTGATCTCCTCCATAATAAAAATGAGTAAATTTTATTCTCCTTTAGAAACGTTTATATAAATTTTTTTGGGTCGGAATCCCGTAGTTTTCCCGATTTGGTATTTTGCTAGACCGGTTTTGGCAGCGGTGAGTCACTCTGGCATATATTGCTTGTAGTTTCCTGACAGTAAAATTGAAGTGACCTTGCGGGCGGGATGCCCCACAAGCATCCCACTCACCAGCGCACAGACCGACACAGCTACTGAAGATGGCGAGCAGCCGAAACTGGTCTAGCAAAATTACAGAAAACTAATTTTTTTTATATCTTTACAAAAAAGTATGATTAATTTTTTGAGCCAGCATATCTGTGAATCAGGTATAACTCCAAAATACTGTTCGAATTCTTATTTCTTTGACTAGCCGAAAGATGCAATCCAACCGGGAATTTGCATACTTTTCGGCGCTGAAAGTATTGAAAATGTTTAATTTGTTTAAAAACTCACAGCCTAGGGGATCCGCGTATAAATTGAGCGGTTTCACCACCAAGACAAAAGATCCTCGTCTTCTTAGTTTCTTTACTTACGAATGAAAAAGGATTTTCTCGTGTACCGCTCTTAGGAAGATTGGTTCCCAATGGCGGCTGCAATCATCGCACCGTTTGATAAAGCTCCATTACAACGGTCTTTGCAAAAAAATCGATTCCGATTGTCCGAAATTTTGCTGACTTAAGATTCTAAACTGACCAACCCTCTTGTGCAAGTCAACGCTTGAAAATATACCCAGTTGTTATAGGAGAGTGACGAGAGCACAGTTGTATTTCAAACTATACTTTTCTTATTGATGAAAATTCTTTTCTGCTCCCGGTGAAAAAAATAAGGGAGAGGCGTTGAATGCAAATGAGGGGTGTATTCTGGTGTTGCGGTCGGCATCTGGTGGTAGGAGGGAACAGGGAAGAGATAGACAGAGGAGTTGGGGCTGGGGGGCTTGAAAAATGTATGGAATTTGGAGGCCGAGCGTTGGCGGCGAAAAGGAGATTGGCCGCCCGGAGAAGACACACCGCTCGTGATATCACGAGCGTCGTAAATATTTAGACTTTTTCGTATTCCGTTGCGAGGAGCGGGCCCCGCGCCGCTCCCAAAGAGAAATATCGCCCGACTTCATACATAGTAGTGAACCAATTGAGCCCTCGCAAGAGGCCTCTGTTCGTCGAATTAAATTCTAACGCCTCATCGCCTATTTGCAGCAGTCATTTGAAAGTTATTGTTTGTAGCAAAATGAAATTACAAATTATTACTTGGGGCTGCCGAAGGATTATCTTCGCGTGGTAATCTTGTTGTTATAGCTGTGAAGGTATTAATAATTGAAGGATCTGAATTCTGGATTCAGATCTCTGGATACTCAACGTGTCCTGTTTGTCAGTCCTTATTCAGTTTCATTATGACCCATTATTTATTTCTGTCCCTACTTGTCTGTGATTGAATTTCCATGAAATTATCCCTCGCGTCCGCATTTACTCGTTTTAAAGTATTTTGTCGACAAATCATATTCACCTGCATACACCTTCTTTACGAGCCCAGCGTACTTAACCTAATGAAATAAAGGATTTCTTAAAGGATACAGTTGGTATTTCATTTTCTGAAAGTGAATCGTTCCCAGGGTCCCATTCGGTTAATTGAATTTAAATGTTTCCTCGTAGGCGGTATTCAACAGTATCTTTTCTTGAACCGGGTTTCGCGTTTTGTCTGAGTCTCCATTCAATTAATTTCTGTATTTCAGTTCGGCTATTATTATACTTGTTACTGATTAGGAATAAATTCGAGGGAGGACCACGGTCCTCGCATTAATTTGCATTAAATGAAAAGGGTTTATAATTTTTCAGACAATCGAATTAAATTTTAAACCGGTATTTATTATATTTTGTTCCGTCGGTAATAGTCTTGTAACGTAATAGTTTGGCTTTAACGTTTATTGCTTTTAAAAATCAAATAATTCGCATCGTCCGGAATACAATAGAGCCTTTGATTTTGTCCTACAACGCGGTTTCTTCCATAATTTTGGCACCGATTGTTGAAGATCCGAGGCATTGTTTGTGGGCGACAAAGGAGGCGTGTCGGATGTACCCGGCGGTATTGTCAGTGGTATTGGGCGCCTAGAGCTCCCAGCGGACAGTTCGAGCCCAATTCTCGCTAGTTTTTGCCCTCTCCTCCTGACGGGGCCATTCTTAGGCGGGTTTTGCGAAATAAAAAATTGAAAACGGTAAAAAATTCGTCGTAGAATAATGGGCGGCCATTTCCCCCCAGGGAGGGTTGGAGGGGGGCGGTATCGACTCGACGTTTCGCCCCGATGCCCTTCCTGTTCCCCACCTGTTTAAAGGCCCACTCGACCCGTCGCCTAATTGAATCCTCCAATTTCCTTAATGAAACCTTCCCGCATAACTCCCGCTATTTTTATCCGGAATTGAATTCTAAAAGGATACTATATTTCATTTTCATGAAAGTGAATCGCTCCCAGTGCCTCGTTCGGTCGGGCGGGATACAATTCGGTTAATTGAATTTTTAAAATCTCTCTTTAGGTTGTATTCAAAGGAATACTTTCTTAATCCTCTTTTTCGTGTTTTGTTCCAATCCAATTAATTTAAGTATTTACAGATTAGGACCGTTAACACAATGGCGTTAAAAATGTATTGTTCGTTGTATGTTCGACGTAATGTATTGGGTTCGACAAACCCAATATTGAATTTTAGACGTGAAGAAGGTATCTATAGTATGTGGGATGAAAGAATGAAAACGTATGGTTCGTGGTTTTATGATGATTCCCCTCTTAGGGGGTGGGGGGTAACTTTTCAAATACAATCGGACCGAAATGTTGAGCGCCGCCGTTGAGAGCCCATAAAGAAGGTTCGACTTTAAGGGGTCGAGCGTTTGTTTTGGAGGCGTTTATTCCGGCGGGTGCCCGTCGCCGGGAAAACCGGCTGCCGAGGAAACGCATTCTCGCAATGTCCTATATATCTTTCAAAAAGTAAGCGGAGCACCCTCTTCAACCCGCCCCCTCCCCCCCGGTACAAAACTTCCCATCCGACTTCCATCATATAAATCACTCCGAGAAAATTTTCCTGCGGGGGTGGGCGAGCGCCGGGGTAAACTCTTTTCCTCGGGAAAGCGGAGGCCGGTCGCCCACTTCCCGCTTTCTCTGAGAAAAAGGGCGGAGGAAGCCTTCGGAAACGTTCGAGGGGAAAGAACTTTGTTTTCTTTCACATATTCGGCTCTGTATACGTCACAAGGGCTCAAATATGGGTAAAAGTCGGGGGTTCCTTGCGAAGGGACTGTTCGATTTAAGATATTTATGGGTGGGTCTGCCGGGCTATCCATCTTCTACTTGTACCGTCTTACGCTAGGCAAGTTTTCGCCTCCTCTTCGAATAAGCCCGTCACTATTATCATTACACTTTTACTATTTTGTCTGTTTTAATTATATTATAATCGGAGCAAAACAATAATAACAATTAAAATAAGTAGCAGTATACAAATGCCAGTTTATTAAGCTATTGGGATATTTAATGTCTCGTTAGGTGATTAAAATCCATTTATACGTGAAAATCTGCTGCGGCCTCCTCCTCTTCGGTCGTGTGCTTTCCATAGGACGGCTTCGCTGGCTGGGAGCGGGCGGTTTTCCACAGGCTGAGAAGAGAGATTTTCTGTTAAATTTCCGAACGGTGATTTATTCGACGGGGGTGATTTATAGTGTAAAACGTGTGCTGTTGTCAGCGGTGCAGGTGGTGCGAGGGGGGGGAGGGGTTGGCCGCCTCCACCCTCCGGTGTGGGCATTTCTAAATTATTTACGACTAGGCCTTATTTATCTTGCCCCGCCGCCACTGAGCTCCGTTGAATACCGTTTAACGTTTCACCCGACTTTTTCCACTTCGATTTGTTCGTCCGTACGATATCAAAGAGGAGAGGAGTTTCTTGATTTCTCAGATCGCGCTTATATCGTGATTATATCGTTACTCCTTCCCTATATGGCTTCTTGCCATTCTTAAAAGCATCATTACACTTCCGTTACAGTTGAGGAATTTGAGTTGATTTTGACGATACTTCCCTTACAAGGCGTTAGTTACGGCCCGGATACTCGGGCACAATTAAGCGTTTAGATCGTTAAAAGGGCTCACTTTTCGTTGGGGGTCAGATAAGGCAATACCAGAGAGGGTGAGTGGTAGGTGGGAGGGGGGGTGAGTGGATGGGGCGACAACGTCAGGATCAGAGTGTAGGAAGTGGTTGTAAAGAGAAGTGAGGAAGAGAGGCGGTGTCGCTTTGAAGTGGCCTTCCGTTATATTAGTAAGGAGGAGGAGGAGGTGGAGGAGGTGGATGAGGATGAGGAGGAGGCTTTGTGCCCGCCTGCCAACGGCATTGGGCCTGCTTCTCTCCTCCCTCTGGCTTTGAGGGCTGGCTCACCCTCAACACACACACGCGCACGCACGGCTTTCTCCTCGCCCTTTCCTCTCCCATTTTGTTTCCCTCCTCCCGCTTTCCCGCTTTGAGGAGGGGGGTCATTCAACCCGGCCGTTTTTTGTAAACATGTTTTCAAAAATATAAGCGTATTTTGCGTGCCGGGGTCAAACGAATTTGCGCTCGCGTCAAAGATTCCGCCGTTTTAAAGCGGACCGTGGATTAATGTCTCAAGAAAAATTTCGTTAGGGTTTGAAATACCGTAGGTTTCTAGATATTTCGTCTCGTTTTCGGCAACACACCGTCTTCGGGGGCAGAAACGGCAGTGTCACTCGGCTTGTACAATACGAGTTGCCTATAGAATGCATGACGACCCTTCGACTGTGACTGTTGTATACGGGAGAAAAAAGCATTGTTGCCCTCGCGTCGGCCTCAGGTGTGCTCTAGGCCGGGATGATTACATTCTGGGTCCCATGCGGTGTCTCACACTTCCAGCCCACTAATTCCAGCCGACCTCTTAATAACGAGGCACACTTGGCTTTCATTGAATATTCATAATTGCATCTCGGGTCCCTCGCCGACATCCACTTCCCCTCCTCATCTTCATCCTCCTCCTGCAATTATGTCGCCCGCACTTTATGACGGTAAATTGGGGCCGTTCCGATCCTCGTATTACCTGCGTCATTAAAATTTCAAGGAACCAAATGCTCTGCCGCATCAAGAGCCCTTCCCGTTCCGTATAGTATAAAATATATTGAGCGAAGGTTTCAGCGACCACAACTTGAATTATCACTTCCTGTTGGAACGCCTAATACTCTTGGAAGATCCTCGGTTAGCAGGGGTTGACCCTGACCTGACCCCCCAATATAATGGGTACGACGATAGAGGAAGTCATAATACAAAGGGGATTAACGACACCCCCCACCTTCTACGCTTCTAGGTAATAATTTATATTTACCACAAAAATCTTGTGGTAATCCTGCGATCTTCGCGTATTTAAGAAAGACCACGAATGAAGCCACCAAAATATAATTCCTCATTTTGCCGCGGAACAGGCAGGATGCTCTCGAAAACTTTAGATGGGATATTCCTTTCATCTGGATTCACTTCTAAATCTAAGCGGAATATTAGAAAGAGATCCGAAGAAGAGGCCAGCGGAAATTGGGCTGGGAAAATGAAAGTAGAATCGTTTTTCCTTCCACAGAAGGCTTTACTCGGAACCGCTTAGAAAATTGGTGGATTTTTCCCTCAACCGAGTGTCGAGGGTTTGGTTTCATCCCTCGGCTCCGGAGGGTGAATTTTCGCGTTTCCTGTACTACCCCACTAGGGTTACTTTTTCGTTTGGCGGCACTGTCGCTAACTTATATACAATTATTCCGAACCGTTACATTATGCGTTGAACTTATATTATTACATATATAAGAAAGTCAAATAGAATGGAATGAATTACATTTTCCTTAGAGGGGGTTCTCTCTTTGGGGTCGCTACAGCTAAGCCCCGTTAAAAGTTGCGTTTTCCATTTTAACCTATGCCCTTGTCGGGATGCAAGAAGCAGGTTCATAATTAAGGGTTATTGCCCCATCTGTTGGGCGCTCCAGACTTTTTTCCCCGGTTGGTGGCGACCTGAAAACCAGTGGGCTGTTATGCAGTCGTCGTCCGGGTCCCGGCCGTTATTTCCATAATGGGGCTATAGAGCGACACTTCCAGGGCGTCGAGACGCTCCCCCACCGTATTATTCGCCGAGGGACCTCATTGCCTTTCCACCACCGCCCCCCCCTTTTATTTTCTGCCCCCAACGATATCTGGCTTCGGGGGGCGATCCGGAGGGTGCTCCAGTCGCGTCGGAAAAGAGCATCTCCTTGGATACAAATTGTGGGTCTATTACCAAGGATGTATGTTCTTCTAGAAGTATCCTCTCGAATATTTCGTCTATTTTACTAACGAAATGAAAGCGAGCTGTAAATTGTTGTTACTTTAAACCACTGATAATAACGCCAAAACTGAAGTAAAATATAGTTCCCTAGTATAGACTTCATAGATTAATTAATAGCGGTATGAACATCGTAAAATCTATTCGTGTAAATGTCGATTTACCGTATTTTTTTTAGTATGTGTTTAGTTAGTTATTGGGCTCCACTTCTTATCATTCCAACATTTAATATAAACTCGTTTAATGTTTTACCCTTATAAACGGATTCGAGATTGAAGTCGAGATTAAGAACCCTAAGAATTGATTCGTCTTGCCCCAGAATGGTATCATTAATCGGCTTATCGAAACTCACAAGAAAATTTTTCTTCGTAACTGATCTTAATAATTTCAAGGAGACCGGATGTTGTTTTTGAGTTGTTGTGCAAACATTTGACTAACGCCGACTAATTAGGTTGAAAATCTCGGGCCTTCAGGAAAGAAAATGAAAAGAAATGACGATTAATTTACTCTAATTATTAATAAAATTTTCAAATTTTTAAAACCGTCGTATGCCATTTTTTTCTAATCGTTAAATTAATTCTTTGTTGCAGGTAAGGGAATTACTGTAGTCCAATTACCTAATAGCGTTAGAGATATTTCTGTCATGTGGTGAGTCCTTTTACAATACTGAAAATTGTGTTACAAAAATGTATGACCTCTATTATCAATTTAATTGATACTATTTGAATATTACATCTCCAGTTGACTACTTGTAGCCACCCTAAGTTATAATATATCCATAGAATTAGGCACTTGCTTGCTTTTAACTACGAGCCATTTCCAGAAATATAGACAATAATAGACAGCTTTCTGAATACGAAAGTGGCGAATTGTTTCGATTGTCCCCCGACCGGGCCCCGGTATTTGATCAAGCTTTAGGCGGTAGGGGGTCCGTTGTTGTTGTACGGTATTTTGCCTTGAATTTCAGTAATTGAGAGGGCCCTCCCCAATGGCCGGGAATGTTTTAATTTCGACCCAGACATGTTTTTCAAACGGCCGACGAAAAAACTCCGTCGATACATATCCGGGACACGATAGCGCCAGTTCCACTACCAGGTGCCACGTGAGACCACTTGTTTCACTCCTATACACCGCGTATACATTTTTCCAATATTTTCCCATTTTTTTTTTATATTTCCAACCGCGAATATTTTGTATCCAAACAATCCTTTCTATATTTCATGTATAGCGTACCCTTAATTTCTGAAGCCCATTTCCCATAATAAAAAAATAGGTTCCTAACGCTTGCCTTTAAATTTGGATTAATCGTTAACAGAACAAAGTGTGATATCCGGTCTTTATAATTACTCGGAGCCTATATATAAAAATTATCTATTAAATAATATACGCACACATTTATGCCAGCAGTAGTATACGTACATGCATAAGGCGTGTCAGATTTGTATTTAATAACTTAGATATTATCGGGCCACAAATTATTATTTCTTCTGCATAATGTATTATGATTTGATCTCCGCAAACGTCCGTAAAACGACATCGAAATATAATGCACGTACACGGAAAAATTCACTTTGGAATGAATAAATTCTCTGAAATCTATGATAGGGATATGGGGCTGAGATGATACTAAACCCGCACGACTGTAGCCTGTGGCTGGCCGCGCCTAATTGACCGGCGCAGGAGAATATTTCCGTCCGATTGTGACTTCAAACGCGTTGTTAGTTAATATCGGGGTTTGAGATATACGAAATTACGAAAACCGTTCGGTAACTAACTAGAAACGCGGCGTAGCGGTCGAAAATCAGGTAGATATACGTGCCCGCGTTTAATCGTCCAGAACTGGTGAATATATCGAAGCCTAGTTAAGCTGCAATTAAGTCGACATCGGACCCTATATAACGTGATATCGACGCGGTCGGTACGGGATAGCGTTCCGCGAAATCCTATTCCCATTCGATAGTTTAATTGGTTAGGTAGGATATCATTAAAGGGGTACCCAGGAATGTTTCGTATTCAATTTGGGAGTTTCAAATTCATCCAATCAACGTCCAATAAATAACGGTTCACTGGAATTTGAATTTATATAATTTGGAATATATATTTGTGTAAGTATATATTTTGTCTGTGTGTTTGAATTGAGTTAATTCGGTGAAATTGATTTGTTTACGGGCTTTGAAGTATTGTTTTGGACTTTTGGAGAATGCTAGAGGTTCCGAAAATCGGAAACCGACGAGGCGATATTGATTGGATTCTGATAAACCGCAAAAGGGGGAACGGGCAGAAAGTGTTCTGTCTGACCGTATATTAATTTACTGTAATTGGGCTGGACGTTCAATTTATCTTGACGCTCAACATTTTCAGCCCCAATTCGACAAGTTCGCCCTAAGCCGTACCGATTTCGTCTTCTCACCGCTCTCAGTGTTCTCAACGAAACGTATTACACTCTCCCTATGTATGTAACCCGTGTAAGTACTTTCGGAGTTATCTATGATTATATCGGAATGTTAACAATTGAGGCTAGATTCAAAGGCACATCTAGCTTTGGACCGAAAATCGTACTAGTGATAATAGTCAACACTAATTTAGATTTATTTCCCTTGCTGCTATTTTTATTGCAGTTTTAGAATTCTTTATGGTTACCCTTGTTGAGTTTTACGAATTTTGTGGTTACAATTTGTAAAAACTCTAGGTATTATCATCAATACTAACGGTACAATTTGTGCATTCCAGAGATGCTTATTGTTCTGGTATCTATGGCTATTAGTTCCGGCAAAGTGAACTATTGATGCGTTTTCAGAGATAATGGCGATACGGCTAGTTTCCAACAGCGCACTGTGAATTGCAGTTATACGGGAATATTGGATTGGATCCAAAACGGATACGATAATATGTCGCGGTATTGTCACTTATGAAAGAGATTCTTCTGAATACTGCGTTTTAGAAAAAAACTGTCCCAATTAACAGGAAACAGTTTCGTGAAATATGTGTCGGCGTTCGATAATGGGAACGAAAATATTTTCTAATCAAGGTCCCTTCCATTATACAGACCATTATAACTCGCCCCTAGAGGGGGGATAAATAATTCAAATTTATTTCCCCTCGCAGGCGTCGAGGTAAAGTGAAAACTATCGTTGGGTTAAGGGGGGGGAGGTTTTCGGAAAGAGTTTTCGCGGCGGAAAAAAGTCTGTTCCCCGCTTCCGCTCGATCTCCCATAAAAATATGATGCCGGTCATCAGCCGAGGACTTACGGGGGGGGGGGCACAGCCCCCGTTAGTATCCTTTTTTTCCCCGCCCCGAAGGATAATGTCGGGAAAAACAGTCGGGAAAATAAAAGAGACGGGCAGTTGTCGAGGCCCGTATTTTTGAGAAGTTAACGGAGCAATTAGCGGTGCCGGTAGTTTCGGGAATTAAAATAATCCCGGCCCGCCCCCGCAGCGGCCCTCTTATCAGTTAATACAGCCAGGGACACTCACAGCTCACGCCGGCGGAATGAATGGCCGCTTTGGGGGCGCTAACCCCTTTATAATTGGATGCAACCTCCCGTGAAACCACTCCCCATGCACTGGATACTTATCAAACCGTTTCTGACACTTAACTTTAAGTCATTACGATTATTTAAATATTGTTTCGTGTCCTGTTTGGCCCGGTTTCGCCTTTACGTAATCGTCAGTAGCATTCCACTTATTTTACTCGCACATTTATTTTACCTCCAAGAGCTGGAGGATCGTGTACTTGATGGAAAGTGGAAGAACACTAATGGCACACTACTAACGACAGCTCTACCCGTTGTTTTACCGGTTTCTAGCTCAAGACACGAGCTTATGGCTAACGATTAGCGATTATTATATATTAGCGTAGACGTAATTATATATTATTTAGGTATTGAAATAAAAAAAAACTGAAATTTCTAGTGATTTACAAGGTGAAAAATGAAAACGTTAACTTGTTTAGATTCATTCGGATGTACACGGATAACGCTGACGTCAATTTATTTTTAACTGGTAATGGGTGAGCGAATTTTCCTCGTTAGTTGAGTACAATCGGCTTACGCGGCAGAATACATTTTCAATATGTTTGAAATGGCTATATGAATAGTGAATATCGTGATGAGGCCTCACTCCAGGACTGATATTAGTTTCATTCATACGGCGGGTCAAACAATTAATAAGTCCCCCTCCGCGGTTGGCTCCGATGAATTGTTTTCGGGCACGGAAATGAACGCAGTTACGGAAAATAACTTTCCGGCGGTGAATTATTTAATCGCGATCTCGGATCACGAAACAAACACAAATAGGTGGCCGCGACGTCCCCAGATCATCAAGCAGCTTTTCGGCGGTGAAATACGTGAAACAAATTTTTGTTTTGCGAAACAAACCCCCGTCACCGACGTTTTACATTTATTATATTTTGGAACGCAGAATATCTAAACCGAAAAAACTTATTTGCGTTTTTTAAATCAATTGTTTCATAAGTAATTTTTTGTGTGCTATAGAAATTTTAAGCTGCTAATTTCAAAGAAATCCTAATGTATGTGCAATAAATATGTGTCTACCTTAAGATCGAGCTCAATTCATTTAGTATGCCGTAGCTGTTAGAAGCACCGATTTGTGTTACTCAATTTGCGCTATAATTGTTCTGATAGATTCGTTTATATTCTGTCGATATTTCTCCTTTTTTGAAACTGTTTTTTGCACGCAAACTGCGCGTTACGCAACAGACGTTTTAACAATTTCGTCGAGAGAAAATTCATCAAGTAATTTCAGCGACAATGTTTCGGTTCGCTAGAGTTGAATTTCGAAACGTATTAACGTCGGCATCTGTGTGTATGTGTCTGTAACGAATTGCATGTCCCATTGGCCGGCCATTTTATACGTCCAGCGGCGGGACATCGGTCACATCGATGGTTTTGCACATCTGTCCCGCCGAGGCCGTCCCAAATTCGCGAATTCTGCGCAATTATACGTTCGTTTCGGGGTTCAAAAACGGAGCGCGTTTCTCCGACCGCGATGATTTGTGTGCAACTGTTGTTGGCAATTTTAATGCCGAGTTTAGTACGAGGTCATTTGCGTTTGTAAAGTGTCACTGACTGGTCAAACTGCTGGAATCTTTTTCAACATTTCAATTTTTGACTTCGCGCTATCGTAAATCGTGGAACAATACAAGGAAATTTCGTATCTTACAGATAAGTACACAAAACGAGATTCGTTCCACGATCGGCATTACGAAATGAGCTATCGGTTCTACGGTCGGTAGTCTATTGCGTTTCACTTTGATTATTGGACCTCCCCTAGATAAGGTAATTATTGGGGGTCGAGTTCCCATTGAAAAGTGAAAACCCCCATTATGTTGTTGGTTCGGCTATTGTAGTGCTGGATCCAATTGAATCCCTTTACAAACCGATGCCCGATTAGGAGCCGCAGCGTGTAATAAGATGCAGTACCTTTTTACGTGTCATATATATTTTTGTATTTACTGACGGCAATATTTGAAAGTTTGTTAGCCCAAAGTAAACTAGCGCTCAAAGAGCAGCAGTTATTGAGATAATCAAATTGTAATGTTCATCACAAAATCAATCGGTGACGTCAGACTATCCGAACGATAGTGAAACCAGTTCAAAGAGCCCTGAACATTCTATTAAAAATACTTAATTATGGAGAAAAAGTTAAGCGATTATAAATTGTTAAAAACCTGCAGAATTTCGTGAAAACCTAATAACCTAAATTCTAGGGTTGAAAATTGAGGAATATCTTCCTGTTTAATAAATTTTCGATTTTATCAGACATTGTGATGGAGTTATTGGCCGCGAAATTTTAAATGAACCCAGAACGGATATTACCCCCTGTTAGGGTAGCTCCCGTTCGAAGCTTTGTTCTCCGGGTCTGATTGTGATCGGCCGTCATTGCGCAATTGCCGGTACATCGACGAGCGTTGGCGGACAACCGGCCAAAAGGGTGCCAGTTGGGAAAATCTAATTTAACTTTCGGAATTAGCCCGCTAACGACATTCCGCCACACTTACGTATTAGCGGGCCGACCCTAATGCGCTCGCCTATACGCCCCGATCTCCGAACCTGAACTGCGTTCGCCGCAGTGGCCAAATTCGATGCGCTGGTCAAATCAGTTTCATCCACGTCCAACGTGCGCACGTTCCCTCGCTGTATTAATGGGGAAATTAAACTGAATCCGAATGAACTTAAATCCTCCCTTACATCGCCTTGGTTTTCACGCGCTTTCGGATAGTTTTGGATAAAGCCCAGTCAAAACGGTCACTCCATTCTTATAATGGAATTTTCGTTCCCAATTCGATTTTATCCGTATATTGTAATTAAAATCCGATCGGAATTGACATTGGGTAATTTCTTCCGTTATTATAAAACGTGATTTCCGTATGTGTTATTCATTTAATGAATTTAGTGAAGGGGTTGTTGATGCGGACCAATTTGTCCGGGGGTTATTTGTGGGCTCTATTGGAATTTGTATAGCGCTGCTGTCGGTGACGGTTGTTGGGGAGGTTGGGAGTTTAAAAGGCGGCTAGTTTAAATGGGGGCCCGGTTAAAGTTAAATTAGTTTTACTGGCGCAGTATTGGGCCCGCGGCTCTGGCTGCTTTCGACCGGCAGCAGTAAAACGTTTATCCGGCGGTGAATAAAGACTAAATCCCCCCCCACACTGTTTATCCTTCGCGATTTCCTTATTGGGGCGGGCTTGAGACCGGTCTCAATCCGATATTCAACGGAACATTGCATATATTAAGCTTCGTTTTCAAATTGTGTACCAGTGTACAACGCCTGCTTTAGGGGAACATAACAGAACGGTGATCATCGATCTCCGTACAGTAAATAGAGTCAACTTTGCATAGTTCTTGATTTATGAAGCGGTAGGGTGCCGCCGGGGTTTGACAGAAGCCTTCCCTTTATTGAATCTTGCGCCGACTACGCTCTTCTCACTTTCCCCCTTCTGCCCTTAAACTCGGACAAATTACATTTCGAGCAATTTACGCCCCCGGGCGCCGCTCTCCCAAAATGGGATATTTTCGGGGGGGAAAGAAATTTTTTCATTTAAAAAAAAAATGGGTAAAATGAAATTTCGAAAAAAGGCGGAAAAGCCGGGGGGACGGCGTACCTGTTAATGACTGCCGGCGGGGTTGCCGGGCACACGTTGGGCCACTTTCACGAAAAACGCGCCGTAATGAGATTTTCTTTCCCCTCCGCCCCGCGCCCCCTGTTAGTTTTTCCGCGCTTTTCACGGCGACAAAAGATCCTAGAGACCCATTTGTCCGCCGACCAATTTAAATTGCTTCTGCCGATGACAGTCATTTTGCGGGGGATTGCGCCCTCAGTTCTCCGAACAGGCGGACTATTTCCTTCGAATAGTCCCTTTTTCGTTTAATTTTCCTCCCGCCCGATAGTAGTTAGGACTAATTTTTTATATTTTGAACCGAACAAATTTCCGCTTTTCGTCGTCGTCTCCTCCACTCGACGATGCGGTGCGTGTTGGGAGAACAAGCCATTAAACAAACATAATACTAGCCATTGCGAAAACTACGATGAATTTACATATAACGTATAATACTAAAAAAAACACATTACGCAAATACTACGTCTGTTATTTTAAGTAATTTTAGGTACTGTTGGGACTCCGCTATAGGACGAAATCGAAATCAGGGAGCGTCAACACAATCGCTGAAAGTAATTCTAATCCCGGCCATTAATTATCTTTTCCGATTGTGATCTCTGAGGTCATTATCTGGATTTTAATATAGCGACGGTCTGACGGCTGCCGAAATAGCTCTTCTTAATGGGCGTAATTTGCCCTAATTGAGTTAAATGAGGTGTGGAGATTTTGTGGGGCTGCGGCGGACTGGCCAAGGTCCAAACTGAATTGAGGCCTCCCTCGTCTTGGGTAGGTGAATAGTCAATTAGGGCCCTCACGCCCTAAGTCCCGCCAACTGACTCAGCGCCCTCCCGCCTCCCTCCTGACGACATCCCTCACGCCCATCCCAGCGCCCAAGATTTATTGCCACCACCTTACCGTGTCTCTCGACATCGTTTCAAACCTCTTACAGCGAATTATCTCTTCTGTACACGAATCGCAAGGAAATCCAGTTTTAGATCATTTATTTTGTCGGTTTAAATAACTAGAATTTATTTAAGTTCATGTATGCGATTTGAGATGCCATTTAATGATCTCATAAACAGGTCCGACGAGATAAGCCGTAGATGGTTTTGAATGCGCTATAAGATACATTCAGCTTCTCTGCAATGTCCCTTGTCGAACTAAGGCGATCCGAATCAATAATGGCCTTTATTTGGTCACCATCGACCTCCACTGGACGTCCGGAGCGCTCCTCGTCTTTTAATGAAAAATCCCCCGACCGGAATTTTGCGAACCAGTTCTTTTAAGGCTTCATCGCCGTACACGGCGTACAACTTTTTTATGAGCCTGTGAGGCGTTAACACCTTTGCGAAAATAAAAGAGCGAAATGTGACGGAAATGCTCACTTCGGTTCACCGTGTTTTAGCTTTTATACACACACACAATTCAACTGGTCAATGTAATTTTGATACCGAATGTTTCAGAAAGGACCAAATAATAACGTATCAAAGAATCTTATCTGTGCAAAGATGTTGACGTACTTAAAAATATGTACAACGCCGCTTGTTGGTGAATTCCGCAATTACTTAGTTGTCAACCCAATAGAATAACTCGATTCCCTGATAGAGACAGGGAATTTTGTATTGGTACAGTCGATTAGTATAAATTTTTAGGCTCAAAGTAAAATTTACCCTATTTATCCTATCTGGGAGGCTTTTGGGGGCACTTGGCTAGTTACGCGGGGCCCCTATATACGGATAGTCAAGTTAAAGTTAACTGCCATAACTCAATTAGGCGCCTGTATCTCGAGGGTCCCAACGGCCCCATCCCCGTCCTAAAGGCAAACATCCTCCCCCCTTAAGATATGTTTATTAAATTTCCAGACTTGGGGGGCACCTGTAGAGGAAAGGGTAGTGGGGGGACATCATAACTGGAATTTCTCTTAACGAGTTTCTTCCTTCCTCCGCCCCTTCCCTTTCGAAATATTAAACGTACTTAAGTAATCCGAGAAAATTCAGTTATAAACCCCCGTCCGTGGACCAAGTTCTTCCAGTTATAAAGGAGCCGAACACGAAGAGTTTCTTAGACGCCCCTCCTACCCCCTCGAAATTAAAACTTAACGGCGCCAATTATTTTTCATCCCTTCAGCTTTGGCCCTGTCTTAGTTCTAATTTATTCCGGAATTGGTATTATAAACTGCTGATTGTATCATGAATTAGTAACAGATTTTCATACATGGAACAATTGCCGGACATTAATTAAACTCGGCGATTCCAATTATTTATTTTATTTTCTAGATACGATACCTTAAACAGAATAAATTCAATTTTTGTATTTAATTGCTGACCTGAAAAGTTATTAGGCGGCAATAAAAATAATTTACAGCGCTGTGCCGGCTTATATCGTAATTCGGTTTTATGTTTCTTTCGTATAGCTTCATAAAACCGTGTTCACTTATTTTCTAATAAGGCGGTAATTGCGGCCTTAATAAACTACAGATTACCTCGTAACAGGACAGTGTTTATTTGAAAATAAACTTATTATAACGACGAATTATTTTCGTTTCACATCAATTCTGACTAATAATCAATATTTAAATGACATTTTATTCTTTCTGTAAACACTGGTAAAACGGGCCCAGCTATAAAATTACTAGTTATTTTCATTTAACTTCAGTCGAGATAAACCAGATTTATATTTACTTGTGAATGAATTGGCCTGGCGCCGTTGGCTCCGCCCCAAATAAACCGTCAGATGTTCACCATTAGGCGCATTTTCCTCAAACAATATTGCGCATAATGGGAAAACCTTAGGCGATCCTTATTTTTAAATCATGATAACATTCAACAATACTCTGAACATTGCTTTACTGTAACTATGT
This sequence comes from Lethocerus indicus, assembly GCA_019843655.1. Classification (NCBI taxonomy): domain Eukaryota; kingdom Metazoa; phylum Arthropoda; class Insecta; order Hemiptera; family Belostomatidae; genus Lethocerus; species Lethocerus indicus. The sequence goes on along the minus strand of JACDQD010000007.1, from coordinate 3,524,461 downwards.
CCTGGGAATATTGAATTATTCCCGATTCCGATTTATAACAATCGTCAGTAGTTACTGATTGTGCAGAAAACAATTATATTTAGTCCTAGTATTCATGTCTTTAAATTTAAAAATAACGTTTCTATATTTTCTGCGATATTCTATGAGTATCTAAAGAAAAATAAGGTATTTGTAATTGTCATCGATACCGATGTATGATATTCTTGTGTAGTATTTTATTTTCTGTATATGGGTTAGTAACAGTAAAGCAGTTCAGGTGTTTAAAAAAATTACCCAGAATTTAAGTCAAATTTGAAGGTTTGTAAGTTTATTTCCTTTTATTAATGAAAAGAAAATAATTCGCGATAAATAGACTGTAAATAACCTCAACATCATTGTTAAGCAAGATTGGTTTCTCGTCGTTCTATAGCACTATTCATCAAGTTGGGATTGGAGCAGTGTCATATTTTGTAATATCTTGATTTTTGGGTCTAACAAGAGTTAAATTTATTGTGTATTTATTTCCTCCAGTTGGCGTGCAGCTAATGAAATCTTTTGCCCGGATCTTATGCATCGCGGCAAGCAGTGCAGTAGTTGTTGTATTATAAATGAAGCATTACGAATACAGGTATTCGCTATCCTCGTCGATAAAATAATAAGGTATTAAAATATACCGGGGGCGTGTTTATTTTGAATAATGTTTTTTTCAAGGGAACACCACAAGCCGTTTCTCGGATTGAACTGTAGGCGTTGGGACGGGCGCACTGCGGCTCTGTTCTCTATTTTCAGCTTTTCCTTACTGGGCTTTGCCTAAAACGCGGAACGAGCGTTTCATTCCGACAGCGATTCGTTTTAACCGGGCAGATTAGAATCGTGCGTGACTGGGACAGGGTCGCACCGTCCTCTCCCTCTCTCCCTCCCTCCCTCCTCTCTCTCTCCCCCTCTCTCTCTCTCTCTCTCTCTCTCCCAGAAGCATGGTACCGCCCGAAACCCCCGGGTATAACTCGCGCGACACCCGGTATATATTTAAACGACGGCCACAAATTTTCACCGGCGGCGGAAACTTCCAACCGAATATTAAAAAGAAAAACCCACTGGCGGCGCTGAGACGGACAGAATAATCGGTTGAATTTTCTCGGCCGACAAAAAAAAATATTACCGTCATATTTTTTACCTCTGCAATTCAAATTGCGTGAAAAAATTGTCCAAAAGAAATTACAAATGTATGACGCTCAACCAGCTTCGGTTTCTCGCCGTCTACAGTAGCATTCCTTCGGTACATTGCAGTGCATAGCTTGACCTAACCGAATTTATTTCTATAGCAGCGAAAATCGGGCGGGCGAACTTCAGGAAATTGAATAATCCCCTGAACTAATAGATTGTAAAGCGTGTGTATGAAGACTAAAAGTTTCGACGAAGATGCCCAAGTACCCCACCGTGGTGCTAACGCTTGGCTGCGATGGCTTATTTCACTCATGAATTATTCATCGAGTTAGCAAATACTTTTGCCGATACTATTGGCCGTGAAAAAGCGGTCGCACCGCTTTCATTATACAGGTTTTAATAGGTCCCGTCGGGGCCGTTTATTGGGTTTATTTCTGAGAATTTTATCGCTCGACAATTAAGGTACTAATTATGACCTCACTCGTTGGTGGCTGGCTGTAATTGATGGAAGGCTACTGGCGTCGCGGCGGGCTAAGCCAAATCCGATTTAATCCACGATTTGAAATTGTAATTTATGGTAATTTGGGGGTGGGAGGTGTAATACCTGCAGCCGACTGGACGGCTTTAATCCAAGAGGGTGGATGTCGAGGGGTAGGGGGATGTTCGACGGATTCGTTCTTCTCCATCTGCATCGCCGTTTAATTTAGTAATTACCCGTCTCGGTCCCCAATCTGGTTTTTTTCGTCCACCAGTCACCGCTTCAATTAAAATACTTTTGTCCGAAGTGATCACTTTTTCTACCAGTTTATTACCATAATTTGCGTGCGTTGTACTGGTGATAAGGAATAGTTAGCTTTTAAATCCTTAGAGTGTAAATTACGGGTTAATCAGTCTCAGGAATTAAATTCTCACACATTCTATGTCAAATTTATGGCAAGATATAGAATAAGAATGTTCTGCTTTGGCTGTTAGCGATCTAATCTTTCATAATTTTCACGTTGAACCCGAATTTTTCGGACATCGTATTTATGTATCTTTCGATACAATCTCCAGAATTAGGTTTTGTTAAACCGTATCATTAAAAATGACCGCACATTAGTTCGACATTCGGTATGGGGTTGTTTATGTCGATGCTACTAGAATTCAGGAGGAAATGTATTATTATAGACGTTAATAGATATGCAAAAGTGTGGACTGAGGATTTTCCTTTGGAAGCCTATTCCATTTTCAACAATTTTCCTTTCGAAAGAAGAACAACTTTAGTGCTTGAGGAAATGTATATATATGTATACACATATATATGTAGATTGTATATTGGAACAAACGAAAAGGACAGTCCCTCGGGGTATAGGCCTTGTATATTCCGGGTGCCCAGGTTATTGAAGCTGATTTGGAAGAATAAAAAGAAAAACTCTGGCACAGAGAGAAGAATATAAGCTGCAACGGTCCCAATGCCGTTTATGGTTTAGCGTTGGATAATGGTTTAGCGGTTTTAGTGATTTCTTTTTATAACAAGAATGGCACCATCAAAGTTTGTACTTATGATATGTTTTATGTATGGAAATAACTCTGTTTTGTAATTGAAAAATTTTATGTGATATTATAATCAACTAATTCTGAAGCGCGCTTCTGCTCTCCATATTATTCAACTTAAATACATCACCCGGGATGGTTACGATGCCGTTATTCGGACGCCAGGTTACTTGGAATATTGCTGGTTGGTTTATATTATGAGATAGCAGTAAGTAGCCCTAAGGTGTCGGATTGCGCCCTTCACACAGCCTCTTTGTGCCACTTCGCTCCCGGCTCAAACTTTGTCATTATCCGGAGCCAACTTTTCCCCAGCGAAGAAGGGCGGTGAATCGTTTAAAAACTTTTATAAGAGCGTTTAGCCCCGTCTCCGGTGTCGCCCAACCTTCCGCCCTTGTAATTAACCCCCATTTCGGAGCCCGCCTGAAAGCCCACCCCCTCAACCCCTTTCTCACCCCCTTCCTTCCAGCTTCTTATCTCGCAAAGGCCGTCCGGGGATTGTAGCAATTTTCCAAATGACTTCCAGGTTTTTAAGGCTTTCACTAAACGCTGAAAAATAAATGTCTTTCGTAGGTCGCCGTTCGTAGGTCTAGTTCTATATCTCGGCCCATAACCAAAAATATAACACTTTAACGTTTATATTCCAGGTTGTTATAACGTCTGCTCGGACGTGGCCTTAATTTTAGATATTAAATAATACTTTATAATATATATGATACCTTCAAATTAGAAACGATACGACGGTTCTGATGTTATATGTAATCCACTCGAAATTGATATATACCTACGTGTACTGTTGCAAATTTTGAGCATTTGATGAGAGAAACCACACGTAGTTTGGTGTACAGCTTCTTAGTACATAAGAGAGTTGTTAGAATGTCTCATTTTTGAAATCTTAATTGAACTGACGATAGCTTGAAGCATCGGACAAAATATATTCGTCCTACTGAGGAATGAAATTCGAGCCCAATCTAGGAAGTGCCGGACAATAAATAACCGTCTCGGAGATGAAAAATTACCGGCGCTTATTTCGTTGTAAATTTGTAAGCCTTTCTGTAAGCCCGCTCTAATGAAAACCTCGTCTAGTTTTACGTCCAGGTGTACCGCCTGTATTCCCGGTTACGGCAGAGGGAAGGAGAACAAAAGCATTTTGCAATTGCCACCCTCCGGTAGAGAAGACAAAAGACAAAAGGATTATTACAATTAGATAAATGGCCGGTTTCAGAATGATTAGTAACCATCACCAGCACCACCACCCCCAGGGGACGGCCCTTAGTGGACTATCCGAGAGAAATAGTGAGCGGGGGACGAATCCCTTTAATTTCACCGACGAATAAACCCCCATCCTTTTAAGCCCCCCTTGTTGTTTCAATAATTCTGGCCACCATTGTAACGGAGTTTTGAAAACAGGTAAAAAAAAATCATCGAACGTCTAAACGGCGAGGGCCAATTGTCCGAAATCAACATTTGGGCTCGCGGTGAACAGCGCGAAAATTTATAGTCGCGACAGTCCTATAGAGAGTTGTTAATCCAGTGTGAAAGTTAATTGGTGTCCGGGTCCGTGAAATTAGTTTCGAACTGGTATGGGAGGGTTAGGAATATTATCCCTAGGCATGATATATGGACTATGGTTTGTTCCAGGAGGGGGACCACACCAAGTTTGGTCACATCATCTGCGTCTGTTTTATCCTAAAGGATATACATAGGTTCAGGCTTCTCGACATGTCCAGTAGTCATCCGTTATAAAGCGTGTCGGTTCAGTTCTACTTATTGATGTAAAATGTGGGCGTTCTTTACGCTATATGACATTTTTATTTTATTTCACTATTCTTATTTTCATTTCATTAAATTTATAAATGTAATATGTTTATTATGTATATAAAATTTATTCTCACACACACAAATGTACATGCATTGTGTGTTTATATCTGTGTGTGTGTGTGTGTTATGCCCGAGCGTGAATTACATTCCGGGCGTAAAACGGAAATTCATAGTTGGCACGGAGAATGCCCGAGAGTGACGTGAAGTAATTTTCTGTTCCAGGGAAGTGACAGTTGGCAGGGCCACGACGCTGATCAAGTAAGTACTCACTGCATGCTTTCCTCACTGCCTTCTATCTCTCAGACCTGCCGTTTCACTCTGCACCACTTTTCCTCCCCTATATTTATTTTCTTTTATTTAAATGAATTTTTAACGGCCGTAAGCAAAATTTTGACGGCAACACTTAAATATTTCAATATCTCACTTACAGCACCGAGAGCTGACCAATTAAGTTTCCATTCATGTCACCAAGTTTTTAAATATCTTGTATAATCAATTTTTATTTCATCTTATCTTAAATAATATTTGTAATAATATGCCGTTCAACACAGTAAATACGTTAATGGTTTCTATTAGGTTTTGTTTTAAAAAGAAGCTTTATTTTTCCGCATAGAATGTCTAGTAAAACTTTAACATTAATTTATTGGTCAATAATAAATATTTCAGGAAGTTAGTTGGCACCGGTCGAAAGTAGCACTCGGGCTAATGACTTGGTGGAATTCTTTGTTATTCCTCGGAAAAATTATGAAAGAAATACGAAACTTTCTTTCGGTCATTTTGTCAATCTTGGTACATTCGTTAATAATTTTTTCATTAATACTTACTAAAAATATCGAAAACATTGTTCCATGAGACCTTTATATTTCAATTCATTCCGTACTTCTTTTTTTCTTGGTTGTAATATATTATTTTTGTAATTTGTTTAACGTTGAAAAGAAAGAAGTATTAAGACGGTTAGGATAACATTTTCCTGAAAATATTCCATGTTCTAATTTTTTAAATTTCCCTTCACAACCCTCATCCGCAGTCAAAATAAATTTAACACAAATTCCACGCCGGCTCTCAGAGCGTATATTAGGTTTCCCCATTAATCACGCCTAGGCTCTCTCCTCGACTATTCTAGTTCAAAACCGTCGGATATTGTTAATAACAATCAACAATAACAGGTTGCTCTAACGGCGGAATATAATCTGGCCGTCGCCTCAAGAAAGCTAATTAATCTCACTCTCTCAACCGTGTGCCCTGTTATCCAACTTCAACTGTATACAATGTGTCGGTTGATTTGCAGCGCGTCCATGAAATTCCCGGTTTCCTAGCGGAGTCAACTTACCGAGAACGCTTTGCCCCACAAATGAGTAAATCCGTGTAGCGGTGTGTTGTCTGTAGGTCTATTGTTTGAACTGTTACATGAAATGTGTATGTTCATCCACGAGGTTGTTATACACGATCCCGCAGGAGTTCATAATTTACACGCTAATAATGGACTTATTAAATGAAGATCTTACAGAATATAGTGGTTTAGGTGTTTGATACAAAAAATCAACAATTAATGAAATCATATAATTCATTATCGGCTATTAGAGCAGTATTCCAAACTAAAATCCACTCATGCCCACTTTCGCGTTTATATTGAGAGCACAAACATCAACATTTAGTTACGATTTATTATTACAACGACCGAAATTATTCCGCATAAAATTGTTGGCCAAGGCGGTTAGATTTTATCGATTGGAGCCTATTTAATTTGCACACAAACATTCGTTACTTTTCTTCACTCGGACAATTAAACGGTCGTATTAATTGCTAGTGTTAAATTACGTTCATCCCCCCAGCCGCCCGGCTCGTTCATCTCGGCATTAGAATTCTGTTCCTGACGGATGATATACTATGCCGGTCTGTTTCAGTCCGTATGAATTATATTAATGGCGAGGATAAAATGATGTACGCTACTCCTAGTGTTAAATTATTGTCCGAGTTATTACTGTAATTTCATTCTTGAAGAAAAAAAATCAGTCCGCGTATATAATTTGTAGTGCGTAACATTATCCTCATTTTGTTCTTTTCACAATGTCGCGAATGGGAAATTTAATATAAAGCTGTAATATTAAGAAATAATAATTTAAAATAATATTGTTGATTCGATGATGTGAAAGGCGGATGATATTATTTTCGAATTACAATAGCAATAAAATTGCGTGTATAGCGATTATTATCCTCAATTTATCTCCGTAATTTGAGCGTGAACCGTAAATCGGATTGGATGTCGAAACCAGTCCCTCTTTCTACTTCACCATCAGCTGTCATCTTATGAAGACTTTTTCATAATAAGAAAAAAGCAATTTCTCGTTTGTATATTTCTACCCGGGGGAGCGGTAGAAGGATATTTTGTCAAACGCGTTCTTCAACTTCTGCACCAAGCTGTCCTTCCATTCCACTATTTATTCTTAAAATTATTCGTAAAAAACCCGTATAACAAACACAATAATCTGTCATTATTCTATTATGGGCATTGTGTGTGCAACTGCAGTTGTAAAACCCGCCTAGCCTCCTCTAACCCTAGTAAATTAGAATTGAGTGTAACATGATCCCTCCCGTATAGTACGAGGGTTTAGAGAGCGGCCGTAAGTTCCCCATCGACGGGGTTGATATTAGGTCCAGGTAAGGGGGTGGGACCCTGTCCGAACGGTCTCACCCCTTTCCCTAAGCTCATTTAAACCAATAATTGCTCCGATTGATCGATCGTTTTAATTATCCCCTTGTACTTTGTGTACCACTCCCAGGGGGCCGTTCCCAACCTTAACTTATAGCCACTGGATTAGGATCCTAGCGTCGGATATAATTAATTTATTTAAATTAAACTCTATACGGTGCCCCAAGCTCTCTTGTAGGGTTTAGAACGTATTGCTCTAGCGATGTTTCCGGAATCGCTCGTTAATATATACATAATTTTTAAATTTGAATAATACTAAGTTATTCCGGAAATTTTTATTTTACTCCAACCGCAATGCTAATTAGGCAGATCCAAGAACAGATAAGCAAAAAATTATGCAAATATGTTCCCTTATTTAATAAATAACGGTTCGGGCTCGTATGGTCAACAGTGTTGAAAAATAGATCCGATATCGACCATCGCAGAAGGTGTCATTTCCATCTGGAAGTGGCCGGGCGGGCGGCGTAAACATGTATCGGAAATTAAAAATACATTTCTCCCCACTGAAGAGCCCGCGAGGATTAATTCATAAAATGGTACACCGTCACTAGTATTGTGGTCTCCGCATTACAATCCAATTCGTGTCCATCATCTACTTCGTTACGACCTTACACAGAACTTATGCGGAGTAAGGTGCCCGCTTTAATTTCCAAACGATTAGTGGGGCATTTGTCGAGGAGATGTGAAGAAAGTATTGAACCATTAAGCTCTAAATTCGTCCTGAAGGAACTTTTGGAGACGGTAGTGTTTGTACAATAAGATTCCAGATAAAATTGGAATAAAGTAATATTATTTGTTAGTCTAATAAACGTTAGAAATATATTTTTACTGTTTTACTCTATAATGTTGTTGATAGATTTATGGTGGTAATTTGAAAAGACCTCGTGAGGTTCTACAATGTAGACCTGGCACGCAGCTGCCGGTCGATATGATTTTAAATTTTAACGGCGGTAGGAAACAGCGGTCAGTTGAAATACCATTTTAAGAATTCTCCCCTAAAAGGCGTTCGATCGCCGGGGGGAGGAATGTTTTTTGAATGAATTTCAGCAAATTGCCCGACTTTTACGGTTCAATAATAAATTGTGGAAGTCCCTCTCTCTCTCTCTTGCTCTTTCTCCAACCGGTGGTTATTTTACATCGATTCTGAGTCCGGCTGTTTGCTAATCATTTAGTCCGGGCTCGTTCCTGTCCGATAGAAGTTTTCCAATCGAGCCTCCGGCCAACCCCCAAACTGAGAGTCCGCCCCCCCACTACTAGTGTAAAAGTTGACTACGCGTTTTAGCATAATGAAACTCCAAGTATAAACTAAGTTTTGAATTGAGTTTAAAACTCGACTTCGTGGGGGCCGGGGCCGTCTCATCACTTGGCTGTCCCCTGCGCGTCTAACTGTTTCAATACCATTAGGCCGCGCGTTCCGCGCTAATAGGAAAATTTCTAATCTGACAATAGTAGAAGTTGCGCTCTGTCGCGAAATTCATTCCATTGTATTAAGTGCGCGGAAAATATAAGTCTGAGCCTTTTTGGGGAAATTATTCGATATAAATTCTATTTCCTAGAATATTCCAGTCAACCCTAATGTGACTGTTAGAGATTTGAACTGGTGGAGAATGATTGAACATTAATTAACTGAATAGTACATCGGCGCCGTATTTATTCCGTCATTCCGAAGTGTTAATAGGAAACACGGTGTAGTAACAGAGAGTGGGCTCGAAATTAATGGTAATATTTGTACCGAGAATTGAATTCAGACAGTGGTATAAACTGCTCGGGACATCGCTAATGGAAATTCGAGTCTCATCTCATGTAGAAATTCGGCTCCCTCCATCCCCCCCTTTGGGCGCCCAAATAAATTTCATTATCATCCGACCACGAACCCGATTCCGCCCGAAAATTAGTCTAGGACTGGGAAAACTAAATTTCAACCGTTGAATATGTAAGGATAATAGATGCCCGAGGGTCGGGCTACTGAAGGTAACTCGATTAAGCGTCCCCCCCGAGCGTGTGGCCCGAGCTTGGCTATTTAGAAACCCAAGGACAATCCCGATGTATAATTCTCCGATTCCTCGTCTAGCGACCCCATTGGAAAAAAAAATAAAAAACAGTATTTCGTCCGCGTAATATTGGAGTTTGCGCTAACCCTGAAATATTACTAAAAATATGCGAGAGAATATATTTGTTCGAGTTTTCAGTAATGTACTGCTGTTACGTTTTCGGGAATATGATGAAAAATAAAAGTTAAACCGTTCCTATTCTAATTTCCGAAAAGCTTTATAATTCCGCTGCGACAAAGGACTGTATATACTATATATAAGATATAGTTACTGTTCTCGTTTTATTACTCTTTTCTCGCAATTTTGGACACTTGTCTTTTAATCACGTCGGGCTTTAGTCAGGAAGTCTGTTGACGGCGTTAACATTTTTCTACCGGCAAGTCTCGAGCCGCGGCATTATTTCAGGAGAAAAGTTCCCGGGTAGAAAAAAGAACTGGGCGTAAATTTTTGCCGCCCTTAGGCAAGGGGTCGTAAAATAGCCGGCCTCCCTATAACCGCCAACCTCCTCTTCAGACCTTCCATTATCTGATGAGCTCTTCCCGTCCGTCCGCCTTCCCGGTTCGACGACCACAAAAGGGGATACCTTCGTTCGTGCAAAGTACACTCGGGTGTCTGCCCCGTTCTCTTCCCATTCCCTAAATTCGCAAATATCTGACAACACCCGAAAAATATTCCCCGCGAACAAATTACTTGTGTTTCTAACCGTATTCCGATTTGTATATCCCGTCCATTCATTAATTAGCAGCTTCCCGATATAAATCCTTCCGTTCAAAACTTCGATTCGACAGCTCTCTTAGCGAGTGCTGCCTTAAGAGGAAACGGCTGTGTGATTTCCTCGTTAAAAAAATTTAGTCTTTGCTCTAAATAAAAATAATTGGAAGAACTCGAGCCGAACTGGTCCCAGCCGAGACGTTCATGTTGCATCTTTAGATTCATATACGACTTCAATAATCGACTGCTCCCCGCGCCCCGATTTCGTCCCATTCTTCCTTGTTCGTTCATACGAATTCAAATATCCGGTATTGAAAATAATAATTCTCGGGTATTATTTAAGGAAAGCTTCGTGGCTATCGGAATTCCGCCGGTGGTCCCCCGGTTTCTCCGATTTTCGATTACGGCTTATCCATAGAGGTCGTGTAGCAGTGGTGTGTAGGGGCGAGGGGCGAGGGGGGAGGGCTTTCTTCGTAGGCCCTGTCTATTTCCGGGCCGGTTCCTTTCGATTGGATCAAGCCGAACCTGTTAAGTCCCGCTGGGTGGGGTGGGTCCTACCCCTGGGAATTATTAAATTCCTGAGGCGTTGTGCCCCTCACTGTTGGGGGCTTTGTCGTCGCGGGTCCTTATTGCCCACCCCCCGCACTCCTCCTCCTCCTCCTCCTTCCCTCATCCTCTCCTCTATGAACTTACCCCGAGCAGAGTTTCTCTATGAGATCGCCCTCTCGCCTAATTCCGTCTCGAGGTAGCCGGCCTGTCGGGTAACTCTTTTCAGCGAAGATAGAATTTTCAGATACTTCTAATTCTGTGGGGTAACACAAAGCCAAACTGACTGACGGCTAATACAGTGGGTTTCGTGTTCGCCTGTCTCCTCTCCTTGGTCTTCTGCTAGACCGGTTTCGGCTGCTCGCCGTCTTCAGTAGCAATGTCATCCACTTTGACACGTTAGAAGCATCCAATGTAATTGTGGAGTGTTCTCTCGGCATCACAATTTTAGCTGAGACAACCTTTCGAGTAGCGCAAACTCCTTGGTATAAGTTAAACACGAAATGAAATTGAACTTCAAACGCAGAGCCTAATAAAACATGACACGGTGTTAATTTTTCATGGAGGTTAAAGTGACACCGGCCGAACTGGATAAACGACTTGTTTATCCAAGCGAGTGGGACAATCCGAGAGAAGAGTGGAAGCACTCTTAGTTAAGTAAGTAAGTCTCAGAAATAGGGGGAGGGGACTTGAGTTGAAAGTTAGCCTTACTGTTAGGGATGGCGGGTGAAAAAGTTTGAGGACCCCGGTCGTTATCAGTAGAACTTGGGCCGGGATTAGATTAACATTTTATCGGGGGGAAAAAGAAGTTCGACAGGCTTCCCGGTGGTGAAATTTATGAAGGGGCCTCGGACAGGAGGCAAAGCCGGCATCATTTATTTGTTTCCTTCTGTTATCTCCTTCTGTAATTTATGGAGACGTCCCAGCGGGAGAGAGATCGGAATTAGAGAAGTAATTCCGCGGACGCAAACATCTACTGAAAAATATACTTGAGATAAGTCCGGATTGCGACAAAGATTGGTGATGTCGGTAACGTATGAGGGATAAGTGCGCAATTCATGTCGTTCTGAAATAGGTTGTTGATTATAAGCATTTGAGAAGTATACGCATCACAGTCTTCGGCTAGGTTATGTCGCCCATATATCTGTAATTGCCAGTCTCGGTCGAGTTTAGTTATAACCGATGATTCATTCCGGGAACGAATAATTCTACACTCAATTTCTCAGAATGTCATTAAACTTCAGGAAAACTGACACGCGTATTCCTCCTCCTCCTCCTTCTCATCTAATAGTGGTTAGTAGTCTGGGAACTAATTCCACTTCTAGACCGTTGCCTAGTGGCGTTGAAACTGTCCTCAAGTCGGTCCCGAAAGCTGCGTGTTCGGCTGGAGCTTTCTGCAGGAGCATTTGCCTCTGCCGCGTTTGCATAATTCATACGCGGGCGGTTTAAGTGTTTGCCCTCGGCGTCGGGGGCGTTTCGAGGGTCGTTTTGGTCTCGTCGAAAATTCAATTAAACTAGACTTAGCTCTGGCCTCGTTGATCGCGCCCCATGGCCTTAATCACTATGGCCTCTTCCGCCGACCGCCAACACGATTCGGCAAACGAAGTTGTAGCGTTTCCAGTTCGACTCAAGAACGGGCGCCCATTTGAACGGAAAGCAAACAGGTGGCCAGGGTAGTTTCGTCTGAAACTATTCTCCTATCGTTAGGAACTATTTAGGACAGGGCATTGGATGAAACAGACCTTATGGAAAGTATGAAATCAGTGATTCGCATCTCTTTCATCTAAATAGTCTCAAATTGTAAGATTGTTATTTTACCTTGCGCTAAAAGACAGTAATTCTACCTACGCGTACAGCTATTTTAGAATTATTACAGGGAAATAACGTAATATATTTTTTTTTTAATTACAGACACCTTGATTATTACTGTGGATAGATACAACTGGTCATTCGTTTTGTAGGCTTTTAGTAGTAATTCTAGTCTCGTAGAATGGCATATGTATTCAATGTTCCGCTTATAATTACAGCAGTTAAAAGTAATGGTTGTAAAACATAAATACTGTTTCGATAATGATCCGAAAGTCGAGAACGAGTGAGCCGTTTTTGTAGGAAAATAATCTGTAGTATGCAGGCGGGCCGAAAAAAAGAAACAAGTTCTTGCAGAGGGGAAGTTCTAAATTACCTGGAGTTTATTACGTTTCGGAAGCGAGTTAGCCTGGGGAACTTCTAGGTTGGCAGCCGTGTGGGAAGTTGTCGGATCCTCCTCCCTCCCCCCACCACCCCTAACGAATGGTCGGTGGAATGCTTGCACACAACTGCGGGCCGTGTTTAGCCGGGGCTTTAAGTCCTAGAGGAATTATGCGGGCCGTTGTTATACAGCGGCAACAGGGACAAGTTGAACGCTATGTAAATGATCCTCAACACTGTTCGCGGCATAAAGGCGGCGGTGTAGGGTCCTGCTGAATTTCTTGAAGGACCCTAATACCTCGCTAAATAGTGAATAGACTCTAGACTTTTTACTCTACATTGTAATTTTAATTCTTTTTAACTTCACTGTTTTAGAATAATCTCTTTTTCGCTCCCTCATTCTCACTTGACTGTATCTCGTGCCAAAAATTACAATAATACTGGATAAAAATTCATCAAATGACAGTACAGGACATGATAAATTACCTCACGTTAAGTTAATTTTCTTATGTGAAGATTTCAATCAGTTATTCTAAAAGTGACTTTAATTTAACGCAAGAAACGTTAGGCGCATCCACGATGACTGACGGGGGGGGGACGCCTTCTCATCCAGACACCTGTTTGGCGGACGCTAAACCTAATTTCAATGCCGAACTACTACATCTAAATGCAAATGCCGCCGGATTAGAACAAGGCGAAACCAATTCCGAACCCATTTGAACTCTGCTCCATTACTGTTGCTTGAGCTAAATAAGCACAACGGCCCTGGAGTAAGAGTACTTGGCGAAGTGAATGTGTTTATATATACATATATATATGCTCTTTTGGTCGAAATTCTAATTTGCATGTAATCATAGGAGGTAACATCTAAGCATGGAGTAAATAGCGCCAAAGGTTTAGTTGTTGATTGGAACTAATATACTGCCAGTGGATTTGAAGTATTATTTAAATCTATATATTTTTGGTCAATTCCCTGGGATATTTCTTATAACTGGCCAATTTCTTGTTGGTGGAATTGTAATAAAGTAAATTATTAATACTATTTTATAAAAGTTTTTCGCGTATGTAAATTCTCATATTCACGATATAAACAATTATAGTTTGTATTATGTGGGGGCTCCTTAACCGAAAATGTCGATACGATTACGTTGAATCCTTATCTTTTTATACTTCGATCCAAAATTTAAAAAGGGGTTTCGAAACCTTGTTTCGAAGTATACTAAAAACAATTCGACAACCCAGTATCCGTGTTGTTTATGCCGGGCATGTAATCAATGAATGAACGAACCGAATTTTCGTGCGGAATTCGACGGTCCTTCGATCTGTCCAAATCCAGTGCAACAGAATGGTTTCGTGTACTCTCCATTGTCGGGGAAATGGCATTCCGTGTTGGAGCGAGGCCTCTCTATGCTATGCTAAAGCGAGGCCGGCGGAGAATGAGAGGCGGACAACATGAAAAGGAGGTTTTTATTGCAACGCTCAAAAGGATTGAACGAATCCAATCGGAGCACAGTGGCGGGTCATTGTTTGAAACTTGCCCGGCTATTGACTGGACGGGGCCCAAACTGCTCATTCCTCTCTTTGTCGGCCGTTTCGCATTTTACCTTTCGTTTGAAATTCCCTTTCGTTCTAATTAAAAAGAAAATGAAAAAAAAATTAAAACTGCCCCCGTATATTTGCCCGCGTCGGTTGGGCGGGCGGGATTTCTCTTTGTTCGGTTAATAAAACCCCCGGCCATAATATTTCTGACAAAATTTTCAGTAAATTTATTGAACATTTTATGTATCAATTATTTTTATATATCGGATATTAATGGATACATTTCATGTTGTATTCATGTTGCTCCGGTTCAATTGGAAATATATTTTGGACGGACGTAAGTCACGTGCCGGCAGTTTGCGTTCCAAACGACATTAAACGATGATTTGAATTTTTAATGGCGGAACGACGGGCGATTAGCCGAAACGCGACTCTAATTGGAAAATCATATTTTAATTTGTCGATTGTTGCCTTTCACCAAACCGCCATTGCTAGCCTATATTACTTACTATTCAAATGGCTGTTGACGGCATTTTTTTTTCTTTTATTACAACGTTTAGAAAGCATTTTCTCGTTCTGAGAAAAGGTGTACAAATCACTGTTTAACGGTTTCAGTGGTTATTGCTGGGGCGGCTCCCTCTCCGGACACTTCCGCGTGTTTATTGCGATTCACCGACGTCTTGTGAGCTTCTTAATTGCCTCAATAAAAAGTTTCCCCCGGGCGTTTCCTGATGGCTTATATTCCCGCGGAAAACGTATTGTCAGGGAAAGAAAACTTTTCGGGACCAATTTACCGGAAGGGGAATTTCCGTCGGAAAATATTATGTCTCACACCAAATGGCTTCAATTCACTGGACAATATAACAGATAAACCGATAGAAATATACACCTTTAATGTTCATCTTGAATGAATTCCGTTAGGATCACTACTGACACTTCTCTGGACAGTGTACTGAATGATTATTGAAGCACTATTATGAAGATTATTTGCATAAAATATTGCTTAAAATATTTCGGTAGACTCACTTATCCATATCGCAGTATAACCTACAGCCGTGTAACATTGTTTTAATATAAGGTTAATGTTTTTATTGTATTATTTTCTCATTCAATATTTTAAAGCTCATTATCTATTTCCTATTTTTAAGGAAATTCATTCTACGTATATGAAAATTAAAAAGAAATTTACAAAGCTCTTTGAAATGTTTATATAGTTTTTTTTAAATGTACCGAAAAGTGTACAGACCGAGCCAATTAGGACAGCGGGTCAATTCGTATACAGTTGGCGGAGTCACTAATTAGTGGAATCAATTTATAATTAATTCCGATACCCTGACGATTCCACTAATTGAAAATAACCACAAAGCCCAAAATATTGGCATCGGACCGTCCGCGCCACCTTCCCGCTCGTGTACCAGTCGCATAAACGGATTATTCAATTACAGGAATGTAAATTGAAAAACGTGCTTTATTTAAATTATTCACACCGAGTTCAATTCACGAACGCGCGTATCGCCGTAATTCAATTATTGTATTTTAAATGAAAATAGCGTTTATTGTTTCGTTTATTAACTCATATTCATGCTCCATAACTGGTCACAGTTATTAACACCTGCCCTGCACATTTTTCTTGTCATTTTCTATATAGTTTTTTCTCATCTTATGAAGACCACTTACAAACTGACATGACGACTGTACTTAATCGAAAAGGAGTTACATGACACGTTTTTCAAATGGTCATGGTGGCCGTTAGGATCAGCTAATCATGATTTGGTTCGGCACTAGAGTCATTTACTGTTATATAAATCGAAATGTATATTTTTTCGCCGAAATCTTGAATTTAATCTCGAATATTCTTTTTCTATAATGAGGTATTGACCCGTAAATGATAGTGACGTAAATTCTGTATCGAAATGCCTGAAATGCGCTATCTTAGCTTGTGTGCTCGGGACTGAAACCCGCCAACGGTTTTTTATCATCTGTAAACATACAGTGTACTTACTTTAGTCATTCTTGCACCGAATAAACACCGAGAACAAACAAGCGAGAGAGTCGAGAGCCTATAAACATTCTTGATTTACGGCATGCATTATCGAAAAGAAATTTCTGAACGGAGAAATGACTAGTTGAATATGTTTAACATTTCCTCGCGGCTTATTTTATCGTAAATTCTTATCTCTCTGGTTTTATATGTTTCCTAACTGACGGTGTTTTATATCATCACTTTCTGTACGTTGAATTTGGACCTGATTTCGGCGGTGGTCCACTGCAATTCTCCTATAGGAGTGAACAGGGTTGAATAGTCTCAATCCAATTTTTAAGCTCAATTTCACTTTGACATCGCGTTGCTTTAGGGTTTTGATGTTTCCAGACCGCGGCCAATTTTCCCATGTGTTTGTTCAGTGTAAGTTGGCCTCCCTGCGCCCTTTCGGTTCGACGTTCTACGAATTCCGTATTTCAAATAGGTTTGTAGCTCCCGGTAGAACAGGGCGGATGCCCGAGTTGGCTGCCGGTTTTCAGAAGAGGACTGAATAATGCATGGCTCCCTCCCACCCCATCACTCTCTCTCTCTCTCTCTCTCTCTCTCTCTCTCTCTCACTATATTCCCGGTTCTCTCTCTCTCCTTCTCCCCGTGTCTCTCGCTCTCCTCCCTCTGTACGTCTCCCTGATTCTGTATTACCTGGATGACATCTTAATATCGCCTCCCGTTCTGTCCCCCCTTTGAGGGCTCATCCCTCCCTATCTCTCTCTCCCTCAGAGCTTCCGCCCCCGTCCTGATTGACGCGCCGTCACTTTAGATTTGCCCGCCTTGCATCCGGAAATCATTATGGCTCCGAGTTATGAAATTATTTTCACTCAGTAATAAAATAGAATTGAATTTTACATATGAAATGAACTATATATCAATTTCAATATTAGAACAGAAATACAGTAATACATCTCGGCTTTCCTGTCAATGTAATATTATATCGGAATTTTGATTTGAAATTCAATTGAGAGTTCCCATCATATGGGTGAATTTCACCAGTTGAATTTTCTATTTTGACATATCTACGTTTATTTCACATTTTTGACGGATTTAGCTTGTCGTATGCTAATTTATTGAATTATGGAAACAGTCTCATTCCAGTACGTTTATTAATTCGTATCGAATGTGCCGTTATTGTATTTATTAAATAGTATTTATGGAACACCTAATGGAACATGAAATGTTTTCTTTGTTGGATCGCTGGTTCCATATTCCACCTATTGTGATACCAGAGACGTGATCGTATGTTTTTTTTACCTAAGTATGCAACTGGTACAGTGGTGTAGAGCTTAAAATAGTTAGGAAATCTCGGCGAATTGCCAAGATGTCCGGCAATGGTGGCAGGTTCCCCTTTGTCAACCCGATCTAGTGACCGTTCTGTGGCTTTCCCAGCGGCTCTATACAGCCGGCATAACTCTCCTCGCTTATCTGATCCCCTCCTGACTGAATTAGTCTCCAGCCTTCCTTCCCCTCACGTTTCCCTCTTCCCCGATATCTGCGTTCCGCGGTGTCGGACGTGAGGTCGCCCACGTCTCTCCAGCATCAAGGAGAATAAAACGTTTTCGCGGTACCGGACTTGAGAGCGAACCACTCAATACCGGTTAAGATGTTCCATCCATAAAGTGGTTTTAGTCTTCGTTGGTTTCGGGCACATTTTTTCCTCTGTATCGCGCTAATTTGACTGAACTCAGGTAGGAGATGGTACTGAGAGATGATCGAAAAAGGTGTTATTGTATTGGGATTTTATTTCCATTAAAACGAACGGGGATCAATTATACTTATTATACTTATAGTGAAACCGAGATTACTCTATGAATTTCGAGGAATACGGAATGTATTTGTAATAACTTATTATTACACTGTATATAATGCCGATAATCGGAGTTAATTATTGATGATAATAATAATGTAGTCTATAGAGTATAATAATGTAGACGGAGACATGGGAAATGTAGTCAGGAAAAGTGGTAGGAAATAAAAACCGGCTAACGGTGGTAATTTTTGAATTTGAATTTTTGAAAATTGCCGCCACTGGTAGCGTTGTACACGTAGCAGTCACGTGACTAGGCCGGGAGGGAGCAACAAGTGGGAGTGGTAGAGGCCGGGTCGGATGCGGGTGACCCACTCAGTCTGGCGTTGACGCCATATTGGCCTCCGGGGTCGGTTGGAGTGTTGTGCGACCGTTGGGCGCGTGTTCCAGTGGCTCTCCTCCTCCTCCTCCTCCTCCTCCGTGTACCCCCAGTGATCTGTGCCCCTCCGGCAGTCGTCCCCCCTGCTGTGTACCCTGCCGAGTATCCTGCCAGCGACCGGCGGTGAAGAGTCGCCCGCCGGCCGGCCCCCCGCATCACAACTCGCAGTAAGGACGCCTTCACTTCATCAACGCCGCCTCTATGCCCCCCCCCTTTTGTAGTACTGCAACCTAACCTACATATCCCGGAGTTCGCACGGTTATAAAATTCCTTCCCACGGCCGTATCCTAACCTTCATTGTTAAGCTCAACCGTTTGTTTACAATCCCGAGTGGGCGCCCTCCTCCCGGTCTCCCGATTGCACTTGTTATTCTCTTTGTCCCCGCGGTTCTTTGACGTTATCCCCCCAGTGGAAATTTCGCTCGGCCACCGGACGATTGCAGGTGTTATGTGTCCCTGCATGACCTCACAATATGGGCAGGTACCTGTGTCGGCCCCCCCCCTCTAATGCCTTTCCTGTAATAACAGTACGATTAAGACCCGCATTCGGTACCAGGTAAATTGCCGTAACTCGTGCGTTGTCTTCTTTCGAAAAAGTTTTATTTTCCTAGGGAACGCCGCTGCTACGTCCAGTTAAGAAATTAGATCACCGGGTTTTTCGTGAACTCGAAAGTACTAGTTAAAAAGCTCGGTTCGGTATCGGTACGGTTATGCTGCTCGATTGGAGACTACGTGATTAGTGTTGGCAACAGTGCACGATCGAGTTAAATATTCTTCCTTCTTAAGCGTTGAAATTTAGCCGAGTCAGGTTTGAATTTGCATTAGGCGGGTGAAGTTGTTTGTATCTTAACTAATATCTCGGTTGGTTCTGTTTAGGAACTACACTACGACCGAACCTTTGCTCTGTCCAGTTTAATCCCAGGTTTTAACCGGCCATTTGACAAGATACATAGTATTCCTTCTTTCCCTTTTTCTTATAGATGTCTCGTTCATTTTCATTCCAGTTGTTTTAAAACTACACTCCGGATTTTGGATAGGCATTCAAGTAATTAGTATTCGATACACACGATAGTTAATATTGTTCTCAGTTTAATTAACTAGTGTTTCGTGAGTTTTTTTATTAGGTAAGTTTTTAATATGTAGCAGAAAACTCAGTTTAGAATCGAATGTTTACGTGGGTCGAATATCTCGCGGCGTGTGGCTGACACAAGGTAGCCATATTGTTTAACTACAGTTTTGTAACAATTGTTCAGATGGTCGCTGCGACCTCCGGGTCCTCGATCTCCTCTTTACTCTTTACCTTGTGCCCTCTAGAGAGGTCATAGTGAAGCAAGTAGGCGCCCAGTCAAATTACAGTTAGGTTGGCCCCGGAACACGTCCCCTGGACTACTTACGCCGAGTTCCGCTTAGCCGTTCGAGAAGGTCCGCGTTATCAATACTAATGTTACGATTTCGTAACAATAAAATTCTTAATACCGGTCACGTTATCGGTATATTTGGGGGACTCTACCGTTTTGGAAAGGAACGGAGGAGGGGGCGCGGTTTGTAACCTACTTGTTTCTATAAATAGGACGGGCCCCTTTCTCCCGATATGCCGAGTCACTGCCGCCGTATTTACAGCTCAGGAATACCCAGAGGAGAACCGACGAAAACGTCTGAGAATGTTAAGCTCGTAGTAATGGCCGGGCTGGCGTTGCATTCACGCCGAGTTGCGACACAGCTCTGACACAACTCCAGAAGCGTTTCGAAAATTGTCTGCCGCAACAGCCGACTGCGTCCGATCGGGTTTTTATTTTCCATTCAATGCGAGACCGCGTTGCTCAATCGCAATTAATTTTCCCGATTAATTACTCGGCAAATTGTCGGCGACCTATTTTGTCCGACGGGTCCGACAACGCATAGGTTGTTTCCTACGCATCCCCCCGGCCCGATGCGTGCGTTTACTGCATCCTACAGACGACAGAAAACAAAAAAATCCCGTTTGTAATTGGAGAGGATGATTGACTTGGTAAACGGTTGGAGAAAGTTGACCGAGGTGAACGTTTCGCGCACAACTGTGTAATATAACCTTCGCCACTTTAAGTATACAACAGACGGTTGCATTAACGTTAAAATGAATGTTTCGGCTTCGCCCCGATGTACGTATGTATCGTACGATTGATTACACATATCAGTTTCTCTTCGGTATTGAAAGAAATATCTTATACAATATACCTATATTACTTGGGGAGACATATAAGGCGTCAGTAGGTCGTATAAAAGCTATAAGGTCGTAGGGACCTGTATATACAGGGTGTTGTTAAGAGTTTACGTCGGTGCACTTAGTTAACCGGTTTTGTCGCAATCGTTTATTAAATAATGATTTATATATTTACATAATAGAGCAATGAACAACTCTATTTTGAAATCGTGATTGAAATTGCTTATTCTGCGAATGAATCATGAACCATTCACGTGAAACAAATGTGCCAGACAATATTTTTTTGAAACATTAACTTATCGTGTTTTCAAATATACACGTTTCTGCCTTGTTTGAATCTATGGCCTACTGTTTCATACAGTAAGAATTGTAAATTATTACCTAGTTGGCTAGAGCATTGTAAAGTTTAAATATTTCCTCGTTTCCTAATTGTTTATACTCTATTTTGGAGTTATGTCGCGTCCTTTGAAACGAAAAATCTGTCCCTTTGAGCCGTGCGGTTGAATCTGTCTACCTGAAAGGGCCATTTTTTGGGCTGTCTGTTGCTTGGCCGGAAAAGGGCATCGAACCACATCAACCTGTTGAACCGAGCCTGTCTCTAATAGGATTAAACTCGGTTCCCTCTTCTCCAGTGTACTTCCAATATTCCAATGCCCTTTGAAGTACTAGATATCGCATGGTTGCCTTTCACAATCTAGCAGAGGATGGGAAACTGTAAAACTGGAAAACTGTGTTTGTGTCCTAGGAATTAATTATAGTTCAGTACAGTACTGGGGGTCCTATTTGTCTAAAGATAATTGACATTTTCCATTTCCCCACATTTTCAGTAGTATTTCTTCTGTATATTCTTCGTACGAGCGTCGGCAAAAAACAGAAACCGGTAGCAGATATGTTTCAGCTGATCCGACCTTTTACCTGATTCGGTCCTGGTTAGGCCTGTTGTTGCTCAATTTCTAATCTTTTTGATAATGGAAAAAAAGCGTTTTAACCAACTTTGAAGCCTGTCGATAATGACAAGGGCCGGCGTTAAGCTTGTAATTTGTTATTCACGGTCGTTCTCATTTGACATCTGTTGCAATCTGCCTTTTGTGCAACACACTTTACCGAACGCTGAAAAAGGTCAATTGTTGTTCTTCAGACGGAGGAACAACATGTGGGCATTTACTCAAGTTTAATGCTTGTTATTTTTAAATTTCAACTCTGTGATCCTCGTTTGTATAGATTTTCTGAAATGAAATGTTTATAATATCGGAAGGATAGTAGTAATAGGGAATACTTAAATCTGATGGAGAATTAGAGTTCACTAAATGAGGCTGTATTATATTACTACATCTATGTATCAATTACTCTAGTATTATTTCAGTTATTGGGATTGTTCTAGGCTGAAGTAAGATTATTTTTCTAGTTGGTCGTGTATGTTGGGTGTGACGTGGCGAGTTGGGCAGCAGGAGGAGCAGCAGCATGCGTGTCCTCACCCGAGGCATTCCAGGCTGGACCTTGGCCGACCTTGACTCCGCTCCCTCCGAGCTCAATTATTCCTTACACCAGTATCACTTTCTTCTTCTGTCCCTCGACGGTCCCTACGCCGCGCCCCACAAGAGTCTAGATATTAACGGCTCCCAGTCCTGTGCCTCCGTACCTGGAATCGGCGAAGGAAACGCCCCGGGAATGCCGGATTGGATTAATTATCTTTCGGGACTTTCCCGGAAGATCGATATTCGGCAGAAATTCTGCTGACGCTTCCCGTGTTATCGAGAAACGCCAGATCTCGAAGGGCGTATCCCTCTTCCTGCGCTTTTATTACGAAATATTTTCTCGCCGCCTCCAAATGGACGGTTTTGATTTGGAATTGTCACCAGATATAGATTGGAATGGAAAACGTCTATTACATGAAGTAGTATATTTAATTCGAATTGTGTAACATATTCAGTCAAGAGTTGCCGTTTTACAATTGACTTGCCTTAACTTTAATTTAATCGTCTGCTTCAATAGTAATTGAAGATTTCGAGTTCTCTGTTTGCGTAATTTCCGTTTTCAGAATGCACTTGTCGGGTGGTAGAAACACCTCTCGGTTGAAGAATTTTCCAAATGGATTATTTTATCGACTCCCTATTTTTAGAGGGCTGAGTCATCAACACCGGCTTAGATAAGAGCGTGGTGGAGGGAAGATATTCCTTTGAATGTTGATAACATCGCCCAGTAAATTTCTGACCTCGTCCATGCAGAATTGTGTTAGAACGTCTTTGTAGAATTGGTTGTTCTTAAACCCAGCCCAATTAAGGCAGTTAGGACGGACTTCATTTCTTATAATGTTTATTTATGTGAAAATGCAAATATGAGGAAGGTTGGATTCGACTTGAGTTTTACAACATTTTGTTGCGAATCCGTTTCGTATTCTGGTAGAAAGAAATTCGGTCGGCCACAAGGTTTTATTTTTGGTCCTCTCTTTGTACACGACAGGTTTTTTTTCGGTCGTCGCCAGTATTTATGTGACCTCAATTCTTAGACAACAGTAACACGCCTATTCTGTTTTTCGTAGCGTAGCCATAAACTAATTAGAGCCGTCGTCCCTACACCGTTCAGAGTCAAGCGTTCGTGTCTTTTTCTTCACGACACACCCTGTAACACACTCGCGTATACTTCGATCCGGGAAGCGTTTCCGTCGGGCATATCGATTCGCGACGAGAGAAACCCGAAAAAGGAGTCTTGAAGATTGTTTAAAATGGAGTGACAAGTGGGCGGATGTTACGAGAGACGTTGCAAGTTGAGTAGGTTTTATCCCAACTCGGCCATAAATAATGGATTTATTTCATCCTCCTCCCAGCCCGCAGTGGCTCCGTGTCCGCCCTTCCAACAAGTAGGAAATTTACATACTAAAATGGGTAGCTTGCTCCCGGTTTGCATCTTTATCGTTGTACCGGTGTTAACCTCCGGCGCCGTCTCTCCCCGAGGGCTGGTTCACGGAACAGGTCTTCTTGTTATATTCTTGTGGCGGGCTTGGCATTTTTATGCTATCTCACAGGGGGCATTCTCTCACGACCGAATGCCATTAAGAGACGACACAATTTGTTATTGTCTTCAACACAGCACAAGGGCTATCACGATATTCTGGACCCGGTCGGTCGCGATAAGCGCCCACTCGATTTCTTTTTATTCCATAGAAGGTGTACTGTTACAATTAGGATAATGCTATTCAGTTCGGTGCTATATCTCTCGACTTCATTTCTGAATTGTAAATTCAGAAATTCGCTTCTTCCACATTTCAGCTTTTCTATAGCGGGCTCCTGATGTAATTCAGCGTATAGTTCATTTACAGTTATAAACAGATCTGACAATAAGATATCAAATTTTGAGGGAGAAGAATGATGAAATACTCATTTCTGTAATATGACCCCATTGATATTAAACTACTTCGTGTTATCAGTTTTTTTATAGCCTTGCAGTATGAGACACTGGACAAGATTTGGTTATTAAGAAGTGTTTATTCTTCCCATTCTGGTCGGCGTGCCCTAAGCTTTCAGGCCCCTTCTCGGCAAGATGCCCGCCCAGAGCCTTGTAAGGTTAATGCCATTAATGTTCACTGTTATTAGGGTGTGTAGTGGTGTCTAGAGACGGCTGAAACCGCAGTTATTAGGGGTGCAATGGGGTCAACATCTTTAAAAATGGGACGGAAATGAGAATTGCGCAGCCTTTTTTTTAACTTGGCCCAGGCATTATTTCAGTTAGCCTATGTTTATCTAAGTCGTAACCTTCTGCGACACGCCGAGTCTAATGAACTACTACAGATAAACAGCTCTTGTTACCTAATAACGCCCCACGACAGAGGTATAAAAACATTTGTTAGTTTTTCAAACATTAAAACGAAAGAATGTTGTTTTATGTACAATTCAAATTTAAGTGCGTAATTGGATTTACAAATGAATTATATATTGTCCATTATGTATATATATAAAATATATGTATATAAGGTTAAATGCATATCGGAATATAGAGTTCAAAATCGCCTGGTGACCATTGAATCGGTGGGAGGTCGGGAATCGCTCTTCTATTTCCCCGCGTTCTAGCTGAATACATAATAAATTAATGTATATCGGGTGCGGTCTCGCTCCTGAATAATGTAATCTAATCCAATAAGTAATCGATTGGCCGATTCGAGTGTGTGTGTATCCCGTTGATTAATAATTCATTTCGGGAACCACGCCGCTCCCCCACAGAACCTCCGGTACATAACTGTGTTCGAATTTGGCCCGCTATCCCGAAGTCCCGTGTCCGGCGCCCGGTTCTGTATGTAAAGAACTTGAACTTCGTCGAATTTGTGTGGTCTATAATTGCTCATATTTCACGGCCCCCTCGGTCTGTAATTCCGACTTGAGCTCACCGATACAATAGAATATTTATGGAATTATAATATTCCCGGCGAGTATTTTCTCAGAGCATAATCAAGGTGGCCGCGATAAACGTAAGAAATACCTGTGTCAGAAAATGTGATACTGTTCTGTGATTGACATTTTATTGTTGCCGCTTGTTACAGTCATTCTTTATGAATTTATAGGCTGATAAGCGCGTGTATATTGCGTTATGAACAGCTCTGAGCAATATGTGGATGACTTTTCCCTCAGTAAACTATACAAATATCATCCGGAAAAATGTATACCGCGAGCTTATAAATCATTGTTCGTTCAGTCGGCTTTGATGAATTGGCCGGCCGATGGGTAATGAAAGTCATTTAGCGGCTTCCTTTATCCTCGGAGATCCTAAAATTACAACAGTAATAAGGATTTGAAATATTTCTAAATTATAACCCTACGAAATCCACCCTCTCGTACCTCATCGATCGTGCATCGGCTTATCGAATTGACTCATGAGTTAACTTCACAGTAATTTCTGTGTCACTGCGCCGGCTAATAAGATTATTTGAAATATTTTCCTCGTTTAGACAGGTTTCAGCGTCCGGTAATACTGAGGACTGTACGTTGAGCGTTGCCCCTTCGGTGTTACTAATCGGTTTTATTATCTTCGATATATGCGAACTCCATTCCACGTATCGCCCCCACATATCCCTCATATGCGCCTCCGGCCCCAAGAGACCGGTGCACCGGCCCAACCAACCGTTTCTTTTCCAGGTTGCAGCGACGTGTGTGATGATCTCTGCGCTCTGTCTTCTGACCCTGCACGGCTGTCAGTAAAGCCTTCCAAAACCGTCGTTGGTGCTCGTTTAAACCGATCGTTCGTGTACGACATTTATTGGCGGGCTCGGATTTGTGAGATGATCCCGTGAGTGGTGTTACTCTGTGTGTGTGTGTGTGTGAGAGAGAGAGTTATTGTTTCTCGAAAAGCGGACAGCCATGACGAGCAGACGGAAAAAGAAGCAGCAACAGGGCGATTCGGGAGGTGGATTTATTAAAAAAGTATCATCACTCTTCAATCTTGACACGGTGAGTTATATACATTCAAAACATTCTGCTTTTGGACGACTGGAATTATTAATACTAATTCCTTGCGATGATTCTCGTTAAGTGCAGATCAAAATCTCTGTATTACAGCACTTAACTAGTAAAATAATTTAAATTCAAGTGTTACGATAAAAAAGAACAGGTAATTTAAATTAATATCTTGAAGATGCGCGAGATAATTTTTATTATTAATAGTTCGGTTTTCAAGGTTTTATCTGGTCATATTTTAAACTAGGATGTTTCTGATTTTGTTTGCTGTCATCGGACAACACGGGATTATACTATGACCGGATATAGTGGTAATATTACTTTTCGGAGTTGTTTGTTTGGCATTTCCGACGTGTCTACTTTCTCTACAGTTTGCTTCGAACGAATTCACTTTCTATGCATCAGGCCGTTTCTGACGGCCATTAAAACCTCTACGATAAACCTGATCTTATTACCATTTACCGGCAACTATTAATTGACAATAATTCGGTAATTCAATATTGAAAATATTATCGCAGAAAAAAAAGTTAGGCTCCACAGTAGGTTCCTGTGTCATGTAAGTTATGTATCGCGGCTTTAATAGAGGGTTCGATGAATCGCCCGCATTCCCCTGGTCTGTCGTCATGACCGCGGCTTACGCTCGGTCTGTGTGGCTATCACCGCGTTAAGTCTGTTGCACGTCCGCTTCAATAATCGCAGTTCTTTTCTCCCTACTGTCGCCTATTCATTTTAAAGCGCTTTAAAATCCCGGTACTGACCGGGATGAGTACACTAATACCGGCGGTAGTTGGCTGAGAGGGATTTCAGAGGGGCAGATATCGGAAACATAACGCGGCGTAAGCCTGTGTTCTGAAATATATTTTCAGTGAACATTTCCCCATTTTTTATATACCAATATGCTTTCAACGGGAAATTTGACATATCGATATAAAGAAACAGTTTGACGACTGAAAATTAAGGCAATTTCACAGTATATGTCATATTGTGGGATTCCATTAACAGACAATGCGCTTGCAATTTATAAAAGTAAAAATGGTATCGCGGACTGTTTCCAAGCAATATTTTTATTTGTCTCGTGTTTTCCGAACATCGGTTCCATTGAAAAGTGTGCAAATATAGTGCTCTATGAATGCAGGGCCGCGTCTTCGAAATCCGACTGTTCGGAAGGCATCTCTTAGCAGTGGTGCGGTTGGCGAGTGTGCGGAATGCATTCTAAATGCATTTGACCGTGTCAACTACCAACGACCGGCGTCCCAACGTATTCACTGTCTGTTGTCCGTGTTCCCAGGTTTTACCTTTAGTGGACGGACGCCTTAAATTCCAAATAACACACTCGAGTTGTTCCCATTGTACAGTTCAAATATTAAGTTGAATATCGACCAACTCTTTTAATTACCTGAAGCGTAACGCAGTTAAAACCCAGTCATTTTGTACTGAGAAAAAATAACTTTTTACGGAAGAATTAAAAGTTAAATTAACTCACGAAAGAGATAACTATAATTTTTGTGTACCTCTCAAATTCATATAATATTATTCATGAGAGAAATACAGGGGGCATTAAATAATTTCTGTAATGATTTATCTGTAGTCCTTCCAGCATTCTTATATTTTACGTTGAGATTTATTCAATCCTTATTAAGTGTAATTATTTCATTGCAGTATAAATAATTAAAATTTGCTGCTTCGTGTTTAAGTGAATGATAATATATTGTTGCCCTTATTCAGTTAGAAAGTCCATAGATGGTTCTGGGAATGGATCGATTTACACAGCAGACGATAAATCTGATCCCGTTAAATTTAAATCCTTAAGTTTATGACGCTATTTAGGGTGCGGGGGGTTTCTATTCTGCACCTACCTCCTCCCCACGAACTATTATTATTATTGGTTGTGGTAGAAACTATTTGGAATGCATTATTGGTAGTAAGGACGTTGCTACTTGGGTTTGATATATTATTATTCGGCTGCGGTTTGGCCGTGCCCGTAGACACTTACTTTAGTTTAATCGCCGCTTTCCTCTCGAATAGCTACTAGTACCGTCGCCTCCCCTTAACTAGACCAGTTAGTTCCAGGGCCCCATTCACGGCGGAGTTATCTGGATTTGATATATCGTCACTTTGTGCCTTTCGGGCCTTTTGAAACGCCTTTCAAACTCCAGTTTCAATAGGACACTCTAAAGGAGTTTTCTCGGCGTATTCGCTCTGATGTAGTAACAAATTTCAGAAAGGACTACTAATTTGATTGTTTCGAGACGTTTATTCTAGTGCAATCCATCACACAGTGCGTATTTTGAGCAACGAGGGTAATAATACATTTTTGTAATTGGTATTCATTAATCACTATGAAATAAATAACCATCAGTCTTTATGAGCAATAAGTCATCACTCCTGTCTTAACCTAACCGCTCGGTCTTAAACCGATTTCGTCCGCACTGCTACCACCGGTAATTGTACTGCTCAGGAAAAGCTAATGACGATGGCGAAAAGCCGAAACCCGTCTAGCTTTGTAGGTGGCAAGAAATGATGATATTCCAAATCCTTGAAGTGCCCATATAATTCATTAAAGCCGACAGAATAATAATGATACAGAAAGAGTTTTAACTTCGGTTATAATTTCAATTCCGAAGAAAATATCCTTTTCTATAATACTAATAATGCTAAGAGCAAACTTGACCTTATTAAAGAAAAAAGTTGTTGTGTTAGGAAAGCCAAGCCAACAAACCTTTTACAAATTGTCACCTCTGTCTCACGAGAATTTATCTCGAATACCTAACTTATTCTCATTGACATCACTGGTATCGACATTATCTTCGCTGTAGATGGGAAACAAGTTGTTCAGACACAAACTCCACAAATGAAAGTATTATATTTGTGGTCCGAGTGTTTCACTGTTTAGATCGGTAACGAACATGTTTGGTGAAAGAAAATTCGGTCCCGAATGCGGTCGAAACTGAAATTTTATATGCAAATTTCTGTTTTCTAGTAAATTAACATCGTTCGATTTATAATATCGGCGATAGTTACACTGAAAACGTTCTGCCGTTTTACAGCGTATGCGGATTTTTTTGAAAAACGTCCCAGTATCACGCTACGGCCTTGGCCGGCAAGCACTGAACGCGCCTCCCGTATATGATTTACGGTATATTGTCTACCTGTCGGTTGATATTTTTCTTAAAATTACAACCGAAACCACGTTGAAAATCCTCCGTGAGGTTTTTTTAAAAACGGGATATTGCACAAAGGACCGGATGTCCCGTTTCACGATTTCCGTTTGCCGCCGCCGCCGATTGGCAACAGGTTTGGGACTCCTCCCTTCCCGACTTTGCCTTCGCGATCTCTACTCGTATAATAAAATTGTAGAATAGAATTTACACTGTCGCGAGTTGGTAACTCCAACTCGTCGACTCCGGTATTATCTCGAATAAGGTTAAGTACGACCCTGTGTCGCAATACAGAGCGTGATGTCATCGGTGGCCTCACAAAGAACGGCTTTCTAGGAGCATAACGCTCATTTTTCCCATTTTTGACTTCGGGCCTCATCGAATGAAAGTCCTCGAAAGTTTGGAACATTATCACTTTTGTACAGTCTATCTTCGGTCTTATGTTTTCCAATTTATATAGCCCTTCACGACGTGATACATGATAACAAAATAAGGTGGGAGCTAAGTAGTGAGATACCCACTCACGGTGTTGTCGTATAATTGATTCATTAATTCTGATCACATCAAGTTACTAGTTTTCATATACCGGAAGCGATGTTTCATTCATTCTTGAAGACTGAGTCAGTTTTGAAACAAATCCATTCGCTCCTTCGTAACAACGAACCCGACTCATTGAGGCCTTATACTAAATAATAACACTACTTCAATGAATTTATTTGTATATTTTATACATATTTAAGTTATTATTTATTCACTTAATTTTCAAGAATCTACCTGCTTAACTGGCAAGGTAGTGGGTTTTATTTTCGACAAAATCACAGAACATGGATACTTCCACTGCGTTTAGATCGTAATGATGGGATAAATTTCAGTTTCTTTTACGCTCATAGACAAAAACACACTGTTCTTCAAAACCCCGTAATTCTTCGACAATGTATAGCGATTACTAGAATAGTCAAAAGGATATTTTACATAGACGGCATGGATACCGTATTCACGATTTTTAAGGTGTCGTACCCCTCGTAGGGATAATTTCTTACCTAAGGCGTTAATTATTGAACCAACTGATCCGAAAGTGGGGCGTCCTTGGCCCAGAACTATTTAGAGCAAGTTGGCTTATCTCCAGGGCTCCTTGTCTCGTATTGACAGCAATAACAACATATCGTTTCTATTTCCTCTAATCCTGCATTCAGCTTTTACGATCTCTGGAGGGATATTGGGGTGATACATGAGTGTACTTTTACGAATCCTTTTTTTTTGTTTCTGTTACTTTCTCCCGTCGTGACCCGACCAATTTTATGATAGCTCCCTACCGGACGGCTATTCTCTGGTCGGGGCGCTTTTGATGGGCCGCCGTTATAATACTTTCTTTTTTGTTCTCCTTGTCCAGGACATTAGGAGTGTTGTCGTCCCGTTAAGAAATTGAAGCTCACTCCCCCTCCGACGGCCTTTTTTGCCTTTTTCCTCCTCTTTTTCTCCTCCCATCGTCGTCTCCTCTACTCGAGCTTCTCCTCTTTTTACGCCCGCGATAAACTCGGCGTAAAGAAAAAGCTTGTTATTGTTCCTCCGGCCGCCGTCTCCTTCAGCGGGGGTGCTTGGGCTGCGGACGCGGGGGTGGGGGCAACAAAAGTTTATTGTGGCGAGTTTTTCATTAATAAGCCCATAAAAGCCGCTCCGGGGCTTAGAGCCCTCAAAAGCTGGGGAGAGGCATAAAACTCTCCGCCCGTGTTATTTATTTTTCATCTCCCTCTTATTGTTTCCATATTACCGATCCTTTTCTGAAACTCGCACCTGTGTGTGTACCCGTGGGTATGCGTTTCTAATTTGTCGCCGGGTCCGCTATCGATTATATCTTTAGATGTTGATATTATTAACTGTTTCGCCGATGAACGGAAGAAAAAATACTAAATGTTTTGAAATAAAAAACCGGGCTGGATTGTCGTTTATACATACCGAGTCATTCGACTTGAACAATCCAATTTGTGGGGATTCATTTATATTAGCCAGAAATACTTTTTTTGTCTTTCTGTATATATCCAATTAATGTTTACTAATTGGCTTGTGAAAGTGCTGAAAGAAAACCTACCTGTTTAGTGCTTAAGAATTTTCTGTATTTGCCATCTTCAGTGACTTTTTTTGTCATTCGGACAGTGAATCACTCGGTTGACTCAGCAAAACCAGGTAACGGATATTTGAGGTGGCGAGAACCACGGTAGGAATGATTGAAATGTGTTCATGAAGCGTACGAGGAAACAGTTTCTATTTTATTTCTTATTGCGGAGAACAAGGTCCAGATAGTTCGAGGGTTAAACTCCGCGGTATGTCTTGTACAAACAGGAGCAAGATTGAATTGATTTTAATTTTTGGTCCGGCCGTGGCGCCCACATCTACGACTTCGTGCTATACGGGCTGAATTTGAATAAGGCCCGGCGGAAGCCGATTCGAAATTTTAAGCGGACTTACAAAATTTTGCGGACGCCATAAATATTTAGTACGCGGCGTACGTGCCCGGCTTATGGGGCGGGGGGGGGGCTTCTCTAAACCGGCGAAAGCCCCGGATCGCGGGTACTTTACCTGATTCACTCGACACGTATAACACGTCCAAGACGTGATATTTCCGCGCCGGCAACTCCCAGCCCTCTCATCTATGAATAATCTCCGCTCCCGAAATTGTTTGATGCCGTGGATTGTTTCTCTTTTTCAGTTTTTTGTCCACATCCCTTGGTTAGGAAGCCAGCTAATTCTTCCTAATTTACGAATCTAATCACTCCAGACTGTACCGATTCAACAAAGAAAATGTGTACAGCGTTTGAGTGACCGTAAATAAACTTGACATCGGTCTCGTGGGGGGAGCAGTTACATTGTCTAGTTAGCTCCCCCCCCCACATTATGCGACAGGATGCATCTATTAGATATATTTCGTCTAAAGGAGAATCGAGACTTCCTCTCTGTTAATGCACTTTCACTTTTGCAAACAAATGAATATTGGTTATGTACTTCTTCACCAATATAAATAGTAAAAATGAGGCCTCTCAAAGTGGTCTAAACGCCTAATAGAGGAGATTTAGAGGAATGGCCCGATCGTGTCGTACCGTGTTATGTCTGCTCTTACGGTTTATCATTAACGAGAACACGCTTATATTAGTTTCATTCATATTTACTGCAACAGCTAAGTACCCCCTTATACTCTAAGGTAGCGTAATGTCGTCGCCCAGCTAGCCATTTGGCGGGCTACAACATCTAGAACATGGTGGGATGAAATTCCAGGAATTTCAGATGGTACTCCCTGGCGAGCACTAGTAGATTCCTCGGGGGGTTGACCCCTGACATTCTATACTGTCCCGCAGTTCTGTTAATGTCAAAGTCAAAGTGAAAAGGCCTGTAGCAAACAGAAGTCGCATTTCCTTCCTTTCTCCCATCACCCGACCCAGAAAAGGAAACAAACGCGTCAGCAGTGTGCCGAAAGGGAATTATATTTGATTAAATATTATTGTCCACCAATTTTATACCCAATTTAGTTGTGAGCCATCATTTTGTTTACCTTATTTCGTTAAAATTTCATTCCAAATAAGGCTGTTATACCGGATGAGTAATTAAAAAATTATATTTGAAATTAAACAGTCACGAATGACTTCCTTCAGAGTGGTTATGCATTCTCATAGATTTTTGGATTGGAATCTCTGATTATTCCAACCGGATTATTATTGACCGTTCTTCGGATTATTTGTAACAATATAATTTCATATTATTTGCCAGTGTAGCTGACATATCTCCAGAGCGCTCATTTAAAACTCAGTATAAAGCACATGTGTGTACCACTTAACCTCTTTTGTTTTATAGTAACATCAGATTTTTCGTTAAAACTCTTTTCGGTTTTTGTCGCTTAAGGTCCCGCAATGACGAAAGACATTTCACCGACTTTAGGGGGAGCACCGTCTGGGGTTGGGGGTTGAGCAAAAAAAAATTGATTTCGTCATGTTACGACAAAAAGGGAAGTGCAAATAAATCCTTCCTTACGGCGTCGCGTTTATCGGAGGGCAATTTCGGGATTGTGGTGCGGGGGTAAAACTCTCCCCAGACCCTGGACCGGCAGGTAACGACAGGGGGAAAAGCAATCCGGGAATGTGACCGCCTTTATTGCGAATGTCGGCGTCATAAATTTCCCGCTCATATTAGAACAAAATATACGAGTCCGGGGTGGCCATAGAACCAGGGAGTGGGAGAGAGAGGGACAGAGAGAGAGAGAGAAAGAGAAAGAAAGAGAAATCCTGGGCCACCCCCCGCCTCCCTTTAAGACGTGGAAAGGGGTAAAAGAAAGGGGAGGAAATAATTTCGTCGCCGAACTGGGAACAAGTTGAGTGGGGTAGGGTCGTTCTTGGCAAAATTGAATGGGGTACTCAAAACCGACTAATGAACGTCGAATTCACCCGAGGTCGAAACAAACGCTCGAAATTATACTTCACGAAAGGACATCCGTGATTGCGAACAACCGAAATCAACAGTCCCAGTATCTCTAATGGAATATTGTCGATTATTTCAAAATCAAAGCCACCATTTCGACCATTCATCGGGGTTTCCATGAAATTCATAGTTCGAATATCGTTCCGAAAGGTTGTTCATCGAAGGTTGTTAATCGAGAAGTTTCCTCCGGAATCCATCGATACTGCACCTAAGTTCCATTTTTACTCGAGAGCTCGTACTCCGCACACTGATATCACACACTTTTGCTGTCTCAGCCAAATATTCTAACGTTTCGATTATAACCGTCAAAAATGTCTTCTTCAGTCCACAAGCCAGTCCGAAGTCAGTTAGTTCGATTATGGATTTGTCTGTTATAACGTTGGCTTGTGTATTCTTTTGACGTGGTACACAATGGGTGGGGACGGAGCGGTACAGGAAAACTTCGCTTATCCCCCCCATTTCCCCCCCCCCCCCCTCAGACTTGGGCAAACGCGATTAAGTCCCATGTTCCCCTTGTTCGTGGTAATTATTTCCGGCGGATCGACAAACCGGAAGTCGTGTCGTACTGCTTGAAACAACCCCTTTAACGCCTCGTTGATTGTTGCTTCTTGACCCAAGTTAACGAACGCGTGTTCCCGGGGTTGATGCGCGGCGGTCCCCGCTCTCCGTGCTACCTCACGTTTCGTGCGGGTAAAACTTTTGATTTCGGGAAAATCATTCAATCAGTACGTGAGTGTTTGTTATTCGTGTTAGTAATCTTGGCGTAATCGTTTTATTCTATGTGTACTGTTGTCAAATACATACACCTGCTAGACTTATTCTTGCCGAGAATCTACCATTTATATTACAACATCTTTTACCAAGACTTCATTTAAAAGAAATTAGAATGTATATCTCTGGTAATGAAATAGAATATAAATTTCCACACGTGTACAATAAAAACAACCAATGTTTAATTAATTCAGCCCCGCTTTAACATTTTTAAATATTCATTTACGGATCTCAGAAGGCAGTTGAACAAAATAAGCAAATGATTTAAAATCTAATCTTTGTTTACGTATAGATCAGATATTTTAAAGACATTGTACGTATTCATGTAAATCGATAAAATTCCGTTAAAGTTCAATTAGTAAACTCTCGGCGGGGGAGAACAATCGAATTTTTTTTACCGTGAAACGCGTTGGCCCCCCCCACCGCTTTTATTTTAGAGACATTTTATTATTATTCGGCGTTTTAAAAATTTTCCAATTAAGTCCTATAGTCGGGTGCGCGCCTGTGGCCGGAGGCTTTGGTGAAAAAGCATATGCTCTGAAAAAAAAACAAACGCCGGTTTTCGGGGTGGGTCCGTTCCCTTAATTAAAGTGGAATCGGGTCAGCCGGCCGGACACCGGTGAGAATGAGCCCAAGTACCAGTTGAAAACCCCAATTTAAAACGGCCCAATGCGTCGCCCAGCGGTCAAATTAAGTTTATCATTCCGTGGATCGCTGTTGAAGGGAAATCTAATTTTTTAGTGACAGTACGGTTTTGACCTAAACTAAATCTCTTTTTTTAGCTTTTCGCGATTAACGCGTAGGTTTGATAAGCATGTAATGCTGCAGTTCCGCCACTGCACAAAAGACCTCGTCATCTAAATACGATTTGTAATTTAGTATTAAATATTGTAGTTTCATATTTGTACGAAGAAACTCTTTAAAAAATATATCACTCTATTACAAGTCTACTACTTGGGAACAAATTATTATTATTGAAACCTGTGTTTTGTGGGCATCTACCAAACCGTGTATAATTTCCACAAAACTCAATCGTATCAGTGGGCGGATTCTCCGTCAAAAACAGATTCGTGTTATTAAATCGCGCGGAAGTTTGCTATGCAGAACTGATTTAAGTTCTTATAACGTTCGTAGAAAATCGGGAATATTGGCGTTCTTTTCAGCTCCAACTATAAACGAAATAAATTATCGTAAAGTTAGTAATCGATTATTGTGAACGGAAATAGATTTTTCCGACGTTTTCACTCCGGCCCGGTATAAATTGAGACTGTCAATACTTTGAGGCATGGGCGCACTCTCGGCATTCTGAAGTCTTGCTCTCATCTCATATCTTTTTTTTGATATCCCCCCGTGGATAGCTGATAAGCTCGGCAGTTTTTCGGTATACGTGTTACTACATGGATTTGTCGGTGTCGAGTGGCCTGAGTGGAGTGTTCAGTGGAAGGTTGTCCGCCGTCGTGGAAATTTCGTGAAAATCCCCAACAGAGGTTTTCCACTGCGCGCCGGATAAGTAGTGTTCGAATTTTCCGGTTGTGATGACTTGTGTGCCGGGAGAATGCGAAAAATCTTGGCCCTCGGTCGGATTGCTTATTACAGACATTGACGGTTTCAGTCCAGAAACAGAGGAGGAATTTTCATGTCTGGTCAGTATATCTGGAGAATTATGTTAAATTTAACATTAATAGTATTAAAAGTTTGAAATTATAACCATCAATGCACACTACCTAATCGTAGAAAAACAAAAAATTGACTGGAGTAGGCGGTATATTTTAAATTCATTATTATTCGGTATTATATTAAAAAAGTGTCCCATATTTTTGGAGTATATTATTCAAAATATTTAACGTAAATACGAGAAGTATTCTTGGTGAGCTCTAAAAAGATTTTATTATAAGCAAAAAACATGAATTTTTAGGCTAAAACTAGGCCCTTCCGATAATCTCAATTTGGGCATTAATAAAGCAGCGTTTTGAAAGGCATTTTCCTTCCGTTTAATATTTGGAGGCAAACAATTTCGCCCTGAATTTCGCCTGAAGTCTCGCCCCCCCTCCCACTTCACGAATTTTAGTTCGTCGCTCTGCCGTCTCTTTATCTATATGAAAATTTCAAATTTAATGTACATATATACGTGTAATATATATATAATAAAAGGAATGGCCGAAGGAAACCGAAAATGTTTAATTCGAATCGTTCAGAGTTGACGTAAAAAGCATTGTCGGTTTTAGGCCTGTAAATTGGACGTCGACAGATATATTTACCTATGATATATTGTGCAAATAATTTGTTATCAATCTGGGAGTGAAGTAATAAAAAAAAACCAACTTTTGATATTGCTGACAGTGTCAATTTTTTGTGTTGCTCAATTGCCCGGTTATCGTCGAATCCCGCAATAAATATCTTCTTTTTTTTCCAACACTTCGGCCCGAGTTATCTCAAAGTTGCCGGGAACCTTTTTAAAAAAGTGTCCACGATTTCCTTACGAATTCGTTAATTCCATTTTTGTCGAAACTCGACTGATTGTACCGAATAAAAAAGCGGTATATTTTTATTTTTGAAATGTTAAAGGGACGTTTAAAACGTGTCGTTTTTGTAGTATAATGAGTACGGTGTTTGGAACGTCCAAATATTATTGGACGCATTTTCCTATTTGCCTATTTGTACAATACCTGCCCCCGTTCAGTATTTATTCAGATCTCGTACCTACATCGGAACCGGCGGGTCTTGGTCTATCCATTGAAAACGAAAGTTAATTAATTTCGACAAAATGTCTTCACAGCGCTCAGGCTGATGGAAAATTGAAAACTTTCAGCTGACGAAATCCATTTTGGTGCCAATACCGGCCCCAATTGATGACTTTTGATTGTGTTACTGTCCGGAGCAGTATTAGCGTGCAGGGGCCAACCTGAAATGGAATTTGTGTTCCCTGTTTCCCCCGGTTTCTTTCTATTTTATCAGCCGGTTATCGGAGGACTTTCTCGGAAATTTCGAAGTACAGTTCTCGCCGTTGTACTACCAGTGCGGCTTCGTGCCCGATCCTGCTTTATCGGCAATAGCCTTAGTAAATATCGGGGAACTGAAAGATCTCCGGCCTATATAGATTCTTGCTTTCCCTTAGTAATAGTAATACCAGTGTTGAAACACCTAGTGGAACACACCGAAAAGACTAATTTTCGTAACTTTCTTCCCGAAATTTGCCGGGAAAATTGCCGGTGGTCTTCCGGAGGAGATTTTTAGGATAGTATTCAAGTGTCCGGGACGGGAAAAATTTTTATCGGAAAAATTATAGGAAAAAATCGTGCGGTTCCTGGATCTGAGGGCGCAATTACGTTAAATTGAACGCCATCAGTTACAGCAGTTTGTCCGAACCGGAAAACGGGTCTCGGGCATAGTTTGTCGCCGGGAAAAGCGCGGAAAAATTAATTTCAGTACGATGCGCTGTCGGTGAAAGCTGTTGAAGGGGAGTGGACGGAAATTATGCTTTATAAGCCTCCGTTTCTTTCATTTCGCTTGAGCCTGACATTGGTCGAGGCCGTACTTTCTTTTAAATGAACGTTTCCCCAAGTTTTATCCTGAGATCGTATGCATATAAAATAAGATTATAAACACTGAATGAATCCTAAATATCAAATATATTTGCTATGTTTCAATTGCAGAAAGATGAATAGCATTCTTTTATACGATATATAAATGTAATATTTTATAAAATAAAGTCTCGGTCGCGATTATTCCGGTTTGTGCAAATCAAGCTCATTAGAGAATTGAACCGTCCGTTCAAGTTGCGAGTATGTGTGGTGACAAGGACTAGCAGGCCTAGTTAATGTATTACTTGACATTCTTTCCAGCATCCACCATTTGACCCGGTGAACTTTAATCGTTGTACATCCACTCCCATCCCCCCCTCCCCGCTCCCTACCCCCTACTTTTAAGTCGAATTGTTTAAACTGTGCCCTGGAATGCGAGGTAGGACACGACTGCAATGCATGGGCGTTTAAGCGAAGAAAATGGTCCTCAATTGTATTATTATCCCGAATTCCTGGTTGTATTAAAAATGGGGAAAATTGTGAATATAAAAACTCGCGAGGGATCCGGCCTTTGGGCTGTCGGTACCCTACATATTGGACCAGCAGTGCAGGTTGTATTTTTTTCAATAGTATCATTCTAAGACGCAGTTTTCACGATTATATATCCGAAAATATATCGTTTTTCGCGAGAATTACTATAAACGCTGCGTCAGTACGTTTCATTTTTGCTGAATCCTTTTTTTACTTGTATATTATTTTTAACTCTTCACAATTCGAATGAATTTTTTGCGTGATTCATATCCGCATTCTTAGCGCACTAATACCCGGCAAGAAAAAACTGACCTTCGCAACAGGACTCCAGCAATTTTATGATACATCACTCTCCCTCTTCTTTTTCTTCTTCCCGAAAGGGAACTTGAACTGAAACCTTTCTAGCCTTTACAGTTAAAATACTTTTCAACAACATTACGTATTGAAATTAACATATTCTTCGTTATCCCTTTTAATTTTCTCCCAATTACTTCGTTAGGGAAGGGAAAAAATTAGTGAGAGGCGGACAACGTTATCGTGGGCGATTCAAATGTTTTCGTATATTCGAATGTCCCTTCGTGTAAGTCTGTAATTCATATTCGGCAGGCGTAAGGTGGTCGCGCCGCCTCCGATTGCGGCGCTATGTTTTCGCTGTTTTTCATTGAGTGTGTGTCTACGGGGGCAATCTCCGCCGTGTAGTGGCTGGGGGCGCCCTTTTGTAGGGCCGATTCGAGGGCCCTGATTGTAGTTCCCGGCGCGGCTTTGTAGTCGGGAGCGGTGAGCGGGTCCCGAGGGAATTCCGGGACTGCCGGAACGGGCGCCGCCGAGCCCCTTTCTCCCGAATAAACCTCAATTTCCACGCGCTCTCGTCCCGCCGCCAGTGTTCCGCCTACATCGCCGTGCAAAATTACCGAAAAATTCTGTCATACGGCCAACACCCGTTGCGGTGTCTTAAGTTTTCCCAGCCCTATCTATTATATTTACCTTCAGATATATCTTAGGCCCCCCCTAATGTTACCCGATAATTACGCGAGAAAATTAATAAATAATTTATATTTTTTAGGCGATATGATATCACTTTGTGCTATTGTTCATTTAGGATCATTGTTTCTGTCTGTTGAGTTTTATTTTACTGTCCGGAAGTATTGACCCTTCTGAAGGTGGAATGTTGGCAAGAGGTGAACCCTCTACTTCAGCAGTTAAGCCTGCGGAAGCAGCGCTTTCAAACCATCACTTCTTCCGTCCTCCAGAAGTGCTCCAACTTAAAACTTAAACCTCGTTAATTTCAACGTTGCACGCCACCAAATGTATTAACCCTGTATTCACGAATTCCCCATTAAATACCGAGTAACGTTGTCCACAACAAGTACGAATATTATTAATAAGCGACAGTATCCTTGAAGTCGCTCGACAGTTTTCTCCCTCACTTTATTCTAATCTAGACACAAGTGGTTAAAAAAAGTTTTTAATACGAATTAGCCCCGACGTCGAGCGCCATGAGTGAGAAGTTTTTCCTTCCCCCAACAGCATTAGCCAGCGAGCGTATCATCGCCGGTCTCTAATGGGAGCCCATGGGCGGGTTACGGGGGTCACACCGAAGTGATGAAATAAGCCTCCATAAGAAGAGACTAGCTTTAGGCCCTGATGTGTTTTGCCCTCTTGGGTTAAGTACAGCCACCCCTTCACCTTCATTAGTGCATGAAGAACTCAACTAATGAATGGATTAATTCGGCTTTTCGTGTGTAGAGGTTGGAGTTCACCCGTGGAAAAAAAAATCCCACCGAGGTTCGTGACTCGTGAACTGGATAACGTTGATAACTGTCGATAATTTATTTAGCTTTGCGGAAAATACAACTGAACTAATTACACACAGATGATTGATTGGCCCAATTTGACGGTTAAATATAAGCAGCTGTATAACTTACGGAATGAAACTGACGATTCTGAATGTTCGATAAATTATCCTCACACTGTTACTATTTTGCTGTTATCTCAAAAAAAGCAAATTTTATCTCCAACTGGATTGTAGGAAGACTATTTTTGCTTAAGTATCCAAAAGGCTTAAACGATATTATAGCCCTGCGGGGGACGTGAATTTCCATCACTTACCTGTTCTAGAACTAATTCCGCTTATCGTTGTGTACCATGAGAGTTCACAACACGAGGATATTAGCAAGCACTTAACTGGCTATTAACACCGACACGGCCCTCTTTAACGCCATTCATTACACATAGTTGTTTGATATTATTTATTTAATCTATAGAATTATCAGGTGTGACATGAATATATGCTCTACTTCATGCCGGTAAATTTATGTACACGGCTGAAATAGACATAAAGAGCCGTTTTTATTAAAAAAAATTGTTTACCTCGTGTCTATTTCCGTTGGCTTAAATCCGGCGTTGTTTTTTCTTGTTCCATTCTGAAGATAAACGGCTAATATTCTCGTACTGATACCGCGCTGTAAATAAGTGAGTTTACAAGATTGTCGTTATCGGAAAACCTTTCTGCAACGCAGTTGTGTGCGTTATCATCCGCCATGGGACGGGGTTCGAGTGTATTATCGCTTCGTTCGCATTTCTTCAAATCATAATTCGTTCGGCTAAAATATATTATAACGAATGCAGTGTGCAAAGAAATTTTATAATATTTATACGTTAATATTCAAGAGTGTTAACGCGTTTTCCTTTCTCGATGACTTCAGCAGAGTAACTCACCAA
Organism: Lethocerus indicus; assembly: GCA_019843655.1. Taxonomy (NCBI): domain Eukaryota; kingdom Metazoa; phylum Arthropoda; class Insecta; order Hemiptera; family Belostomatidae; genus Lethocerus; species Lethocerus indicus. Next base: position 3,483,202 of record JACDQD010000007.1, on the reverse strand, counting down.
TTTTCAGAATTTCATAAATTATAATTTCCAACTTGTACATATACATACCCACTTGTAAATATTCCACTTATACCTGCTTTTTCAGAGGTTGTCTCCATTATCGAGGAAACGCATGTCTATATTATTGTTGTCATGCATTTTTTCTCGGTTTTCCGAGTTTGCCATTAGTGGGATATTACTTCTCGTTTCATTGCTATTCGGTCGAATGATTCGCGCTTTGTTATCGAAGGTTAACTAGGATTTTCTCTCTCTCTGACCTCTGAATTCAGAAATGATCAATTTCAATATGAATGGAGAATCCCCGTCAATATGAAGTGGAGAGCACCCCGCCCCCCTTGCCCCTCGTCAGCCATTATCGGGGTAAATTTCATTGGTTAGGAGCTGGGGCGAAGTTAGCTTTAACTTCATTGGCACATTGAACTTAGTTGGTAGCAGTCAAGTCCTCGTTCCCGTTGTCTGACGTCCGCGTCAGGTTCACTGCTCCACTCCCAGCGATCGGCGCGGGTTAACCTTTGATATTAAAGTCTAACTCTCTGTCTCCGGCCGTCTAATTATTAATGTTACGCGGTCTGAACTACTCGGGCTTAATCGTTGTGTGAACGCTGCACGGTTTTCGATTCCCCTTTCAGCCGGGTTTTCTGTGGAATTCGTTCAGATTGAATCTGTTGGGGCCCACGAGCGTTCAGAACATAATGATCGGTCTAGTTCTATCGCCGTCCTTTGTAGTAAACTAAACTGGCAGTACAAAATTAATCGAAAACCTCAAGAATGATGATATTAAAATCTCATATCAGAGTGTTACTTCAAGTTCAATCGAGATATAAATTATTGCAATCTTCGATTTCTATATTTCCTCTGTACTTATGTCTACATTTCGAACATCGTGGTTGTTTGGATACAGTTTGGATTACATTTTATACATTCAGAGTGACCCATTTCTTTTAATTGGCCACGTAACATATTCACACAGGGAATACGGTCATTCCAGATCAAATGTATTCTGTAATTTATTCAGTGTTATCATTTACGCGTCGACGGACGGTATGAAAGCATTTAAGTGCTCATATTTATTAAAAGAACCGCCGATTAAAAAAACGTCCTGAACGTTAATTATTTCCATATTCCGTAATGGTCTCGTTATCACTTTCGTTACATAAGGCCTGATTTTGGATTCTTGAATTCGATATAGTACTTTACGCCACATTTTCGCGTATCGGTTGCCAGTATATGTCACACCAATGATATCTATGTAATAAGCGAGGGTCCTTTTGACCCGTGAATTGTGGATTTTTGAGACGCGTTTCTCGCTTATTACGTTTGTAATATGGCGTGAAATATTGTTCCTGGAATCTCCGGGGTCGGGAGAGGTCCTGTGGGATTTGCTGCCACTACTATTGTACCGCTTCTCCGGTTTCGCCCTCTGTAAATCCCGGTCTGATCTTCCCCCTCGCTAGTTTGTTCAGATCCTTTAGCCGAGCGCGCTAGAGTTACTCGTTTAATTCAGAATATAGAAGATGTAACAGAATGACGGAATAAACTGATCCTTCCTCGACTTGTTTCTAAAATAAATTGTTATTGTTTCCAATTCACTTAATCCGGAAACCCAGTCTTTATATCGAGCGAAACATCTAGTGTCATTTAGTGAAAATTAAACCTAGGTTTAATTAAATGAAATCTAGGTGTTATGATACGCGTAATGATTTAAAACACAATGATCATCCAGAAGCCGGTTAGAAAACTGGAAATTGTAGGGTCCGGCAGAGACACATCACAGATCTGAAGATACCGGGTTCCAATTCAGTTTTCCTCGACTTAAAATTCGCACTAAAATTATTTAATTCCTCCTATAGGAGTTGAGAAAAACGCGGTACACCTGTAAACTACGGACCGAGAATTAAATTGCCACCTTCTTGAACCTTCGACAAATTTGAGAAAACTAGGGTTGATTCGGGATTGAAGTTTAGTATTAAATTTCGGTGTTATATGAGAGTCTGCCTTCCTTCGAAACGCTGTATATCTTACGTAGCAACAGCTGAATTATAATCGGGGAATTTCAGAGCGCATTTTCCGTACACAAAATGGCGGAAGTCGAACGAAAGTAAGGGAGCGGGAGAGAGCGATAACCTTTTTTATATAATAGAAAATTGTCGTCCAAATTGAAGGCTCTCAGAGTAGAAGAAAAGTGGTGGGCGGGGGGTGAAGGGTGAGGGCGGCAGCGCGAAATAAACGTTCCGGGCCAGGGGGTTTCCAGAAGGAAGGAACAAAATTTCTTCCGCGAATTATCCTTTTCAGTCGCGGTGGTGCTCCTCCGTGAACGACGCGGCCCCTAAACGTTTAGCCGGCATTGTCCGACCTTTGGAGGGCCGCCCGGATCCGCCGGTTCAGCGGGGCCCTCTCGTTTGCCGCTCTCGACCCTCTTACACCGCCGATTGTTCTCCCCGCCCTCCCCCACCACAACGTCGTCTTTTTCCTCTTCCCGCAAGCACACAAAAAAAAATCTGGAGGATTTTTTCTCTTTCAGCCTTTTTCTACCTCCTCCTTCACAGGGATCGTTTTTTAAAGCGCCCCCTTTTAAACGGCGGATTTCCACCGCCCGCACAGTACCGAGTCATTTTCTGTATTTTCTCGAGTGTGTAACCGCCTCCCTTTGGATATTCTGCGCGGCGGCATTATATTTCTGATCTGTTTATGCGTAAATGGATTACGCCTCCTTTGGCCTAAGGCGGGGACGGCGGTTCAGCACAACACGCACGAGAAGCCTAACGAAGGTTCTTACGTTTCGTAGGCACTTACAGCGTACACTGTAATCAGTTTATGTCGTATTAAATTTCACAAATAATTATCGTCCGACGGTGCGCTTTAAGCGCGTATTGTGCACGAGAATTTAATTAACGAAGCATCTAGAACGCTGTCTACTTTTTATTATTTGTCCAGACACAAAACCAATTCCAGTTTGATGGATAGTAACAAAAGTGAAAATAAAATCTATTCGAGTTCGGTTGTGTTAATTATTTGTATTATTACGTGTCTAATTACGACAGGTTATATTTTTGGTACATTTTGTCGACGGTCTGTAAACTTTTCATTTAGTATTAAATGGCTTATCCGATGATCGTGTGATAAGTTCAATCAATTTTGGGACTGTCTAGGCGGAATCGGTCGAGTGCCTGGTTAGGGGCCCTAAACACGTCCTTTCGGCCGTTATCATATATATATTTATTTATTTACTGGTTTCTTTTGTGGACTTTCCCCAATATTATATGGGGGGTCATGATGTTCCCCGTATCATCGGATATTCGGATTGCGTTACCGATTGGAAAATCGTCCCCTTATCTCGAGGCAAATATTTGTTGTAATCTCTGCCCGCCTTCAGTGTTGACATGAAGTCGGCCCCGATGCCGACTTATCCGGCCGAACGAAGTGAGAAGAAGGCGTAAGGAAAAATATCGCGTCGCGTATTGAATATTCATATTTATCCGTTTTATGCGTTGTTCCATTAGCAGAACTAGATGAAAATGTTTACCCACCCACACTTTAACCTAGTCATATGTTATTATTCGTTGTGCCGGCTTTCAGACATTTCCAGGTGGTACAACACCAGTTCTACAATTTGCCTCTGGTGGTACTCCCCTCAGGTTCCTCTTTTATCAACTTTTAGCGTTATTATCTGCAACATGACTATTACCGGACCGAGCTGGTCCGGGTATAGTTCTTGGTGGTTTCACAAGAACAATACCCTTACAATATATATTTTCCCCGTCACATATTTCCAGCATATCTGGCTTTAGATTATTAGATTATATACGAAATCCAATGTACAGTATAACATACACAATGTTGAATTTGGTGAGAACGCTGAAAGCTTAGAAATCAATCAGATATTTCATAAAACTTATTCTGGTGGATCTAGTTTTTCGAATTTTTTTTTATCGGTGAACCGGCTTTGAAAATCATTCAACGTCAAACTCGGCAGATATTTTGCTAATATCTGGTACTATTATGAGCCGAAGTGGAAAGTTCTGTCCTGCGTCAATCAAACCCTTTTAGCGCTGGTAGGTTTCTTTATAAAGTGGGGCGTTAAACCCTTTATATAGTGTAATGAGAAGTGAGGGCTTATTTTTAATCGAGACCGCTTTTTTTTATTAACTTTGTTATTTATTCCCCTCTTCGTTATTTTCGCCGTTTTCCTTTTATGGAAATTTTAGCTGGACGATTTGTTACTGTAAAAGTCAATTTTCACCGTATTGATTTCAACACTTTTTATTTGCTTCAGTCCATAACGTCAGAAATACCATATTATTGTTCCTCAGAAAGTTTCTTTTATTTAGTACCAATATATATTACTTTTACACAGCTTAATTTCATTATAACCACACAATTATCGGCACGATTTTTGAAACAATATTTTCGGTTCCATGCCTCGGTTTTGTTATCGGGCCAAGTGATAGCCCCAGTATGCATAAATTCGTATCGAAGCCGGTTTCATTATTCACAATAGCATGTAGGTGTTCTCCAAGATATGACGGCCGGGTCCGATGGGCAGGGTATCGTTTTGTAATGAGAAGTGTAATCTTCGGGAAATTGGTTTGGTTTTATGGCAGATTTAGTAGGGGGCCCGGAGGCGGAGGAAAAGCCTTATTGTCTCTCCTTTTTCCGAACAAGATCGGGTAGGGGGCCGCACCTGGTGTTCCACTCAACCCGAAGAGCATTATCCCTCCTCCCTCCTCCCTCCTCCCTCCTCCCAAGTCGACTTCCCTCCGTCCGGATAAAATTCATTCTAAACCGAGTCCATTAAAATCCCATCGCCGAAGCCGCCCCCCCCTATCTCCGTGTATTTGGGCAAATTTTCGTTGCCGGTTTGAATCGCGAACAAACTGTTTTCCGCCCCCCTCCCAGGCGGGGCCCCCACTTTTCTCGCATTAAACGCCCCGCCTTTAGCTAATCCGAGGGAAATTACTGATTTTCACTTTCCGAATTCTTCTCCTCCCACCCTACCGTTATTTTTTTTTATGACGGAGCCACTTTCTTATTCTTATCGCGCCTCGACATTTTCCAGAACGGATGAAATAATACGAGAAACGGAGGTTGAATGATGTACGTATATTGCTCAAAGTAAGTTTGAACGCTTATAGGCATATTATTCCTTTGTTCTGTAGAAATATTTTATTTCGGTGTGTACGAGTATCATTACTTTCTATAACTAAATACAATGTCTACTTGCGGATAAATTATTGCGTAAAGTGAAACCTAAGGTATAGTTAAAATTGTTTTGCAAAATTGTAATCACCGAATATTTACCGTTCTGGCGAGACAAACCACACACGACCCTCATTATGAGTGTGCTTAGATTTCGGGACCAGTTTTCGGGAGGGTCGCCTCCGGCATTTCCCCGACAGCGCCCACAAAGGGAAATCCCTTCTTTTAGGGACGGTCGGTTTAGATACGTACGGTGGAAAATCTGCCTCTATCGACAGCCGGGGGTGGAACCTCAATTGCCTAGTTGTGCGGAAGTTTGGTTGTCGGGAGACTGGTGTGTGGGGGAAGGGCCGAAATATGAGAACTGGGGCCGACGAGGGTTTCCTTATTTTAACCTCTCGCGGGCCAAGTTTAGGCGGCCCCGGAGGAGCCGATAAGTTTGCGGCCCTCTACCCTCTACATCCGATTATCCGTCGGTTACAAGGGCTCCGTAATTGATATTTACTTACTTAAGTTATCGAGTTTTCACTCTCAATTCAAGTTCGTTAACTCGCAGTTTCCTCCATCCGGCCTAACCTTGACCTATAAGTTTTATATAAGTCTATATATCCGAGTATGAAAATTGTATTTATGACACGATGTTCCTCAGGATTATTTGCGTGGCAAATTCAGGAATCCTAGTTTAAGCTTTTCGGTTGGGGGGTCGTAAATATTCCCCCGGAACGAATGAAACCATTACCATCCCGAGCTCGTCCCCCGCTGATCCGAGTGTCGGAGGTTACCTGGAGACTCGGATCTAGGACGTATTCCGGTATTGCTCTCCTAAGAGCGCCGGATTAGCCCTGTGTAAGGCGGAGATGCAACTCTGGTTGGGCCCGAGGGGGAGGTTGCCACGATCTGCAGGCTAATCCCCTTTCGGGAGTCCCTCGGCCCATTTATTCCTGCCGGCTTACCTTCGCCGCTCCGATTATCGCTGGCTTTTCTTCCCCCCCGACTTTATCTCTCTCTCTCTTCTCCGTTTTCCAATTTCGTCCCACCAAAAGGTCAAGTGTTGGTTTAACCCTGTCGCGGTGGTTTTGAAAGCCGCACTGTACGCAGCCTCGCACACTCTGCGTCCCGAAATCTTGATTTATCGCGTCGCATTTTAGATTGCGATATTTTCCACTATTCCGGCTCTTTTCTGTCCCTTCATTTATCTCCGAGTTCTTTATCAGCAACGATAAGGAGGCAATTCCGGCGAAATCGACCTGAGCTTTAGCGATGTAGAGAGTGGATTTTTTATCGTTTGAATTATCCTACTTACCTTTAAGTATTATCAGATAATCAGTTGTCCTATTCACATAACAATTACAGCATTTCATGTTGCGCCACCATACTGAATGCGACTAATGTGAAAAATATGTAAGATAAAGTAGTTATTACTGTAAAAAAAGTACTGTTATATAAGCCGAACTTTCCTAAGGAAGGCAAAAATAACATTTGGGCGAGTTGAAAGTTAATGTATTTACGAAAGTTGGCTTGTTTCTCATTTTGGGTTGGTGATTATCTTGGGTTTTCTTTCAATGGGACGGGCTAAGCCTCGTCCTCCATTCCTTCGGCGTCGGGGCTAATTCGGCCCCCATTCCGTCGTCTTCCCCTTAAATGCCCTCCCCCATTAATTTGAGCCTCCCGCCGAGTAATTTTCCAAACACAATTGTTTCAACCCCTCCCCCTTATCCAATTCGCTCTTTCTCTCTGGCTTTTCCCGCGGTTTTATCGCCCTGTGGGTTTTTCTATGCCTTTTTCCAGTGCCGGTTGATACGGGGCCGAATTTTAATTGACCCCCCCCCCCGTACGAACTCGAGAGGGGCGAATTGGGTGCTTTCTTCTTGAGTAATGAGGGGCGGAAGAAGTGAGAAAAATAAACGACGTACTGCGTTTTTAATGAAGGTTATTAATATTTCAGTTTCGTTTCTGTATTAACAACTCCTGCAGTCTGTTCTTGTAAGTCAATTCTATTTCTTTTCTCACGTATAGCGTACAGATGAATCTAATTTTTCTATAGTATATCGGCTTCATTTTTTATACTTAACACCCGTCTATCTTCAATATTTACATTGAAAACGTGAATATTGAATTAAAATAAAATTTTCTCAATATTTTTCTCCTTCCTATTGGGGTACAAGTTTAGTAGAGACGCCTCCCGCAAAATCTTCCCCGCCTCTCTTTTTTCCCTTCGTACTCTTCTTTTTGCTCCGATTATTAATCTCCGATCCATTCTTTTGCCAAAGGCAATGAACCTAGTTCGGACGGCTCTCAACTTCAAGTTTTAACGGACTTGGAAGTGTCGGGAATAAATTAACTTACTTCGCTTTTTTCCCCCTCGGAGAGGGTTCGAACTCCCGGTCCGCCTCCCCACCTCCTTCTGGCGTCCCTGTTGGCCGTCAGTGAATCATTTATAGGAGAACTCAGTTGCCGAGGGTTTCGGCTAAAATTTGTGTTGCTTTTATTTTAGCTCCGGTTGTTCGTTGTTCGGTTGCCGGGAAAAGGAATTTGTTTCCGTGTTATTCTGAATATTTTATATATCGATAAAACCTTGCGTTTAATTCATCCCGAATTTGTCATATGTATTATGTATAGCTTAGGCTTCCTGTAAAAACAAGTTCATGATTATTTATGAGTCAACATTTGTTTTATTTCTTGTATCATTACCAATGTCATCATACTTTCGTAAGAAAATTAATATTAAGTTATGCTGTAATATGCGAGGTATGTTCTGTGGTTAATGACATTCTCTGTAGATAACGTACTACTACTATAACAGTACCACATCACATATCTACTAATTGGATTTGGGGTGACGAAAACTACTTTATATTTTATCTCTTTCATTTCCTCAGCTGTTCCTACGCCACTTTTATTGCTGTAAAGCAATATCCGCCCACGTTCCAATATATTTCACAATATACAGAACTAATATTGGTGTTTTACCGTATGAAATAATCGGATTCCAGTTTGTCGCGAGACGAGAAACGGATTTACCGAGGTGACAGGTTGACTAGCCAGGGTTCAGACGGGGTTCATCTTTCGAACACCGTTGTTCACTTAACTCTATCCGCATTACCCCCGTAGAAAATGGCGTTGTTCAAGGGCCGGGTGTGGGCAACAGGGCGCTGTTAAAGCGCGGCCCCGCTCGCCCACTGTGTCCTGATTAGTTCATTAGGCCTTTGGCTACACGGGCCCCCCAACCCCCCACTCGTCCGGTCCCAATTCTGTCGTCTACGTCCGATTCGGATTTAAACCGGTTGTCCATTCTGCCGCTCCCCGCCCCGCCCCCGCCCCGTCTGTAATTGCAGTTTGTTCGAATTCAAAGCCCGAACCCTCCACCTCCCCCACCGCACATACCGTGTGGCGCCGTCATATATTTTACTCCCCAACCCTCCCGTTTTCCCCTTTTGGTAACCGTCGCATTCATTCTTCTGCATACTGGAATCCATTGATTAGCGCTGTTAATCGAGCCTCGAGATATACAGCGTTATCACCCATCGCACCAATCAATCTTAACGAGCGATGAAAATAATTATTCAGAATAAAATGTTAATCAAACTGTACCCACTGCAATGCATGATTCTTAAACTATATATGCATTAAACAGAAATGGGGATGATATAAACTTCACTTTTGGTAAAAAGTGTTTCCAATTTAAACGGTCACTAAGGAGAGTTATAGTCGTTTCTGCCGCTTCTCGAATGCTTTCAATGGTTCAAAAAAATTGCTCCAATCATACGTTATACCGTGCATTTCAAGGAATGGTATCAAACAATTTTTGCGCATTAATAAAAACTTCATTTTCAAAATCTCACTCGTGTCCGGAACCTGGTCGGAAACCGGTTGTTGACTAGTCTAGTCACTTGCATAGTACTTTGGAAAAATATGGAAGTAAATTCAATACTAATATAGGTTCAAAGTCATAATTTTATAGAAAGTTTGGGTCATAATCATGAATGGATTTTATTGAAAGCTTTGGTCTTGCATCTTGACTCCTTTGGAAATAAACAGAAAATAGGCTGCTACATAATAGGCTACTAAATACTTGCGTCCGGGTTTTTAGAATTCCGTTTTGATCATGTTAATGAGCGACAGAAGCATCGTTGAATTGGTGGTGATCGTTTGATCGTAAAAGGAATCTATTCGATTGTAAAGTAAATGTATTCTACCATTCATGGGACCTCAGCTTAAAGGGAGGACTTCGGTGTCAATTTTAAAGTCCGAACAATTTCTCTCCTCTCGAACAGTGCCAGACGGAAAGTTTTTCAATTCGGGTTTGACCCGGTTTTTTCGGGAAGAAGGGACCACTGTATATATATATATATATATATATATATATATATATATATAAAGTTCAAAAGATGAATTATGTCTTCCATTTGAGTTTGTGAAAGGGGGTATTTAATTTGCTTCCCACCCCTATGGGTTGAGCCATTTATATTTCTTGGAGAGGGAATGGGTGCCCCCCCACCACTCCTATATCATCCTGCGCATTAGTTTTCAATGCATTATAATAGAAAGAAGAAAAAAATAATATTCTTTTCTTCCGATATTGGATGGAAATTGGACCGGAAGAATGTAATATATTGAATGGAAATCGAAAATCCAGTGCGTCCCTATCGGCTGAGCTCAGGACGCGTCATTACAGTTTAACCACAAATTGAATTCAGTAAATGGGGCCGAACATCCCTTGCGTGCCGTGTTCAGTAAATCTCCATTGCTCCGATTCTCTGTCACCTCCCCCCATTCAGCGCTCCGACGCAGTTTCCCCAACGTCTGTAGCATTTTTACTTATATAATTTCGTTCGGTCTGCTCGTATTTTCTGTTTTCGACCATTATTTATGACATCGCGATTACTGCATTGCTGCGATAACAGTGGTGATAACAGTAGTGATAACGGACCGAACCCCTTCAGACTTATTTCCAGTTGATTGATTGTTAAGATCGACAGTGCTCTTCAGTAGACGATTACGTTTCTCCCCAAAGTTAAAATATCCCGTTTCCTATTAATAGTTAAATAAACGTAATAATAGTTAAATAGACTGCAATATACACAAGAGTAGCTTCTAATTTGGTAATTAATAACCATCGATTAATTATTATAAACTGTAGATATAACGCCGCTGCGGCAATAATGCTGACAGCACGATTAAGCACTCTTCTCTTAAACGTAAAAAATTACAGCTATAAGGATTGTAAATTTTTAACCGATAAGGAAGTGCCCCGGTTCTTTTGTTATGCGAAAAATCAAAATGAAATTTCGGGGTTATTTTTAATCGAAATTGGAAGGCCTCCTGGGGAAAGGAATAAAGTTTTTCAATAAAATTCCATTATTTTCCACCAATATACTCCCTCGAGAATTGGTGGGCGGATTTTATTTCGTGCCGAAGAAGGGAGAGGCCAAGACGGAGGCTTGGGTTCAACAAGGCTTTTCAATAAAGCTCCGGACTCGGTGGGGTCGCGGAGCTCCGACCCGGTTTTCATTTTCCAGCCTAATGGGCCACAAGACGCGCCCCGCCGGCAGACTCCTCCTCGGCCGGGGGCAGAAGCCACTTCCCGCTTCTTAAATTAGTTCTAATGCTTTAATATCGGCCTCATCTCTCCCTCTCTCACCCCCTCTCTCCCTCTCCCTCCCTCCCTCTCCGCCTTCTCCTTTCCGGACGGGGTACCGACTTGAGTGGGACAACTTGTACCCAACCGTTTGTTACACAGCTCTCCCCCAGCTTAAGGCGTTCTCCCAATTCATTCATTCAGCCGGCACCATCTGCGGAAATTATCAGTTGTGGAGTTTAATTTGATTCTTATTTTTACACGAAATTATAGTCGCGTTACAATCCCGCTTGTATTCATACGGCACTGAATGCACTTGAAACACATTATTACACATTCAAAATGAATTATTGGAATTACTGTTTTACAACGGAATGTTATTACAACGTGGTGGTCCCTCCTCAAATATTTCTCTTCTTCTGTTACGCAATATCTAATTTACCTTACGCGGAGGAATGTTCAGACTTGATTTCGTTAACACGCACTTCTTATATTTGACCACTCGGTGTAAAAGTGGGTGAAATATTTTCGGTGTTTTCTCTAATAAGGCGAACGGAGGGATGGAGGTAGCAGGGGGGGATGATGCAGGTAGTGAGGGGGTGCTGCACCGGGGGGTTGGCCCATAACTCGGCCCTGCGGTCCGCGGATAGAGACGAGGGCGGAAAATAAATTTATGACTGCGCCTGCAGTCCAGTACACTTACTTCCTCCACATTTATTATTAGGGATCTCGTGGGGCTCGCCCCCGGGGTCCTCCCCGGGATAGAAGAACATAAAAATGGGAGAGAACACCCCGACGGACGTAAACACACGTACCAACTTTCAAATTACTTACAATAATCGTGTTGCCAACGTCTTCCAACGTGTAACGATATCAGAACGGTAATATGGTATATAAGTCTGCAGACATTAGTCAGCATCATTCGGATCCTTTAATTAAATATTTTATTCTTTTGGACACACTGTCTAGTAAGAGCAGGAGCAGAAGTACGAAGTAATGGATGGATTTTGTTGTTGAGAGCGCATCGAGTGATTAACTGTCTGACTTGTCAAGCCAGAGAAGGGAAAAAAGTGGCAAAAGTCGCAGGAACATTGCGTTACTAACTGCCCTTGACAAGGAAGGATAGGGGAAATCGATACCGTGAAAAATTCAGAGCGCATCCACAGGTCGATCGAGTCCGGTATGGCCGATTCATTACTGAGAGAAGCAGTTAGAGGAACATTGTTTCGGTGGCGGCCTACTAATGGGTCGGATTCCTCAAATACGGGCCCCCCCCCGGCCTACCCCGACCACTAAACGCCCGAGCAATTAACGCCGAGATTAATTATCGCCGTTGTGTTTATCGGCTTGATTCAACATTATAGGGGTGGGCTGATAAGGCTCTACCGGCTTCCGTCACTGCAACCCCACCCACCCCAACACGCGGCATTCCTCCCCAACCCCTGCTCTCCAGAGGCAAATTTAATCAAGACACCTTCCGCGCCCATATTAAATCCACCCCACCCCCCCGCTCTTCTATCGCCGTCTTATATTACATAGTTAATAAATCGACGTGGAATGGGCCCTAGATTTATCGCGTGAGTCGTTACATTAATAAGAACTAAAAAAAGGGGGGGACTTTTGAAACTTTTTCCCGCATTTATTGCCCTAATTTGTAGTGACGCTGACAAATGTCCCCCCGCCATAAGGGGGAAGGACTATGTTTTCTCGTTGCCGGTTGAATTCTAAGCTTTTATATATAGTATTTTTACTCGACGCGTACGACATGTACCAAACGTACATAGTAATTCTCATTAGGTAATTTATCGTAGAGAACCATTGTAATCTAATGCTTTCCAATAGTTTGTTCTAATGATGGAATACTGACAAAAATATTTTAAAATCTTATAATGGCATCCTACCTTGATAGGCGGTCGACATTACCCCCGTACCGCCGCCCACTGGACACTGGGCAAGTACAAAAGTTGTCGGGTTGAAAATAGACTGAACCAGCATCCGATTCTTCGGATTGAGATCTTTTTTTTGGAAGGCATCTCGAATTAACTTGTTTTGCCTTTTGGGGGTGGGTTCGTTTCGATTCTAAAAACGGCGCTGGTGGCTCGCGCGAGTTTCCATTGGAGCGGAACTGAGATCTGTGTGTGGGCTCGGTTCAGACATCGGACCTTTTTTTCGCTGAGAATTTTTTTTTCAGCCCTTCAAGCCCGTAAGCCCTTCTCCCTCACTCCCTCCCTCCCTCTCTCCCTTCCGCCTATTTGCCGTCGGCGGCGTCCACTACACAGGGATGCCAGCCCCGCAAAAAAAAAAAACTGACTTTCGATTCGCGACCGTGTACCGGTTTTTTTTCTGATTTTTTCAGACCGAACGGGCCCTGCTGATGTTTCAATATTCGGTATTGATTCGGGCTCGTCGTCCTTTGGGACCTTGTTAGAATAACGGTGTAATATAACGGTCGCTGCTTCACGGTGTACATACATTCATTACGTCCTTAATTATATAGGCCCTTAGAAGTATATCGTATGTTCGTCTCTGCTGTGTCTACTTCTAAGTTTCAATTTTATTAATATTTTTTCTAATATCTATTCAAACAGTTCAGTAACAGTAAAATACTATGAGGTATTCGTTAAAATGATGTACCTATGAGGTATAGGTGTAAAATTAAGAAAAACTATTCTAGACCATTATTTTTCTATTGGCGTTATTAAAGATGGGCCGTCTGTGTTTTTTCACGTTTTTCGCACCCTCCAACCCCCTACACCGCTGTGCTAATTTCGGTACCCCATTGGGGTGGTTTTTACGCGCGGACCTAATTGGTTCGATGGCCCGAGTGAAAACGGCAGTAATTGAAAACAGAATTTTTATTCCGCCGTCCTCAGTGTGTGTGTCCAGTCTAAAACCCGTTATTAACACCGCAGCCGCGATATTGGCCCGCGATGGGGCGGGGGACCTGTACCGGCCATTACCGCCCTGTTCCTTTGATACCGCCACACGTTTTCAGTGCTAATTGAAATCGCTTAATTGGCCCCCTTATTTCGTCCTTTTCGAAGCTATTTCACTACTAGAGATCCATCGGCTTGGAAAATAAATTAAGACAGTGTGGAAACTGACAGCTATATACAACAGAGCCGTATTTCTTTAAATTGTAACGATTGGGACATCACGCGGTTTATCCGCTATTTAAAGACATGAACTCATTATCTAATTTAGGATTTTGTTCTCATGTGATAGGAGTATGTCCCAATAGAGTGGTAACCTAATTTAAAATGAACCTAATTATATACAGAATTATCCCGTTTGTTGGAAATTGTATCTTTTTAATACTCTTTGGATAACAGAACGATGTCATCGTAATGTATGACTTCGAACACCTATATCGCATTGGAATATATTTGATTCCGAATAATTAATTACCTCATTCTTCTTTTTACTATTATATCTATAAAAATAGTGAAGTGGAAGGCCATTGGGATAGGCGGGAGAGGGTGGCAATTAATTGCCTTTGCTCGAGATCGATAGGCCGGCCCTGCTTGCAGTCTTAACGATTAATCAACGGTGGTGCGGGGGTCCTTGTCCCCCGAAATATGATTAATACATTGCAAGTGATAAAGTGGCAAAGTCATTAGCCACTTCGTCTTTCCTTCTACCCCCGCCCCTTTCCGGTTATATCGAATTGTCTTGTTAAAAGGTCCGGCCGGACGGAGAGACAAGGAAAAGAAAGTCCGCCGGACTTAGTTCTGCGCCCGATCTATCACAATATTTTTGCCGGCCGGCCTAACTTCAAGCCTACAAGTAATGGCTTCGAGGAAGAAGAAATGTCAATCCGGAATCAGTTACCGGGCGGGTATCAGGGGAGGAAATCTTCCCCGCTAATTAAAGAAAAAATATACTGTACTTGAAAATAAACTGAAAACGGCCTGAACTTTGAGTTCCCGCGGAATTGGAGGCTGGACGGGATATTTACATTATCCGAAATATCCCTATCCTCTGGCGATTTCTTTAGCTCTCCAATGTTTATTTTCGCCTGCCACCTGTCTTTCAGCAATTACCGTAATCCCGTAAACTTCTTTTCGATGATCGTAATTTAATCGAGTCATTTGTATAGGTTTGATAGAACCTTTTTTCCTGTAATGTTCTACACTTGCTATCTACGCGCATCGCTGAGCTCGGTCAACGCTTCAGTGCTTTTCATACGGTTTTCCACTATAAACAGAACGGTAGTTTACTTTCTTGGTATCTGGCTGCTCATCCTGCGTTCAGGTATGTGATATGTGGGTCAGTGGCGCTCGCGTCCGCTGTTAACCAAGTTCAAGAACTACCTTTGTCGGTTCGGTAGTTGGTGTTGTGGAAGGGGGCGGGTTAAAGCCGGGATGGTAATCTGGGCCGACTTGGAATTCGTGAAGTCCTCGTGCGCCCTTCGGCCCTACGAGCTTTACACGCCCTGCGATTAACGCGAGAGCCTCTCGCCTCCTCCACTAACTACTCGCTAGCACCAACTACCGACTGTGTTTACGGTTAATTTGTTCACCGGGGTTAACGTTAATGCCCCGATGCCGCGCGGTCGGGTCTAATCCGCAGCTTGAACCGTAACTCTGAATACTTTGTTCCAATTACCGGATTGTAATTAAGTTCGGAAAGAAACTTGTCAGATTAAATTCTGAACGCCAATTAAACAGGAGAACTTGGTCCGTAAGATAGCAGTCTTGCAGGGAGATCGGGCGGTTAATTAACGCATTTTCCTTCTAATCTTTTCGGACCTGATTTTTTTACGGTAAAAACTTTCAATGTTAAGATCCTCGGAAGGTAAAGGAGAGATCAATAATTAGGTTTTAAATTAAGGAAAATTCTTCTGATTCAGTTCAATTTTATCTTCCCCGAAATCATTTTACTCATGGTTGGCGTTATCTATTACGACGTGATTATAATAGTTCCTTAAACCGATCGAGTGTCTTTTTTATCACGCGCACCCGTTTGCACTATTGATATCTTTAGCAGGCAAACTAATAACGCATATCTTTATTGTGCTCACTCAGTAATGATTACAGCAATAAATCTTTAATTACCCAATGTTCAGCAATATGACATAATTAAGATACCGCCTCTCGATTTAAAAGTTTTACTCGTCCAGCTATTTGTGTTGAACTGTGTCACTCTCAGATTGTCTTATTGCAAGTGTAGATTGGATTCGTTACGCTTGGATTTAAAAAAACTAAATTGAAACATGAAACGAAAGGGTGGTCTTTATTCGCCCAAATTTCCTTAATAAACCCCCTGTCACCTTCCATTTTTCAGATGCGACTTATTGCGCACAAAATATGATAACCTAATTTCAATTTATTTTTGTTCAACCCGAAACCTGAAGATTTAATTTTTCAACCCTCCGGGGGAGAGCTTAATTAAAACTCGTTTTAGGGGGCGTCTAGCGTTGGATTAATTTGACTTTTAAATATATTTAAGAAAAATGTACTGTCAATTGACCTACACTACACAATTTTTAATCTCAGAAACCAGGCTCCTTTCTTGGCATTCAGTAGTGTAGTTGAGACTTGTTGTATTCGCTTTGGCCCGTACAAGATGATTTAAACTTGGACCTTGGAGGGTGCTGCAATTAACGGGTTTTACGCCCAAAACCGAGAGGGACGCAACCCCAAGAGCAACCGATATTGGAGCTATTCAGAAGGCTGTGTACTCTCTCTCTCTCTCTCTCTCTCTCTCTCTCTCTCTCTCTCTCTCTCTCTCTCTCTCTCTCTCTCTCTCTCTCTGGGCCCGTCACTAATTCTATTGACGGGGCGGCAAATGTGTGTTCAGCGCCAAAGTTTGGTTCGGAACTTAATTCGCCGCTGCTTAAATTTGGACTTGTACTTAGCCTAGTCGCTTGAAGCGATAGCGCCGCTTAAGATGTCCCCCCGGGGGGGGGTGGAGGGGGCCGAAATGTTTGCAAGTTTGTATCTTATTTCGGGAATCGGATAACCGGAAGGATTCCCCCCCCCCAGTCTATTTTGTCATGAATTGACGCGTATTTCTGTATAAGGTATCATTCTCATAGGCGGTGGGTAAACCGTCTAATATGGGAATAAAGCACCTGTAGAGCACGCCTCCATTACTTTCAATCTACTTAAATATATAGTAGTAAATGGAAAACAATATAATTTTAATGTAGGCAGAAAAAATGCGAAAATTACTTATCATCGCGTTCATGATATCATCGCATTATGAAAATACTCTATATATTTCTAGAAATAAAAAATATTCTTTCAGGCAGTGATTTTGAACATCGACAGTTTTAAGCTAGACTGGTTTATGCGTCTCTGAATTACTATCGAAATTTAACGGACGATGGCTGGGCAAGTACTGAAAGACAATCCGTTATCAATGTAGCCTGCGATCAGTTTCATTTTAGTCTGGGAAATTACCAATTATATTTATTTTTCGAATTTGCATACTACAACTTTTCCATTGTCTACAACAGACAACGGCCTGCGTATTTGATTTGGGAAAATCAATTTAAATGTTGAAGAGAGTCGGTCGTGCGTGATCTGTCGAATGAATATAATTTGTGGAGTTCATATTTATTTTACCGTCACTCGTTTTTGGGAGCGCGTTTGAACAAATTGAGTTCAGGTCCCTCTTCGTAGGCTTTATATGTTTTCGCTCGTAATTCGCACATTGTTATCATGGCGGGGTCAGCCCTGCTGGGCAGCCATTCGGCAGTAGGTCCCGCTGCCTACTGAAGTCTGAATATTGGCGCTCGGCAATCTTATTAAGACGAGTTTATAGCCTGTCGCCCGGTTTAGGGCCTTAATTCGGCCTCGCTCGCTAATGTTGTTTGCTTGTCGCGTGTCGCTCCGAATTTTAAACGACTTGAGTTTCCCCCTCGGCCGGATAACTCGTTTTTCGTTTCCATTTTCCGCGCCCCGAGTGTATATTCAGTCGTCATTATTACAGCTGTTTTTCAACGTACGTGTAGTCACTGCTACGTCAAACGTTTCCTGACAAGTCTTGTTGAAACGACAACATCGTTTACATCCGAGTAAAATAACAGAGGAGTACATAAACACAGGAGAGAATGATATCGGCGAAGCGTTATAAGTGTAAAAATAAGTATGTACATTTGTCAACAAATACTACTTGAAGAAATAATATGTTATTTGCACTCCTCACTGCAAGTTACTCTTCTCCGCTCAGAGTAGAACATTGATTACATTTTCAATAAACAGTCTACTGCATTAGGGTAAAATGAAACAACTTCTCTTATTTCATTGACGATTTTAATACTTACTGTCTTACCCGTGAATATGGACATCTGTGTAACATTCGTATGGAAACAGTACAAAGAAAATAAAGACAAAGTTTTTAGATTGTATATTTTTATGAAAAATATCTATGGTCGGCATCACCATTTGTAGTGTGACATGTTTATCGCAGTTAGCGTATACAAGAAATGAAAATAATATTATTTTTTTCTCAAGAATACAGATCGAGACCGGTTATAAAAAATGAGTTGTAGTCCGTTGAATATTCACTCGAAGTGCCGGTTCGTTTCAAAAATAAATATTAAGAGAAATATATGAATTAGTTTTGTCTGAGGAAAAATGACCCGGCCGAAATGTGAAATTTGCATTTTTCAACTACAATAAGTCAGAAGAAGTCTCTTCTGTCCCGATGAGGGATAAGAAAAACCTGCTGCTGTAAAGTACGCTTTTTAAAAGTTCGGCAGTTAAGTCTAAGCCGCAAGTAACTTTACAACTTTTTGTTGTCAAGTTAAAAAAAATAAATTGCCAACTATTCCGCTCCCTTTTCTGCCCTCTGACTCTGACGTTTTACACACCTCTGCGAACGGCATTGTTCATTGTTGTGGAAAACAATGGGGCAAATTTAAACGGCCGACAGTTTGTTCGAATTCAGTTTATGAACGTCGAAATTGTTAGCTTAGAACATTGTACAGTGTTTGGCAACCACGACTAATTGATAAGGCCAACTGAGAATTGTATTTGAAATGTTATACAATTTCGAGGTTCTCCCCGCAGTTGTATTAGACGATCTGGGCGGATAATTCAAGTGGCGGTCGCGGAAATAGTCGCTCTTTGATAATGCACTTATTTATTCAGAGTAATATGCAGGCAACGTATACACGGTATCTCATTGTGCACTCTGTCCTAATCTCTAGGTGTCTAGGCAAAAACTAGATTAAAGACTGTCTACTGTGTTTTCCAGAGTCATTAACAGGTCCGATGAGTGTTGCTGGTACAAACTCAATTCGGTACAGCCTCGGTACCGTTCACAAATCAGAATTCGTTTTGCCGGTATAGCGTTAATTTTCAAATCCAATTTCAACGCCCAGAATTTCTCCCTTGCCGCGTAATGATTGTTGTTCACCTTAATTGTTTCGCTTACTGACGTAACACTGTTTGTTTCAGGCCCACACGCCCCTACTCGGAGCCGGAGAAGGAAAGCAGGTCAGTACACTGTTATTTCTGTACTCGTAACTCTAACTGTGCTTTAAATTTTAAGCTAGAATACTTATTCTATAAGATGCGTAACATCCACGGATCGAGGTCTTAAATTCCAGGGAATTGTATTATTAAAATTAAATAAACGGACAAACTGATTAATTTATTCGGAGCAAAAGTTCATTTCACCGTTGGTAGGGTTTTTACTTTTGAAATTTGTCACGTATCATAAGAATTGGGCTCTCTGGTCCTTGTGATTAGCGGGGGCGCTTAACGAACCTGGTCCTGAACTCATAATTTAATGCCACTCGTAGCAATCGCCCGAGGAACGGGGATCAAAGTGGGAAAAGTTTTCGGGTCCGTGAAAAGGCGGACTTGACACTCACTTCGGCCTAATCTCGTTAGCGGGCGGAAAATCGGCGTCACTTTGTGTCATTAGCCGTTGGCAAGGGCGAGAATTAGAGAACGGGCGAAACGGACCCCCGCCCGGTTCCATTATGAGATCTTATTCCTTTCTCTTCCAGCGCATCCAGTCGGTAATTGCGCCCCACTCGGGATTGTCGAATGGGGAAGGAACGGGGGAGTATTCGAAGAGCGAGGTCGGGGAAATTTATAGGATCACAGATGTAAGTGTGTTGGGTTAAACACCGGATCTCACAGATTCAGTAACGTTTTAATGAATGGAAAATCCAACTTATTCCCAAATTGATATAAAGAATAAACCCCGAAACTCGGTGTTAGACTGAGAATTAGTTTTAAATTAGGTGTCGATCCATTCAATGGATAACAAATATACTGAATGCGTATTCGTTTAAAATTTATTTATTTCGCGTTGTCGATTCCCAATTAATTCTGCGCTGAAATATCTGCGTTGATTAAGCCCTCATAAATAATCGCGTTCGGTCGATTAAAACATCGTTATAATTCAATGAATGTATATAATTCATCACACCCCTACAAGGGGGGGGGGGCCAAGATAGTATAATTGTGTAAGCATAGTACCATTAGATTTATTATGAGAAAACATTTTGCAGAATTTTCATGAAATGTGATTTCATCGCATGAATAATTTGGAGGATGTAGTTTAACTCGATCCCGGTGAATATCCAAAATTTAAACTTTCCTTCCCGGAGCTATGACGCCTCCTCTCTCTCTCTGTTGTTTGGGGGTGGAGTGGGAGCAATCACCAGCCTTCTTTTATGGCCAATTTAGCCACCGCCTCGTCTTTAGTATTAATCTCGTTAAACCAAAAAATCTGTCACTTTTCACCCCTCCCCATCGCCGGTGCCAAATTAGGTTCATTACGTTGGCAGACGTTTCTCGGCCTCTCGAACGACGGCTACCGCTTCCCCCTCTTGCCTTGCCCTTTATCCTGTGTATAAAATATAAAATGGTAATGAAGAATGGGCCGTCGTCAATTCCCTCCTCCGCTTCCCGCTCTCCCGTCCTCCTATCCCGTCCCTATCCCGGCCCCGAACTTACGACTAACGAGCCTTCATTAGACTTTATAAAGACGTTAACAGCATAAATCAAAATACGGAGTTGTGGAGACTCGGGTAATAAATTTAAATTCATCTCACTTCCTCACTTTTGGTCCGTTTAGACTTGATAATGATCGAGAAACCGGGACATCCGAACCAACCTCCCCCTCGATAAAACCGATTTTCCAATTAGCCTTTTGGGATTTTTTTACGTTTAATGTATTTACGGAGTATTCTGTATTTTTATGTCCAGTAACTCTAAAACAAAAGGGAAAATTCGGCACCTGCGCCTCTATAAAATTATTGTATATTTGACATAAATATATAGCATAAATTCCTTTCAGATGTATAATTTTCAGCTCGTTACTTAACCTAATAATAATGTCGCCAATAGAGACACGATGTTGGAATTTCCCGCCGGGAAACATTAAAGGGCGATATCAATTAATGATTCGAATCGGCCGGGTTTTAATACCACTAGCCAATTACTCATGCGGATGGAGATTGGCCTTTGGATAAATTTCTTTATGCAAATCGTCGTGTGCAGTCGGTCGCCGTCCCGGAGCTATGTCGGGATAATGGCATCGGAGGGAGAAGCCCCCTCTCTTAAAATGCGTTCCAATTACACGGACCGAATTAAAGATTCAAATTACTTCAACAGCGTATATCGACGCGACACGGGACGTGGAAATAAATCTATATCAGTGCGGGATGTGCTGTGTGTCCGGATATATTCGGTTTGTAGTCGGAGGGGGAGAGCCACCGCCATATCCGCCCTATCCAACACCGTTTCGATTTATGTCCGTGTCAAACTTTCGGATTGCGTTACACGTACGGTTAAGACATTCATAAATTGTAGGCCGGCTCTGTAGTATTTTGTAGTGGCTGATCGAAGATAAAAATGCGATCGGGGAGAACTAATAGAAAGTAACTGGAGCGTATGCACGCCCGACGTTTCGGTAGATATTCGCATGATTAAAATTCAGCTGGTTTAACTTACAGTTTATTGGTGGGGCCGATCGAACGGTCAAGTTATAGAGGGTAAAAAAAATATTCCTCTGTTACGTTGTTTCATCAAACAAAAGTTTCAAAAGAAACGTGTAAAATTGCGATCAAACAGTTCGTATTTATGGTCAATGCAGATAGCCCACTGTTCCTCGATAATATTTTAAAGTGAAAGTAATTCGCGCAATAGTTTCAATGTATTAAATTTTCGTTTTTTAAATTGTCCTTTTCAAAAATGAAAAAGTCAAATGGTTACAGCACGGAGTGGTTTAATGCTAGACCGGATTCTGTTTTTCTTTTACATGATGGGCCATTTTTTTTACATTTACCGTTTGACGACGGAGCTCCTCGAGGCTTTTCTCTTCTCTCCGCAAATTATCAATATAACACCATATAATATTCTAATATAATAATATATAATTTGGCAAATATCTAAAGTTGGCGAAATAAAGAAAAATAATTATGCATACCTAGGATATCTGTTTCCCTAAAACAGGGAAAGTTTAGTGCCTGACGTCATTCGGGTGATAAGGCGTTATAAATTTTGAGAATCCTGCCATTATAACCTCTTTCCAATGCGGAATTGTGTCCGGAATATCTTAGCGGACGTGCCTTTTTAAGTGTTCGATCGTAACAAGGCGGTTTTAGCCCGAACAGATAACCTCCCCTTCCTCCCCTTCGCCGCCCCATCGAACTCGGTTAAGTTTTGCTTAAGTTCGCTAAAAGTCCCTCCCCTAATTTATATTTGACCTTACGCGGGTGAGGGGGAGGGGGAGGGGCGGAGAAACGAGCGTGCCGTGGCCGTGTTCGAAAATTGGAACGTCAAATAAAACGAGTTTTAATTGAAACGGGGGTGAGAAATGGGTAGCGTGGGGGCGGCTCTTTGGTCCGGGATAGGAGTTCTCTAAGTTGATTAGATTAGCAGGTTGCCTGCTGCCAGCTAGGTAGGTGGGTATGTAGGTAGGTGGTGGCATCTGGGGAGGTAGCATTTTAACCCGGTTATCTAAGCGGTACGTGTAGCGGCGGCGGGGGATGGGCAGGGGGCAGGCGATACGTGCAGTTTGGGGGCGCTATATACGCCACGTCCCCGTAACTGAGTGGGCTCGCTCAGTTAATTATCGACTTTCATGTCCGACGTCGTACAGCGGCCGACTTCTTATTGGTAGGGTAGCGCGTGTCCACCTGTACCGGGCGCCCTATAATTAATTCCGGTTCATTTGTGCCCACCAGTTTCATTCACCGTACCAAAACCTGTCCACCTCCTGTCCAACGTCGGTGGTGGTTTTGTGTTCGAGTTATTGATTTGAATTTCTGCCCGTGGGGGTGGGTGGGTGGATTTCGCTGGACCATTTATTTATCTCAGGGGATAGGTATCAAATGACGTTAGTGGGCTAAAAATACTAAATTTTTTTTAGCTTTTCTGGGGGAGGTGTCTCATAATTCTTGCGATATTTCCACCTCGATTTGTAATTTTATGCCGGGCAGTAGAATTGGGGTGTTGTCAGTAGATTAATGAGTCATTTAACTGTCCCGATAGTCAGTGGGGCATACTGACCTAACGCGACTGAAACAGGTCTAGAATTAATATATGATTTCTGTTAACGGGGGGGATTCACATTCCTGATGACCTTGAGTCGTGATGTACGCTTATATTTTAGTTTCGATATATTTTAATTTGTCTCAATTTTCGAGTGCTACACGAATCTGCCGTGTTTATCATTTGTTGTATCACGAGTCTCTTGAACTAAACACTTATCGATACGTGAAATAATCGTTTATAACTTCGATATTTGCGATGATAAAATGAGGTCTTTTCCTCCTTAAAGAATTTTTCTTTTTCCAAGAGCATTTCATTCGCATACGAAAACAGTCCTGTATCATCCCGTTTATTTCTATATATGCGCTTAATTAACATTTAAATTATATCTATTTTCCTGGCGGTGAATATCGTCGCATTCAAAACAAAATGCGCGCTTTTATTTTTTCGGCCTATCTGATAAGATGAAAAAACGGTTGTGGTTGTAACGAGCGACAAATAACTGTCGTTGGATAACGAGCGGGTGGCGCTCATAAATCCCGATCGTTGAGCTGACGGTCCCAGTTTGTTTTCCCTCCGGAGCCGATCCCTTCATTAAGCCCGATGGAGCCTGGAGAGTGTTTTTATTAAAGGATTTACGATGATTTAATTTAATTACAAAATGTTGGATAACACCGTCCGTTTATTCTGATCACCTAACCGGAGTTGACTAACTCCTCTCGTTATAATATCGTATTAAATTTAATTGTAAACAAGTGGGCTATCTTTTCTTTTCTGTTTGGGAAACTTAACTGATCAGACGTATTTTATCTGACTTATTTTGTTCTGAACATGTATTGTGACCAATTCAGCGACCATGAAAAAGAAGAAGAATCAGCAAAAGTATCAGCATAGTACTGTAGGTGTTGCAGTTACACAAAAAATTTAAATGACACCAGATCAAGAAGTGTTAAAACGGTTGTATTAAAGGATAAATGAAGTGATAGATACGTTGATAAATTACTAAATGGAATTTGAGGATTACTGTCGTATGGTACAATTTGATTCCTAAAATGGGTTGTTGGTGATATATTTGAGAATTCTGAACTGAAAGGATTGTATTTTATAAATTGGTCGCCGGTTTAAATTGTGGCAGTTTGTTATATGGCAGTAGGACATTGTAAACGAATTTGACATTGCATGCTCACCGGGAGCCGGATAATCGCAGGTGATGCGGAAGATTAATGGGCCCGTGGACACTACTATATATAGTGTAATAGATACACTAAAATATATGCAGAAGCGACAGTGATTGTTTCTATCCTGATATATGGCGGAAATCGGCTGCCGAACCGGGACATAGGTGTTATTGCTAACTCTCTAGTAGATTTATACGCTTTCATTAAAATTCTAGAGTCTACGATCAATTCCGGCTGCAATTTTACAATTGTGTGTTGAAAAAACTGTCCAGTAAAAACACCGGCTATCTGACGCAACTGTTAGGGAAAGAAAAACAGAAAAAAACGTGCAATCAGTGCTTACTGTTTGTTCATTGTTTGCTCCTAAATCAATCTTTCACTGTGACGTCCGATCACGCCATGTTTCATGTTTCCGCCTATACCGTCGTCCATCCTGTTTTGTGCCGCTATTTCTGCGTTGATTGAAACCGACGATTCAAAAAACACCGGTCTGTCAAAAACGACGCTTGACCGACAATGAAAAACGTATCCGGAAACTCATGCGGCATTACTGTCTGTCTGACCTCATTTTTCACTTCGATCAATTTCGGCTTCCCGCCGTCCTCAGTTGCAATACGGCGGCGCGACCTTTTGCTAACGACAGTTCATTCAATACTTCTACGAAGGAAAGAAACACTTGAGGATACGATTTTAACACATTTTATGTCATTTACAACGACATGTAGAAGGATGAAAATCTGACTTACAGAACCGAACAAACAGACAAAAATGTCATCCACCAAGCGTTAACTAACATAATTCTACTGACAATAACGAGAAGCCGAACGAGGACCTAGTAAGTGAATGAATCTAGAAGATATATATATATATATATATATATATATATATATATATATAAAATCGCTATATATTATTTTTATTACGGACAGGATGAGCCCAATATAGTTTGGTCCTCACTTGGTTTCCACCCTAAGTCGGCTCTTAGTGTCGTAAAACGCACTCCGATGCTGACATTGGCATAATAATTGCCGGCACCGAATGGTAAATTTTGTGCCTACGTCCACACGAAAGATCGCCATTTTTGGTCGTAGGTCGTAAACCGCCGTATGTAATATTGGGTTACAGAAATGCGTATCGAAGCGCATCGTACAGACCTCGTCTTCCTATCTAATATTGTTTATTTGGGCTGCACGCGGTGAAATTTATTTGCACGTCATCACTAGTGAAGAGATACGAAGTGTTCCGCGTGATAAGTAGCATCCCATATAAATCGTGAAAACATCAATTGATACAGAACGTTCGTAATTTCCGTAATTCAATCTCGATTTCCGGGGGTAACATTTTCCCACGTTTGCTTTATGATAACGCAATGCGATATTTGAACAAAGTCGTGTAATGACGAAGGCGGCCGTATTGATATCGAACGGTTTTATTATCGAAAATATGTAAATATCCCGTTTATAAGAGATAGGTTATCGGGCTCCAGGTTTCGATACTGCCCCCGTTTGGGTCAAACTGGGGCCTCCTTATCTGGAGAATTCCCTTTCTCTGTTTTCTCCACGAAAAAACTCCCGCCTCGGCCCCGCCACATCCTTTTGTGTATTGAACACAGTGCAGAAACGGATATTTGGGTTTCGCTCGGGATCGGCTCATTACCGAATGGGGTTGTTGGGGGTTGGTTGGGGGTAAACGAGTGGACCCTCTCCGGCCCCCTCCGCTACAAACTTTACTGAAGTTCTGGAAAGCGCGCGATAATATTGAGTGGTCCTCCCTCGGCCGGCTTCTTCTCGGAGAAAAGCTATTATTAACTTTTAATATCGGACGAAGATCCGACCACCCCGATCGGGCCCAGTTCTCGCAACCTTTTAACCCAGTTCCGTCGGGAAAAATATCGTAAAGTTCGATTTCCGCCTCCGAGCCGGCTGGGGGGCAAACAAACCGGAAAACAAATACGGACTTTGGTCCGAAATCAGTTTTCCCCGTTTTTACACTTATTCTTTGTCTCTCGTGGAACGGAGATGTCGATTTGTCGTAATTCAGAGAATCGAGTCGGCCTAATCCATACAATGATTTTTTTTCCTCATATTGTGTTATTTGTACAAATGCACAATAATGTACTGAGTGAGCGGCTGGTTGATGTATAGAGGAAAAAAATAATCGACTTTTCTCGCGGTTTTTCTATTACAGTTTTGCTAATAATGGGTTGTACCATCAGACAGTAGCCTATAAATTCTGATAATACGGTACGTCGATTTGACCGATGTGGATTTCGGACACGCCGTTTAGACAGAGAATGCCATTTTTTCCGGTGGTCGAAGGCCAATAAAGAGAGAGAGAGAGAGAGAGGATGGTGTTAAAAATGCCTCATCCCTCTAGCCCGGTCCGGTTTCCATTCTGCCGGTTCATCTGTGGCGTGTATCGACGGCCATAATTCAAGTGGCTGGTTTTCGGGTCATTGATACCGTCGGGGTCTGGGAAATCTCAAGCGGAACGGCGCTGGGCGGGCCTTTGAAGCCGGCCGGCCATAGAGGGTGCGAGGGAGGGACACGGTTATGCTGCGCCCCTACCCTCCCTCCATCCCTCCCTCCTCCCTCCCTCCCTCCCTGCACAATCCCAGCCGCGCACACATCTATTGGTATGATAATAGGGAGCCCTACCGCGATTAATCACCGGCTAAAACTAGTCGGCAGACGCCCCCTCCACCCCCGACGTTCTCTCCAGCCCATTTCGCCCTGCAATTCATTAACGTATTATATCAGCTCACTATATCTAGATGTGTAATCCAATCGGAGAGACGGTACTGATAATTCGAATTGATCGAATTATGTTTTTTGTTTTCATTTATTGTACAATCAATCAATTTGCCGGTTCCTTCTCCTGACAAAGAATCCACCCAGTGGAGCTTAACCCAATGGATGGATAACAGAGGGGAATGAAACTTCTGTCCACGTCGCTTTGTGAGTCGGTTAGCTAATCTTTATGACAGTTTTAGTAATGGACTTACGGTTTAAGTCGATTATTACGACTCGGCTATTGGAGGATGTTATATGCCAATGGCCTGTTCTTATAGTTTCTGGTGAGGGAATCATGTCCGACCGAAATTAGTGTCAATAGCATTCTGTTGATGATAGCAGTGAGGGTGGTTGTGTGTGTGCCAACCCCCTGCTAATGTATTCCTGACGTTCTGTACAGCGCGTTCCGCTCTGTAATTCATTAGCGCTCGGGTCATTATAGGTACACGTATAATCCGATTGGATAGACGGTACCTATAATTCTACTTGATTATCGCTAACGCCTCATATATGAGAATTATATTTCATCGATCTTCTCTTAGTAGAAATAAAAAATGACCGAAGGATATTAAGAAAATCGTGTTGAATATAATTGGAATTTTAGATACCTCTTTGGTGGTCAAGAGAAGGAGAATAGTGGCACAAATACTAATTAAAAAATTAATGAAATAAATAAAAAAAAGGAGGAGAAATAAAACATATTTAATAACGAATTATCCGACACCTATCAGCCTGAGAAACAGTATGCGCAAGCAACTTTATAAAGCACAATAGCCGCCCTTTTTGCTAATAATAGCCACCGACAGATTATCTAGTCCTTCAAAAGTTTTCCGAGCGCTGGCGTCGGTAGTTCAACTTTAGACATAGTTGAAGATTGATGATTAAAGTTTGAAGATTTGATACATTAATCTTATCACCTGTTTTGTTTTTTTTTCTCGGATCTACTCTGATATTGCTGGGTGGGCAACAATTCATATTTATCGCATATAAGATAGGTCGGTTGGAAGAAAAATTTATTTTGTATGAATTTTCTGTAGAGCCATTAAACTGTAATTAGCCGAATTCTCATGCTCTGGACATGTTTAACAATAAAAATCGAGAAGAAAAATTGATGTATTATTGATAAGAGCTTAGTTAACATTTTATTTACAAAAATAATGTTTTCAAAAATAGCTTATTTTATATAATGACGATCGTATCACTTCGGTAGTATCAATCAAAACCCCGTTACAGTCTAGCCGCTTGTAGATTGAATTTAGTTTTGCCGAATTTCTGATTTTTAATTTTTATTCTTCTCGGACGGCAGGTGTTGCCTCATACAAGTGTATTATACAGCCCTTACCATTATAAGTTATAAATAATAACTACTTCTCAATCTCGGGAATTTGTGGTGCTTAAGGGATTGTTGCTACGAAGTTTCTTTGGTTGCCAGTAATGCGGGAGGGTATCAAAAATGTGCGCTCAAATCAATCAAAATCACCAACGAAAATTGTTAAATTACAATTTTATAACTTGAAATATTTTTATTACTCCTACTTGCGTGATAATAGCCGCAAATGTTAGGAGGATTATTTAGGTTGGAATAGGAGGGGGCATATCGAAAATTCAAGATTCCTGATTACAAAGCCTGCGATGAGATTTGTCGTCGAACTGTGTTGAACGGAGGGCGGGTTGTGGTAATATTGATCTCTCTCGGAAGGTCGGATCAGTCCGTTATCGGTACCCGTTTATACTGCCTAATATAGAGCTATATATAACCGGAAAACGTCCCGTGGGCGATTTGTAATTAGCGGATTGTCAACAGTGGTGATTGAGGTGGGGGGTTGGGGGTGTGGTCCGGGGGAGTTGTTTCTGACGGTGGACATTACAAAGGGGTATGCCGTGGCCGGGTATGAGAGAGATCTCCCTCAAGACTTCCTTGTTTGCTCTTCCGCAGGCAAATCCCTTTCTGCCTCTCTCCCTCCCTCCGCTTCATCAAATTCCTCTTCCTCCACTTCCTCCCCCGACCAACTTCCTCCCTTTGCCCGCCGGTGATTAAACTCTGCGACCCTATGTTTTACTACCTTGTAATTGCGCGGGCGTCGTCGCTGTTTGATCACCCTCCCGATGCCCTTCCCTTTCTTCCTCTACCCCCGTTCCGATTGTTTTTTAAAGCCCCGCCCCCGTCATCCCGTATTTTTTTTATTTTTTCCGCCCAACTTTCGGATAAACTTTCGGATTAAAGGCGAAGGAAGGAGTGGGAGAGGACGGAATAAAAACTTAATGGAATTATGCAAATGAGGACACCGCCGAGAAATAATTGTTCGAACTTTTTTCATTCATTTTTTCCCCCGCGCCCTCGCCGCTCTCTTTTTCTTATAAATTCGGTTCCTCTAGATTTAAAGACAGCGGAGGAGGAAAGGGTTTCTCATTTTGAGAAGACAGTTTGTGGACAGCAAAAATCTCGGGGGTTCACTCTCTTATTCCGCGTTGATCATTCAAAAACTATTGTTTAATCTACATATTCCTTATACAGAAAGTTTACCCGCTTATATATTTTAATACATGGAATCAATTGATTCCGTGGGTAAAATGCGTTTGTTATAATCTAACAAATGTTCATGAGTGAATAGAGTGTTTTCAATTTAAAACTTGAATGTTGTCGTACACCGGAAAATAACGCGGTGAATGTTTAAAGGAGTGAATAGTGGAATTTGTCGGCTTTCTGAGATTCGGATAAAACTAAGCAAAGATTTCTGATACTCCGCTGCGCTATATATGTCTGTTCCCCTCTGTACGCGACTGGGACTAGCAGAGGAGGGTACAACACGAGCGATGCAAATAATAGAGACGAGGTTGAAATATGTGCGTCGCATCAAATTGGAACTGCAATTTAGTCGATGAAGCGGAGGTCAAATGCATTAGAAATTGAGCGGCGAGGGGGAATATATAACGTGCACGCTCACCAGCCACACTGGAATCGATTGTTGCCCTAGACGAATCTCTAATCCGAATCGAACGGATGCGTATAGAATTAATATTTTTTAAGCGTAAAATACATCGTTATATAATCGACATATTATTTGTGCTCATTGGTTCAAAAGGCTCGATTGGTCTTATTTATTTATATAAATGAAACTTTCTGTTTCCATCGCGACAGTCTTTACTGTGAAATTTCAATTAGGCAAGTAGGCAAGCGATGCTCCTTAAACCTTACCTAAAGAGAGAGGATTCTTTCATCTTCTTTTTTTATCTACTACATAAAATAAGGAATAAATCAAACATACTGTGTGAAAAATGAACTTAAGGGTCCCCAATGCCCCGCAACCAGCACTCGATTCTGAATTCGGCCTTGTTCGGTCAAAGTGTCTAATGGAAAGTGTCTCCCTTTTCCCCATCGGGGAATCGCTCTGTTCGAATACGATCCGATCTGGGATTTGTCCGTATTGTGCAGGTGAACGGTGATGGAGAATGGGAATACGAGGAGATCGTGTTGGAGCGCGGCGGCTCCGGGCTCGGGTTCAGCATCGCCGGCGGCACAGACAACCCGCACATCGGCGACGACACGGCCATCTACATCACCAAGCTGATACCCGGCGGGGCGGCCGCCGCCGACGGTCGCCTCAGGGTTAACGACGTCATACTCCAGGTCAACAGGGTGCCGGTCGTCGATGTCCCACACGCCGCCGCCGTAGACGCCCTCAAGAGAGCCGGCAACACCGTCACTTTGGTCAGTATATACCTCAAATCAATTTAAATTTACACTTGATTCTAATGTTACTGTAACCATTTATTTACAGGATATTTTAGACAATATACAAACAATCTTTGATACATGCATGCCTTTTTCACGGGCCTTCCTACATGTAAACCCGCGAATAACAGCATTTAAATATGCTTGTATTGTTCCCAAATTATTGATACGGTAATCGGGAATATTGTATGAATAAAAAACCGAGAATTTGTCCCCGTTAAAGGTCAAATAATAAGACAAATTTACATAAATCTGCATTTCAATAATTCTATACATAATTTTTTTAAATTTATTTATTGGTATAGTCACAACTACAATTTTTAGATTGTATCTCTAGTGACAGTGCTCAGTACTTTACGCTGAAACAGTGAACTCTTGAAGGAGAAGCCACCCAATGACGGTACTCCCGCTGCTGCCCTTACGCTCTCAGGTCGTAAGGAAATCGCAAGGCCATCTCCGCTTTAGGGATTTTCGGGAAGGTGAAGCGAGGAAAGTTGTCGAATTAAGGGATCGGAACGAAGGGATAATTTGGAATGGAAGGATTTATACCGGAAAGCTGCTAATTCTCGAATGAATGGGACTTGCAATCCATAATCTTTCGAATAATTACTAACGCCGCACCATATGTCTCTAACAGAATAATCCACAATGTATACATAATTTCTTCGTATTTTTCGAATGTTACATGATAATTATATATTTTCCGGCTAAGAGGCCTGTGTACTTTTGTTTAAATATTGTTTTTATATAGTCTATGCCAGTTAATCGAATCGGGAAACATTTTCTTCAAAAATATACCGCCTATTTCTCTCCCAACGTCTCCTATCGTTAATAGGTTCAAGTGAAAGTCAATTTTTGGAGGATACCTGCAGGTATATTAGTAATATAATTCGCTATTTAAGGTAGTTCAGTTTTGTGCCTCCCGAATGGAAATGGGTAGGCATTTCTCATCCGGATATTTGTATTCCGTAATGAACAAAGCCCGACGTTTATCCACTTCATTCGGAATTGAAACCGGCGGTCGCAAATTAACCAAACATTCCAATTTCATTATTCCGTATTTACCTTTCATGTTTCGTTTATTCGTCAATCCTTCTGTTTTGATAATACCGGAAGGGGTAATGCGTGCGCAGGGGTCGAATACGCGAGCCCCTCGTATTTCGCCCCCCGGTTGAGATTGTATGTTGGGCAGGTGTGTTACTTATTAATTTCAGCATGGAAGTCTAATTAAAAGCTGCCTGTACTCTCCCTCCATCCCTCCCTCTATCCCTCCCTCTCTCCCTCTCTAGCCATTTTACCTCCGACTCCCGTCCGTTCGTCCCTGTGTGTTTAGTCAGCAGCTCGCCTCGCCGCTTTAATTCAAAATATAAATATGCGAAACCTTCCCCAACCGGGGGGGGGGAAGTTTAGGAAAATACATTCTCCCGTACGGGGAGGAGGAAACGATTAAAGCGTGCCTTCCAGACTTATTGGAAACAATAAGGCTTAGTCTGGGTTATAATTTCTGAAATCCGAGTAAACAGTTGAGTGAAAATTGTATCAGCACGCGTAAATTCATTGTCTGTTGATATATTTATGGTGGTATTGATTAGAAATATGGGTCAAAACAGTGATATAGATGGGGTAACTCATGGGTGTGTTAACTGTGTTTTTTAACGCAAATTTTAATATATTAACCGTAACATATGGTTATTGTTAACACTTTTTTTATGGGTCTGTTGTCAGCTCAGCGGTTTTCTTCGTTTCTAACTGAAATATTCGGTTGGAAAGCTGGCCATGCGCTCGCTGATCTGTATGATAGTTTCAAATATTGTGTTCCATCTCTGTTTCGAGTCCAGAGACAATCTCTACGGCACTAGTTTGAGCCTGATCTCCGCCTCCTTTCATCTGTGTCTATGGCGGACGGTGCGCACAATTCAACTTTATATTCCCTGTTGGAATTGTTCCGAAAACATTTCCGATTGCGCTTAGAAACGTTTGTCATCGCCGTTGTACAGTGACATAGAAGTAAAATTAATGTATAAAGTTTTACCACTAAGCCGGCGACCCCACCTTACTCTTATTGAGTATTGGCTTCTCGGTACCTTAATATTTAGCTTCCGAATCAGTTCGAATTCCGTCGGCGAAACTAATGTTTGAATTCCAAAAATTAGGATTGATTGCCATTTGAATATAATACTGGAACAAAAATAATATTTTTTAAATTTTGTATACCAAAATTTTCAGCTGAAACATACGTTATAGCACTAATGGTGGAGGTTGAATAAAATAATGAAACTAGTTATCCTTTAATTAAAATTTTGATTAAATATGTCCTCCTTTAACATGCTATATTAAAAGTGCATTGTTTTTCTTCTTTAAATTTTTTTTTCGCAATTCGACCGTTATTTTTAAGTCGAAGTCAGCTGATTTATTAACACCGTGAAGTGATCCTCTTTTTTTTCGCCCAGAATCTTCCGTAAAGAGGTAGTCAAGGCGAGTCGTGTCTGTTGGAACGATGAACCTGTTTTGGAAAGTCGTCCATTTCGTCGTTACGGTAATTGGCATATTTTCCTTTTCCCCGTATATCCCTGGACCTGATTCTATGCGGAGCAGTGATCTTAGAATGCGGGACGTCCATCCAGACACGGGCGTACATCTCCGAATTCGCGTTCTATCAATTCTCGCCAAGACCTCTCTGAACCGTTCTCAGCAGGCCTGTCCCATACAGGCCTTCATATTTCGCCCGTTGACGTATTTTCCTGCCGCCCTTTTTATTTTTTAATATTTCCGCTGTGATGTGTGCGCAGTACGTGAGGAGGAAGCGGGAGGGCTCGGGCAGCCTTCGACTGTTGGAGATCGAGCTGATAAAGGGGAACAAAGGGCTCGGTTTCAGCATCGCCGGCGGTATAGGCAACCAGCACATACCGGGAGATAACGGCATATACGTCACGAAAATAATGGACGGAGGGGCCGCTCAAGTAGACGGCCGCCTAAACGTCGGCGATAAACTTATAGCCGTCAGAAATACTTCGGTAAGTACAACTATTTTTCCACTCAACAATTTATATTCTCTTCAATTATATTATGAAAGGCTTTTATCACAGAATAAGACTGAAATTTTCATCGGTACCCGACCCCTTCCATGGTTGTCTCCTCATTTATTTCCTCGCCCTTTTATATGCTATAATACAATAGGGAGATGGCTAAATGCAGGCTAAACTTCCGAGAACGTATCCTGTGCTCGACCTTTTATCCGTTGGTGGCACTGGCACCAACTTACAAATTTTCAAATATTACCTTGATAAAATATATTTTTTCTTGAAAAAATTCGATATTTCATTCCTGACGAGACTTTACGCAGTAGTAATCGGAGAAAATAATTATTACCGAAGAAGTAACGGTATGCATTATGAAAGTTTTTTCTATAAATAATATTCAAAAGGTAGAAATGAAGATTCGCGGGGTGAAACATACCGCATTAATGAGCCCACAATGAAGAGGAATATATTGCTTCAGAATTAAAGGTTAGTGATCCGGCCAACAGGCAATATTTATTCCGGACTATCCAAGAATGGGGAATAAAGTAAAAATATTATGAATAACGTTTACGAGTAGTTTACAATTTCACGATTTCAAGACTGGAGTACAAGGTCCTGATACTTGAGGGCGTTTATTAATCTGTCTCTGTCGTCTGGCGTAATATGGCGGCTGGCTGCCAGTTTTTGCTGTAGTAAAACGCAGCTTCAAATGCAGATGAAGCATTGGCCAGAGATAGAAGTAAGCGGCGCGGTGGGCTGGCAAGTCGATAAATTGGTGATTTATGCTCTCCGAAGTGGGCTTAAATAAACCGCATACACACACACACACACACACACACACACACACACATATACTCCCGAGGACTTTGCCAGTGGTCCTGAAATCTACTTGCGTGTCTATGTAGGCGGGAGGGGGCCTGTTATTTATCGGCCCCCTCTCAAAACTTATTTACCTTTGCATTGCCCGGGGGGCATTTAGCCAGTTCAGTATGCGTTTTGGTATTTTTCTCCGAATTCTGCTAGACCGGTTTCGGCTTCTCTCCACATGAAAGCCGTTCAAACATCTGTAGGCAAAAAATATATGCCTGATACCTCATAAAATTGATCGGAATGAATGGTTGATAAAGGTCATTTTAACTTCAGGCGCCCCAATTCTGAAATTGGCCAAACTAGAATATATTTCTACATGTTTTTTCCTATCGCACGGTCGACTTTATATTCGTAACTATTTTCCCTCGACCCTCGGACCCCCCCCCTCCCCTTCACACCTTTTTGTGGCTTATCGGGAAGAGACTGCTATATTTCTGCATTTCCTTCCGGATTTTTCGGCTGAGAAAATCCCGTACCGAATAGGTTAAGAAGGAAGTACCCGTTCCTTTTCCCCGACGTCCCGGAATCTACCCCGGAGATTCCGAGATAGCGAGATTATTCTCGATTGCGTGGGCATTTAAATATGCAGGCCGGCGGCTGCATTCCTGTAAGGCCTCCGATACTTGTTCGTTTTCTCAAAGCCCAGCACATTTTTATCTCTATTAGATATTACGCTAAGTGTTATTTCGCCAGGTTATAGAAAGAAAATATTTTATTTGCGATAAGTGCAATCATACTGTCGTCATTCCTTTCGTTGCCCCACTCGAGAACGCCCTGAAATCTAAAATGTTTCACATAAACCTTTCATAAATTCACAATACATGTTTTTACACTATTTATATCAACGTCGTATTGATGAACCTTTATTGTTACTTTTATAATCCAGGGTGACACGGTAGAACGAATTTTCAGCCAACCCTACCGAATACGAATGTTTCAGTATCGGTAAATTTGATCGATAAAATCTCTGATATTGTTATTGTACCGATTACCGAAATAACTCTGTCCTTTCGTTCTCGGAAGCGATTACTCTGGAGTTTCTTGAATTAATTTTATTATTCCCAAAGTATTAAGCCCAAAGTAAGAGTGTTGAGCTGTCTAACTATTGGAGAAGTGATAGTAGTGGCGCAATTAATTCATGGGCCCGTTTTATGTGAAACGGTGGCCAATTTCTCCGGCTCCGGCCCTCTTTTCCTCCGCCTCGGTGGTCCTTCTTCTTCTTCTCCTCCTCCTCCTTCTCCTCCCTTGAGTGATATTTATCGCCTCTGTGCCGTTCCCTTTTGCCCCGGGGGCTGGAGTTCGGTCTCCTCCTTGGTATTCATTTTCATTGTGTCCGGGTTTTCCTTTCCATTGGCTTATCGGGGCGGCCGGCATTTGCCCCCCCGACGTAGGCGCTGCCGCTCTCCGGATGCATTACTATGTAAAGCGACCCCTCGGCCCCCCCCCCGTTTTCTTTGCCTCTTAATAAGATTTCTCCGGACTCTTCTCCTAAACTGATGGGATGAGATAGTTGTCGTTATGAATTGCGATGGCCCCCTCCGGCCAACACAGCCCATTCTAACTCGATCTCTCAATTGCCTGTCCTTTATCACTCGGGAATTTCGGTAAAGTCTCTATTATTTAAATACTTTAAAATGTGAAATGAATTCGTTAAGAGGTACCTTTCAGTTATATTTAATGCAACGGATGCGAATCTAGTTAATGTTGACATATCATTGATTTTGCGGTAAAAGCCCGTTTGGTAAACCCGACAATCCAACAAAACCAAGTCCCTCCTGTCGTAGCGATTCATACTCGCCAGTTTCCACCTCTTTTGCCCTTTTCTTCTTTATTATCATTTTATGTAATGAATTCCACGCGCGCCATAATTTGTCCAGTTTACGTCCCCTTTAAAAAAAGAAGAAGAAGGAAGTAAGAAATATCTTGACTGGGCTTCCCCCCTCCTTCTCCCCTCTCTGAAATTGGTCCCGTTATTTATTGCCTCTCCGGGTTTTTGCCATTCTGCCTTACCGAGGAAATTGCATTAATTTGTAGCTTCCAGCGGGGGAAGGGGGGGGGAGGATAAATTTTAATGGCGTTACGGCGCGCGAACCTCCCATTTTTATTATTGTAAAAGTTAATTTTTTACTTAATTGCGGACTTTGTAACGAGCCGCGATTTGTACTCGGAAGAATTACATTTTCCTGTTTTTTTCTCTTCACTCCCGTAAACGACGTTTCAATTAAACGCAGAACGACATATTTCACCTTTTGATTCTTTAAGAACATAAAAGTAACATTTTCAGTATATTAGGCGTTAAAACTAAGTAGGTGCGCCCCGTACGGGGGTCCTCCAACAATTTAAAAAATCAAAATATTCGCAGTAGACTTCTGTTAATTACTTTTCGGTGAATGATTTTGCATGCGTTGATAATTAATGACGTTTCCCGTATATATGTCGAGAGATATTTTTCCCAATGGAGCAGAGGATACGATCATCATTTTGTTTCGCGTTCAAAGCCCAAATCTGTCCGGATATTGACGCATGTTCTCACCGCCCCCACCTACGGCGGAGTAGTCCGAGGTAACGACCCCAATCCATAAGCGGCTGTCGCGGCAAGTCCCTCTCGTGGGTTGAGGTCTACACTAAAGGAGAGAACATCATCATCATCCATCCATTCATATATGTACTATATGTTACGTCGACTGACACATTTTCATTTTTTTTTTGCCTGGATGGGGGATTGTATGCAGGGGCCTCTCCCGCCCACTCCACCCTACTATATATATATATATATATATATATATATATATATATATATATATATATATATATATATACATCGGCGATCGTCTGTCATATTATGTCACATCCGTTGGGCGGAAGTGAAAAGAGATATTATTCACACGGGGGGGGGGGGGGACTCTATATTTACTACTTAAGAGGAGAGTCAAATTGTACCAAGCACGATGTCGACTTTATGCATTGGACACTATTATTCAATTAATACGAAGTATATTCGGGGGGGGAAGAAATCTTTACTCGAGGTGTTAATAAAGTGGAACCGCATTTGCCAGCTCTGACATTGTGAAAATTGACAGTTCTCGTCGGTAACTTTTCGGTAGTGGTCAATTTTTATTTTTCAACGTGGCCTAATATTACAGCAAGGCGACAGAAACCTGGAGAACGTAACCCACGAAGAGGCGGTCGCCACTCTGAAGGCAACTCAAGAGAGAGTGATACTGTTGGTGGGAAAGCCCGACGCCTCCTACCTACCACACCCTCACGGCGACATCTCTGTCAGCCCCCAGCCCTGTAAGTAGATTGTCGAATAAAACCGTTTATTTTATTTTTTTGAGTCATCTCTTCGGTGCTAACAATTGATACAATTCCATACTCTTCTCCATAATGCAATTGGCAGTGATATATTAGCCGTATACAGCAATCCGATAAGAATACTGTATATTTCTTACAGCCCTGCAAGAGTCCCTGCATGCATCCACAGTGCAGCTGCAGCCTCCTTCGCCGCGGGCAGTCAGCGAGGAAGACCTCTCAACAAGGTAAGAAATTATTATAATTTTCTTGCATGTCTTAGTATTCTTCTACTGTTACAAATTTATCGCTCGAACGACTTTAGTTACAAGTTTAATTGAATATTTCATTTTGGTTGAACAAATAGTACAGTGACTAATCTTTGTTATTATAAGCAAAAATATTAATTTTCACAATCAACAAAAGAACTGGTTTTAAACCAGTAGTTACTATTAATTAAAATAAACAATTATTATCCCTATATATTTCGAGTGTAGTAAATTTCATTATTTTAATATCTCTGTCGGTTGATATAATCCTTTTATTACGCAGCACTGTAGTGCTCACTTTATTTGTTTGAAATACGAATATTAAATTGTAAATATTCAGAACAGAATCAGTACACAATTAATTTTGAACATGTGTGAGATTGGATATTGAATAAATGAAAAAGGATATACTCCTATTAGCCATTCCACTATATATTGGAAAGAACAAAAGTTTATAAAGAATTAGCTTGACTGTTTTAATTTTTAAAGGATTTGTTTCAATTTGAATATTAAATATAAAACAATATGCGTGGTAGAATTTTTTATTCGAATTATATACACTTCTGGTGAATATCGAAAGAGGCATATTGCCAAAATCTCCCATGTGTGGTCCATCCCAATCTGCTCACTAAATTCCTTATTGTGGTATTGTTCCCTTTGTTTTGTCTGGCGAAAAATGAACCCACATTTGTAAGCAAACCGGCACCATAGCACTTAATGTTTCTGGTAGGATGCCATACTCCTCTTGTAAAAATGAATTTCCCATTTCTTTTGTTTGGTTTTTTCCTGTTGTTTAGATATAACAGATAATTTATTTCTGGCTATAATGAAGACCAACAATGGAGTTTTTGTTTTCTGCTGCAGTAAACCAACATTCTTTGTATTTTTCCATCTTTGACTTGGCAGAATCAGATTCACAGGATGTATTTTTTTAATGGTTAATATTTTCTATACAAATGACATTTTTTGATGAAAATCAAATGTTAAAAATACTTATTAAATTTGAGTTTTATAATCTTATAATTTTCAGTTATCCTGCAATTCTATACCCTATTTTTGCTGAAATTTAATATTTATTAATAATTCTATTGCATTAAAAATTTATAGAAGGGCAGTTTGATTGTCCTTATTTCAATGCACTTTATAAAAAATTAATTTTTTTTAATCAACTAATAGTTACAGTATGAATACTATGATCCATTTAAAAAAAATAAAATGTTCAATATTATACATGAATAACTATTGCATAAAGTGTATCCACATGCAAAATTTCAACAGGTAGCAATTGGTATGATGAATAGTAATCCCAAGCTAATATTTATTTAGAATATTTAAACTTAACAACTGATTTATTGTACTTGATACCTGTTATTTTATTGAAACAAAAATGTTAGAATTGGAGATAAGCTTAGAACTAGAACTGTTGGGTAGATTAGAATTAATTGTCTGTACAAAAAAAAAGTTTGATTTTCTTATCTGGAAAGGTGAATGCCTCTTCCCTCGAAGACGCGCACATATACACATGGTCTCACATATAGAAGTGGAGGAGGAAACAGTATGATACCTGCATACGTTATTAGCCTGACTATAGTGGCATCCTCTCTCTCTCTCTCTGTATTGAACCCATTGTCCCATCGGCTTCTCTGTTGACCCAACACATTGATTTCTGAGTCAATGCAATGTTACACCTACAGTTTTCTTACAGTTTCGTGAAATATTTCTGGGTTGAATCGCTGTTTTATCGGTTTTTAGAGTTCATTATTCTGTAGTGATAGTGCAGTGACAAAATTCCTTTTGGATTTCTTGGTGTATATGCTTCGGGAATATGATTTGCTGGAGATCAGTTATCATGTAAGTCTTTCATTATGTTAAATATATTTTATCTGTATAATAATTTAATTATTATTTAATAAGAAATATAATTAGTATTAAGTAGAAAAAAATAACTATAATAATTTACAGCAGTGGTTAATAATTATTTTAGACCAGATTAATCTATCTCAAATCTTCTCTATTTGGCATAAACAATTAATCAACAGATCTATAATAATAACAATAATAAAAATCACTACTATATTAACAATAATATTTTAACAAATAGTTCATAATTATGATTTTTAAATTCCTCTAACGGTTTAATTAATTTATTTTTATTTATAATAAGTTTTAATTCGGTGTGTTGATGAAAAGTTATTTCTTGAATATTAACTTTTTTATGAAAATTGCTGATCAGCCTGTTTAATAAATTAAATTTTAAATTACAATTGTTATTAGAACTCCATGAGAGTGCTATATTAACTTGTGTAATTTTTGGTATTATCCGGCTTATGTGACGTTTTTATTACGCATTCTTCGGTTTCTCACCCATTGTCAGTATTATAAGATTGGGAGATAAGGAACTATTACATTTTTTAAAGGATAACATTCAAAATATTTACAGTACCTTGGTAATAATGGTTTCCCGTATTCGTAATTCGTACATCTGCGTCAGTTTGCGTCTACACGAGCCTATCTCAACAATTTAAGCTGGACCCTTTTCGGCATCTCGCCGTCGTCAGTAGCCTAACGTAGCAAAACTACATTTTGTTAGTTTGGCTAGAACTTTACACCTTATTAAATCTCGTTATCATTCTAAGAAACATAATTATTTCTATATTATTTCGGCACTTTATTAGGAATCGGCCTATGAAAGTCCAAAAGTTCTAATCGTGTAGAGGATACCTGGGTGGTGGGATATCAGAATTATTTGTCTTGGGATGAATTGGGAGGGACACTGACAAATTACAGACCGGTTTTGCGGGCCCTCTCGGCGGCGGCTTTGTGCTAATTTCCCTCTCCGCTCGGGCACTCGGACCGGGTCTTTGACATGGGCAAAGGGCAAAGCTCCTCCTCCTCCTCCTCCTCCTCCTCCTCCTCCTCCCGGCCCTCTTGAGCCCCCACCGATGTTTAATACAATTTGCGGAACCCCAGAGAGGGACCCCGGGATTAACCCCTCCGCCCTACATTCAGCTGTTGGTAATTAACCGCCAGGGTTAATGATTCCCTCAGAGTTGACGTTTCCGTACGCCGGTTCGGAACGATGACGGTTTGAGGCGGACCTTCGAGACGCCACTTCGTCTGTACGAAGTCCCCCGACGGACCGAGTTGTGTGTTCTTCTCTCTCCAATCCCCTGTTACGGTCCTACACTAGACCGGTTTCGGCTTCTCCCCACCGTCAGTAATCTTGGTTCCTCCTTGTTCCCAGGATTACATGAAAACATACGCATTTTTCTATTTTTTTTTTAACTTCATAACCTTCGGCGGCAGGAAGGCTTCGTCTCACGACGCTGTCCCCGCTGTAATGATATTCCAGATTTTTATGATCCCGACAGATTTATTGCCACGTCATCCCTTCTCGGGTCCCTTCGGCACCCTCCCAAACGCCTACCATCTCACGGTTATTTACCCTCTCCCGAGGGCTGGAACCGACCCCCCTCCCTTCAGGTATGTCAAGCTGGCGTAATTGATGGCCGTTGTCTACTCCGGCCTCCCATTAAATACCGACATCTGCTTTCCTTCCGGTTTTATATTCAGGATTTGGCGCCTATTATTTCCCCTCCGTGTATTAACAATAAAACACTCTCTTGGGAATTGCTGTATAATCTTATAAACCTACAGCGCTTCACGAATTTCCGTGCTGTTTCGTCTGAATCTGTCTACTCATTTAAAGTTGTACCGTTAGGATTTTGCGCCCCACAGTAAAACTTGGAAACGGTCATCGGTCGGGCTGTATGACTCTACAATATTTTATGGGACGGTTCGGAATATGAGTTTACTTTTTGGATTTGGGCTCCAACTTTCTGTGGCCGCCGGCGGGTTCATTAAAAACGGTTCACGCTTACCCTCGGTTTTATGGGGAAACTCCGCTCGGGAATTTCTGGAGTATTAACCTTCCACGTACCAAAAAAACACGTCGCGATATCCGAATAACTAGTGCCTTTTTACTGGAATTTAAATCGAATCTCAATATAGCCCTTATATATGTAATGATTCAGTGTTCCGTTTTTCACCGGTGTCACCACTAGTACCACCTCATAAATGCCTATTACACAGTTTCCTTGAATTCAATTCTTATCAGACGAATAAGACAGAAAATGTCACTGGCGCCGCCATCGTTGTAGCATTACTAATGTCGTATTTTGTCACACCTTCTCGTTATATATTTTCTCTTTCGATGTGCAAATCTTTTACGACAGATACTAATTGGGGGAATAATGACGATGACCGTTCTCCGAGCGCGATAGGAATAATTAGTGGAGATTGCTCTGTTACAGCGAATGAATGAAAATGTACTTTCTGGATGATTTGACTGTTGGCGCACTCGTTGAACGCTGAGAACGGTCGGGGACGGTTTCGAATCTGAGTGGGAATCTTAATCGAATCCCGTCGTGGAAGCGTGCTCGGAGATCTCGCGCTCGTCGCGTTAATATTTCACCGGAATTGATGGGCGCGATTAAGGGCGACGGTGGAAAAGCGTTCGCGGTAGCAGTTGATGACCCTACCGATCATTATTTCTGAAGCGTTGTGGCGGGGGCGGGGGCATTTGCTGGTGAAAACTGGCTGTTATCGAATGACGAATGCAGGCCAGGTGTTGCGCCCACCTGCGTTATTACGGCACCTCTCCACCCCCCCGGTAGTATCGTTCAGTTAAAAGCCGTGCATTTATTCACCGCTTTGGCGACATTACGCCAGCGTCGGTAGCATTTCCGTCAGTGATACCTGTTAGTAACGGTTGCACGTTATAGTGACGGCCGATACTAATTATACTCAATTTGCAAATTTACTGTGCTTAAAAGATAGTTCATTTCACCCGCTAGTGCCATATTATGAGTGTAGACGATATGATGCAGCATATCATTTGTGCTAGGCTCAGGATACCACTGGTACTATATACATGCATTAATGGAACATAATTTTGCCGAATAAACATTGACGTTTGACGTACTTTATCAATTGTTTGTTCTGTAACTGATTTATGTTCGCAGTTTGACCCTGAATTGTATTCAAACGGCCGGTTATTAGTGTTACAAGCTACGAGCTGGACTTCCCCCCACTCCCTATCACTCTGTCCTTAATGACTGTACACGATTGGAATAATTAAAACCGAGTAATTGAACAATTGTTTTTATCTGTTTTTTTTTGTCAGTGGCATTATAACATTTAGAATCGAGGCCGCGTACATTTCAGTATGGATGGGCCGCTATGTACATAGGGAATATTAGGAGTGGTATTAAGTGAGTCATATACTTGGTTTATATAAGGAGAAATGCTCAAACTAGGCAAGGGACCGATTTCAGATTGGGCTAGGTTATTATTTGAAAAGAAATACTACTGTTGACATTTAATTTAATTAAGCATTGCTTATATTTTTTTGTAAACGAGGCAAACGTAGAATAGGCAAGTTAAGAAAGGTCTAAAAAGAAGGGTTTTAGGAGGGGAAATTTAGCGTATTGGCAGCACTGTACGGAGAGCGTTGATACGGGTGCTGGTAGTTCCATAGATCACCACCAGGGGGCAGCACTGCACGGGAAGTGTCGATACTAGCGCCAGTAGTTCCATAAATCGCCACCAGGGGGCGGTACTGTACGGGGAGTGTCGATACTAGCGCTAGTAGTTCCATAAATCACCACCAGGGGCGGTACTGTACGGGAAGTGTCGATACTAGCGCCAGTAGTTCCATAAATCACCACCAGGGGGCGGTACTGTACGGGAAGTGTCGATACTAGCGCCAGTAGTTCCATAAATCACCACCAGGGGCGGTACTGTACGGGAAGTGTCGATACTGGCGCTAGTAGTTCCATAAATCGCCACCAGGGGGCGGTACTGTACGGAGAGTGTCGATACTAGCGCCAGTAGTTCCATAAATCACCACCAGGGGGCGGTACTGTACGGGAAGTGTCGATACTGGCGCTAGTAGTTCCAGAAATCACCGCTAGAGGGCAGCACCTGAATGGAAGTTACCAAATTCAAACCGACTGACCTCCTTGTATCTCATGTTCTCCTGATACAAATCCTGATACTTTTCCTGACCAAAAAATTGAAAATATTAAATATATACACCGATTTGTCGTTAATTTTATAGTAATTGAATCTATTACGGCTTGTATAGCATAAATTAGAAGGGAAAATGTATTTTTTAAATTAAAAATTAATTTATTTGACTAAAAATCTTACCTATTATTTTGAAAAATATTTTATAGGATGTTCGTCC
Source organism: Lethocerus indicus (assembly GCA_019843655.1). Classification (NCBI taxonomy): domain Eukaryota; kingdom Metazoa; phylum Arthropoda; class Insecta; order Hemiptera; family Belostomatidae; genus Lethocerus; species Lethocerus indicus. The sequence goes on along the minus strand of JACDQD010000007.1, from coordinate 3,438,558 downwards.
TCTATTTGCCTGTGTCGTGGCCTCATGTTGTCGTGAAGTCTCGTTTGCTCTCGCAAGAGCCACTCTCGGTGCCTGTAAAGTTTCTGTGCTAGGACGAAGTCTTTTCTTTGGAGGCATGACTTTGAGCTTTGAATTAGGGAAGTGACAAACGGGTAAAAAATGTTAGGCAGGTGAACGTTAACGTTTGGAAATGCATAGCGAACACACACAGACAAACGCGATTTGACAAATATTATATAGAAGATTGTGTATTGTGGTGAATAGTGAATAAACAGCTACATTGAGTAATTTGATATAGGTGAATGAATAGCGTGAATGAGTGGAGGATAAGGACTGTGCTCAGACTGTTCGGTCGGTTGTAAATGGGCGGAATAACGAAGTATTGATACAGGTGGTTTTAGTAATCACGTTCGCAAACAAAGTCCCGTTCAATATACCTGTTTTGTGGTCCGCGAGGGGTTGGAATACTGTAGAATTCGTGTTCTTCTGTCTCCTCTCGCCGGTTCGGTTTTTTGCCAGACCGGTTTCGGCCGCTCGCCATCTTCAGTAGCGCTGTGTTAGTCACTGTCAGCACTTTGGGTGTACATGTGAAAGTGACAGTGGGCAGTGAGGATGCCCAAAAAACATCCAAAGTGCCGACAGTGACTAACACAGCGCTACTGAAGATGGCGAGCGGCCGAAACCTGTCTAGCGAAAGACCAAACCGGCGAGAGGAGACGGAAACGTCACGAACCTACAGTAAAGTCCCGTTCAGCTTCCGAAAGGAATATTCATCGTTTTTGTTCGGCATATATCGCTTTATGAAACTTCCGGTCGGAGTCATTTTTCCGGTAGCCGGACAAATAAATCTTGCCGAAGTTCTGGAATAACTTCGCGAAGTCCTCCGCCTTCAAGTCGGCTTTATGGACCGCGACTCCGGAAACGAATTTATCCCGTCCCTCCTTATCCTTAAATAAACTGTCCAGTTTAGTCAAATCTATAAACTGATTTTTGGCCGAAGACAGTTTTTTTTTTTTTTACATTCGAGAGTTTCTCTTATATAATATTTTATCGGCTTTGTTTTACGAGGGCCCAGCTGCGGGGTCCGGCGGCCGACTGGATTTGATCCCGGCTCACTTCAACTTACCTACGAAGTCCGCAGTTTACGGTACTTCTTGTTGGGAATATCGTTTGTCTATACGGTTCTACGTTAGACTAGTTCGGTCAGTTTCACGACGTATAATATACTACTGCTGGTAGAGGGATTATCGATGATGACCGATTTGTAATACTTGATATTTTCATCTCTAGTAAAACAGCCCCGGTGTTTGTTATTTTAATGATGCAGACAGTTATTTAGAGTTGATATTTCTGCGGACTCGGAACTCCGTGTGAAGTCCATCGAGAATGGTAAATAGAGGCCCTCGAACGAAGCGCTATGGCACTAATTAGACGCTCGAATTACGGTACGTGTTCGCGGGGCATTGCGTAACGCAAATGTACGCGTTATGCAATAAGATCGGGGAGCGAGGTTTATTTGAAGACGGCTGCAGTAATTACCGTCCGGTATTCGCCAATTTATTATTTTCAGTGAGATACAATTGAGGCTCGATTCACGCTTAGGAACTTTGCCTATCGATTAAGTATACTGGCAGTAAATATCGCCAGTTAACCGAGCTTAATGTTTACACACGTGAGATTGATCTTAATGGATAAAATTCCTATATATAGCGGGTAAATTGCCGCTAGACCGGTTTCTCTTCGCCGACTTTTCGTTACGTCTCTCATTTACAGTGTGAAAATTTTGATTAATTACAGGCAATTAACTCCAGTGTTCTCAATAGAATTGCATCGAAACATCAGTTTCGTGTCAGTGTTTAATAATGAGAGGTAATTCAATTGCCTTATTAAGGAATAGGTTCGACACATATAGACATCAAGATACAAAGATGCAAATAATTTTTATTACTATAAATACAATGATTACAACGATACAACGCTATAAACAAGTTTTGATTAGTGTATGTATTCCGGCCTATTGGCCTTTTTACATTTATATTCTTAAATATTATAATACATTATACATGAATTTTTTTTACGATGTTGTTTTGCCAGTCGGGAAAATACACAATAAAAACCCGAGGACCGTATAGACATCGTGGTGATACCGGTTGAAATGGGGTTATAATTTTAATTTGTAGCATGTTTTTTATTATTATTCTAGACCGGTCAAGTGGCCGGTGAAAGATGTCGGGAACGGACATGTTGCCCGGCCGGGGTTTCTATTTTTATTGGAAAAACGTTGGAGAAAACGTTGTGGAAACGGTCAGCCGACTGCGAGCAATTGTTACGCTGGGCCGGTTACTACCTAGCCGATGTTTCCGAAGGGTGAGGAACATTTAAGGGGGACGGAAGGGGAGGAGGATGAGGAGGAGGAGGGCGTGTGACGTCACGAAGGGCTGAAAAGCAGCTGCCTTTCCTACTCCTCCTCCTCCTCGCGTTCTTGATTCAAACCGACTTAACGGCCTGCCCCGAGTACCACCTACTTAGGCCGCACTTCGCCAAATCGCTCGGTTTCCTCCGCTAGGCCCGTATTCAGTTTATATTACGAATAGGGTTTATCCGTGTCTGTGAAAAATATCACGAGTGAATGTTTCAAAGCGATCTCGAAGTGAGTTACTGAATATTTCAAATGTTCGGATTAATTTGTGTATGGCCATAAGTTGGATTGTGCGCAACGTTGTGTGGCGAGTTGATCGTGAGTTTGGTTTTTAATGTTTGAAAATTGGTTTTTATTTGGGGTTTGAATGAAATTGAATAGTTTAGTTAGTGTCGGGTTTTTGGCGCGCTTTTTTTTTCAGACGCCATGCTGTCGGTTATATCGTCGACAGATATTTCGTAGATTTAATAGCACAGGAAATTCATAACTATTCTTTATTCTGTTTCAACTTGATCGACGTAAGAAAATTATTTGATTGAAATCGTTAAACGCGACCGTAATAGAAAACAAATGGCTGCAACTTAACATTAAACATATTCGATTTACGATCTATAAAAACGTACAGAAAACATATTTCCTTCAAATAACTAATGTTATAATTATGTGTTACTAATATCATTTAGTCTTAAACATTTTGAAAAATTTTCTGCCACCTATCCTCGTCTGCTATTCACACCGATCCGTCCATATATTAGACGATTTTGCTGTTATAAATTGTCGGTTTAAAGTTTTTTTTTTTAAAGTTTAAGAAACCTCCGGCGGTTTATTGGCAAACAGTATTAACGAAAGATTTATTTTTTGTTTGGTAAAAATGTACGTAGAGGGAGGGATTCCTGGTATTGTTTGGCGAAGCCATAGTAATAGACGAAGTAATTCTGTCGCTTATATAATAGAAAACAATTGGATGTACGACGGGACCTAACGGACAACAGATTGCATTTTAGGACTTATTAAATGCCCGCGATGACGTATAACTACCAAACGACAGGCGATCAAATCACGAATCGTGTATTCGAAAACTAAAAATAATGAAATCAAATGTAAAATCGTGTATCTAAAATATCTCTGCAGTATTGATATTGACTACTGCGGTCTGCACGTACCTGACTGTAGACGACTAATTGTTCAATACTTTAGAAAAACGGACACAATCAACCGACCGACCCGACCGTAAACCGTATGTTTATAATGACGGTGGAAAATTTTTCATCGATTGAGATAAAATTCCGTTATAAATCGTGGCTAAATTCTAGGTGAACGATTCCTGAGTCACCAAGCCAGAAAAATACCCTCTGCATTGAGGTCGTGGGAACGAATTTGTTCTTTAGTTAATTGGGCACGTCGACTCGCATCGGGGATTCCTTCTCGGGCGAAATGTTGAAATTATTTTTTACCAAAGCGTATTATCTACTTATCTGTTGATAGTCGTTGGCATTATATTTATAACCGGATTAATAATAACATTCTTCATGGATTGTCTACCGTTTTCAATGATTATACCGTTTTGGGCTGTTGATAAAAATAACTTCCCCTATTCCCCATTTAATGGATATGTAAGGGGGTGACACACGAGAGGGACTTGACGTTTCATCAATTTACATCATTATATATAACTTATTCATTAATTCGCGGTTGTAACGTGACAACGATTATAGGCGTCATGTGACCGGTACGTCCGAAGGGGACGACGCGGGACCGTCCCACGTTTTTAGGGATCACGTTTTTTTCCGGAGTCTGAAATGCCTCGCAGATCTTGCGATATTGTAAGTGTTCAATGCGATTGCCGACTTATTGATAGTGAATCGCTTCAAGTAGGCTCTGAATCGAAATCAAATTACATATATTAATATGTATCCCAGGAGGTCAAAAATAGGCGTATTTCTGAACAACTATACATCCTGAAATTACAATTTTTTGTACTATCAGTCAATTTATTTTGTCAGTTCAACCATTTTCTTGACTGTAGTCTAATATTTAATTGGATTGCGTACGAAAGAAACACTCCGAGTGTTTCCTCTGTGGCGTGGTTCGGAGTTAGTGCCCCCGCCGCCGACATTATACGCAGATGTCTTTTTTTTTATATCAAGTGTCTGGCTCCATTCGGTTGTGTACTTCTCGTGGACGAGAGGGCGCCAGTTTTCAGTTTCCCCGGCCGCCTTAAATATCGCTTCGATTTTCCGGCATATTAACAGCAGGCCCCCGAGCGGTTAGGGGCGGTTTGGGGGAGAAGCGGAGGAAGTGCGAAGTCGGTCTCTGGAACTGTGCATTGTTTGGGCGGAACCAGAAATATCCGTGGGGGCTGTCTCCGACACTCCCGGTGGTTGTAATATTTCATCCCCCCATACGGGAGTGATGTGGGCGCACGCACGGGCGCCAACTACGATGCGTAGATACACGCACGCACAGGCATACTCCTTGGGACCAGGTGGCCGGCTACTCGAAGGTAAAGGTAACGGAAGGGCCCTTCTTCAACCCTTTTATGGACCGAATTTTAACGCCCCCTCGGCGAAGCCCGGTCTCCTATACGGCCTATAATCATCTTGTCGTTCAGTCTGTGGCACAATGGGTTGTGGCGACGGTTTCTACTATTGTAGGATTACACTACAACATTTCATTATGGTAATGCGGCTCGTATTCGTCGTCGGACGTTGTTAAAAATGTGAATACGATACGGTCTTATTCGTTACAAAATAGATGTTACGGTTGCAAAATGTCTCAACATCTAATCGGTATACGGACGTCACTTGAAATGAGAACCGCCATTGTTCTGCTATAACCACGTGTGAGAAATCAAGTAAATTATATCGATCTTGTAGATTTGACAATCAATCCATGTTTATTTATGACTCCATTGGGAAAAGTTATAAGAGGCAACACATTATTGAGCTATTTTTGCCAGATAATGTGTCAGAAACGTTGTTGAGTTCCGTATAAATAATTTCGATTGTTTCCCATCCAGACATTCCTAATTCTCACTGACGTAACATCACTCCTGAGAACTTATTATTGTCTGAATTCCAATTGTAGTCGTACTGCGATCTTCTTAGAAACGTCTATTTCTGAATTGTAAATTATACTGGGGCGTCGCTACAGGCCCGTAAACCTAAGCTGTATTCACATGTTCGACTTGTGCAATTGTCCAGTCCTCGTGCAGTGTAAATGACCCTTCGTTACTTTTGACATTTAAAAAATTGACCGCCCAACGCGGTGATATAATCTCTAAATTCAGTGTGTTCCTAAAATTAATCGCAAATAATAATAAACTACAAAATATAGTCTACGAATAGGAGAGTAATTTGGAATTCATTGGTTATTTAATGATGGGTGCAATGTGATTAAATATTTTTCTCGGGATCTTATTTCGTACAAATTCCAATTTATTGTAACTATATTTAGCTATATAGCTCAAGGATTTGTAAACAGGAATTTTATTTTCAATGCAAGGTTGAAAATTATTTTACATAATCAACGAGGCTTCAATCGGTTCCTATTTTTATTTGGGCATAATTATAGAAGATAGTCATCGTGGAGGGCAGTTATTAGATTTTGATTTTTCTGAAACGAGGGTCCCCGTATGACCTTAGTTAGGCCATTCGTGTTTTTCTACTGACCAACGAACGTTAGGCGGCGGTGTGGAACCATCGAACCGAACCACCTTTAGATAATCCCTCAGCTGTCGTTGGTCGAAATTAGCATAATATGGAAAAATTCGATCGAAAACGCAAACCTAGCGCCACTGTGGCCTTCAGGAGAGATCTCTCTTGTTATAACTACTATCGGGATTAGGAGCGTAGTTCAATTAATTATTTAATTAGAAAAGAAGTTAAATTTTCTAATAATCATGTTGATTCTACTAATTGCATCGTCGTTAGCTCTAAAATGATTACACTGTTCAATGATTTATAAGTAGTAATAATTTTCGCGTTGTCGCTATTTCACTCAAGTTCATATTTATGATAACCGTATTGTCCGCTTCATATTTTAGAGGACAGTGTTCTACTTAGTAGAGGGGCGGAAAAAAAAACTGGTATTACAAATGAAAGGTTTCTCCGACGTTTAAAAGGAGAACGCACTCCCTAACAATTACCCATCGTCCCAGTTCGGTATTTCTTTTTCATTTCGGTACGCGTTTTGAAAGTGTTTTTTTTAAATTCAACTGTCGCTCCGGATCCGTTCGCGGGTCCGCCAGGGTTCGGAATATCGTCAGAGGCGTCGGATCAAAATCAAAATAAAAAAACTGACCGTAATAGAGGTGAAGAAGGGGGACACGGTGCAGTGACCGTTTTGAGGGGATGTGTATGACCGGTAGGGGACAGGCACGCCCGACTACTTCACCGGCGGAATTATAATGGCGGTGGCGAGAAGCCGGAACCAGATGATCGTAAGGGAGATTAAATCGTTGATGGCGTTCCAACGACCGCCTGAAATATAGCGAGGGGCTAGTAGTTTTGGACAGAACTTTATCCGGAAATTTCTAATTATCGTACTTTTTTGTCTTCTTTTATTTTTTTTTGTGCGATCAATTCTATCATAATTATGTGTACAAGTGTTTCTCGCCTGAATGGCACGATAAAAGAAGCCGTTTCACAATGTATGAAATTGTTTACGGCTTCGCACCGAGTAGATCTCTAGTTCAGTGGCGTTTAACCCGTCGCGGGGGGAGGATAATGGACGGGTAAGGGAGGAAAGGGACTGAACGAGTGGATTGGGATGAAGGGAAAGGCGGGAGTGGAACTTCGGGAACCGGGATTTTGCTACTTCGTCGACTGTCGGTATGTTGAGGTCATGGTGGATTGTGGGGAGCATTAAGGATGTTACGAATGACTTTTGACTGGAATCTCTGAATGCGGGCGATGTTGAATTTCTTGGCGGAACCCAGCATAGCTCTACTGCGTATGTCCATGTCGATCTTAGTATGGATTTGTATATTGTCAGTTTGTTGTCTAGTGTAAGTTTTGATGTCCTTTTCAAAAGAGGTCTCAGCAGTCCAAATTTACGATTTAGATCTGTTCCTTTGTTTTAGATCTGTTGTTTATAGAGTCCCAGGTAGCGAGCCTGCTGTTGGGTGGGAACAATTATCGTCCTTAGACTTGTAATTTATACTTTATAGCCTGATGGATTGAAACAACGCTGTTTGTTAGTCGTTCGCATTCGCCGATTTCCACTTTTCACGAATGAGATGGTGATTGAGATACAGCGATGGCCGGCCTTATATCGCCCGTTCGGCTTTGAATGCGGTCCTTGGCAAGAGTGTGGACGCGAACTGGACCGGACAGATATCGAAATATCGGTCTCGTGAATCGGTCCGCTTACGAATGGGTGGCCGGGGGGTTAAATGGGCCGCCATATGGCCGAGGACGGGCCTCCGCCCTTTCGCCCGTCCCGTCCCCGTTCGGTTTTGCATTTCGGATCCGGGATCACTTTCTCGGACTGTCCGGAGAAAGCTGCCGAGAGGGGACGGGCGAGCGATTGGCTTGACCGCTTGGTAGCTCGATGGAAGAACCCCACACGCTGCAGATAAGGCAAACACCGGGAGTATGCTACTTCCGTTTCTGCACAATATTAATAGGACGCGTCTCATGAATGTTTTGTTTGAAACTTTACTTTTAAAAAAACTGACCGATTTTATACAATTTCGTGTAATTATTAGCATATCGCGCACAATGTGTTTCTCCAGGTCCTCCCTAGTAGAATTATAGTCATATTGTAGTTGTGTATTCGAACCGTGGTTTTGAGTTCCTATAAATATTTAAACATTGCAAGTATGTTTCGAAAAATGTCAGGCCTTTGGAAATTATATGTTTCGCATATAATTACTGTTAATTCGAATTATTATTTGGTTTGACAATTCTCATTCAGTATTTTTTTATTCAACTTGAAAGTTTTGTTTCTAAACAGCGTCAGTGCAATAAGGTATATGACTCATTCAGCTTATCTCATGTTTTTTTTTTATTTAGTAGCTCGATTGGTCATGTGCCAGATCGATTTCTCCTTCTTACCACTCTTAATATGACCGCACGGAATGGACTAATTACATAAAAATTATGTATATAATCAATTTATTTCGATACTATCAGTGTGTTGTGTATATTGAGAGAAATCCTTAGGGCCGCATTCCCGTATTATGACAAGAGAATCGGTAGAGTTTCGCCTGTAAAAGTTCTTCTCCCTCCAGAATTCCGTTGTCGCCTATTTCTCCACGCCGCGTAGCATATAATAGCGGTTATTTGTACGTGCAACTGCGTTCCCGGCCCGTGAAACGTGTCAGAATGGACGTCGGTCGGAATATCCGCGGGAGGCGCGTGTTCATGACGGGGGGGGGGTGGCAAAAATAATTTCGCTGAATTTCATTTCGTGTCACAGTTGAGCGGTGTAACATAAAATGGGCTGCGGCGGATTTCGAAATTTCCCTCCATGAAAATTGGCCTTACTATAACTGGAAACTGGCTAAATATCGGGATCCAAATCGAGACGGTCGGTCTACGAAGAAGCATCCTTTCGGCACTTTCACTACGCTATATTATTTTGTATTAATATGGCACCTATATTATATATTTCCTACGCTTTAAATTTCTTTAGTTTCCTCGAATATTTCCTGCTATGCACCTCCCAGCAGTGACAGGTGATGAGTAGCTCTAATGTCTGGAGTGATATTACAGCATATTACATTATTTTTTTTTGTATGGATTTTCTGCGTACGGTACATGTCCGGCCCCGTTATGTCACATGTCTCTGACCAACTTCAAGGCGAACTTCGTCTGTTATCCTGTTAACGTCGAGGGCCCGTAATTCTCCCCACTTTACGGCTTCCTCCATCCCCGTTCTCAGTTTTCCCCACTTTCGTGCGGTTTCTTCAAGCCGGTGACGTTTCTTCGCCCGGAAACAAAATTAATCACGAACAGGAGGCGATACAGAGACATTTTCCGGGATCCAAGTGATCTTCCCGGTTTTCTCGGCTTGTTGTATCTTGATCGGGTTGGAAATGGCAAGGGAAAAATCTACTTTACAAAAAAATTAAAAAAAATACTTTCCCCGACAATATTGATGGAAGCTCCGAATATGGCCCGGGAATTCGGCAAATATTTGGACAGCCGGTTTTTTATCTCTTAATGATGTCATGTCTTTGATGGATGACGTGGCCTCCTCGTATCTTAAAATTACTTCGTATTTTAAATCCCGGTTTAAAACTTTATTCTTCTTCTTCAAAATTTTGAAGCCATAATTACGTGCCTCGATTTATACCGAAAATGGCCTCTGAAATTGATTGTTTCTTTTAAATCTGGTTGGGATAAAGACAGTTATTTAACCGTATTTAGGTAAACAGCAAACAGGTGTAGGACTTAACACTGAACTTTATTATTTGTGTTACATCGATTTGCACTTTAATCGTCGCGAGATTAGATATCGCGTTCTTAATTTCGTTTGGAATTTGTTATGTAAACGGGATGATTCACCCGCCCTATTTCAGCGAGAAGTAGACTCCCGAATATGGTATAAAACAAAATTGCCGGACGTCAATTAAACTTTCTTCACTTCCATTACCGGTTGGTGAATGTAGAAATCGCGTTTGGTCGGAGTTGACATCAACTCCGAGCTATTCCAATTTCAGTTATTTATGATATTTTGGACAACAGACGATGTAGTGAACCATAATTCGTATCTACAGATTAGTTTACGATATTCTGTTTCGAAATTGAGCCCCCGCCACTCTCAGCTGTAGACCTGTTTAGGCTTCACAACATCTTTCGTATGTAGTAGTATTCGTGTATTAAAATTTGAAATTCACGAGAAATCCTCTCTTTCCTCTAATTCACGCTAGGCATTGGGAACCTATTCCGTAATTTTCTGAATAATTCTGGAATTCTTTCATTCCTTTTTTCCTGGAGAGAAAAGTTAAATACCTTCAACATGAGTTTCGGCATTGCTATCTCTGTGCCCTTACGTATCATTTGTTCGACTCGATGACTGTTCTGACCGTTTTTGTGGTAAATCGGTTTATTTTGCCGCCGTATTAGCCGGACACAGCCGGCCATTATCGATATGTTTGTATTGAAACGGTTTCGAAATCTGCCCCGCGGCTGTGTTGCCGTTTTAATTGAAAATTTCGTTTAATCCATCCTCCACCTGTTTTGTCGAATAACATTTGTAATTGGCGGCGATTTTCCCCGCCCAGAATAGGATTTCAGTCTGTTTTCATCGCCACGGACCGAACACATATAGCGCAAACCGTATCGTGTAATCCGAACGATGCGTTTTCCTTCCTCGTTTTGACGGCGGTATTAATTTTCACATTTCCTGTCATTTTTCCTCATCGCGTTGTATTTCCATTTCGGTAAATGCATCGACGCTTCGCTGTATGAAAAATCGTGTTACCAAATTTAATTAAAATATTATTACGAAGTCACAAAAGTCATCTAATATTTCCAGATCGTCTGGTGTGTGGAAAGAATTTCTTTTTTCATGTGGAGTTACTGCGGTAGTAATTGCGATAGAAGATGGGATGAACAACAGACTTCTTTTCACCCTCTTTTAATGATCTAGAGATGACCACTCTGATCCCTCTCGGTCGACTTTTGTATTACCTTTCGAAATGGTAATTTCCGCTCTTCTCGCCGTCCTCAGTATCACTCCGTTATTTAGAGTTTCCCGACCCGATTGTTATATCGGGTGAATTAAAAATTGGAGTTTGAAGCGGGTCGACCTGGACCCTTTTTATAACAATAAGGACGAAACCGATAATTGTAATTTTTACCCCTCGGCGAGGAACTTTTTATATTCCCAACTTTCTGTTAGGTCCTATCCGAAAGTAAGTTTAATTAGCGCGTCCCGTTCGAGCCCGTTGTTCCCAAATTTCTTCTTGTCTGGTACACACCGGAAAGTTGTTCCGTTTTTGATTCCGCGCTCAATTGGATACAGCAGAAACTCCAAAAGGAGCGTATTCAAGACTCGAGAATTTATTTTCCACGATTGGCACATTTTCAAAAAGGAAAATATTAAACCGGCGTTTAGCTCGAATCGGTTCCATTACACAGAATGGAGAACCGCGAATCGTTAAATAAATTCTCACACCAATTAACACTGAAAATGATGTTAATTATAAAGAAAATCTCGTAGGAGAGTGGAATGCCTTACATCTTGTGTTACGGCCCTTAACATTCACCGACCTTTTTTCATTGTCTTCGTTTCTGTTGCCTCTTTATTGTCGTATAGTAATCACGCATGATCAGAGAACTTTGTGAACATTTCCGAAAGCCTCAATGGTCGCACGACCAACAGAAATCTTATTACAGTTGTAAAAATGAGATTTATTTTAGCGCTATTAAAATTTTTCTCATAAACGTCTTTTGTGACCCACTCACGAGCCGATTTCTGTACCGCGTTTTAATTCGGTTTATTTTCGTCCGCCGGAGAACATTTTTCCCGCGTTAATAAAAACAACTCGTAAAATTTTTAATTGTTCCGTATTGGGAAAAGAATATGGCGAACGCTTTATTTATTCTTTGGCGATCTTTAACCCGAGAGCGTGTTTCAATTCACCGCTATGGGGCTACAAACTAAAGATTAACTGAAACCGGTAAGGACAACCTAAATAGTAGAGGTTGTTTTTTGGGGAGAAAACACACCACGGTATATTAAGTATTCCTTTATCGGTAATTTCTTTCCATTTTAAACTGTTATTTCAGTTATAGCAGAAATCGTGGCGGAATTATTTTTCTTTTTTGATGGGGGCTTCGCCGGTTTAAGTGGCGGGCGGAGAAAGTCAGCGGGATATATTAAGTAGTATATAACCCCTGAGGGGTCCCGTGGGAAAGCACTGCCGGGGTCTGGACAAGCGGAGACTCCGCCGAGCTATTTTTAAGTTGCCAAAAGGAGAAAGGTAAAAAAAGCTAACGGGCGCTGACCAACCTGTTAAACCCCTCCACTCTGGAGCCGCTCCAGTTTCCAGCCGCACTGTCTGTCGCCCATCTCGTCTCAGATTCCAATACTCTCAACTCCTTCAACTTCTCATTCCAAGTTCATATATAATACAATACATATATTTATCTACAATAATAGTATATTTTCTGAAAGACATTAATGGGCGTCTACTAATAGGTGTAAATTGTCTTAAGAATGTTCGATAATCTCGATGATCTTGTAGCAATCAATACCTGGAACACGTATCTCACAATTTTCTATCAGAACGTGTTGTAGACAAACGTTTACTGCGCGATAACACTGTTGTGTTATAGCGGTTCGTAGTGTTATCATGGAGCCACTGAACAGGGGATTCGTTCTTTGGAGTCTTCTGGAAATGAGCACTTTCTTTTACTCTTATACAATATTATATGAAAGACTTTTATAATTGTCGATGCAGTTCGTATCATCGTAACACCGAGTGCTGAGTGTTAGTGATACTGCGTATCGTATACGGAATTTGAAAATATTAAATTTGTTTTTTGTTAAATTTTATCCTAATCGCTTCGAACAGGATCCGGCTGGTATAGTGAGAATACTATGCCGGTTACCACAGATAGTGGGGAAGGGCGCGATCTGCTCCACTCTAACGGCGGGTGACTTGTGGTATCTATCTCTGTTTCGGATAAGATTCTACAGTATTGGATGTGTTAGACTATAGGCGTTCGACGGTTCCACAACGCCGGTTTCCTGTTATTATTCAGACCGTTCTGAATGAGATAAGGGTAGCGATCGCAGTTGAAACGGTAGAGATAAAACTTCATATATAAGTATATATAATTGTAGCCGAGAGGCAGACTCAAAGCGTTACAATTTAGCATGCTCTAATGAAGTAGGTACACTTTTTTTTCTCAATGGACTGGTTGCCGTCTAACTGGAGTATAAAAGAACTTCCGCCGCTGTTAAGATATAGAGGGGGTCCCTCCCCCCCCCCTTATAACCGGAAGTGGGCCATGTTCATTCCACCGGATTACAGCCCCGAACTACTGCTATTATTAGCGGGAACAAAGAAAGGAAAAGACTCTATAATAGTAATAATAATAATAATAATAGCAGTAGGCGTTTTTCTGTCTCCCCCTCGTTCGCCCTAATGTGGGTATGAGGTACTGTTGGTATTTTCGGTTGCGGTGAATGTACTTAAAATCATGGTTATTTGGTTGTTTGAAGGGATTATCATTTATACAGAATCAAGTAACCAACTAAATTGCACTTTCTTCGATTATATTACAAAAGATTAGGCGATATCTCAAAATTTAATCTGCTACCGGGGGACTCGATAGAAATTCGTGATTTCAATCAACGATGTAACGCTACAAGTCGAGTTCGGATTGTATTGCGAATGAATATTATTAATGAATGATGACTGCAACGCGATTTAGGACTGTGCACAATGAAGAACACCTGTGTTTTATTGCGTAATATTTATTTATCATCGCCTAATTACGGGGCACGGCCGAATCGACGCAGGACAGATGTACCCGCCGTTAATGAAAAACGAGTATTGTTCGGGTAACGGAGATAATTGGGAACTTCCGTCGAGAACAACGCTCAATCAGTATTAGTTGGATATTAGATTTAATTTTTTAAATTGACCTTCTTCACTCGGAAAAATTGATAGGTGTGAATAGCGGGGTTGAACGAGGAGCGCAGAATTATAACTCGGTGCTTTTGGGGTCATAACCGGTTTCGGCGTCTCGCCGTCTTCAGTAGCATTCCGTTTGTTTGTTAATAACTCCCCGCTGACATATCCCCGTTGTTTGGGTCCCGTTACGCAATTTAGTTTTCCGGACTCGATTGTGCCGACGGGAAGTCGTTGTTCGTTTCTGTCTTCAGTGTCTTTCTCTGTTCGCAACAGCGGTCTCTAACTAATTTGAGACGCCGAAACCGATCTAGCGTAGGACCAGTGATAACCCTACAGCAGAACCCTAGTGCAGGGTTAACCCTTTGCACTCCGTTGTCCCCTCTGAGGCGACATTAACATTTATTAGCGATTACGGGAAATTAAGTTATTTCCGCGCAACTTTTCGAGACGTGCATGTTCTCATAAAATGTGGCGCGAGACATCGGATCAAAATATAGTAAAATTACTAAGATATATAAAAGAGATGTCGGCGAGTTTTGAGTTTCAAAGCTGAGCTCAGTCCGGTTCGAAGTTTCTAACGAGTGAGAAAATCGGAAGTGATTCTTCTCTCGGTAAATAAGTTCTTTCGGTAAATATCATTTTGTAACAGATATAGTAATAACAATTAGAAATTTTCAACCCACGGATTTATTTTTTTTTTAATTGGAACAATAGCAAAACGTTCAAACAGGATTGAGTCTCATGGTACAAGTAGTAGCGAAGATGAGATCCAGATAGACGTTTCTATAATCTAGACCGAAACTATAGCGGTGACAGGGACATCGGCCAACCGCCGAGGAGTAGCCGGTAGCCAACATCCAGAATGGTCCGGAGTGCAAAGGGTTAATGTTGTTTTTTTGTTTATAACGCCGGCAGTGATCGGGCCACAGAATTGGGGAATAACAGTGATTGGGGCAGGCTGGAGGGGTGACGTCACCGGCGCGGCCCGGAATCTACTACCGATAGTATAATAGTGGAGTGTTGAGGAGGAGTGGTTGTGGTGTGGTGTGCGTGTTGTTGTTGTGGTGGGGGGTGAGGCCCCCTTCAATGAACCGGCGGTACAGAAGTGCCAGTCTGGCTGGGTCGGCGGTCACAGTTAGGCGGCCAGTGCCAACCACAAACAGAGGCCCACTGAAATGCTACCAACAACAACAACAACAACAGCACTGCCACAGAAGGACTGTCGTCGCGCCCTTCTCCTCCGGTGATTACACCCAGTTCGAGGCCGTCGATCTAGAGAACTCTTCGCGGCCCACCGCCGCCGCCGCCGCCGAAGAAGAGGAGGAGGCCGGCTCGCCGGGCCCGGCTGCAGCCGCGGTGTCGTTCGCGGTTTCAGTGTTTTCAAAAGTGTTTCCGCCTCCAGTGTACAGCCGGCCAAACAGGCGGCCATGACCAAAGACAAACCGTCGGCACTTTGGCCCTTCGCCACCCTCCGCAGGAAACTGCTCAAGGAGAAAATACTCAACAGGTAATTGCCCAACTTATATTACTCCTATTCCCCCCAACGGTTGGTTTGGAGATTGATTATTACCAAAGAACATTGTTATATTTGGTATATACAGCTAATTAACACGAAATATTACATTTACACTTTGGGAAGTATTAGTTCCTAAGTAAGTTTGGCATTCATTAGTTATTTTTCATTATTGCGTGTTGAGATTGATTATTGCCAAAATAAAAACATACAGGATGAATCATACTTAACCCATTTGCATCATCGGTCTACTTCGGCCGCCGTGCTTAAAAATCAGAACCGAACACCCAGCCGACTGATCCCTATGACCGCGCGCTGTTGGACATACGAGTGTGAAACCGACGTTGAAAAAATGTATGGAATTTATCAAAAATACAGTGTCTAAAACGACTAATACGCAATATTATACCTCAAACATCTCATTTTATGTTCGCGGATTATTCAGATGCAGACTTAATTTCAACTATGACATTTTTTGTATATTTCCTTTCGGATATATGACTTGTTTATATATGGTATTCGACGCTAAGTACATTTTGGGAACTATTAGTAGGTCCTAATTAAGTTTGATTTATAGTGACGTGTAATAGAAAAAATATTGAGGCATACTAATTTCAAATCTTGACTTGGAAGAAATCCCACAATTACATTTTGGGAAATATTCGTTTCCAATTGTGTTTGACTGTAGTATGGACGCTCGTCCTATTTTTCACTCTTTTACGTCGTTGAATTCAACAAAATTGTAACCTTTTCTGCGGGATAACGATTTCGATTTTCCACCCGTGGCCCGGTATATTGCGCACCGGTATAGCGTGTCCTTTCGATCAGATATAACTTTCCGTTTCCACGTTCGATGTATCTGAATTGTACTGACGCTCTGGGCGGTAGTGGACAACAGCAGGGTGTATTTAGGCCCTGCGGGTATTGCTCGGTCTGAAGCAGAGGCAGCAGCGATAATTCCTAATAGTTCCTAATACCGTAGCGGACGGTATGACGTTTAATTAAGTTTATTATGTTTCATTCGTGTTTCATTAAAAATCATGACTGGAATGAGATCGGTTCGGATTCATTAAAAATTGAAAAATTGAGTTTTGGACTCGTGTTATACTTACTTACTAGAAGATGTAACGGGGGCATTGGCGGGGCAATAAAGTGTACACTTTATGTGTTAAATAGCCGGCCCTTCCCCGTTTTCTATATGCATTATGCAATAATGACGCCCGTAAAAAGGGGATTGGAAGAATAGGCCTTTGTAAACCAATTAATCAGTCATGACTGGAGTGGGGCCCACTCTCTGGCCGTTGGATGAATTTTTTATTTCTAATTCGGCGTTGATTGTTATTGTTATAGTGTTAAATGACGACGCTTGTTAGTCTATGAATTGAGGAAAGGGATGAGGGCGAGAATAGGGTTAAACTTGCTCATGAAACATAGATTTATTATTACCGAAGCACTCTTTACTATTATACGAAATTAGGAATAAATAATTGCATTTACATATTTCACAAGTTTGCATAAATATGTTTGTGTGTTTATATATATATAAGCTTCCTTGGAGGATATTTTTGAATTGAAAGATGATTCCGGCTTCCGCGACATTGGTCGCTTTTGCTCGCTCGTTCCCATAAATTCTACATGCTGCCCTGAACATTTGCCAAAAATTATCTGGAAAGGGGGTCTCTAACCGGTTTCACTTTATATATAAAATATAGACCAGTAAGTCATCTCTTTTTTTCTTTTCTTTTTCGGTATACTCTGTCGGAAAAAAAAAACGGAACCAGTTTTCGAAGCAGGTCTACTTATCCCAGTCGTTCGGGGCTTATATTCGAGGCTTTCAGCGCGCTTTCGATTTCTTTTAAAAACATATATTGTCAGCAGTTGGGAAATGAGTACCGGTCTAGTAATATCTCACTGTTACCGGAACAGCTGATTGATCAAGTAATTGGTAACCATTGTACCTTCATTTTTTTAATTACGAAATCGATTGTGCGCATCAGTACAGTTAGTCATTAATCAATGAAATTCCATTCAGTACTGAAATGATTGGAGTCCCGTTGAGCCTCTTATTGTATTCCTATTCCGTCCGATAGAATATTGATGATTAAAATAGGATCGATTGTTCGTGGGAGCGTGATAGCCGCGGTGTACCGTTAACGCTCGTGACTGTTATTTGGTCAAGTGTGATACCCGAATCATTGATTTAGATAACTATTGATAGTTTTCCCCGGCCTCTAGGCGTTACGTTGCACTCTGATCCGGCTTCTGGGACTGGATTGGTCTTACAGTCCCCGATGTACGTGCTCATACGTCAGGGCCGTTTGCAGCCTCACGTTGCACGGCTTCGTGTATTAATAGGTCTTCTATTTCCTCCCTTATCCAGTTGTTGTTTTCACTGCAAAAAATTTTAAATTCATTCCTCATCATTTATATTCGTCCACCACTACAGTACTTGTAGAAATAATGTTTAGTATTATATTGGGTTGGCAACTAAATAATTGCGGATTCTTCTCGTCTATGTCGAGCATTTTTTTGGTACACACGACGAATAGTTGGCGTGTAATAAACATTTCATAAATACTCTATAGGTTTGAAGATGTAAACATGCGTAAAAATACAAATAACGCCATCTCCATCTAGCGACGAAACCCGCAATGACTTAGTTGCCGACCCGATATAATTCATAATGGCGATTTTATGTATACTTATCAGTAAAACAGTAGTAAACAGTAGTTTTTTTTGTAGAAATAGGTAACTGAAAAAAAATTATTTTAATTAGTATATTCGAATAAAAACTGATGTGTGATTTCGTTTTATTGCAACAGACAATCGCGTCATTATATTCCGAACATTGGCATACCTTTGTTTGCCTAATTCTTTCACGAATGCCTGTTTAAAGGTTTATTTGGTCGTTGGGGGGGGGGGGGGTATAACTTTCCGCACGTTCTAATACTTATCAAAAGCGTTTAAATCGCATACGTTAACTTTCACTGATTTTTACGCTCGTTTCAAAAAGGGGAGAGAGGGGCCAGATAAGATATGTTGTTTCTTAGGCGGCGTCCAATGGAGGGTAACGCTGCCTGCCCCGTTGTGCAACCGCATTTGCCCCCTTCCGGGGCCCATTATTATTGCCACATTATCCAATCGCAGAGAGGGCTTACTCGTTTTTTTTGCCTCTCTTTTTAATGGCCAATTCGAACCGGGCGCAATAAATTATAATTGAGAAGCCGGACCCGATTCCCGTCGCCCGTTAACTTTCATATTTATTAATAGCCCGGCCAATTCCTTTTTTTTTATATATGTATCCGCCCCTCTTGCATCTCATGCTGCTATTCATAGAAGAGCGGAGGCCGCCGGCATGTGTGTATTGTTCATGTATTGTGCCCGTCATTTCCTGTGAACAGAGATGACGCGGTGTCGAAATATCGGATGATTAATGTTGACCGACAGTTGTAATTAAAAATTTATGTTTACCGCCTGGCGACCGGTTCCTTAGATACTGAACTAATTAAATCCTCTTCGCGGTGGGCTAATTCTTGCCGTCCGTTTCTCCCCGCAAAAACCTATGGTATAAGGACCGAAGGTAAGGTAAGGCCGACCGGCGGGTATTATCGAAACCGAATCGCGGAGTTCTCTTTGACCGAAAGGAGAGGAAGGAGCGCCTGGTGGTGGCCAATTGATGTGTCCCGAACGACACTGGTTCTAGGCAGATGTCGTTTATAAATAGCGTGTTGGGGGATATATAGGCGGGCAGGCCCTGGCTACCTTCAGCCCCCGTCGCCCAACCTCACCGATCGGGGAATGCGCACACTTTTAGTGTTCCGAGTTTTCGTCAACGTTCCGCCGAAATGAATTTAAACGTTACGCGTTTCCCGTTTCGCCTCCCCCGGATTCGAATTTTGCGCAACTCTGCAACGGCTAATTGGTACGCATACCTCAGGGGGTTAGGCGGTTGCTTAATCTGTATCCCGTTTTGGCCAATTAAAAATACGGCGTTATCCGTCGTCCGGCCGGGTATACGCACTCCTGAGGAAACAACCAATAGATGTAGGCTGAGACAATAAGGGAAAAAGAAAGTTTAGTCGACCGAATATTTAGAGAGGTACGCTCCGATTGGAATGTCCCTTGTGAAATGTAAATGTTTATAGTTTCACTTTTGAGAACTATGTATTTGCACACCACTATGACTTTCACTGAAGACCGAGTGCCTTTACTATTGGCCTTTACAAAGGGTTGCCGAACTTTTGGCAGCATTCTGAAATGGAATTATTGCAATTGGGTTTTTTTTTCTCCAGTTTGTACCGAATATACAGTGGCAGCAAGTGCCAATGTTCTTCAGATTGAGGCCAGATATTTTGACCGGTCGAAAGACTTTTGCCCAGTGAATTATGTATTGGTTACTGTTTCTCATTTTTCACGGTTCGACGACGCCCTTAATTGTCATTTTTCTCTCGTTATTTATACTTTTAAATTCGTTTTCTCGTCGGGTCGCCTGGCGTTTCCTTTGATGATTTATAATCTGGAATTGTTTATCCGCCATAATTATGGACGGGGTCGAGGTTAAACGGTGCCGTCACGTCCGAGTGTTTTGTTGAAATTATAATTGTTTCTAATTATCGTGTTGCCTTGTTCTAACATCGATAGTTTGGATGTAGAGACATAATACTTGGAATTATCCCAGAAGCTGTAAATAATTAGCGGTGTGTTTTTTATTTGGCTCTATTATTATTTATGATTCGAGCTGGAAGTAGACCGCGAGGAAAACGGCTGAAAGTGCGAAAGGAGAGAAAACGGTAGATAATCGAATGCGATAAGTTTTTCGAGCCATCGCCGTTCTGCTGCGACCACTCTGAAGTCAGATTGTATCTACTTTTAAGAACAAGCTCAAGTGGGGCGACTGGGCCGCAATTTGAAAATGCATTGTTAAGTAGGCGTAAATAAGGGAAATCCACGATGCGAACAGTCGGAGGGGATTCTGCTTTCTACTCGTTTTGAAGATACGGCATTTGACGCCGCGCCGGAAACGTTTGTTTCGGCCAGTCGCCGGGGAATTTCACACATGGCGCTACGACAAAATTGTGGTCGCAACAGTGTCCCACTAAATCAGGACGGAAAATTGTAGACCGGAACCGGTTTCGAAAGTTTGAGAACTCTATCATCTCAAAACGGGTGGGGAAATTCGTCGTTTTCGTGTCGCGGACGGGCAGTTTTAATTTTGTGTCAGTGCATAATTATTACGGTATAATAATAAACGTCTGATAACAGCAATAGTAATAAGGGAGGATTCTAGATTAAATTTCAAAAATGGACTTGAAATTGTTGTTTAGCGGGTACTTGGGTACAGAAACTAGAATCTAGCGGTTGCGTAGCATTTCCCGAGAATTTCAGATTACCTCGGAGAAGGAAAAAACCGGGCGGAAGTGAGGGAAGTGCTGCGACATCGTCGAGAGGTTCCGGTTCATAAGTGGCGGCCTTGGCACCCGGTTTTGCCACAGTGTTGTGTCGGTAATGGAATATTATGATGGAGAAAGTAATTTCGGTGTCGGGAACAATGTTTTCTTTTTTTTCCTCGTCTTCTTTCGTATCCAGTTTGAGTTGCGGTCAAGTCTGGTTTGGATTAGTAACTACGCCCTAAATTTTTAATGGCGAAAGTCGGCGTGGAATTGTCGAGGCCGATGGAGGGCGGCCTCATTCGAGTGGCCGTTTTAACCAGTCGGATTACGTACCTTTACGTTCCTTCAGCATTCTTGAATTTGTCGGTTTTTCTAATATTTTTTCTTCTAAAATACTGGATATAAAATAACCGGTTTTTTTAACTCGGTCGCCCGATCGAAAACCGATGCGAAATATCCCATCGAGGAGTTCTTAAAAATGTGCTGATTATTCCATTTATCGTGGTTAATGTTGCCATTCAAATTTATGGCAAAAGGGCCTAATGTTAATGGGAAGGAAGTAATATATATCAGTGGGTCGAGGATCGAACGCACTCTCCTGTGAGCTCTTTTGCTAGAAAAGCTACCACTTATTTCTATGTAAATGCGCTCACTGAATTGAAAAATCCGCTGAGGGCGGGCACTGTGTATATTTTAGAGATATTTTTCGTATAAAGACTTGCGATGGAAGAAACTATTCTAGTTTTGAATATGTTCACTTGCCAAAATAAGTGTTCTTATTTAACGAACGTAGTACTTTTCTTAATAGGAATCTTCTGAAATGCCTCTATAAAATGGCTTCATCTGACATCTCTGCAACGATGGTTTTAAGTTGCTGAGATAGATTAGGTTGCCAGCATTCAGAAGGCTCATTGTAGAAGGGGAACTTATCTTATAGAGCCGCTTTCTTGAAGTCGGGGAAAAAGTTTATCTGCCAGGAAATTGTGACGTTCGTTGAATTCCATTTTGCCATTAAAGGCGAGGAAACTTCCTTCTTGAGGAAATTAATCGGCCAATCAGAATTCCGGAGGATACGGCGGCAATGCGGTACGAGATCTCTATTCATTTTTCGGTTTTTAAATTTTCCCAACTTGCCGCGTTCAACTCGTATCGCCGTACTATAGAAACGGGGTTCAACCAATACACATCCCGGATTCCAGTTGAAAGTCCTCCACGAACATACCGACGAAGTTATAAAAGAATTTATAAAATCCCGTTTTCCGAAGTTTCATCCCAGACTGCTCGTCCTAATTCACTCGTCGATTCCGTCTCGGGCTTAAACACGCGTCAAAAGTGCCATCTTTATCGTACTTACAACGATAAAGGTCGATTGTACAATGGATAAAAAATGTGTTTCTCTCGATAATTGTCAGTTATTCACTCGGACTCTCAATTCGACTACTCTTCAGTGGCTGCTTAGCGAGAAAATTTCGAGTTGGAATACCGGTCGATTCTTTCAATCCCAAATTATATACCGCGTGACCGTAGCGCGTATTACGTCAACGGACTATTGAGTTTTTTGACAGTTACAAATTTTGTAGTAGCGGAAAGATATTGGAAACGCGTTCGTGCATTGTTGCCTCCTCCAAGCGGGAACTACTAGTCGTGTACCGGCTTTCCTCGTTTGATTAATGGTCTTCGCCGTAGAGTTAGAGCGGTGGTAGTGGGGCCTCTAGGGCGGCTGGTGAGTCACGGTCAGTGCCCGATGGGGCCGGCACAGTCAGCCCCCTGTTTCTAATCACGTAAATGGGGCTTTGAAAAAGTCACCCGGTCAGTGGCTTACGTGTCACGCTCGGTATCGCGACTTTTTACGGCGACTCAGACGACTGTCAGCGTTCGGGCGAAATTAAATTCCTCGCTTTCCATTCCTCCGCTCCGGCTCTACGATATTATGGGTCCAATTATTTTCGAGCACGCTCTGTCGTCGACCGCTTTCAAACCGACTGATTTTTGGGGGCGAACCCTCCTGGTCCGACAGTCGCGTAGTAACATTATTCGAATAATAAAATAATGGCATCGTGTTTCTGTTTTGCATATACATTCATATATTCGCGTTTGTAATAGGTACATAGTTGGCATTGTTTCGAGAGACTTGCATTTGTAGACGATTTATTCTATTGCTACAATATTGGATATAGGTCCAGGATTTATAAAAAATCACGATGCATTTATATTCTCCATTAGACCGGTTTAGGCTGGTCACTATAATCAATTAACATGAATTACTGCATTGCGAAGTAATACTTAACGCGAATGGTATACGTAACTGGTAGGCGACAGACACACTGTCGATTACATCAGCCCCGATGCAACAAGACAAACGACAGTCCCTTATAAACGTCTCGAACATTCGTTAATTGATTTATCGCCTTTAATCTATCATTATCGATTGTCACAACAAGAAGAAAAGCTTCGAAAACGATTTTATTTTTATTGTTACCGCCGACGGTCAAAGGGACGCCTAATGAATACAGAGAATAGCCGTCGATTTATGAGTCATTACAAGTGAATGTTCTTGTTGTTGCGCGTGCGTATTTTTATGTACACTGTAACCACTCTACGGGGGTGGGAGAGCTCTCGAAGTGAGATAACCGAGAGAGGTATCGTGCCGTGTGATGAGTCGATTCCTGTTTTAATTTTTTTACCCCGCACGCAACCGATACACTGTCTGTGAGTCTCTGGCACCGTCTACCGCATGGAATATTGACCGAGGGGCCACGTATGTAATCGATTCAATGTATTAATAAAATAGATTCTCTGCTCTGTTATCGCAGTTTCTAATCAACGCAGTGACACCTTCTTATGGAAATTTAGTTGATACGGACTCGGGTAAACCTTGGCCCAATCCATTTTCGGTATACGATAGTCGTACTTGATATTAATTTATTTTTCAACAATTATATTATTAGGGTTTTATTTCGCAGAATGTCATTACTAAAAACAACCGTTGAAACTAGAAATTATTAAATAAATCGTTGTCGGAATTTCTTTACGATGTCTCTGGTAAAATTCTTTAGATTTACGTCAAGTTCGGACATAACTTTGTGTCGAAACCCGTCGTTTATTCGAGGATTCGATGTTATAGTTCCGGGCTGGAGTAATTGAAACTGAGAATAAAAGTATATAGGCTAGGTATTTTTAAAGTTTTTTTGAACATTTATATGGCATGCCTTGATAATAGCGCTACCCGTCCCTGATCAGTGTTTAAACGTTGTTTAAAGCGTATTCTTTACGAAATCGTTTCCAGACTATTTTTTTTCTGTTCGAAAATGCGAAAAGAACTGGACGTCCTTCATTTTCAGAGTTCGGTTACAGACTGGCGGTCTCGGCCTCCTTTTATTGATTCGACTTGCATCATTCAATCGAGTCAATTACGGCGCATCTCATTTGTCCCACGCAGAATTCTTGCGGTCGAATTTTTTTTTTGTTTTTCGGAGTGTGAAAAATTTCTCTACCTACCATTTAGTATTACATCATAACTGGCATAAATGGTTCCGAACTTATTATTATTTATAAGACATTATAATGACAGTTGTCCGAAGTGCTACAAGAGGAAAATTACCACTGCTGAGAGAAACAAGTTTTACCGTTTATCTAATTCCTAGCATGCGGGAAAGTGGAGTGAAGGGAAGTCGAGTTGGTGCTCTTTTTTTCCTCTCTCGTTCTAATTTCAATTCACCTGCAGCGCGTCTATAAATCTCCCGGTTGTTATCACACCGTTCTCGTTCGGAAGAAAATCTGAAAATTAATCAAACACAGGTTGCTCTCATTAAATGGGCTAGAAACCCTGATTGATGCGATTGGCGTACGCAGTGAATGGGTGAAATGGAAATATATTTCAAACACTCTCGGAGCCCGCGAAACGGGTGTTCCGAGATTAAGATACATTTTGCCAATTTTTTCAGGAATTTGATGTGCTTTTCGACGTAATAACGGATAGTAAATTCTGAGTGAAGTTTTCTCGAAGCGTACTACAAGTAACAACCAAATCACTCGTTCGTCCTTTTGCCCTTCATGCCGTTTGTATGTAATTGCTGACGATTTGCAGCGTGCTCGTTAACGAGCTTGCGTTTGACGATCGAATGGTATAACGAATTGCATTACGTCTCACACCGATGGTTCTTATCCGAACGCATTTTTTCGACCCAATCTCCGATTATAATGGCGAAATTGAATACACTAATTTTGTACACGAAAAATGATAACATATCTCACACTCGTATGTGTCGCTCGTTTCTTGAAACCCACTTGAATGTTTCTTGAAATTGATAAACACTAGACGATTAGATTGTAACATTTCATTTAATTCCTTATTGTAATAGCTTTTTTTAAACTCGTAAGTCCGACTTACGAAATTTTACTGTTGTCGAGTTGTCCTCGATTCCGCGATTCGTTGCCGCCTTTTGGGGGACGGCCCTGGTTTTTTTACTTCATGGAAGGTCGCCAGAGTTAAAGTAATTTAAAAAACGTTCGTTTCAAATTCTGCTATGCTTTCCTCACAATTTTGGCTTTAGTTTTGGAGTTTATTGGCATTTCAGTAACCTGTTATTCAACAGATTATCGTTGCAGACGTAATAGGATCCTTCTACTGCGTTTCAGCGCAGTTCATACGGGTGCGATTGACTTAGGTCGAAGGCGTTTTTATAATTTCTCAGTCTGATATTTATTTTTGTCGAACCCGGCATGAATGCGTGTAGAAAGTTTTGCTTTCGATGCAGGCTCGTGTCACCGTCGCCCGAACGTCGTGTCACGGGCGTGAGGAACCGACTTCGGAGGCCGGTTGAGCCCCGCTCCTGCGTGACTCTTGCCTCATTCCTGGACCGAAGGGCCGTCCCCCTGCGGGCTCAGTCAACTTTCCAAGTAGCCTCCGGCACGTTTTCCCACCGGGATGCATTCCCCCTTCTGGTCAGCGTGTGTGAAATGACTGCACATTCTTGACTTCGGTTCACTTTTCCAGGGAAAGTTGTCCCTGCCCCTCTTTACTGACGGACCCGAGACCTCTCACCGATCACTTAATCCTTCGTAAATGTTATGATTCCTAACGCAGCCGGTTCTTCACCGGCAGCCTATAACCTGAAGACGATTGAATCAAACCTGACCGTTCAAAGCGGCCAAGGTCGTCGTCCGAGCGTTTAACTTAACTGCACCGAGTCGCGAGAGCCGCCGGCCTATTACCGGGGATGAAGGAAGGCTGACGCTCAAATTGAACGGGGAAAAAAAAATAAATGAATGGCCGCCGTATCTTTTTTAGAGCCTTGATTCGGATGTCCAACGGGTATGACGCAACCGTCCGACTGGTCAAGGCGAGCGGAAAAAAACCTCCTTCCGGCGCTCAGTCCCGAGTACAGTTCGACTTAGGATTCCCTTAACCCCATTTAATATCTGCTTATATCCATCCTCTCGATTTACCGGAGGTCGACAGTTCATCGGTGAACCCTGTACGAACCCCAAATGTACGTCTTAATATTCTGAAATGGTCGGACGCTTCAACAGCCTGATAATTTACATATCGCGAGTCTCGGCTTCCGTTTACACGCGGCTCGAAGAAGAGGCGGAAATAATTAGCGCGAATCTCAGTCGAATATTTGCATCAGTATTTAGAAAATTGAATATATTCTTAGCAGTCAAGAGCTGCGCTTTACGCTAGTTTCTTTATTCATAAAATCCCGAATATATCCCCGATATATTTAGCCTTTTAAGAGTGTCTTTGGGGGCCCGTCTGACGCATTCGTCGGGCCGTGACGCATATTCGCGTCTGATTTAAATATTTTATGAGTCCGCAGTATTTTTTTTGTTAATTTTCGGCCTCTATGCCAGCGTAGCGTTACTGAGTATTCAGATTTCGAACGGAAGTTCGATTTCGATCTGGTAATTGTAACGTGGCGGGACGGAAATGGCGATATTTTAATTTTCAATATTAATAATTAACTGCCATTTTTTTCAATCTTACCGTCATATGTGCCCATAATTATGAAAGTGGTCTAAGTCATATATTTCTGGTTTCCAGATATTTAATGAATTGCTTTCGAATAAATTAACAAATATTTTTATATTATGCAACATTTTAATTTAGAATTTTATTAGTCTCGATTAATGGAAGTTTACTATGAATATGAAATTTTGTGTGAATTTCATATGAAAATGTTGTATTTAAAGTTAACTTAGTTGATTTAATTAACTTAGACCACTTTCATAATTATGGGCACATATATTTTACAAAAAAAGAGAGTCGACAATTCTAATTGATCAGATATTCATTAGGAGTTTATCTATATTTCGTACACATTGAGAGCAGCTTTCTTTACTGCTGATGTAAAATACTAAGTATATCTTAAGTACTGATATGTGTAATCGTTTTTTATCAAAGGAATTTCTACCAATTGAAACCACTAAACTGATTATGTAATCTTCTCATTATGTACGTTTGATATTGCTCCCAGAGGGTTTGTAGAACTGAATTTTTTATAGCAGGTAATAGATAAGTTAACACCTCTAGTGACCCATTTCTTGCCACGTAGCCCAATCGGGTATCGTCGTGTTTTGAAAAGTTTGCTTCTTTTATTGTATAAGTTATTTATACTTGTTTACCTGCAATTAGTCATGGGGCAATTACATTTCTGACTTGATAACTTATTATCATCCCACTGACTCACGCAGTATGAAACCACACAGCCGTGAACATCGTATAGGCCGTAACGTGCATATTTTTAATAACACTATTTGTTTTTAAAAAAGTCTTTAAATTGGTTTCTGCTTTTCGAAATCGCCGGCGAATGAATTGTTTTTTAATCGTTCCTTTCTGTTGGGCCGCACCTCTATAGAAATTCTCAGCGGGGTCGCCTTGGCCGTGACCCACCCCGCCCCCGCCCATCACACACTGATGTGTATTTACTGTCAGAGCCTAAGTTCACGTAAAGCATGTAGCGCTGTTATATGTTTGCGTGTTCACCTGTCCTCCGGCTAAGGTGCAGCCGATGTAAGTGAGGTGGGGTCACGGTAAAGGCGTCCCCCGGGGGGACTGCTTGTTAAAGTTGTATTTTCATTTTAAAACAGTCAGCCGACATTAAATTAAAATACGAGAACGGAATATGTAAAGTTAATATTTAAAAAATCCCGGTCTACCCGGTTCTTTCAGTTTTAGAACTCGCGACTATAATACACCCTTTTCTCATATTTATATAGTTTCAAAACACACAGCATCTCTTTGATCTCGTTAAGTTCTTCCATCTTTTATCAAATTGAAGGCAAATATATGTTTTAAAAAGGTTCGAAATTGTTCACCCCCAGAATTATTGCGTTTTTAAAGTTAAGGACAAACGGACATGCTTAAATACAAATGAACCAGAACCCCCAATGTATTGTTGTATAATGAATCCGTTTGTTGTGCGGACGGAAACTTGCAACTCACACATCTGAACCTTTTGTTAGTGCTAACTTAACTCGCTTGTCAATCTTGAGGATCTCAGACTCGGCGTTTATTTTCTTTAATCCGTGTTCATTGTAGCGTGCCGCCACTCTCCACCACTTTCCAACTCTTCTTTCGGCCCTCTCTCTCTCTATCCCTCTCTCTCCCTTTCCAGGACGTGTTAAATCCCGCCCGGCGTCCCCGTATGCTCTTTTCGTTCCGCACGTTCGCTTATGAAATATTAATATGTCCCGTACAGCGCCACCGGCTTACCGGTTTGACCGCGGTCACCGCGACTCGCACAGGGAATACGAGCTCCAATGACGCAACTGTGACATTTCATGGCTGATTAATTGCTATTGGAAACCCGGTACCGAACGCAACCGGCGATTGCGGGCTCCATTAGAAAATAGAGGTTTTGACGTTTACCAATTTGCAGATTATTCGCAGGCCTCTGAACAAAATTAGTTACGTCCGTTCTACGGGGATTGTTGAAAGAAACATTGTACCCTTTCGTGTTCACAGAATATCGTATTATTTATTATTATTATCAGAACTTAGATACGTAAAATTTAGCTACTTATAAAATTATTATATATTTGCATCAACTCTCTCAATGGTCGTCCACAAAAACGCCCTTCACACCCCCTCTAGACTCGATCGCATCGTCGATCCGGTTTTCGACCCTTAGGGACCGCCAGCGAAACGGACTGCCCTAATCTGATTGCATATTGATGGAGAAAGGAAAGAGGAAATACCCGCAGGTTAGCTCTGCGCCTGCATCTCAGATATATACAACGGCCGTCCGCCACCGAATCGTTTAGAAAGTCCGCCAATTGTCAGCCTGTCACAATTTATTGTTGTCTAATAACGCTCCCCATGGAAGGTTTACTTTCGTTCGACCTTTCTAAAATTCTAATCTCTGGCCCCGTTCCTCATAGGGAGGATATGCCGCCTTACCGCAAAGACTTCGAACAGTTTTTTTTGTTCGATTGCATTCCGAGTCTGAATTGTTGAAGTATTGCGGCGGAAGTCGTTATTAATAAGGGAGTGAGGGGAAAACGGTAGAAAATAATAAATCACTTAAATTAGCGCGACGGTCGATTGGTAAACGGGCGGAAGTGAATGCAAATTTCAACACAGCGCGGGGGGGGGCCTCCCTCCCGGTCACCTTCGACGTTAAGGACGGCCTAAAGAAAGAAAACGTTGTATAATTTAGAAACTGCGGCATTATAATGTATCTACGCCAATTAAAAGGACGGTGGAAGTGTCAGTGCCGCATGATAAATATGTCTATTATTCCCTCAAACGCGGAGATCAATCAAATTCAGTTATATCCGTCCATTTTATACGATTTTTTGCGCATACAATGAAACCCAATATTTGTAAATTTGCGAAACTGGGAGGTGACTTCAAAGGTAGGCGCAAAATGTTTGAATGATAAGGTAATTAAGGAAATTATTTTAGTTTAAATAATTTGTACTCGCCGGTGTATAATGTGACGTTTCGAACTTATCTTAGACGTATCGTACATTGCGGCGGAACAACGCCGGTCAGCATCGTGGGAAGATTAAAAGCAACATGACACAGAACGTTGTGATGATGCTGGTGGTTCTCGTGTTCTCTTCTCCCTGAAGATTTCACTCTCTTTCTCTCTCTCTCTCTCTCTCTCTCTCTCTGTTCTTCAGACGAGTGCATTATTTACACAGAATATACCTGCAACACTCTCGTCTGTATGCTAAACCAGCCCCCGATGTCATTCCGTGGGATGGGAACGTTTTTCGTCCCATATCGGGGGCGCGCACCCGATATGAATACTGAGAACGGGGAGAATGTTCGATAAACGTACCTGTGTTGTGCAACGCTTTCTACGAACGTAACGGCGGTCCCGGAATAGTAGGGGCAGTTAGAGAAACGACTACACCCGGAGAATAGGCCCTAAATTAGCCGAACAAATATTTTCGGCCCAAACCATCTATTTAGATTATACGTTGGGCAGTGAAGGAGGCAGTCATGGAAAATATCTTAAGACACTGCGGTCTGCAGTCCCGGAAAAGCTTTCCCAAACGCCAACAAGACTTGTTGAAGCCAAATTCAAATGGTAATCGAATACCCGTGACCGCTGATCCGGTACTTTTAAGTCAATGGCAAATTTGAATTGACTATTAGTGAAGCCCAAATTACTTCATCGAACTGTTTTGAATTCATTTATCAGAATTGCAAATTGCATTGTCAATGTTTACCGATTAACATTTAAAATGTCCCCCCCCCCTACTGAAAAGGTTACTACTGGTGGTGTGGAGGCTTATAATTAGTAGTATAATATATTTAATTACTTGGCATTATGTTGAGAAAATTATTCCTCACTTTTTTCATTACGTCATAATTATACTTCGTCAATACATTCTACAGAATGTAGCCTTTTAAGTCTTGTTTGAAACGATTTTTGAAATTAGTGTATCTTTAAATTTTATAGAATTACCACATGATCACATCCTCCGCCTAACTAACTCGACACTAACACTGAAACTACACGGATAATTCACCAGGAAACGGAGACCTATTAAATGCCCACATTTCGAGATAGCTTGAAAAAACACGAATTAAATTTTTCGACGAATATTTTTTCTCTCTCCCGAAGAATTCCGAATTAATTGTTACATCCCGTATATTGAATTAATTGCCGTAAACGCTTCCCGTCCGTTCGTTATCCCCGCTATCTGCTAGTACAATCGTACATCAAAGACATTTAGGACGGCCGTTGTTAGTAATGGTGAAAAATGTTTAAACTTGCGGTCTGCCCCGGAATGTTTTAATTTCGTGAATTTTCTCTCGGTTCAAGAAACGTTCCGGCCGTGTCGGAAATCCAATATCGCGTTGCAGCTTTATTGAATTATATTGTGGTGGCCGCCGTCGAATTAAATGGGGATAATATCGCGGCCGGGTAATTTGCTATTGTATTATACTTAAGCCCTTGCACGCACGGGCCCTTTACTCCTGATTACTTACTTGAAACTGGGTCAAGAGAACAAGTTAATTGTTCCATTATTGGTTCGAATAGGTAATAAAAATTAGGCAATTATTGTGCTTTTCTTCTTTCAAGGTGGACAGATTAACAATATTAATTTTGTTAGAGGGTTCTCGAGTGTATACAGCTCCCTTTTAGATACTTATTTTTCAATGATGGAGTTGACAATTTGCCTCTAGGCGTTGTGTTGTAATTGAAATACCGTTGAAAGGCGGAAGCCGGAATTTCTACTCTTTTAATTGCATTTTCTCAGCCGTTGTGAGTGAAAGACAAGCTAGAAAGCTGTACGGAACATCTTCTTCTCTATTAATAAGATGTGTGTATACAAACCTTAGGTCTTTTTCTTACACCACTTTCATCATTATTCCGTCCGAGTTACCGTAGCGTGGGAATCGTAACGCGATGTTTTCTGTTCCAATCCAAATTACGCTCGAATGGCACTGGCGGGCCCGATATTAATGCATTTGCCCTGATGTTCTCGCTTTCGAGACCTCTCTTAGCCAACTATACAGCTTATAAAATAGTAGGAAACGAAGTTTAACTTTCTCCTCATAAATAGTTCAGTCATGTATGAACAGAGTCAGTTGTGAAATTTAACATTTTCGTAATGAATAT
Organism: Lethocerus indicus; assembly: GCA_019843655.1. Classification (NCBI taxonomy): domain Eukaryota; kingdom Metazoa; phylum Arthropoda; class Insecta; order Hemiptera; family Belostomatidae; genus Lethocerus; species Lethocerus indicus. The sequence continues at coordinate 3,406,550 of JACDQD010000007.1, read as the reverse complement.
ATCTATTCCGACAGATCGAAGTACAGTTTATATATAGATCCTGTCTATAAATTAAAAGTGTCAACGGGGTCAGAAGGTACATTATGAATTGTCAATAGAGCATCCTGTCAGCACTTTCTTTAATATTTTGGACTGTAAATTTTGAATTTTATTATTAATTGCCTGTATTTTTGTCCACACTATTATTCTGCTGGTTTAACTGGCCGGTTCACTACTTATAATAAATACTTAGTTGGCGACACTGTTCTCATTATCCGACAATGAATATTCAGCGTTTATACAAATTCATAATACTCGGCTGTACGCTAACTGAATTCAATTCGTAGGACTTAAGCGGCGACTTCATTCTCGGCCTCATGAATATGAAGGCCGTACGGGATGTTGCGACATTTATTTTAACGATAATTGTGTAAACGTTTAAGGGGACTTGAATCGAAACCACTCTCGTTTCTACGTTCGCCTGAGTTCTTAGGGTAAAGATCGGTTATAAAATCTGTCGTTTTTGTCGTTTAAAATATACTAATTAAACGGTTTGGTCTGTTATGTGTATGGCTTACCCTTTTATGTTGTTAACAATAGCTGTCCAACGGTCTACAAACGATTGAATCTCCCACAGTTTGTTTTTTTATTTTATACCCCATTTGAGGATTATTTATGCCAAAGTGTTGAGTAACGTCCTCGTTCTCAAATTTGCAGTGTACACTTATTTAGTCTATCGCTAACTGCAAGCATAACTTTTTGATGATTCTATGTTTGAGTGAAAATTGAATCAACTGGATTTCATAATTTTTTGGAGTCACGGAATGACGACTTTTGAGTGAATGAGTGCGGGTCCTATTGATGTATGGTTGTGCGGTTGAAACACTAGTTCTATAACCAAGTGCATGTCGGTTTAACCGATTCGGTCAAAAGTGGTTATAGGTCTATTATAATGTAATCGGAAATTATTCAACGATTTATACCATCGTCTAATGGCAGGATTAGTCCGACTGAATGGAATGTATATTTTGCTATTTCATAATAGCTTTTAATTTTTGCAGTACTGTGAATTAATTGCAGTTTGACTGGTTGTGATGTGATATGTGATTGGGTTGGGCGCTACTCGGTTGGCCGTAAGCCCCTGAACGTTGGCGGCAGTTTATTAATAGCCGTGGCCCACACGGCCACTTCATCTGTCATTCGAATAAGCACCGGCCTCGGTAAAGTCTGCATACCTCTTCTGCATTCCACGAAGTCCTCCCCTCGCCCCAGTCATCCCTACGCCCTTGCGTAACACCCCACCACCGACCGAGGAGGAAGCCTGTACCAGTCTCGAAGAAGAAGCGATAGCATACTTATTGACATTGTTAAATCATTACTTAATTTAATCCAAGATTAATTAAAAAATACTTGAAGTATATTATCTATCAAGAAATTCTTCAGATTTAAAATGTGCCATATCGTCTAAGAAACAAATGGATCCAAGATAAAGCACAGGCCCCGCAAACTTGATTTTCGAAATTTGTAGGAGGATTTGAGGAGTTATTGAGATGACGAGTTTAATGTTTTGTCCGTTCTTTGTGTTTGTCAGGCAAATAATCTCTTTCTTTCCCTTATCTTTTTTAAGCAAAATTAGGCTACACTCGCCTATTTGCGGTTCCAGCACAGGAAACTGTGCATCAATTTCGTAAATGTATTAATATATAGCGACCGTCAATTAGTAGGTCTCATTCCTCATTATGTCCCAAAAATGGGGTTTTTACATCTAAAATCGGCCCAAAAATGCGGTCTTTAGGCGCTAAAGTGACAAAAAAATGCTGTTTTTAGGCCAATAAATGGGGTTTGAGGCGGGAAAAATAAGGTCTTGAAAATACGGTTTTAGGCCGAAAAATGGGGTTTTATGAGCAAAATTGACACAAAAAATGCTGTTTTTAGGCCGAAAAATGGCGTTTTTTGGCCGAAAAATGGCGTTTTTTGGCGAAAAATCGGCCCACAAATACGGTTTTTTGACCCAAAAATTGGGTTTTTAAAGTAATAATTGGCCCAAAATGCGGTTTTTAGGGGAAAACATGTTATTTCTTGACGCAAGATTGGTCCGAAAATGCGGTTTTTGAGCCACAAATGGCATTTCTAGACGCAATATTGGCCAAAAAATGCGGATTTTAGGGCCAAAAATGGCATTTTTAGACGCTAAATTGGCCCAATAATGCGATTTTTAGGCCAAAAAATGGCATTTTTAGTCTCAAACTAGGCCCTAGAAGCGGTTTTTAGGCTCAAAAATGGCTGTTTTTGACGTACACTTGGCCCAAAAATGCAGTTTTTAGGCTCAAAAATGGCATTTTTTGACGCAAAATTGGTCCAATAATGCGGTTTATTGGCCAAAAAATGGCATTTTTAGTCTCAAACTAGGCCCTAGAAGCGGTTTTTAGGGCCAAAAATGGCGTTTTTGACGCAAAATTGGCCCGAAAATGCGCTTTTTAGGCCAAAAAATGCGGTTTCTACGCCCAAAAAGCAGTACTTTCGCGCAAATTTGACCTAAAAATGCGGTTTTATGGGATAAAAATGGCATTTTTTGACGCAAACATGCCCGAAAATGCGGTTTTTGAGCCCAAAAATGGCATTTTTAGACGCAATTATGGGCCAATAATGCGGTTTTTAGGCCAAAAAATGGCAATTTTAGTCACAAAATTGGCCCAAAAAAGCGGTTCTTAGGCTCAAAAATGGGAATTTTTGCCGCAAAAATGCAATTTTTGCAAATGTCGCCCGATTTTGCCCATATTCGGTCCACAAGTGTACAAAAGTGAGTTACACTTGCCCCTGAAAGGAGAGCTGAAAAATCGAAAATTTTCGAAATTTCAAAAATGTCCCCCGATTTTGCCCATATTCGGCCCACAAGTGTACAAAAGTGAGTTACACTTGCCCCTGAAAGGAGAGCTGAAAAATCGAAAATTTTCGAAATTTCAAAAATGTCGCCCGATTTTGCCCATATTCGGTCCACAAGTGTACAAAAGTGAGTTACACTTGCCCCTGAAAGGAGAGCTGAAAAATCGAAAATTTTCGAAATTTCAAAATGTCCCCGATTTTGCCCATATTCGGTCCACAAGTGTACAAAAGTGAGTTACACTTGCCCCTGAAAGGAGAGCTGAAAAATCGAAAATTTTCGAAATTTCAAAAATGTCCCCAATTTTGCCCTATTCCAGCTCACAAGTGTACAAAAGTGAGTTACACTTGCCCCTGAAAGGAGAGCTGAAAAATCGAAAATTTTCGAAATTTCAAAAATGTCGCCCGATTTTGCCCATATTCGGTCCACAAGTGTACAAAAGTGAGTTACACTTGCCCCTGAAAGGAGAGCTGAAAAATCGAAAATTTTCGAAATTTCAAAAATGTCGCCCGATTTTGCCCATATTCGGTCCACAAGTGTACAAAAGTGAGTTACACTTGCCCCTGAAAGGAGAGCTGAAAAATCGAAAATTTTCGAAATTTCAAAAAAGTCGCCCGATTTTGCCCATATTCGGTCCACAAGTGTACAAAAGTGAGTTACACTTGCCCCTGAAAGGAGAGCTGAAAAATCGAAAATTTTCGAAATTTCAAAAATGTCGCCCGATTTTGCCCATATTCGGCCCACAAGTGTACAAAAGTGAGTTACACTTGCCCCTGAAAGGAGAGCTGAAAAATCGAAAATTTTCGAAATTTCAAAAATGTCCCCCGATTTTGCCCATATTCGGTCCACAAGTGTACAAAAGTGAGTTACACTTGCCCCTGAAAGGAGAGCTGAAAAATCGAAAATTTTCGAAATTTCAAAAATGTCCCCCGATTTTGCCCATATTCGGCCCACAAGTGTACAAAAGTGAGTTACACTTGCCCCTGAAAGGAGAGCTGAAAAATCGAAAATTTTCGAAATTTCAAAAATGTCCCCCAATTTTGCCCATATTCGGTCCACAAGTGTACAAAAGTGAGTTACACTTGCCCCTGAAAGGAGAGCTGAAAAATCGAAAATTTTCGAAATTTCAAAAATGTCGCCCGATTTTGCCCATATTCGGTCCACAAGTGTACAAAAGTGAGTTACACTTGCCCCTGAAAGGAGAGCTGAAAAATCGAAAATTTTCGAAATTTCAAAAATGTCGCCCAGATTTTGCGCCATATTCGGTCCCACAAGTGTACAAAAGTGAGTTACACTTGCCCCTGAAAGGAGAGCTGAAAATCGAAAATTTTCGAAATTTCAAAATGTCGCCCAGATTTTGCGCCATATTCGGTCCCACAAGTGTACAAAAGTGAGTTACACTTGCCCCTGAAAGGAGAGCTGAAAAATCGAAAATTTTCGAAATTTCAAAAATGTCCCCCGATTTTGCCCATATTCGGCCCACAAGTGTACAAAAGTGAGTTACACTTGCCCCTGAAAGGAGAGCTGAAAAATCGAAAATTTTCGAAATTTCAAAATGTCCCCGATTTTGCCCATATTCGGTCCACAAGTGTACAAAAGTGAGTTACACTTGCCCCTGAAAGGAGAGCTGAAAAATCGAAAATTTTCGAAATTTCAAAAATGTCCCCCGATTTTGCCCATATTCGGTCCACAAGTGTACAAAAGTGAGTTACACTTGCCCCTGAAAGGAGAGCTGAAAAATCGAAAATTTTCGAAATTTCAAAAATGTCCCCCGATTTTGCCCATATTCGGTCCACAAGTGTACAAAAGTGAGTTACACTTGCCCCTGAAAGGAGAGCTGAAAAATCGAAAATTTTCGAAATTTCAAAAATGTCGCCCGATTTTGCCCATATTCGGCCCACAAGTGTACAAAAGTGAGTTACACTTGCCCCTGAAAGGAGAGCTGAAAAATCGAAAATTTTCGAAATTTCAAAAATGTCGCCCGATTTTGCCCATATTCGGCCCACAAGTGTACAAAAGTGAGTTACACTTGCCCCTGAAAGGAGAGCTGAAAATCGAAAATTTTCGAAATTTCAAAAATGTCCCCCGATTTTGCCCATATTCGGTCCACAAGTGTACAAAAGTGAGTTACACTTGCCCCTGAAAGGAGAGCTGAAAAATCGAAAATTTTCGAAATTTCAAAAATGTCGCCCGATTTTGCCCATATTCGGTCCACAAGTGTACAAAAGTGAGTTACACTTGCCCCTGAAATCGAATTTTCTTTTTGCCAAAAAATGCGATTTTTAATAACCGCATTTTTGTGCCAATTTTGCGTCTAAAAATACCATTTTTGGCCTAAAAAATCGCATTCTGGGCCTTAAAAACTGTGTTTTTGGGCCAATTTTGCGTCTAAAAATGCAATTTTTGGTCCTAAAAACCGCATTTTTGGCCAATTTTGCGTCTAAAAATACGATTTTTGGTCCTAAAAACCGCATTTTTGGGCCAATTTTGCGTCTGAAAATGCAATTTTGGGCCAATTTTGCGTCAAAAATGCCATTTTTGGTCCTAAAAACCGCATTTTTGGGCCAATTTTGCGTCACAAATGCCAGTTTTGGGCTAAGTTTGCGTCTATAAATGCCATTTTGACCTTAAAAACCGCTTTTTCGGGGCAATTTTGCGTCGAAAAAAAATTTGCGTCTAAAAGCACCATTTTGGCCTAAAAATCGCATTTTGGCCTTAAAAACCGCGTTTTTGGGCCAATTTTGCGTCTAAAAATGCCAATTTGGCTAATTTTGCGTATAAAAATGCCATTTTTGGGCTAATTTTGCGTATAAAAATGCCATTTTTGGGCCAATTTTGCGTCTAAAAATGCCATTTGGGCCTTAAAAACCGCTTTTTTGAGCCAATTCTGAGTATGAAAATGCCATTTTTGTGCTAATTTCTTGTCTAAAAATGTCATTTTTGGCCTTAAGAACCGCATTTTTGGGCCAAATTTTCAAAAATGCAATTTTGGTCCTTAAAACCGCATTTTTGGGCCAATTTTGCGTTAAAATGCATTTTGGCCTAAAAATTTTTGGCCTTAAAACCGCATTTTGGGCCAATTTTGCGTCGAAAATGCATTTTGGCCTTAAGAACCGCATTTTTGGGCCAAATTTGTGTTTAAAAATACCATTTTTGGCCTAAAAAATCGCATTCTTGGCCTAATAACCGCATTTTTGTGCCAATTTTGCGTATAAAAATGCCATTTAGTGTCCTTAAAACCGCATTTTTGGGCCAATTTTGGGTCTAAATAGGCGATTTTTCGGCCTAATAACCGCATTTTTGGGCCAATTTTGCGTCTAAAAACACTATTTTTGGCCTTAAAAACCGCGTTTTTGGGCAAATTTTGCGTTCAAAAATGCAATTTTGGTCCTTATAATCGCATTTTTGGGCCAATTTTGCGTCTAAAAACATCATTTTTGGCCTTAAAAACCGCATTTTTGGGCTAATTTTGGGTTAAAAATGCAATTTTGGTCCTAAAAAAAATTTTGTTTTTTTGCCCATATTTGTACAAAAGTGAGTTTTAATCGAAAATTTTCGAAATTTCAAAATGTCGCCCGATTTTGCCCATATTCGGCCCACAAGTGTACAAAAGTGAGTTACACTTGCCCCTGAAAGGAGAGCTGAAAAATCGAAAATTTTCGAAATTTCAAAAATGTCGCCCGATTTTGCCCATATTCGGCCCACAAGTGTACAAAAGTGAGTTACACTTGCCCCTGAAAGGAGAGCTGAAAAATCGAAAATTTTCGAAATTTCAAAAATGTCCCCGATTTTGCCCATATTCGGCCCACAAGTGTACAAAAGTGAGTTACACTTGCCCCTGAAAGGAGAGCTGAAAAATCGAAAATTTTCGAAATTTCAAAAATGTCGCCCGATTTTGCCCATATTCGGCCCACAAGTGTACAAAAGTGAGTTACACTTGCCCCTGAAAGGAGAGCTGAAAAATCGAAAATTTTCGAAATTTCAAAAATGTCCCCCGATTTTGCCCATATTCGGTCCACAAGTGTACAAAAGTGAGTTACACTTGCCCCTGAAAGGAGAGCTGAAAAATCGAAAATTTTCGAAATTTCAAAATGTCGCCCGATTTTGCCCATATTCGGTCCACAAGTGTACAAAAGTGAGTTACACTTGCCCCTGAAAGGAGAGCTGAAAAATCGAAAATTTTCGAAATTTCAAAAATGTCGCCCGATTTTGCCCATATTCGGTCCACAAGTGTACAAAAGTGAGTTACACTTGCCCCTGAAAGGAGAGCTGAAAAATCGAAAATTTTCGAAATTTCAAAAATGTCCCCCGATTTTGCCCATATTCGGTCCACAAGTGTACAAAAGTGAGTTACACTTGCCCCTGAAAGGAGAGCTGAAAAATCGAAAATTTTCGAAATTTCAAAAATGTCCCCCGATTTTGCCCATATTCGGTCCACAAGTGTACAAAAGTGAGTTACACTTGCCCCTGAAAGGAGAGCTGAAAAATCGAAAATTTTCGAAATTTCAAAAATGTCCCCCGATTTTGCCCATATTCGGTCCACAAGTGTACAAAAGTGAGTTACACTTGCCCCTGAAAGGAGAGCTGAAAAATCGAAAATTTTCGAAATTTCAAAAATGTCCCCCGATTTTGCCCATATTCGGCCCACAAGTGTACAAAAGTGAGTTACACTTGCCCCTGAAAGGAGAGCTGAAAAATCGAAAATTTTCGAAATTTCAAAAATGTCCCCCGATTTTGCCCATATTCGGTCCACAAGTGTACAAAAGTGAGTTACACTTGCCCCTGAAAGGAGAGCTGAAAAATCGAAAATTTTCGAAATTTCAAAATGTCGCCCGATTTTGCCCATATTCGGTCCCACAAGTGTACAAAAGTGAGTTACACTTGCCCCTGAAAGGAGAGCTGAAAAATCGAAAATTTTCGAAATTTCAAAAATGTCCCCCGATTTTGCCCATATTCGGTCCACAAGTGTACAAAAGTGAGTTACACTTGCCCCTGAAAGGAGAGCTGAAAAATCGAAAATTTTCGAAATTTCAAAAATGTCCCCCGATTTTGCCCATATTCGGTCCACAAGTGTACAAAAGTGAGTTACACTTGCCCCTGAAAGGAGAGCTGAAAAATCGAAAATTTTCGAAATTTCAAAATGTCGCCCGATTTTGCCCATATTCGGTCCACAAGTGTACAAAAGTGAGTTACACTTGCCCCTGAAAGGAGAGCTGAAAAATCGAAAATTTTCGAAATTTCAAAAATGTCCCCCGATTTTGCCCATATTCGGTCCACAAGTGTACAAAAGTGAGTTACACTTGCCCCTGAAAGGAGAGCTGAAAAATCGAAAATTTTCGAAATTTCAAAAATGTCCCCCGATTTTGCCCATATTCGGTCCACAAGTGTACAAAAGTGAGTTACACTTGCCCCTGAAATGAGCTGAAAATCGAAAATTTTCGAAATTTCAAAATGATTTTGCCCATATTCGGTCCACAAGTGTACAAAAGTGAGTTACACTTGCCCCTGAAAGGAGAGCTGAAAAATCGAAAATTTTCGAAATTTCAAAAATGTCCCCCGATTTTGCCCATATTCGGTCCACAAGTGTACAAAAGTGAGTTACACTTGCCCCTGAAAGGAGAGCTGAAAAATCGAAAATTTTCGAAATTTCAAAATGGATTTTGCCTATATTCGGTCCACAAGTGTACAAAAGTGAGTTACACTTGCCCCTGAAAAAAAAAAATTTTAATTTTTATTTTTGGCCAATAAAAATGCGATTTTGGCCTAAAACCGCATTTTGGGCCAATTTTGCGTCTAAAAATGCCATTTTTGGGCCAATTTTGCGTCCAAAAATGCCATTTTTGGTCCTGAAAACCGCATTTTTGGGCCAATTTTGCGTCACAAATGCCAGTTTTGGGCTAAGTTTGCGTCTATAAATGCCATTTTGACCTTAAAAACCGCTTTTTCGGGGCAATTTTGCGTCTAAAAGCACCATTTTTGGCCTAAAAAATCGCATTCTTGGCCTTAGAAACCGCGTTTTTGGGCCAATTTTGCGTCTAAAAATGCCACTTTTGGGCCAATTTTGCGTCTAAAAATGCCATTTTTGGGCTAATTTTGCGTATAAAAATGCCATTTTTGGGCCAATTTTGCGTCTAAAAATTCCATTTTTGCCTTAAAAACCGCTTTTTTGAGCCAATTTTGAGTATGAAAATGCCATTTTTGGGCCAATTTTGCGTCTAAAAACACTATTTTGGCCTTAAAAACCGCGTTTTTGGGCAAATTTTGCGTTCAAAAATGCAATTTTGGTCCTTATAATCGCATTTTTGGGCCAATTTTGCGTCTAAAAACATCATTTTTGGCCTAAAAAATCGCATTTTTGGCCTTAAAAACCGCGTTTTTGGGCCAATTTTGCGTTTAAAAATGCAATTTTGGTCCTAAAAATCGTATTTTTGGTCCAATTTTGCGTCTAAAAATACCATTTTTGGTCCTAAAAACCGCATTTTTGGGCTAATTTTGGGTCTAAAAATGCCATTTTTGGGCGTAAAAAGCGCATTTTTAGGCCAATTTTGCCAGTTTTGGCCTATGTTTGCGTCTAAAAATGCCATTTAGGCCTTAAAAACCGCTTTTTTGAGCCAATTTTGAGTTTGAAAATGCCATTTTTGGGCTAATTTCCTTTCTAAATATGTCATTTTTGGCCTTAAAAACCGCGTTTTGGGCCAATTTGGTGTATAAAAATGCCATTTTTTGGCCTAAAAACGGCATTTTTGGACCAAATTTGCGTCTAAAAATACCATTTTTGGCCTAAAAAATCACATTTTGGCCTTAAAAACCGCATTTTCGGGCCAATTTTGCGTCTATAAATGCCATTTTTGGGCCTAGAAAGCGCATTTTTGGGCCCATTTCGCGTCTTAAAATTACGTTTTTGGGCCTAAGAACCGCATTTTTCGGCCAATTTTGCGTATAATAATGCCATTTTTGGGCTAATTTCGCATCTAATAATGTCATTTTTGGCCTTAAAAACCGCGGTTTTGGGCCAATTTTGCGTCTAAAAATGCCAGTTTTGGACCTAATAACCGAATTTTCATTCCAATTTTGCGTATAAAAATGCCATTTTGAGGCCTAAAAACCGCATTTTTGGCTTAAGAACCGCATGTTTGGACCAATTTTGCGTCTGAAAATGCCATTTTTCGGCCAAATTTGGCTCTAAAACTGCAATTTTTGGGCCTATAAACCGGATTTGTTGGCCAATGTTAAGTCTAAAACAGCGATTTTGTGGCCTAAGAACAGCATTTTCAGGCCAATTTTGCTTCTAAAGATGCCATTTTTGGCCTTAAAAACCGCAGTATTGGGCCATTTTGCTTCTAAAAATGCCATTTTGTGGCCTAAATACAGCATATTTGGTCCAATTTTGCTTCTAAAATGCCATTTTTTGGCCTAAAAGCCGAATTTTTGGGCCAATTTTGCGTCCAAAAATGCCATTTTGGGCCATTTTGCATCTTAAAAACCCATTTTTGGGTCTATAAACCCTTTTTTTGATATGAAAACCGCAAGGTTGGGCTAATTTTCCGCCTTAAAACCCATTTTTTGGCTATTCGCGTCAAAAAAATCTATTTTTCGGCCTAAAAACCGCATTTTTGGCCGATTTCGCGCATTAAAACTGCATCCTGTGGCCTAAAAACGTCATTTTTTTGGCGATTGACCTTAAAAACCCCATTTTTGGGCCTTACAACCCCATTTTTTGGCCAATTAGGGTATGGGCATCTGTATTGACGCCGGGTTTAAAATCATTTGCTCACGCGGCCTAAAAATATTTTGTACAAATAAAACCTAATGATATAAAATCGCACTGGTGTTTTTATAATGAAAAATGAAATTGGATCTTTTATTTGGAACAATTTTTGAAATCCACAATAGTACCGCAAAATGCGGTGACATTCAAAAACCATTTTGTTTAGAATTACTTCGAAGCGCAAAATAAAAATATTGTGGAAGATTTAAAACGTATGTTTAAAGATGATTTATTTTTAAATTGCTATGTTCGGCTCGCAATAAAACCTAGTATTAGGTCTATTATAAAGTAGGAAGGTTTCGAGGTATACAAAGGTCGGTGAATCAAATCCCGGTTCGTGCCACTGACCGAATACTTCCGACTGTGGTTTGACCCCGAAACCGCGCGAAGTGAAAACAGTGGACGTTTTTTTTCTTGGAGGAGAACCATAAATAAAACATTGTAGTGGAACGCGTATGCTTGCTTTATTGTGGTACTTCCAGATATTGTGATTGATGCTGGACGAGTAGCCTTAGAAAAGGCTGATTTTTTTTTTATATTTAATTCTCTCTTCTGGTCGGCGTGTGTGAAAGTTTGCTCTCAAGACTGCCTCGATTCTAAATCAATTTGTTGTTCGATGCGGGCTCGATATCCTCGTTTCCGAGCAAAGCTGACGTTGACGGAATCGTCAAGTCGGTCTGAAATTCCGTTACGGCTTCAACCCGGCATTCTGTTTCCATTGACCGGTCCCTCAGTCTTGTGACTGTTACGGGGTACAAAAAGTACGACTCGGGCGGGTACAACGTCTCTAGGAGCCGTATACCGTGCCACTTTTTATAACTGCTGCCCGTGTCCGTGCTCCGCAATGGAGCCGAGCTAGAAGAAACGAGAGCCGGTTAATGGGCCCTGGCCGGTTGTGCAAAATGGCATAAAACGGCGCCTGGAAATTGTTATAGTCCTGCACCATTATTCGCCTAATACGGGGGGTAATAGCGCAAAAATTGGTCCGACCGAGAGTTAAAAAATGATATGGGTACAACGGCCTCCTGGAAAGTCTCTGATGAGATCAATATGCGAGTAATTTTTTATACTTTCGCACGTATGTAATGTACGATGAGGTAGAGGTAAATAATGTCAGAACTTGAAATCGGTGTTTCGTCACGTGGTCGGTAATGACAATAGCGTCGCGCCCCTTTGAGCCTGAGACGCTATTATGGAAGCAATTTGAGGACGAATGTCCTTAACCAGGACAAGAGTGTGCTAATGTGTGGTGGCCCGCCTACCTGGCTAGATGAAGGCTTAGCACTTCGACAGTTGTGGCGGCCCCAAACCACAGGGCCCGGATAGCAGGAGGGCGGACTTGATTAATGGCGGCGGGACTTAACTGTCTCTTGTGCACCGCCACCTCCTCCTGCCCTAATCCGTCTCTTCCCCCGTTCTAATAACGTCCGAGCGAACTTAATATGCCACTTGACGCATAATTAAACCGCCCGAGACTGTTCTGGGCGTAAGCCCGCTCCGTGACGCCTTAGCACGCCCACCGGCTGCATTTATATATATATAACACGATGGAAATTCCATATCCTCCGCAGATACGCCGACACCGGTATTACATTACAAACGGGATGTTACCTACAGTGGCGAGAAACTGAAAGTTCTATTAAATGGGACATTCTAACCAATCGTAGTGAATAGAGAGCTAACAATCTTGAAATTGTTAGTTTATGTAATTTCCGGCCTGTTAGATAATGCGATCGGTATATTTTTGAATGATAACCAGTGTAGCCCATTTTAATCAGACTTTAAAAGTGATCCGATTGGCATAAAAAATGCTATATCCGTGGGGTATTTCAACTTAATTTACGAAATGCATCCTAATATTTGTAAAATATCAAATTAGTATTCCGATAACAGATCGAATTTTCCTTATATTACTTCATTCCTTGTATGTACTCGTTAGTATAGAAGCTACTCCATTTTCCACTAATTATGGTCATTTGCTCTCTTGAAGGGCAGAAATTTATCCCTTCCGGTCATTTCGGGGAGTGGAACCGGACGCGCTGAAACCGATACCGAGTGGAGGCACTTTCTGGGAAATTGGCAATGCGGTTCTCTTGAGGGGCTGTACCTACGGTACGTGTACGTGCGACTGGGGCTGTCCCTCCCTCGGAGGGGGGCCGAAACGGGGGGACAAAAAAAAGGGAAAAAGTCCGTTCCTCAGGATGATGGACGCGTACGTGGCCCGCTTTTACCTCCCCTATACTCCCTCTTCTTACAGATGACCTATTCCCAACCCAAATTGGGGCCATACTCTGTTTCTCGCCGAAGGAACATCACCGTTTTAGTTTTTCAGTTATAGAAATTTAATTTTCTTCAGTGTTTTTCTGAAATTTCAAGTAAGAGATAATCATCGCGCCACCACGTCTTATCTGAGTGATTGACAGAATGATTTATAACCTACTTGTACAGCGATTGTGAAAAACGTATCTTCAAAGATGCACGGGCACCGAAATAAGAGTTTTAAACGCCGTATATACATATATAAAGGGATATGACCTAAACAGGATGCATCATGACCCATCGGAAACTTTCCGAGCCAACTGAGCCCCCGATAACGGACCGAGCGGTCATTAAAGGTTAAACTGGGACATATCGGTAGTTAGGCTTTTTGTAAAGTCCGGTCAAACTTGATTACCTTTTCTGATAGCCGGCATTGTATATTGGCCGCAAATATTTACCGAAAATATCATTTCGGTTTTGTAGGCGGTCAATAATCACTGATAGGTTTACTATTTCCTCCTTCAGGTAAATTTTATTGTTAACAAAAGAGGAGATGTCAATTTATCGATTTTGAATTAGTAGCCGGCGAATTTCAGATCGAGCGTTTCGAATATTAATTTATGGTTCTGCTTGGGTACACAGATTCGTCGTATCGGACGACAACGTACAACATCCTATTTGTGTACGTTAAGTGTTGAAAGAAATGCCGTACTGGTCGGGTTTTTATGAAATCCTCCGCGTTGGGGACGCGACATATGTCCTTCCCCCTTGGAATGCACCTTTTATAATGTCCATTAAGTGGCGCGTGTGCGTGCTCAACTCGACGGCGACTATTTCTGTTCTCTCTCTCTCTCTCTCTCTCCCTCCCTCTCTCCTCTCTCCCTCCCTCCCTCCCTCTCTCTCTCTCTCTCACATACACACTCGGACACACATGCCTACGCGTCGTGACGTACAACATATAACTTTACATTCTCTGGAATGAGGCTCGTTCTCTGTTTCCTTGACATCATAATTAAAATATTATTCATACCTGCTGTTGCTGCTGGTATAATTTAGGATCTTAACGTACAATCATATCTTAACCTCTTTTGATGTAGCAGCAAATAATTGTTTATAGTGCTCATTAGAATTATTCCATTTCTTGGTTGCACGTCCTAATAAATGATAGAATTTATATTTAAAAAACTGTTCATAACTGAATAGTTATTACTTTTATTTCTTGCCAATTTCGATAGTTGATGAGGCGGAGAATTTAATCGGAGCGGAAAATACTTTTTAAATTAAACTCTAGCTTTGCAGCGCGCTGCCTGCCTGAGGTCGGCAATGTCAAACGGGCAAAAACATAATTGCCGCTAATTGCCCATTAAGGTTTGGGCTCTCCGCCACAAACTCTACTACTTCTACACGAAATAATGAACTGTACTATTTATTTCATAACCGTCTGCTCCTGACTTTGAACGCATTCGGCTTCCTGCGCGCATCATGTATATACTACGATTGTAATAATACGCCCGCTATTTTAGTAAAAAAATAATAATCTGAACCTTGCAACATTACCTGGGTATTCTAATGTTAAAATGATATATTGTTCATAGTAAACTTTTAAATATTTAATTGCAATTTTATTTTTGTTTCAGGTGAGTTGGATGGCACAATTTTGGTCATTGAACAGATAACCATTTGATTAGTCAACGCCAGTTTGTGAGTATACTTAATTTACTGCTTGGAGTTGGACCGCCTACTTGTTGCTCCCTTCTTTTTAGTCGGAAAATCGGAAACTCTTGAAGACAATTATTCCATTAGCTGGTCAATTGTTCCCTGGAAAAGCGAACACACACACACACACACACACATATACTGTCCCTGTTGGTTTAGTTGTGTTGAGTCAACTTGAGGCCTTTATTTCCCGCACGTGTTGAGAATTAACGCGATAGTGTCGACATTTTAAACGTTGACAGTACCGCGCCCCATTATTCATTGCCTCTCAGTTGGATGACTAACAGCGCGAAAGAGAAATTGCCATCCCTAACTATGCCTTGTTCGCGACACCTAGTTATTTATTAGTTATTCGCAATACTCTCTCCCTTTAAACCTATATGTCGTTTGCTAATTTTATTTAAATTATTGAACAAAGGGAGAATTGTAAGTAGTACATTTCAATGTGGAAAATTTCTTCATTTTTATAGTTGGTTTCCTTGTTGTTTTAAACGGACAAAGAGCAGTACTAATTATTCCACTATACTTTCACCTTTTACGGGTCTTTTTTATGACGGCTAATTTAATTTGCACTTCTTTCAGCGTTACCGCAATGGAACTCCACAGTAATTATCAGAGATTAGTTCGGCTCTTTCAATGGTTAATATTTTCTTTTAGCATTAGTTTAATATGTGCTAGAAGTTTTTGTCGCTCAATCGGTTGGATCCGTCGAAATTCGAAACAATCACTATTTTTCAAATGCCCAATAAAATTTGTACCGCCACAAATGCATCACTGCTGTGTTGTATGTTAACGAGTTCAGAAAATATTTCGAAAAACTCTTTTATCAGTAGCGAACAAAAAATTTCCGGTTATGTTATTTCTAAGAACTTCGTCTTCGGCCGGGCGATAAGAGCTGAGAGGGGAACGTTTTTCGCCGGTTTTTTTTTGGGGGGGTGGAAGAAAAACTGGGGTAAAAGTTGATCCGGCATCTTGGATGGAGTTGTTGGACGTCTGTTGTATATTTCGAATGTCGGATTTTCGTAGTCCTTCCTCTGTGTTGGTGCGGCCCCTCCTGTATAGGGATAGGGAGTGTGTGTGTGTGTGTGTGTGGGGATCTGGAGAGATAAGCCCCAACTCCAACCCCCCGCAAAATTCATTCGGGACCATCCACTACTGGAGTTTTATACACACCTCCCGTATACAGTTCGTCCCAACGTTGTTGTTGAGCTTCTCTTAAAATTCCTGGACGTAATTTAAATTGTTTTTCTCATTTAATCCAATAAATGTAGCCATCGACTTTCATTCAACCTTAGGTAGCTCACCGCGTAAGTCCATATTTGGAGAGTAGCTTTTAGGATCGGGTAGTTTAAACCCCTTGGTTTAGTTGATATTGACGGCGGAAAGCCTAAACTACTCTGGTGTACAGCGGAAGATTTAACTACTAAAATTGCCACGCAAGTGTTAATCAGTCGGGGGACACGCCTATTACTGCAATCCGCCGTATTGAATTAGCAATTAGGTTTTTTTTTTCCCAACGTTATTTATTTATCCAGCATTTAACAACCTGCCGTCCGCGGTAATTTTATGCTTTGCCCAACGACCGTTTCATAACTGTAATAAAGTCCCGTCGTTATTATTCGGTTCGGACGCCGAAGATATTAATCGGCCGAGGTAATTGTACGGCGTTTATTTTAGTTGCCACACGCTGTTTAGTAATTAGTCGCCTTTATACAGGTCGATTGTCGAGGAAAGGAAGCGATTCCGGTCCCCTATTTCGGTTGATAATAATTGAAAGGAATTGGCCTAATCGCGATTGGCGCAATATCTGACCCGCACCTTGGTCGTTTTGGTGATGTTTTTGGCATCGATATCTGCATCCTACGAGTCCCCCGGATCCACAACTCAGCCACACTATACGTAATTGAAATCTCCTCTAATGAAAAGAACATTTCTTCCGAGACCGAAGAACGCCCTGCAGAGTAAACATCTCCGCTGCAATATACTTACTGCGCGAACATTACTGAAATTAATGTTTTAAGGATACGGATTCTAAAATTTCTGATATAATTTTTTTTATGTCCCCCGTCGCGTTAATGCGTTGATGCAGAAAATCATCTTGTCGCCAAGTGAAATATTTAATGTACACTTTATATTTCAAAGTAATGGCATTTACGTCACGTACGGCGGTTGGTCATTCGGGGAAGTGTAAATGACATTTTTTCAGCGCCGAGTAATCCCATTTTCGAATGCTCCGGTCGAATTCTAGCCGGCTGTTCGAAGGCCAATTTGAATGACATATGGGCACGTCCGGATGTGTTCCGCGTTGGACGGCGAGCACGTATTATTATTTGCCGGGCTACGTGACTCGATGCCCCGGGTCTTGAGAGGAGGAAAAGGCGGCTCACTTAGCGAAAACGGTTCTCCTCGGGCGAAACGTTTAGTTTCTATTCGTGTTACAGAAATTACATCGAATATGAGAAACTGGGCATAAAGAAAGCCCTTCCAAGGTGTCTCATTGGTATTGACGATGGCGAAACTCCGAAACCCGTCTTGCATAAGATCACATGGGCGATAAAACCGCTGAAATTCCGATTGTAATCGCGAACCCAGATCAAGATCTGTGTATGCCATTTTTCATCAAAATTTCGTAACGCCTACATATTACATCAAGTTTTTTATACATTGTATTTACTGTTCTGTTTTTAACGTTGCAAAGAAAATATGTTATATATACTTGTATCAATACTCTTGCAACTCCCGCGCATTAATTCGATTTGGAATATACTTCCACATCCGACTAATATACAGTTTGAAAGAGACTCGGATTGTACCTCATTTTCCAAATGACAAAACTCCCCCGTAGCCGAAACCTTGGTGAAAGTCCTCGAAAATCCTGTATCCTCGGTCTCAGATAAGAAAACCCGGATCGCTAATGGGGACCTTATTTGGGTATCGGGATTTATATAGAGTTGTCCCGGCCGTTTCTTGTTCGGCTCTGAGGTCCCTCGCCAGCCCCGGGGCCTCTCAGACCTCTCAATAGGGAGCATCACCGGGATAAGTCCGACTCGACTTTGTGTTTATCTCGTGGAAGGGAAATGTCAATGCAGTGAAATGGGGAGTGTAATTACGGTTGTGGGGAGGGGGTGAGAGAGGGATCTGGCCCCCGCCGGCTTAGCATTTATAAATAACCGGTCTCCGTTT
The DNA here is from genome assembly GCA_019843655.1 of Lethocerus indicus. NCBI lineage: Eukaryota > Metazoa > Arthropoda > Insecta > Hemiptera > Belostomatidae > Lethocerus > Lethocerus indicus. The sequence continues at coordinate 3,388,764 of JACDQD010000007.1, read as the reverse complement.
GAAGAAGTCGGCTCCCGGCGTCTCCCTTCGTCCCGACGTAATAAAATAACGCGCCACCGGTCGACGTAACTACCTTTTAATAGGTTTTTTGCGACCCCCCATCAAACTGGAAATTACCGCGTTTCGTTTTTTTTTCTTTTATAGTATAGTTGCCGCAGTTGTGTTGAATCGCTATAATAGACCGTCTCGTGTGATCATAGCCGTAGCCGAGAGTAATAAAACGGGTATAATAATATAACAGGAGAAATGATTAACCCGTCTCGGTTAATTCGACTTGAATTGCGTACATTGAGTACATTTTTGCGAAGAATTTCATCGCTCGTGCCATTTTGTACAGCGCTAGTTTACCGTAGAACATTGTTTGAGCTACTAATAATTGTCTGTTCCCTCAATTATCCGCCTGTCTGTTACGGTATTTTCATGGTGAAACTAACGAATTTTCGATATAACAACGAAGGTTCGACTTACTGAGAATTTTCAGAACGACTATGAATAGCCGGTGCTAAGCAGGGAAATGCTTGAAAATAAATCGACGCCTGTGATACTCAGAAAAAAATAAATACGACACGGTTTACACAGTAAAAGTTGTGCGCGAGTGATAAACGTTCCGAAACCTGCACAAACTCGAACCCTCGTCCCATATTTTAAACTGTTTATTTTTTTTTTATCTCCGATCCCGTTACGAAAATTTAAAAAATATTTTAAAGTGTTACACGTTGTGGGGTTAATGGGAACCAGAAATGCGAGTTGCGACAATCATATCTTTAGTCATTTAAAACATCAATTTACACCGACCACAAACCAAACGAAACCATAAAAACGAAGAAAATAGAAATACAAATCAAGCAAGGACAAGAATTCCTGTAGCCATTCCCCTGCCTTCTTATTATTATTTTACTTAATAGTTGTTTCTGGGTATTTTATTTTTAACCCACCACATGTAATGATTCTGACGAGGGATTGGAATTACGGGAAGGCCGATATTATATTTATTCTTTCTTTATAACGATGAAACAACCTAGCGCCCGGGTAAAATTTGAAAGGATAAATTGCCGCAATAATCGATAAGTCGAAAATCATTTCAATTTTCCGGATTTTTAATACCTATTTGATGAAGGGCAGTATAATGCCTGATTTGAGGAAGGGTTTTGTCTCTTTTCTAGGCATTCGACCTAGAACCGGGTTAAACTTTAACCGGTCTTTACCCGTGTCACGACCGCGTTAAGCTGTTATTAAGAGACCGGTAGATTGGTGAAAAATTACGAATTGGAATGCACTTTCGTATTCCAACTTTATCAGTTGGGGCGACAATTCTAGTGGGCGACATTGGCGTTTCCCCTTGGCACACTTATCTTATATATTTGGCCCTATCGAAGCCGAAGGAATTCTGTTGTCGCATCGAGTGATTGACCTTTCCCATTTCAAACGCTATCATTGGGCGCCTCCAACAATTATTTCATGTCTTATTATAATTCGTGATACATAAAAATAATGATGAATATATACTATACTACTAGAAATATTGTAAGGGCATTAAATATGTAGACTAGATTGATCTAGTCAGGGATATAGTGATTATCAATAACTGTCTGAGCGTTTAAAATTTTTATTGATTTGTTATATAATAGATGTTTTTCACTACAGGTAAATAAGATTTTATTACGGAAACATTCTTACAGGAGGGTTCCAGATAGTCTATAAAACGACTTTATATTTATTAGTATTGCTTATTATCATATTGGCCGTCAGTTTAAACGCGTTGAAGAATGTCGGCAGTTGGCTCGAAGCCGAAGTTGGCGAAGTTTGTTGAAAATAATAAGTCGGTTGTGAAGGATCGTAAATACGGGCTCATCGAATAGTCAAAGTGTTATTGCGTCTCACCTCTCTCTCTCTCTCTCTAAAGTTTATTCCGAGTGTCGGTTTTTTTAATGCTTAATTTTTGTTTTTCGTTTTTTATGGACTCTCGTATTTTACACTCGGTGTGGGAAAGTTGTGACTGAGGCCTCTCTGAGTAAGTGCCCACTTTTTCTCTGCGAAGTACTCGACTTGTACTTGATCACTCGAAGTTGTCGGTGTGTCGTCATTGGCGGCTGATCGAAAGGCCCGTGCCAATTGCAATTATCGCTGAGGATGCGCAACATACCGGTGCATAATTAGTCGACCTCGCTTTTGAGCCAGAGTCCTTCGCTTCGATTCCCCCCCCGGTCACTTTGCAATTTCGAAACGGCCCCTATTCGTTTTAAATTTCAGAAGGGCGATTTCTAGTGCTAATATCCCAACTTATCTAGCCTCGGTTATTTAGCAACTTTGATAGTGGCGAGAATAATTCCAGAACTTCCAGAAACGGCATTTCGGGAAATCAAACTACATGAATTTCTCAAATAAAGAAATTCAATATCTGTAAATGTGAAATTGTCTTCAAACTCTAAACCGCGCTTCTAACAAGTTCTAGAAAATTATGGTTCTGGAACAGCGCACCGTCGGTTAAATTCCTTAACTTTCACGATATACCCCGCCTGTTTTTTTTTAATATAGTCACGCAAGACCGTTTAATAGGTTTAAGAGTTCGATTTGTTTCAGTCGTCTATAATATTCAGTGAATAAATTAGTAACTTGTGTTTGCTTTATCCATCTTCTTGATCCTATGTTAAACTAGATCTCCAATGAATCGCCAAATGATCGCTTATAAGATATTTTTACGTTCGAAACTTTTTGTACAATCTGTGCAGGTATTTCCGTTTTGATTTTGCCATCCGTCTATCTCAAGGTTTACGGGGAAACGTTTAGCTGATTTTTTATTTATAGTTCTTTACATACACCGAAGAGGGGGTGTGGTGTTCGTCTAGGGACATTGCGTGATGATCGATCCTGCCGTATCGGCAGTGACAGGATCGTTTATTAATTACAACGACGTTATTCCTTTTTCTGTTTTATTTTCAGATGATATAACATTGAGTACAAGTATTTAACCCCTATTACCTCTTATTTTCCTGTCGTTTGTGAACGGAAATTGAATTCGATCGCGTCTCGACTTGCATATCTGGTCCGGTAACTAACATTGTTCGACAGCCGTTTCGTTGTCCTATATAATCATAGTGAACGGCGAAATAGAAAGTCGGCTGGCCGCTTGATACATTCTCATAATGACGGTGTATGACTTACATTTATTTTCAAACATTTCGCTGCGATATTGTGCAAACAGAAACAACCGCATTAACACTGAAGTGGCTTGAATTAACAGAATTTACTTTGTCCAGAACTTATAGGTATCAAGTATTCGGGGACAACCCAATTAAAAGAAAGGTGCTTGTTCCTTTTTTAAATCGCGTTGAGATTTAACGTTCTCACAATTTTTTGGTATTACCAAAATACATCGGGCTGTATTGGAGAAATAAGGAATTAAGTCCTACGGCGACGAAATTACTGGCAATAGGAAACGAGAACGGGTTATCCAAACCAACCTTGCCCGTCCCCCAAAACTGGAATGGGTTGTAAAAAAGTTATGCGAGATTTTCCGCTAGAAGAATCGCTCTGTCAGCCCTAATACGGCCGGTTATCGGGTGAACTCCAGTCGCTTTTTCAATGGGCCACTAAACCTAATGGCCCAACCCTACCTCCCTACCTCCCTCCCTAAACCTCCTCCCAATCGTAAAACTTTTTTTATTATTTATTTAGAATCGCTTACGACCCGACCCCGTCCTATGTGATATGGGGGAAACCTCTCCGATATATATATATATTGGCCCTCCCGCCGCGGGATAATATATTGTGCACCGCCTTTCAATCGAATCAAAATAACATATTCGATAACGCGATTTGCCTAATGTACGTCACGTTCAGTGTGTTCGTAATGGTCGTAAAAAAAATTCCAATTTCCGTATATATTCTCTCGTCAACAAAGTTATTTTCTTCAGTTCTTCATCCTAGCAGTGACAAATATTTAGTAGCTGTATGATTTTTTTCCTGTTGAACCCATCAAAATGACCTTTCAGATGAAAAAATTATTCATATGTTTTTGTACGATGTAAATGCAAGTGCAGTTTATGACGTGTTACAAATGTTAATTCCTCCGTCCCGTTTGCGAATCTACAAGGTAATGAAAATATCATCTGTCCAAATTGATTTAACAGTTCAGCACAAATGTTGCCGAATAAAATATGTTTCAAGACCGTCAAAATTATTTAGCGCTTTCACATTTTCTGAATTGCCCTCGATTTGTGTTCAACGCGCGTTGACTTTTACCAACTCAACTATCGACGGACTGCTCAAAGTAGTGGCGGACCTGACGGTACTTATTTTAAGCACCGGCTTATTTAATTCCATTCGCGGATCTTGACCGAGGACAGGTGTTAACCGGTAGGAGAGATCGCTAATCGGCACCGATGCCGACCAGCCGAGCGCCTTCTCATTACCGCCGATAATCCGGATGATAATCGTCCATTATACGCTTTTTTTTATGAACCAAAGATCATCCTGATATTGGAAAAGCGACCCCGATCCACCGACCGGTGTCCTCTCGTCCTCAGCCGCATTGCCGCAAAAATACATACGGATTAGCTCCGTTACAGACCGGTTTAATGAAGTGGGATGAAGCGGTGATTATGTATAATGTTGGAGTGTTGGAGCCAGTTTCGCGAATAACCGTCTAATTTGTTTATGGCATTCCTCCTCTCCGGAGAACCTGTTTGGTCGGCTAAATCGGGATTAGCGGTACCGTCATTCATTTCAATTTATGACAATTTATGAAAATTTTTGCGTTCGCTGTCCGGGCGAGTTGAGCAACACAGTTCGCAGCGTACAGTGGAGTGCGTTCAGAGGTACTCGGGAGGAGTGGAGAGCATCGTGGCGGCACCTGAGTGGGGCTCACTGCTGACGGGATGCTTCGTCGGCATTTGATATGCCTTGAGTAGCTCGCTTCATCGTCAACGGAATGCTACTGACGGAGATGTCAAGCGCGAAGGCGCGGATGATCATAGCAGACCTCCGGATGGGGGTGGTATATATACAGTAGAGTATTCCGAAATTAAATGGAAGACAAAAAGTACATTTTTGTTTCATTTTGGAGAACATCGCAAAAAACAGTCCAACAAAGAATAGATGGACAGGAATGTCCTTATTTGCTTTGCTTGTGACTGTTTATATATACACACCGATTCAAATGTAAAAGCTATTTTTATATTACGATATTGGAAACCTTCAGAAGAATTATTGGAGCGCGATTGTGCTGTACGTTTAGGTAATAAATTGGGCAAGTAAAAAGAAGGGGGGTGGTAAAAGAAGGGTCAATATTCGTTCAATTCTTATCAAGTTTTATTGGAGGAAGCAGACAGTTTGTGGAGCAGTGGGGTTGGTAAGACGCGAAGGTTATTGTTGTACTGAAATAGTAGCATTAGATTCTGAAATAGCCGCCGGGAGGAAACGAGAACAAATGTCCGCGCGGTGGTGAATTCGAATTCAACCGATGTGAACTGGCGAACGAAAATAAATCCTAGCGAAAACAGAAGAAATATGTTTTGCCACGAATAGATTAGGCGCCAAGGACGAATCCTCACTGGTGCATTATCCGGAGCACCGGCTCAATGGTTCTGTTTATCCGCTTTGGAAATGAATGGGGCAGTTTATAACTGGCAGTATTTTGCACGACATTTATTATAGATTGGCCCAGTCAAATATTCTGGTCAACATTTTCGAGTTATTATTATCAATAACTCGGTGAAAATTGTTATTTATGAGTGAACATGAAGTCTTATGGTTATCGATTGATTGAAAAAAAAAATCCGGTACCGATATTTCTAAGTATCTCAAAGTGTCACTGTGCTACTGTTAATTGAAGAAGACCAGACGTGTCTAGCTTAACGCTAAGCAGGCGATCTGGGACAGAAATTCACATACGAGTATATCATAATTATAAAGGTAGAAGCGATTGGTCTCTGGCCGATGAAGGATTCAATATATACAGTAGTAAAGTTTGAAGTTTCCCTTTCCCAAGAGGAGGCGACCTTTTGTCCTTTTCAAGGACCCCCCCTCCAAGGATCGCGGTTTGAGGCGTTTTCTTGGTCATGTCCTTCCAACCGGGTCATCTTCAGCTTCATCTTCGTCTGGGGATGTAGTTCCCAACGAGATGTTTCGGTCACCGGGTTATTCGGACGGAAAGCCTTATCGAAATGAAATAACACCAGTTAAGGAAATGAAAAATGAATAAGTGAAACTACTCGGTACAATTGCCCAGCATCACCGATCGGGTATGCGCCGTTTTCGTGCAGAAAATAAATAATACGGAAGATACGATCTGCGTTTTTTTAGTACGTACGCGTCGGTTTACGCTGCTGACGCCATTGCGGCGCTTAGGTGCGGCACTGACAGGTTGAAAATGTTAACGACGGCGTTACATAACCGCTCCGAACGTGTTAGAGCTTACGTACGACCGCACCAACACGCCCAGAACAATAGCTCAATTGAACTCGCTTTCGAGTATTACAACAGTTATGATTTATGCCGAACGACCCCACTTAATTATTCGCCGTTCACTCGTGAACTCAACTGCACCGTATTATATTTGTGGCTCGCTGTAAGAATGAGAAACTGATTGGAATAAGGCGTTGTATCGATGTATTCTTAGTACACTTTTTTCCAGCCCGAATGAATCTCCCGAATGCATTAGACAACTGATTATTTTCTGGAATTCAAAACCTTATTTGAGAAAGTTCTCAGTATTACTTCACTCGACGAGTACTGAATAATAAGCACGAAATCGGAGGTTTAATTTGAGCAAATATTTTCCAACCCATTCATTCTATTCTTGGCCAAATTATCAAACGCAATCGGAGCTTTCTGTTCAGTAGGGATACACGAATTGGATATAGTTGTCTCTTTTTTATCTATTCTACAATAAAAAATAGTATTTCTGGGACATGTTTTTCTTCTATTAATATCGACGAACCAATTTTTCATAAGTTCAATATGCTTGTTAGGGTATGCCTTCCCAAGTGTTGGGTAGATCTTATATATTTTATTTTCAAAGAGTTAAGCATCGATTGTATATTCTCAGCGCGACGACATTATTGCTTAAGATCGGATCTCGTGCATTCAGATTGCCATAAAGAGGCCCTTGTTCTTCAGATGCTATAACGGAGGCAATACGGGAGTTGGATGATTTCGGACAATAATTTAAACGAATCGAAGACGTGTTTTGTAGCCGGGAGAAGCTACAAGTTTCGAAAAAACTTGTTTTCTAACTCGGTCTCGGGTCCCTCCCTCCCTCCCTCAACGGCTTTTCCCTTCAGTCTATAAATCTGGGACGGCCGATATTCGTTTACCGGACAGCCGGGGTATTCCGGCTTTCTAAATTCCGGCTAAACCATACCGTGAGCCCGATATACGGTTTTCGGGGAGATAATTAAAGGACCGGTATTTTGACGACCCCGTGTTCAGGCGAAATTAAGGTATTGTTCTATCCGGATAAGCCGTTCATATCGGCAGGCGCTGCCGACAGTCGAGAAAAGCTAAATGTCAGCCTCAGTTAGGATTAATAAAAGTGAAAGTACTATTATTAGACTCCTTCCTGCCCTTACATTAGTGTCCACTTAAAAGTAATTTCCTTCCAAATATTAAATCCTCTGTAATCTTAAAACTGTAAATCAGTGCTTCTGAATTCATTCAGAAATGTAACAGGCCTATATCATGCATAAAAAGTGTTTATTTGTTTAGCAAAATGCCAAGCTCTTGTCAGTTCGGTAATAATTTCTACCTTTACGTATACCATTATCTGCCGGTATTGCAAATCCGACGAAGTTGAATAACAACAACGTACCTTCAGGAATATACGTAAAATACATTTCCAAGGTATACATTCCCAGGGTGTGTCTATCCTTGAAGGACAAAGGGTATAAAGGTTCTGTAGTGTTATTGCTCGCACCTGAGTTCACTCCGTGTGGCTTGCCAGCCTCCTTTCCAGAACGAGAGGCTCCTCCGTGGTGTGGGGTGGTTGGGCTACTATAAATATTCTTTAACACTTCCAACCCCTTACCGACTTTGTCGAGAGGCAGAGGGAGGGCATGGGGTTTCCAATAACAATGCATTTGCGAATCTAAACATGCCGCGAAAACACTGGAGCCCGCCCGACTGAAAATGGGACCCTCCTCCCCCACAACCCCCATATTCCCGCAAAGGTCCTCTCACTCCAAAGCGTCTGACTGTTATTCCAGCGGTAAAAACAATCGCTCACTGGAAAAAGCGAACGCTCGAGGCGACGCCGTTGGAGGAAGAGGAGGAGGAGGGGCCTTCCGGCGGTATTTCCAATGAGATTACACTCACAATCGGCGGTCACAATGTCCGACAATTACTCTCGATAACGGCCCACTCGACTGTTTACCCGGTTACGGCGGTTTACTTTCGCAGCAGTAATACATTGCGGTTAGGCACCTGCCAGTGGTCACTGATTGCAATTGACTGTCTATTGAGACTGTTATTGGGATTTATGAGCTAATCGCTTTACAATTACAACACTGGAAAATATTTTTCATCGATCTAATATTCGCAATACTTCTCACTGATCTGTCGATTTGAAATTTATTTTAAAAATATGCTCAGTTTGTGAGTTAGTCTGGGAATCATGGGTTACTTTAAAAAGTGCTCGCTAGTGTAGCTCATTAATTTAGAAACAATGCGTTCTATTACCGTCTTCGTTTTATTTTCCGATCTTGATAATTACCCGGGTGATACAATCCTCCGAAAGTTAATAAATGTTCGCCCTCAGTTTCAGTGTTTAATCGGATCCAGTAATGAAAATCTATTGACGGCTTCGGTCGATTACCATTGTTATCAGTTGATTGATGATGCTTCGCGAATATTGCACGGGTGGTAATTACAATCGGATAGCGCTCCATTCTTCTTTCGGTCTCAGTTTGATCTCCGACGCTTTGTCCGTCAAAGCATGGCTTGTATAAGTGCAAGTCAACTTAAACAGCCGGTTAAAATAAGTAGGTTTTCCTCGTAATTAAAGGCAATTTGGCCCGTTTGAGAATTACCGCCAAATTGGCAATTTGTCGCCTCGGCTGTGCAGGCGAACAGTTGAATTGGAAGTGGTTTCCGATGCTATTAGTGGGATATGAGGAGTAGGTTAGGGGTTGAGTAGAGAGGGCTGTGGCGGCCTAATGAATTAATTATCTCTCAGCCCATTCTAATCTCTGTCTGTATCGTGTTTTGGTCTGTCTCTCTCCTTGCCGGTCTTTCCTGCTCAACTAATCCAATTACACAATCGGCCGCTACCGTTTATAATCCGCTGTTGGCTGGCAGTTTGCCGTTAAAACGGGAACATTGTGTAACGATTTTTGAAAATTAAGATTTTCTTTTTTCCCCCGCGCCGGGCGTATAAATTATTCACGACCCGTCTCGCATTTTCTCAGCCTTGGAAAATTTTATTAATTCATACTTTATGACGCCAAAGTACAATAGTACTTTTCCGGTTATTCACTTATCTACAAAGAGCGTCATATAAAAGGGCAAGGAAATGAATGAGCAAACGTTTTTAGACCTAAGGCAGGTCTGATATCGTGACGATTAACTTTAACATCGTCAATGATATTTTATAGATATTCAGTTACTCCAGGGAAAATTGATCTGTTAGCAGGCGGGATGAAATTAAATAATTCGTAGGTCCAATTAAGGGCGGAGTACGGTAGAGAGGTTTAGCCTCAGCGTGGCGGATTTGCAACTTGGTAATTACGCGATTGGACACGAGGTGGACCCCGACCGCGTTCAGAATCGAATTGTCCCGGACGCGTACGCATTTCGGGGCCCAACCGCACGTACCGGGGGCGTTTTGTCGCACGCATTTTCACAAAACCACGAAATTACACGAACCGTATAAAGTGTCAGGTAGTTCAGTATTTTTGCCTTCGTCTAATTTTTCTTTTGACTATTTTCGCAGTGTTTTTCCTGTTCCTCCCAAAAATAATTCGGTAGCCGGCTGGGATAGGTCCTAACTGGAGATGATAACGGGAAGACGAAATTTATTTCCCAGGACCATTGAGGTTACTTAAAAAACGAAATCTTTTTATAACGTAGTCGATTTCTCCCTGGCGGTGGTATCTCGTTTATGGGGCGTGCCACGATCCTGTTTCGTGTATCCAACAGTTTTTCTTATAAACTCAAAAAAAAACATTTACAATTATTACGGTTTCAATTGCCGGGTCCGCTTTTGTGAAGCGAAATCCGAATTTTCCTGAACTGAGCTCTGATGTTAAGTCCGACAGGGAAAGTGAGGATGAGGGAGGATGAGGATGGGGGGAGACCTTACAAGGATGTTTCCTACAGTGGGTCTGCTCAAAACCGCAAACACGACAAAGTAATCGTATTACTGAACAGGGGGTTCAAATCCCAATTCCCCTCCACCCCCGTCCTTATAATGCTATTAGTGGGTATCGGTTTACTGTCGATATATACGTATATGAACGGGTTAAATATACAGCGTACCAACGTATTACGCTTTGGCCCAGAGTAGGTATGGATCCGAAATATTTAAATATTAATTTCGCCCCGAAATTCCGATTGACTCATCAAAATTAATTTATAACATAAATATAATTTAAATTCTCCTGGTTCGATATACAGTTGTTATTATGCAGGCTGCGCTTGTTCTTCTCATATTGCTACGAATATGAAACTACAATTTTCTGATACAAGTTTAGGGATAATTACTCGGTGATATTCTTGCGCGGTGGTTTTGAATTGCACCACTAATAAACCCGGTGAGTTTAATAAGTGCAATTACAGTGCTGAGAGTATATAATAATGTGAGAGTATATAATATAAAAATGCAATGGGAGGGCGACTTTATATCCCGCCTGTCAGGATTTACACTGATCCGATCGGAATTTAGTTTATTTCTTACGTGAGTGAATGATGAAGAAAATTGAAAATTGACTCGAAGTTGTCCCCATTCGTCCCACTGTAAAAAAACATCCCCTGATCAGATCGATTATATTCGGAACATTTGGGTATACAGGGTGAATTTAAATCCAATTGAGCGCCGAGAGAGGAAATATTAGATTCTGTTTCTCAACCCGTCCCTGTTAATAGAATTACCGATAAATCGATTGAAGAGTCTTCGCAAGGAATTAAGGAATGGGACCTCTCCTTTTGTTAATGCGCGATTTTTTTCTCGGCCACCAATTATTGAGTACTCCTTTTGTCCAACTCATTATTTAAAATGAAAATCTACGGGGACAATTCAGAAGCCGTATGTATAGTATATTCATGGATTTTCATTCCATTCTGTTCTGTGTACTCCCTTGAAACCACGCCAACATAGTTTATGCGACGCCATCGTATTAATAAACAATACGTTATCCTCCTGCAGGACTGAATGGTGGGGTCCTGTGGGAGGGGGGGTGGGGGTATGGAAAATTCTTATTGCGTACGCGATTGTACAGTAAATCTGTAACGGTTGGCCGTCATTGGCAAATAAAAATCGGCGCCTTCGTTTGAATATTGAAAACTTGTTTTGACTGTTGTGTGAGAGTCCTTGCTTGTGCCCCCCTCTCTCTCTCTCTCTCTCTCTCTCTCTCTCTCTCTCTCTCTCTCTCTCTCTCTCTCTCTCTCCGGCTCTAGGTTGGGCGCCTTGTAAGGCCAAATGGCGGACGACCGGTTCCCGGTTTCATTCTCCCTGTTGAGCTTTCGTACGGCGAAAATAGTTTCCGGCGGCTCATTCTCTTTTGGAGGTTTTCTTATTATATATGTATATTTTTTTTGCGTTTACAGCCGTGACATTTTTTTTCCCCGGACTCTCGATATGGAATCGTCGAGGCCGTTGGCGCCGGCGAGGGAAAATTTCGAGACGAAGCGGAATCTCCTTTTCGGACGAATTCCCCACTGTCGGTCAGGACCGAATGAAATTCCTCGAATAAACTCGCTAGTGATGAAGAGGTTTTCTGGAATTTTTATGTCGTGCTCGATAGAATAAGTTGTTCCCACAGTGTTGTACAATCCTCAAGAAGTTTCCATCATCTGGAAGACCCATCTACTACAGAATAGTCCCTCAGTTGGTTATCTTTTGGGAAATGTTACTTTCTGCATAGTTTAATTTCGTAATTAATTTAATACGTTATAATACATTATCATAATTATATATCATTGCCATTTGTCTTTTTAATTGATTACGAACATATTTCGTAAACAAAACAATTATGTAAGTTAAAACCCATACGAATGATTTAACGACCGAAGACCCCGGCTTTGTTAACTCTGAAGCCGTTGAAAAATCTGAACTTCACTATTATGATTCAGTGGGTTCGTTAAAAATTAAAAGAAATATGGTTTCTTATATTTACAATAAAAACTGAAGTTTTTAATGAGTTTAGTAAACAAAGTGAGTTTTTATACGTTTCTTGGGTATATCATCTGCTGCATAATTGGAGCCGATTCTTGATGCGTCCAGTCCAGAATGCATTTGGTTACGAGCGGCGTCCCTTTTTATTGCAGCTTCCGTTTTTATTCTTATTCCGCCCCGCGGTTTTATGCACCCGACATAAATCCAAGTCGGTCTGGCGGAGATTGAGAAACAGGATCAGATGGGAGAGAGAGAGAGATATATAGAAAGAAAGAAGTTGTGGGATTAAACTTGAATTCCCTCTCGTTTTGGGCTTCGGCTTTTTAAGAGACGGATACGCAGATATTTATTTCAAGCTCCTAATTCTACCACCATGGAAATTAGAAAACAGATTCTAAAAAAAATTAACCTCTATGTAAATAATTTAAACATTCTTTAAATATATGTGTTGTAGGGTTGAATCAGATATTAGGCCTGCGACGCTCAGTGTGGCGTCAGTAGCATTTAATTAGTAATACTTTAAGTAGCGCCATTTATCCATGAAACGTGCATACTGTAACGAAAATATTGTTGTTAACGAATTAAAATTAGCAAGTCGGAGATACTTTAAAATTGGTCCTTTTGCGAACTGGCTCAGATTATATACTGTGGGTTGGGGGCTTGAAAGGTTTTACACTTTTAATTGGCACCGGTCGTTAAGTAACAGGACTGGAGTTAACGAGCTCCTTTCTTTTAATCAATTAAAATCTCCAATTCACCGGCGACGTATCGAATTTCCCCTCTGGCCGGCCAATTCAATGGACGGCCTAGGTTCGTGCCCATTACGATTCGAAACAATCCAAGTCGGAAAAGGAAATCTAATCAAGTCTTAGAAATAGTATTGTATATTGGGCGGAAATAATTCTGGTCTTTCGGTTTCACAAAAATTACACGCCGTATTAATAATAAAACCTCTACTCGGTCGTGAGGCGGTCCGTCGATTGCTGACATTATCTCTAACGGGTTATAGGATTGCAATTTCACTTCCCATTTCTCTATGTACTTTATTAAGACAGACTTTCGTCTTTGGTTTCTGCGACTGGGAAGAATTGTTCCATCGGGTTACACGTTGTCACGGAGTCGTGCGCGATTTCACTCTCTCTCTCTCTCTCTCTCTCTCTCTCTCTTTGGGCGAAGAAACAAAAATGACGCGAGAAGGGTGAAATATATCGTGTTATTAGAAACGTGGGATGCCTCTTTTCGTGTGTGTGTCACACACATATATATATATCTATATCGGTGCCTCCGTGACGGTGACGCTCGGATGGCTCAATTCCTCTTCTCCCCAACATCTGCGCTCCTCCCTTGTCGGGTAGGACATGTTTTATTGGAAGAAACTACACCCTCTCGCCCCGCGTCGCTGACCCGATGCAAATTGTCTCTCTTTCTCTCTCTGACATTCTGCAAACGGTGGAATTTTTTATTTTGTTAGAATGTCCCGTTCTGTAATCTATTACTCGTCTGGTTACAAAGTAATAAGTGGGGTTTTTTTCGACGGTACGATTGTCACCGCTCGAGATTTCGATCTGCCCCTGAGGGTGGTGCGGAAATGTACTGAATTAAAGTTCCTTGGCTGGACACAGTACAAGTGACAGTGAGAGTGCGGTGGGGATCCACAAAAAACATCCAAAGTGCCAAAGTGACTAACACCGCTACTGAAGATGGCGAACAGCCATAGCAAAGACTGAAACAGACGAAATCTACAATAATTGTACCGATTACTTCTAATATTGGCTTTTAACGTCGGTACTTGCGAGAAAACTGTAATTTTGTATTGGTTTTTCGAAAGCGTCAATTTAAACCGAACTGGAATATTTTCTTAAAATTCTTGCAACTTGTTCTGATAATATATAATAATAATGATACTCTCTTCTACGCATTTTAACGTGTGATAATATCGTAATATGGATAATAGCCAGCGGGTGGCTATCGTGATGAAATTAGCCCCCGAGTGGGGACACGTTACGACATATCCTTTTCATTTTTAAATAAATACATCCGTCGGTTTTTCCCCGCCTCGCTGGGAACTGTTTTGCATTTCCTTTACACTTATTTACGCACAACAGGATCACTAAAAATATTCCGTTTTGTTATTATTACAGATATTTCGTTGAAAATCGAAACACCATATTCATGTTACGGTGGCCCGAAATTGAAAATATTTTTTGTTTGAATATTTTATTCTTTTCGTTGATGTGTACTACTCGAAATTTTGTGTAGTGAAATAAGAATGTCGGGCTGGTCATCAGCTATTTCCATCTTTATAATTGCTTATAGGCGCATGTCTCTCGCAAAATTTCAAGGAAGGATACGACTTGGACGTTTCCTTCCTTCCTTGCTGAAGAAATGGATTCCGCACTGATAGAATCGGATCTCTGGAATGATGGTATTTCTATACCTGCGACAAGTCTATTGTTACTTTGATTGTACAGCTTGCCTGTATGTAAACATTTCGCATCGGTTAATATGATGATGTATTATTTAAAAACGTCCAAATTCAGGGCCTACATATGCATGTACTGTTAATGGCAGGGCGAGGTTGGATTAGTTGGCGATCAGTGTCTAGTTGGCTGAGGCCGCTGTCTGATTATAGTTCGAAACTTTATTGGAATGCCCAAGACAACACTAATGCATACGGCCCTGAGACGAGACAACAAATATATGCGACGCCATTAAAGGACGAATTCCCCAACGTCCCACCAGACACCAGTTTGCCAACAGATCAATTAGTAACGCTGAATCCGTTGTTTCATTATTTACAAATTCCTCGCGATA
This sequence comes from Lethocerus indicus, assembly GCA_019843655.1. NCBI lineage: Eukaryota > Metazoa > Arthropoda > Insecta > Hemiptera > Belostomatidae > Lethocerus > Lethocerus indicus. The sequence continues at coordinate 3,373,622 of JACDQD010000007.1, read as the reverse complement.
TCGACAATCTTCCGCCTGTATAAAGTTGAGTGAATACGTTTTTCATGCTCTTTTATAGCCCCGTTTAATAGGCTGAACTGCAAATATAGTCCACGTGTAATTGGCGAACAGCATATCGAGGACATGAAATCGAAAGATGGACAGAGCCATAAAATTTAACATTTGCGAATCCGCTCTGTAATTAAAGTGTTTACAGATTTTATATACGCAATCATCAATATTTTATCTATTCCAACAAATTATTGAATTACATCCTAACGGGGAACTGAGCAGTGGGGCTCTACCAGGCCTAGGAAAATTCAATCATTACAATACTTCGGAAAATCGTTGATTACCAGCATTTCGATATGAATCCTTCCGTCCGGAACTATCCCATCTCACTCTCCAGACTCTTGATTGGGCTGTATCGATAGGTGGATTCTCCGTCAAAAGTACATTTGTGCTATCAGATCGCATTGTCACTGAATATAATTTGAAAAATAAATTGTAGTCCTGACTTTTAAAATTGGAAAAAAAAGAATGTAACGTGGCATTGAATTACATGATTGTGAATCGTTGTCTGGTCGTTCGGAGTCGGTACGATACTGAACCCGAGTTTAGCTGCGTAAATTTATGAACTGGTGACGTTGCAGAATAGCAAAAAACGGGCGGTGAACCAATGTTACTAATCGATTAGGCTTGTCGTATCGATTTAATTAATAGAACCGCCAGTCCGGAAAATTCGGGGCCTAATTGAAGGGGAGGAACAATGGGTACAAGATTCGGCCTGTATATAGGTGAGAGAGGCCTATGTATATAGGTGAGAGAGTGCTCAGAGCCCCCCCCCCCAGGAACAATATTCTGGTGTTATCTAGGCAACTAAATGGGGCCCTCCGGCGAAAGTTATGACAACCGATTGTTAAGTTAAGGCAGAGATATAGCCAGGATATTACCGCTGTTCCAGTTTTCATCGCTGATCGAGGGTACAACAAAAGGAAATGGCCGGTCGGACGGGACATTGAATTCTCGTTAGCGATGATTGGAATAATGAAGTAAAATCTGCGGGAACGGGATTATTTTTGTTATTAACTGGCAGTTAATGTTCCACTACTGACTGTGGCGAAAGTCCCAAATGTAGGCCTAGTTATTCTGACCAAAGTGAAGCCAGTAAACGACGCGTGTTGTAATAATGTAAACTTTCCTTTAATAAAAATTTTAAAGTGGGTTGGATTGTCCGCGTATTCAATTAGTATTAGGCAGTTAGTATATGGCGAAAATATGTCATATCTGTTTCTGTCGTTATTGAAACATTCTTCTATTAAATATTTAATATTATTGCCCTGATTATAAAACCGGAGTATATCCAGGATAATGAGCCATTGATTGGACCCAGACGGCCAATGCAGAAACTATTTAATAAATTGTGAATTTTACGACACAAAACGAGCAATTGCTCTAAATCATTGAGTCGGGTGCGAAAGTCATCTCCACGAAAAACATCCTTCGAACCAGGTGTCGAAAATATGAACCTGATAAAGGCGTACAAATGTGTTACATCACCTTTATATAAAAAGAAAACCCGACATAATGGGGTATCAAATAAAGTATAGTGTTTTAAAAGTTGGATTTTGCAAGTGAAAGCAAGCGACCGGTAACGAACGAGCCGACGGTTCCCATCTTTTTTTTTTTTTAACACCTCGTTTAATTCACTGTTATAGCCCCGTTGCAATCATCGGCTTATATCTCACGGGATAGCCGGGCTCTTTAGTGAACAGGCTGAAAATATGCACGTTTATCTGTACGAACAAGTTGCATAATGGAATCAATTTGTTCATTTCATGTGTTGCATCAGTACGGAGAAGGGAAACCGAACAGAGTCCAAAATTAACTATCCCTTTTTTCACGAGTAAAATATCTGTAGCAATCCTCATGCCCACACCCGACTCAAAAGAATCGACTTAAACAGAAAATTTGGACTCTTATGACCATTACTAAAACGGACATCGAAATTGACCTTAAGTAACAAACTAATAATGGGGTTCCACCAAAACATCCGACATCGCTCGCATCCAGAGATTCTAATCAAAAGCCATGACCTCAATATACCGACAGTCGACGAAGTCGCAAAATTTCGGTTCCTTAAGTTCCACTCCCGCCTTTCTCCTCATCCCAATCCACTCGTTCAGTCCCTCTCCTCTCTTACCCATCCACTATCCCCGCCACGACGGCTTAAACGCCACCGGCCCAGAGATCATAGTTAAATCGTGTCAAAAGTGCCATCACTGGGTGGTTTCTTTATCGAGACAAAAACGTGAAAAATATACATGTACCAATTGCACCTATAACTGTAAAAGTTGATTGTGCAAAATAAAAAATTAAAAAAAGCAATCTTCAACTTATACCCGGACCATAAGAAGTATAATGTTCTTCTCTCATATTCTATACAATGTTTTTTTTTGGTGCAACACGGTTTTCTTTATATTCAATGCTTTATGTACACATGTATATCGATAGACTGTTGATTGATGGGGCAGTGGGCTGTGTGTGTCTAACAGTATATATATAGAGAGTGTGGTGAGGGTTGAGGGCGGCTGTGTTCCATTAGCATAGTGGGCACGGCCGTGGGGGTTGTGGGCCCACAATGGCCTTCTAATCAACGCCGGGCCACTCGCGTCCGGCTCGCTTGTTTTAATTAAACCTGCGGGGCCCTTTGAGCGTCCCTTCGGTCGACCCCCGGGGGGATGGCCCAGCGCGCGGGGACCCGGATTTCTGGCACAAATTTAGTCGGACGTCCGCGACCGCCCCTATCGGAAGTCCGAGCGTGTTCTCTCCGCCCTCTTCCCTCTGTCGTTTCTTCGCCTCCTGTCACTTCCGCCCGGGGATTTTCGCATGGTCGTCCTACAGGCCGGTATCATGCCGAGGAGTGAAATAAATTTCAAGTTCTACTACAACAGCCCCAAGAGCCGGTTGAGGAATTCCTATTCGAGGTAAAGACACGGCGTAAAATCGGCGAATGGGGTGCTTCGTGAAAAAGTGTTCGCTATATCCCTTTCCCATTATATTTCGAATTTTCTTTTGGAACCGCATTCTCCTCACCGATAACCTTTAGCAGTTGGCCCTTGACACCGAATGTGGCTGTGGCTTGGAAAATGTCACGTCCGAAACTGAAATTTCCATCAAGTTACCAATGTACTCCTTATAACTGCATATTACCTCCGCCTTACCGAAAGCATTGAAGCACCAATTTTATGCAGCCGAACGTATCGAATTCGATGGACATTTATCTAAAATTATGATTAGATTGAAAAACAAGCTGTCTCTGCTCCATCAAGTTCCATTAGCTGATCGCGTGTCGGTCATGACCTTCCCCTAGGAAATGGACTTTCTTACTCTGGGGGTGGGTCGTTTTGTTCATAGTTGAAAACCATCCAAAGTCATAGAAGTTTGATTCAATACTGGACTGGTTTCTGCTATTCGCGATCGTCAGTATTATTCCATTTCTAATATAGTTAGGTTTAAGCAATGAACCAACATTACCTTAAAACGAATGATTCTAAAAAAATTCATTAGCTCCTCTAGGAATCTAATCACAAGTACTGATATTTGATATAAATATTCTACTTTATGTTTGCACACTCGTAGAGCATCCAATTCCTTGTCATTGGAATCAAACGCACCATTTACTGGCAGAAACTTTATAGTGTATTTATTCTGTTTAAAAATATTTTTGATAATTTCCAAAATAATATAGTATACCTTATTAATATTTTCACAATTACCTATTCCTCGAGTTGACTATGACCTATCCAATGGAGAAATAGATGCCAGTACTTACTTCTTGTTCCTTATTTTGCAGATGCACACATCTCAATGCTTTGCCTTATCTCATTTACCTAGATTGCTCGTAATATTTTTTGCCTTTAACGAGAACACAAGATAATAAAAGGTCTGTTTTATAGGCGGGCACTTTTTTTCTTGAGTTCGGAATGGCTGTGTGTGTCCCAACCCGGTTATACATTTATTATGAGCCGTGTTTCCGTTTCTGTAACTGCGTGCTTCGTGCTTGTAATCACAACGAGAGAATCTCAACATTGTATTAACGTATGAATCACGCCCGCGATATTTCCGGGTTTATCGACATTCTCCTTATTTAGATAAGGATCGTGACCAATAGAAGAGTTAGTTAGCGTTGGATATTCCTTGATATTTATTTAAAAACTAAAATGTCGTTTTGACCTTCGTTATTTTTATTGTATTAATTGCATTTTCATCCGAACGTGGGCCCCCTTCTCAAATCCTTTTAACTAATTACTTGGAGCCATCTCTTCGCCTCGTAACAGAAGATCGTTACAGTCTCCCGTCTAAATTTATAGAGTTAATTGGATGAGTTAAATGGTCTTGTTAAAGGAGCGTGGAGGCCCAAAAAAAGGGGAAATAAAAAGTCTGAATGGGCAGTAATTTAAAAGCAACAAGTGGTGGCAGGCAACTGAAGCCGGTTGGGTGTCCCCAAACTAAAAGCCGTTCATTATCCCATCTTTTTCGGTTTTTCCTTTCTGTCTCGACATCTCGAACTCGGATCTCTTTCTTTCGTTACAATTTTTATTTTCTCCACGTACGAAACAGAGCGGCTCGCCGCCGATAAGAGAAACTTCGTAAGAATAGACCGAATTTGGCAGATAAATTACAGCTTCCAGTCTTTTATCCGTTAGATAAAGTGGAAACGGATAAGAAGCGAAAAATTCGCTATTTCTGTACGGTGCACTTCCAGAGTTCAAGTTCAATGAGTTTACTTCTAATACTCGCGGTTAATGTATGACATCGTAATGCATTATATCAACATAATTAGATTTTATTCCCTGAGTGCTCTTTATGTTTATCAATTTCCTCTCTCGCAGGAGAATGCTTTAAATTATACGGGTTAATTGGAAATGTGAAACTGTTGAATCTGCTCTTACTTACAAGGCGATCGATCAGCATTTACTATCGCAGTTCGTAACCATCTACAAAGTCTTGAAAGTTTATTACTCGTGAGATTTTTCTCACGACACCTCTCGCTTGTTTGATCCTACGATGATAGACCGGTATCTGCTTTTCGCACCCCGTTAATCGGACTGTCATTCACTTTGATAGTTGCTGATGTCTAATTACCTAATACTTTCCCAGTATGGTCGTTTAAATTGTCGTATTTTAAATCGTTAATTCCCGCTAGTTTTTACAAGACAATTGCTTGTATATTTTCTCTGAAAATATTGCCAAAAGCCAAGTCTACAGGAAGAGTCGATGCCGAAGACGGGTTAGCTTCTTCAGTAAAGAAAGTACAAAGTACAACTTTTCTCTTTTCCCGTGAACAAGTCAACAACAAATACTTTGTGTTTAAGCTCAGCCGTTTGTACAGTAGCTTTAAGCTACCGTCGTGTACGGGCTATTTATAGCCCATCCTTTTAACGGTCCCCCATCGGGGAAGGATCCTGTGTTCTTTTCAGGTTCTAAATTAAAGCCCATTCTCGGGGCTCGTCCAACCCGAGGACCTCGTCGATGCCTTGTGTTGTCCTTTTGTCTTCCTTTTTTTCCCCGCTCCTTGTTCTTGACTTCCTGTTGGTTTGACGTCCTTCGATTCTCTCTCCCCTCCCTCTCCCTCCCTCCCTCCCTCTCCCTCCTTCCCACCGACGTCAACAGTAGTAGGAACCGCCGCAATTACGCCCCCAATTGTTTTACCACAAAAATCCTGTTCTCCTCGTCCCACATACTTGAATACCGTGTATTTTTCGTTCTTCTCGCTCTTTCGCAATTCTAATTCCTCCCCCCCCCCGCCCGCCGCCTTCCGCGGGCTCGTAATTACACAGTTTATTTTTCAACGGCCTGCACACTCGTCATTTTAGCCCAAATCGTCTTCCACGGGTTGTTCAGTTCCCAACTTCTTTTTGCGCTTGGTTTCGCACCATCATGACCTAACGAGAAATAATAATTTTGTGGATTCGGTACCGTAATAAGGCGATATTTTTTGGCTTAAAACATTTTGTACTTGCATTAAAATGTAGTCTGTTAAGTGTGCACTGGATGAGCGTCTTGGTCAGTGGAAAACAATTACTAATATCGGGAATCGCTTATGGCAAAAAATGGAAAAATAATTTCCATAGACTTAGTCGGTACAGGGCTGCTCGTTGTACGTTGTTGCTTCATTATTTGTCCACAGTTCAACCCCAATTTTTGCCCCGAACTGCCTGAATTTTTGCCTCTTCAACTGGAATGTATTTGTTGTCTTGTTCCTCTAAATATTATACCTCGTATCTTACCGTTTTGCAGAGATGTGAGGACAGTGGTGCTGAACAAGGGGAACGCGGGCCTCGGCTTCAACATAGTCGGCGGTGAAGACGGTGAAGGCATTTTCGTCTCGTTCATCCTGGCCGGAGGTCCTGCCGACCTCAGTGGGGAACTGCGCCGCGGCGACCAGATACTCAGCGTCAACGGAGTCAACCTCCGCAACGCCACTCACGAAGAGGCCGCACAGGCACTCAAGGTAACAACAAGAAGAAGAACAAAATTCAAATCGAACACCGAGAACCCGAACGATTTCACTATTAGGGAATTCGCAGGAAGGGCCTATTTTCCCAGCGGACAGAGTTTTCCTTCCCTGAGGTTTTCCCTCTTCCACCGGGACAGTAGGGAGGGGGGGTGCTGTGAGAGCAAAACTTTCCGGAAGAGAGAATTAAATAAAAAATAAACCTAATATTGTTTCTTGTCTAATATAACGAGGGCAATACGAAAATCAGAAATCGGGCAGGGCCGCGGCCAAAAAATTTCGGAAATGTCGAAGTAACCGGCAAATTAAAACACCGAAGTCCCTCCGAAGATTTATTACGAATGAGTAACCATTAATAGATTTTGTACGTGCAGATGATTTCTGCTATAGAAGGATACCACATGTACTTAAATGTTTTCCTGTACGCCTGTAATTGGTTGTATTCAATTAATGAATAGTCGCGACAGATCATATTTTATTTTAAATTACTACAGCGACACATTCCATCTATCATGGAGCTCGATGCGGGCCCATGTCACATGCAGGATGTAAAAACCGAAGTATCTCTTCCACTAAATTCTAGTAAGAATTTCAAATATGCAGTTATGAACCACAAATTTTCAGTTCGATGTAATTGTTGAATTGGAACAGCTCTGTTGCCAGGCGTCTATTGAAGCTTGGGCGGAAAATGAAATCAAAGAGCAAAACCTACGCACAAAATCCGCTCGGAATATAATGTTTCTTTGGCCAACTTGACGTCTGTTATTTATTTTAAACGGTACCCCCCGGTCGGTAATGCCCGAGCTCGCCCCACACAAATATTAGATTATGTAGGCAGAATCGGACAGTTATTTTCATTTCTATCTTCACTCCTCTTTGCAGTTCGGTGACGGCACGATATGTAGTACACATTTTCCCGAATGTCTTATTCCTCATTTAAACCATAATTGTGCCATTATTATTGACGTTTTTCAAGACTACGGTTTGTTTTCTGACTCGAGCATTTACTAGTTACTAATCCACAATTTTTTTTTAAACGGGAAGGGTTTGGGTGAAACGACACTTTTATAGTTGTAGATCCCCATAAAGGTGCATTTTCACGATCTACCCAAGGGGTAATTTTTTTCTGTTTTCATTTGGAAGAAACATTATAGTTATTCCATAGATTTCTCGAAGTGCATTTCGCTATCTTTAATTGTTTACAGGGCGCCGGCCAGACGGTGACAATAATGGTTCAGTACAGACCCGAAGATTATAACAGATTCGAGGCCAAGATCCATGACCTGAAGCAGCACATGGCACAGCAGCAGGCTTCAACAGGGACTCTGCTCAGGACCTCCCAAAAGAAGTCCTTATACGTCAGGTAACGCACAACGGAACTGTATATAAATAATCGGCGTTTTACGTATAAGAAATATGTGTATTGAAATTATAAAATCCCCACGGAGTGTAACAAATTGAGTGAGTGGGTAGCGAGCAATGTTCGCTGCCAATGTCACTGGCTTCATTAATACTCTGGTTTGGAGCGCGCTGAAATGGATCGGAGTTTTACATAAATTTGTATATAATGGAATAAGGGGATTAAAATATACCGAGGTCGTATGTCGGTGGTACTACTGTAGACAGTTTCCGGGGAACATTGCAGTAATCGCGTACCAGTTGTTCCCGGAATATTCCCTGATAGAAAAAAAAATACACTATAGTGTACTGTATTCTACACTATAGTCTACTGTGTTCTACAGTATTACATATTCTTTAGTTTTCGGACACGTAAAACATATTACGATAAAGCTGGTGATAACGATCAAGTTATCATTGGAACGGTTGAGGTTCTCTCAGCACTATCATGTAAGAAGGTGGTTCGCAATCAATTCGGTTCATTGTTTTTTTTCTTCTCTTCATTAATTCAGGGCTCTTTTCGACTACGACCCGAACAAGGACGACGGTCTGCCGAGCCGAGGCCTGCTGTTCCACTACGGGGACATTCTGCACGTGACCAACGCCAGCGACGACGAGTGGTGGCAGGCGAGGAGGGTCCTCTCCTCGGGCGACGAGGAGGGAATCGGCATTATACCGTCGAAGAAACGCTGGGAGAGGAAACAGAGGGCCCGCGACCGCACTGTCAAATTCCAGGGCTACATGCCCACAAATATGGTCGACAAGGTAACTGCTAATTAGCTGTCTCCAACTATCTTTCAATACTGTAGGTTCGTGGTGTTTTTATCTCCTCTCGCTGGTTTCGGCTGCTCGCCATCTTCATTAGCGCAGTGTTAGTCACTGTCAGCACTTTGGATGTTTTTTGGGTATCCTCACTTCACTGTTACTCTCACTTGTACTATAGTGTTTGTCAGTTGTATATATACGTATCTTGTTATTATTATTGGGGATTGACAGTACAAGTGGAGGATGCCCAAAAAACATTCCAACCCCTCGCAGACCACAAAACAGGTATATTAAACTATCTTTCAATACACTAATCCCCCGTCCACCAACTGTGGACAGTTTTATGTCATTTCAAATTGTTATTACCTCTTCCTATTGAGTACTCTTCTTGGGTCTGTTAATTATGTAAAGATATTAATATATATCTACAGGAGGTAACATAATTTACCTTTATATTCTCCTTTACACAACCTAATGATTATGATGAATTGTGATTGCAGCAATCGACGCTCGAAAGGAAAAAGAAGAATTTTTCGTTCAGTCGAAAATTCCCATTTATGAAAAGTAAAGATGATAAATCGGAAGACGGTTCGGACCAAGAACGTAAGTATGAAAGTTAGACTATAACTTTAAAAAACCAAAAAAAAAACCCTTATCCGCAGTTATTAAGGGGTTCCCCAGTCGATAAATGGTATCTCCTTGTCTCCTATTTAGTGTACTATTATTATGTGCCTTTTATATAACCTGTGCTAGTTGTTTTTTACCTGCGCATGACCTAGGCATGAGGAGCTTAACACGGGGCAGTTCACCAGTTTGTAATACACTCAAAAGGTCTTACAGTTCTTATTCTGTATTGCTGGATGCATTTATTACTTACTAATGTTGGCTTATATACAGATTTACATTAATCCGTGTTGTTTATTTTTACCCAACAGTTTCTTGCGACAAATTTGATGGACCTTTTTATTTCAGAATGTAGCCCGATAGGAAAGAAATTAAATGTAGCCCTGTATGTTTTTGTTAGAGTATACAATTATATCTTATGTCTTGTCAGTCCAAGTTGCCGACCTATTTCATTCATACCGGGCATAATTTGTATATCGGTAATAACGGTTCCGACATCACTTGTACTTCAAACAATTTAGCTTTCTGTCCTTTTAGAATCTGTTCAATGATCACATAAAGCATCTAAAAACTATGTTATATTCACGATGGAAATTTTCAACTTGCCCGAATGCAATGGCATTCTGCCGATTCATACTAATTTGTGAATTCATGATTGATATTGGCTTCCATCTGTGCACACTTACTGCCCCGGTAATGTTTGATTGAAATCCCAACTCACAGTTGAGATGATTTCACTTCTTCTGGACTTTAGTTAGCTTTTATTTTGGACTGTTATTTGGTGGTATCTCCCTTTTGTGGTAGTTTTGCGATCTGGGAGCCCTAGCCCTCCTCCCACTCTTTATACACCTTTCTAAATCACTACCTGTCGATGAAGAAAACCTCTGCAGCAGAATATTCGAGTTGTATTTTACCAATATTAAATAATGTTTTAATTTAATACTTAAAATATAGTGACCATAAGGGATTATGTTTTCATGTAGTGCAGCTCAGTGTTTACAATTGACTTCGGGAAGATGAAAAATTTGTACATGTCGATTTTTAAATTTCCCATAAATGGTTTTATAAAGAAACAGTATAGACTCTGCAGATTAATATTGAAATTATCAATTGAAAAATAAATGAGCCAACAATTTGCAACTTGGGCTTTCAAGTATGTGAAAGTATTAAACAAACAAAAATCTGCTTGCTCTGACATTGTTGTAATGTTTGTTTTCCCCGTTTCTGTCTCTTTCTTATTCTGTCATTGCTCTCCCAGACTCTCCGACAACGCCAATCAATGAGGGAGATTCAGCGAATGCTCGTAAGTATCCTGACAGTTTCCATTTCTCTGCTTATTATCATCATTTCCTTTTTGGCTTTATTAACTTCTTTTTTTTATAACTGTCTTGAAACTGTTTGTTTGTGTGTTTTTCATACAGTGTTTGATTTTAGAAACACTTATTATTTATATTAATTGTATGTTTATTTTGCAGCCTATTACATATAATAACTTGTATGATTATAAGGACTCATTTTTACATACAGTAATTGAAATAAAATTGTACCTTCTCTGTAACCAGAATTCTGATTTTATACATAACATTACATTATTATTTGCTAGAATATAGCAAAGTGAAAAGGTAATTTACTTATATGAAAGCCTAGATTTTTTATTAAACTACCTCCATTATGTATGTATGTTTGAATGAGTTCTATACAACTGTTAGAGAAGTGTTTAATTTTTAATTAACTGCTTCATACATGCTTGAAAATTCATTGATCCATATTTTGATACTTTATGTCTTTCCTGAATGATTGTTGATGTATAGTCACTTGTTTGTTCAATTTCTGATGCAATCTTTAAAGATTGATGGTTATTCTAAGATATTGATGTCATATAATATTTCTTTTTTCTTCAGAAAGTACTTATTAATGGGGCAAATAAATTTACAGTTATACTTAAATACAACATTACAGTCATTATCTGTGAAACTACATCTTAAATTCTTAAATTAATCTTGTAAATGCAAATTTATAGATTATGATACAGTGTATTTTCATTTGTAACATATATCCATAAAAATTAATTTCTTATAACAAAGGCTATATTGAAGCTTATACGTTTGTTTAATTAATAAGAATCGCTAAATGAATTATTTTCACAATTTTTTAATTATTATTTTATTATTGTTTTTATTAAATTAAAATTTTAAATAACCTTTCATTAAACAAACTGTTGTGTTGAATGAAAAAGAAATATTCATGATAACAAACTATCTTCTATTTATATAAGAAAATAAGGTATAATCTATTATACCACTAGAATGTAGGAGTATTAAAAAAGTTATACTTGAACAATAATTTTTACAAACCATCCCAAATTTGAAGATGAAATATTTTAAAGGTGTAATGCTTCCACTCATTGAAGGTAATTCTATATAAAGATGGCATGCATATCCATCTGGACCACATTTTATTAGCCTATAGAATATAATGTACTGTATGATATAAATTAAAGTTTTTACAGGCAATACCCATTAATGAGACCTAAAAATTTATGCATTCGCATCTGGCAATGGGAACAAAATCAAATGAGATCTTGGCCTTATAATTAAGTTGTGTCAGGCTCAAACCCATCACTTAGTGGCATTGTTCATTCACATTATTGAGGTCTTTTTTTCTTAATTGATTAATTTAATTATTTTATTTCATCATGCAAACAGCACAACATGCAAATTAAACAATGATTATATATATATATATATATATATATATATATGCATATGTAAAAGTTTGCTTAACACAAGCACTCAACTCTATGCAACAACTTGTTCATATTTTATTTAAGTATAATTGTTTAAATTAATAATAAATAAACAATTTTTTATTTTCACTTTAAATTTTTTTTAATTCATCTTTTAAGGCATGATTAAATTAAAATCAATATATTTATAAATCATTTTTATTCATTTATTCCTAATTTACTACTGTAATTTTCATATGCATGTTGTACCCAATTCAGAGATTTTTGAATGTTTTACCTGCATTAATAAATAAGAACAGGCCCTAATTTGTATGCGATAAAATAATTTAAATGTTTAATAATTTAATTAAGATTGACCTATAACAGAATGCTTTGGAGGCCATTGATGAATTCTCCCCATATTAAAGTGATAACAGAATATATTAAATGAAATAAATTCAAAATAATAATACGATTTTAAGCCAAATGGATATTTATTTTAAAGCAACAACTAATTTCATACTGATTTTATTTTTTCATGTCATTATTACTTACATTTAATTTCAGTTACCAGTACATTTGGTTTGGCCATTATCCATTAGTTCTAATAAGAATATTTTGTGCAGAAATTAAAAAAAAATATTACTCCAGAGTTGTTAGTTGAATTTATATTAAGGAGCAGTGGAAAATACATTCTGTTACCGTTTGCACTGTTTGCAATTAATAATATAGGCCTGTTGCCGACCATACTTGCATTCATTTTTTTTTGTAAATATTTTACCCTAAATTTAAGTTGTCTCGTTGTGATTATATAACCGATACCCTGTTACCTTTAGTTTTATATAACACGATTCATAATCTGTTACAGCCTTCATGTTGTGTTACACTCAAGAAGACCCCAATTCTGAAGGTACCTACCAATTTTACCAGCATTTTTGTTTTTTTGTTTCTTACGTCAGACCTCTATATGAAAGACCATTCATTCAAAATTTTCAGTCATCTCTCTCAGTTAATATTGAAATATATTTCTTTGCACAAATCAAAAAATTGTTTTCAATAATATTAAGTCATTTTTTCATAAATCAAATTACAAATGGAGGTATTACATTATTATTGGACTGAAACCACAGTTTTCTTTTGAAATATGAATTATGAAAATGAAAATTAAATTCTCGAACTGCGGATTAATTGAATGAATGGTTTTTATATTTACTATGATTTGTTTTATTTATATTCTTTCAATGATTGAAGAGATTCAGTGGTATAATTATTTCAGTCAATAATAAAAATAATATGTAAATAATAATAAGAAAAGGTATTTGAGTTGAATAACATTGGTATTATCAGATTTTCATTATTCTACTATTATTAGTGCAGGTGGGACTAGGAACACTATGGAATATCCCATTTATTTTGATTGGTATAAGTAGCTCTTCAATTTTTGATTTTTACATTTTTCATATTTACATTTGATTTCAAAATTAGTATGTAATAATTGTGAATTACTCTAATGTCAGCAAATAATTTTATCTAAATATTTGTTCCATATCATTTAATTAAAATTTCATTTTTACTTTATTATTGCATTTTTAACAGGGTGAGTCTTAATTTTAGCTTTATTATTTTATTATTGTATTATTTTATTATCGCTTAAATATTAAATCGGCAGTTGTTTTCTTGTTAGTAATTTCTCAAAGCCAGAGCAGCAAAGGGTGTTTCAATTATTGCAATGAATAAAACCGAAACAGTAAGTCTTTTGTGTGTCAAATTTGTGGGTATAAATCTAACTTCAGATGCCCAATGAATACTTAGTTGTGCTAATGAAATTAGTGTACATTTATAGTTTTGATCATTTTTATTTTTGCATTTGTGATAACATTTTACATTAAACCTCACAGACCATCCCCCATTAATTAAATTAAACTAAGGTAACATTTCTTTTTTTTTTTCAAAAGAAAAAGTAATCTTCAGCTTTATTTCTGATCCGCTTACGGCTTCATGCATTATTTAATAATCTATTTCAGTACAATCATTGTTTGCATATATTAAGTTGAGAAAAACTACATTGAGAATTATTTTTCATATCCTTTGCCTCCAGAGATTTATGCATTTTTCATTTCACCAACCTTGGGTTTTATTAATGATTTTGAAGGAAACAACATGCATGGTGTAATATAAACCAATTAAATAGTATTTTTTTTGTAATAATGAAAATTATCAGAATGTTTTGTTTGACCACCCACCTGTTTTGTAACATGAGATTTTTATTTTTGGGAGAGAGAAAGAGTTTGGAGTTTGCTTGGCCACCTCACCTGGTTAGGAATGTTTGACTGAATCCTGTGTCCCCCTCCAAACACTTATCCGTATTGTGTTTGCATTAAAGACTATAGTTGATAATAAAAATGTACAGTCGTACCACACTGGCCAAGTTCGATGTATTTAAAGTCCAATTAGTGTACGCAGATAGTTATTTCGGTTTCACGTTTAACGAATAATTGAAATTGACAAATTGCAGCCGGAAGCGAGGAACAAGTATTGTCGTACGAGGCGGTGACACAGCAGCAAATTGATTATACAAGACCAGTGATAATACTGGGACCGCTTAAGGACAGGATCAACGATGACCTGATCTCAGAGTTTCCTGAACAGTTCGGATCCTGCGTACCGCGTGAGTAATTACCGCTTTCTTCCTACTTACTTTAGAAACCAAAAAAAAAAAAACTTTTAATATTTTTTTTTGTCCATTCTTTTTGCGCAGATACAACGAGACCAAAGAGGGAATACGAAGTGGACGGAAGAGATTACCACTTTGTCGCATCTCGCGAACAAATGGAAAAGGACATTCAGAATCACTTGTTCATAGAAGCGGGACAATACAATGATAACCTCTATGGCACTTCGGTGGCATCCGTTAGGGCTGTAGCGGAGAAGGTAAGAAACCGTTTATTTATCATTTATTTCCGACAAAAGTTGGAAAATAAAAATCAAGTATTGATCTCATTTCGCTTTATATTTCAATTTGTCTTAACTGTATATAAATTATTATTAAAACGAATCCGTTGGTGTTGTTTCCATTACAGCCTTATCCTTCTTGTTTACCAAATAGTAATAACATCTTTCTCAATTTCTTCTCAGTCTTCAGTCTTCTCTTTTCTTTTTTTTTTTTTTTTTACTCGCACTTAAACAAGAAGTGTTTTAAATTATTATTGATTTGTAGACAAAATTTGTTAAAACGACTTGAAAATATTTTTGGAACAGGGTAGGCACTGCATTCTCGATGTCAGTGGAAACGCCATCAAGAGGTTACAAGTAGCCAAGTTGTATCCAATCGCTGTTTTCATCAAGCCAAAATCAGTAGAATCAATACTGTAAGTATATCTGATTGAACTATACGATTGGTTATAATTTTGGAAAAATAATTTCATTTCCCTTCTATAATACATATAAATATATTTGTATTGTAATAGTTTGAAATTTAATTTATTTACAGAGAGATGAACAAACGTATGACTGAAGAACAAGCGAAGAAAACCTATGAACGAGCAATGAAAATGGAGCAGGAGTTTGGAGAATATTTTACAGGTTCGAAATTTAATTATTTTCTTATTACAATTTTAGACTATCAATTCGAGTTATGAGCCCTGCTCTTTCCACGATTATTACTTGACGAAAAGAAGGGTTAATATTAAGTAATCAAATTTTTCAAAATGAAACATAACCGACGATATTTAATGAATTAATGAAAATATTTCAACATTAATCTGGTTACTTTTTTCTCTTTATTCACTGTAGACCATCAAAATTTGCAACTAACGATGCTATAAACTTGATCTTTTGATTTGATATTTTTTTAATTTGTCCTCTCCAGCTGTTGTACAAGGAGATACTCCAGAAGATATATACCACAAGGTCAAGGAAGTCATAAGGGAGCAGTCAGGACCGACAATCTGGGTGGCCACCAAGGACCCGCTATAACAATCCGCGTTATGCTATGTTTCGCACCTGAACACCGCGCCATTGTCGTCCTCCAGAGAGGAAGAAGAAGAAGAAGAGAAGGAAGATGTCATAATAATAATATAATAATCCAGTGTGAAAACGTTATAAGATCCATCACAGATTGTTTATTGTTGATAACAAAGAAATATATCGTAGTCACACTTGTAATAACAAAAATATTTTATAATAGGTTGGTTTAAAAGAAAGCAAAAAAAAATGAGAAAAAAATACGTCGAAAAGAGCGATCTTTAGAGAGAGGAGTTTGTTGTGTCGGCTTTTTAAGATTAGTAAATGACCATGCCATGTTGTTGTTGTTGTTTTAGTTGATTAATTTCTTTGAACATCATCGTATCGCCCTTTGTAATATTTTAATTTTATTTTTGTCTTTTAATTTATTTCGAGAGAGATATATATAATAAACTCGGAAAAGGTAAAAAAATAAGAAGCCTCGTTTGGTGAGAGTGCAGAGTGTGTGGAGACTAATTGTTTTTTTCTCAGAAAATTTGCGAAATATGATGTGCCACTACCACTACCACTACCACTACTACTACTGTAATGTCAAAAAGGAAAGGAAAAATATTTGACTCCCAAAATTGTAGTGTTGTAGTTGAAAAAGACTCTTTGTAGCGTGACGACGATGTGTCTGACTCACCGACGACTTTGTGGTTAGATTGTAAAGTTAAATATTTTATCTGTTATAATAATAATAATAATAATAATAATAATAGTGTGAGTCTTATAATTGTTAAAAAATAGGAAAAAAAAACAAAAACAAAAAACTGATGGGAATGAATTTTTAAAAAAAAAATTTGGGAGTGTGTTCATTTAGCTCTACAATGCGAAGAATTGCATGTGTGTGGATACAAATTATCTAGTGTTTAGGGAAGGCTACAGGTGCTTCATTTATGTAACACGAATTCAAGATCTGAATTGATTGCTTTCGTTTCCATCACAGAGAGGAGTTACTCCCCGTTATCCCCTCCCATGAACATAAAGTTTTTAATACTGTTAATCCATTGTCATTTTATCCCTTTTTAATGGTTCCCTAATGCACTTTTAATTTTCCAGTTTTTCCGAATTGCCATGTTTTCATCATGATTGATGTACACTCGACCATTGGACTAAAACCTAGAGCGATTATAATTAATTCTCTTGTAAGCTTCGAGGCTCATAATAATAATAATAATTGAATATTGTATAGTAGGTTCTCGGTTATTTTGCAGTTACCCACTGCTTCTTATATTTCTAGTTGAATTTCAGTGCTCGCCACGGCATTGTTATTTACATATTATTCCCTTTCTTGTTGAAGCTTAAATATTTTATTTTATTAAAGATTGTATAAAAATGCATTATTTAAAATGGTACCACGTACGCGTTTTTATAATGTAAATTTTTTGTCTTAGACTAACCATTGTTCAAAATTACTCATTTGTCGGTACAGTAGAGTGTAAATTATTCACAACAATTCATACATATATGTCTCGAATGTTAAATTAACATTGAATAAAAACATGGAAAAATGAAAATGATTTTAATTTATTCTTTGTCTATAATAAATGACGCTTTGCTTTGTTTACGTATTAGTTAATTATATGTTTTAGAATTATATTGTATATAATGTTGATAATATGATAAACATTTTGCTAATAAGTTCAATAAAATTTTGTTGGAATGTTCATTGTTTCTAATAAATGAATATGTATACTTTAATAAAATAGCTTTGGCTCCCAAAACTTATTACTTGACAATTTCTTAGCTCTACTGTACGTATTAATGATTTTTATTAAATCTTCTTAATTAACTATTTATCAGTGTTAAAATGCTCAATTATTTCGTAAATATAGTACTGCCATGATATTTTGAAAAGAGAAAAAAAGATGAAAATTGTAAATATATTTCACTGTTATTAACTCTCCTAAGTGTTTGTTCTAAATTTTATTGGATCGTACGGATATACTAAAAACTCCTTACTCGTATATGAAAAGTGATTTCTGTGCTTGAAGATGTTTATTGTTGTTCCCACTTTCCCTCCTGCTTTAGTATTTCATGTGAAAGTAATTAATCCCTTAATAACAAAATAACTAACCAACATTATTACGTGTTTATATATAAAAAAAAAAGTACTGCTTGAATGTAAAATGGACATTCGATAAATTAGACGGTCAGCACATACCGGATTTACTACTACATGCATGTAACTTATATTAATTATACAAAAAAATGATAAAATGTCAACAGATGTTTACATGCTTGAAAAAAATAATGAATACTACAGAGGCATAGAAGTGGAACTAAATGAACTGAGTGGTTGTATTATCAGATTGTTAATCTTATTGTTTTCTATATGATCAAGGTATTAAAAAAAAAAACTTGTGAATAGTAAATTGCATAATTGTATAAAAAACAACACTGATATTTAGTATGTAATTAGGCGATTTTTAATAGAAGTTTTTGTATAGTAATTAAATCGCCTCCTTAAATAACGTATATATATATATATAAAAAAAACAATTGTTGAATCTCGTCTCGCATTATTTACATAAATAACGAGGCTAGTGAATTTATATGTAGAAAAAAAGTTGTTGAAAACACTCAGCCAACTATTTGTTATAATAATCCCCACAGTTCATGTATTATGTATAGAAAATAATAAGTGTTCTGTTTTGTTTTTTCTTTTTGTAAAAACCATTTTGGTTATATATATTATATATAACATTTAAAACATTTAACAAACTATGTATAACTTATGTTTTCAATTCAAGGAATTATAATAAAATCTCATTGTGTGACCTAACCCATCTGTTGTTCATTTAGGCGTCCTCAGTGTACTACTAATACATTTGTGATATATATACTATACATGAAATATATTAATTTACTGAAATGGTACATGTCAGTTGGTGGTTCTGTCTGTCTTAATGATGATGTCTAATAATTAATAAGGGATTTGTGATGAATGGAGATCTGTGTGCTCTTCTGAATTATTCCTGTCTAAGACGGATGCTGAGGAACACTTCCAGATCCCAAGGACACTTTGGGCTTGAAAGGACAATTTTTCACCTTGTTATTTGAATTAAAGCCAAATAAATAATGTAAAGTGGTAAATATTGCATAGGAAGTAATTTTAATAAATCAATTTTTAATATATAAAAAAAAATTTTCTTTTTCCGTAAGTATTCATATACAATTCATTATTTCATTTGATGACAATGAAATACAACGTGGAATGATTTAAATTTCGCCATTACATATTTGTTTATATTTTTATGAAGCATTTTCCACAGATATAAAAATGAGTGAAATAAAAAACAATTTATTTTAGGAAAATATTGTAGAAAGGTGTATCAAATGTTCAGATATTACAATGATAAGTATAAAATTGGGATTTTTTTGTGGAAAAATTCAGTGCATATTTTTTTAACAGTTCTCAAAAAACTTGTTAAGAGAGATGTATTATACAAAGAGAGTAAGGACTTGGAGAATATTTTCTGCCCAACATTAATCAGTATTTAATAATACTGAGCTTAATTTTATGAAGTTATTATTTATTTATCAGGAAAATATAATTTGACTCAAATATTTCACTATGGAATATTATTCACAAGAACTAACTTGGAAAAAGAGAATAATAATAGTCAGAATCGTTATTTTATAGAAAAAGTCAACAGGAAGATAACTAAATACATTAAAATTATTATATACTAAAGTAATTCCTAGATAATGTAAATAAAAGGTGTTTCTTCTGTACAAATAACAAATATAATACTGGAAGTATTTAAACAATATTATTAATGTAGACATATTTATCAAGCTTAGAATGATTGTATATAATTCACGTTATTATTCAAATTAAGAAAAATAATAATATCCTATAATAATATATAGGAGAAAAGTGTTCAGAACAATAATGAAATCTAAAATTCTATCTTTATTACATCCTAACTTAGAACACTAACAATTTAAACAATTCTGTTTCCGTACACAAGGGATTTATTTATTATTTAAGGTTTTTGTTTGCATAAGTTGTACTGCAAATTTTTTATAACTGAATATATTGTTTAATAGTCAAAGTAAACTGTTCCTGGTCATTTGGGTTGAGAGCGTTTTGATGGCGCTAGGAACTCCTGGAAATGTGCCAGAGTCTGGCAGCTCCGGGCCAAGATTACTCCGCTGACACAGTCGATGCCGGCCGAAGCCAGCCGCAGGCGCGCCACTTCTTTTCACCCCCTTTCGGGCTACTTCCATCCGCGTTTCTCCCCCCGATCCTGTCCGGGGGCCCCGGGCGACGTCGGAATGAGCGCCCCGGACGCCCCCGGCGCCGATTCTCCGTCGGAGGCGGCCGCGGACTCGGTCGACGCCGCCTACCGCCGGCCCGATCTCAAGCCAGAACAGGTCAACGAGCTGATCGAGAACCTGGAACGGCTGGAAAAGCAGAACTCCAGCCTGAGGGAGAGGGTACGCTACCTGGAGGACGAGACGGCCGAGGAGAGGGCGCCGAAGAGGCCGGAAACGGAGGACGCGGCCAAGACCAAAGTGAGCAAGTGGACCAAGATGAAGGGCGCTCTCGGCTGGGAGATGAAAGGTGGTCAGGAGTCGATGGACTTGCTGAAGGTGCCCGGCTCTTCCAGCGACCGCTCCTCCTCCTTCAGCCCCAGCCCGGCCGAGTCCGTCACTCTCTTCACCCCGCTCCACGCCTCCTCATCCTCCTCCTCCGAAGAAGACCTGGTGGCCGTCGACGCCCCGACAGGCCTCCGGAAGGTAGGCCACACATCCATATCACCCGGTCGGCACAAAATTGGATTGGAAATTATCTCGCGATCTTTGGGGGTGTTTTTTGGCGAAAAACATTCCCAACATTCGGCGGCCGAGAACGAAAACAATTTATTTCTGTACCCGAACGGGAGGTTAAGGCCGAATTACAAGCGGCTGTAGCTACTTTAAATTTCACGCGTTCTCAAATGAAGTTTCAAGATAAATAGAATATATCTTTTATTTTAGAAACGGGCGTAGACAGCGTGTATATTTAACTTTTAAATACGACCGAGCTAGTCCCCGTTTCGGGTACATAATAATGGGGGTGCATAATAATTTCTGCACTCTGCATCTTTATTTCTACGTACGTTTTTCGGCTGGATGTTGGGAGCCGTTTTTTTTCAGGGGGTTCAGAAAATAGGGCGGAATTCGAGGGAATGTGTTTTGTCCAACTCCGTCCGACGATTTCGCCCCTCGGATCTAAAAGGTGGGAGGGGAGAGAGAGAGAGAGGGGGAGGGAGAGAGAGAGAGAGAGAGAGAGAGAGAGAGAGAGAGAGAGAGAGAGAGAGAGAGAGAGAGAGAGGGGAGGGAGAGGGGCACAATATGGATAGAAGCCAGCGAATAGACAGTTTAAAAATAGTCTCCCGACTGCCAGACTCTGTTGCCTTCCGTACCAGAGATATCGGGGACGTAGTACACAACCAGGGCACCCCCACCCCCAATCTAGAAAATAATAAAAATATGAAAAGTTATACGCCGCGTAGATCATTCTTCTTGACTTAGGGGGGGGGGGGGAGGCGGGCGTTGGGGAAAATCGGTCGGTCTGGAAAAGGAGACGGATTTAAAAATAGAGACGGAGTCGGAAATAAGAACGGTGAAATGAGACCGCCAGAATTTAAGGTATTTCGTTCGTTCATTCGCGCCACTAATCTAGATTAAGATTCGATGCTCGAGAAATTTTTATTGTACAGTAATCGTTATTTCCCCCGTTAAACGAATACGTTCACCAACAACATAACGTGTTGTACTGTTTCTGTCTCCTCTCGCCGGTTTGGTCTTTTGCTAGACCGTTTTCGGCCGCTCGCCATCTTCAGTAGCGCTGTGTCTCTTCAGTCACCGTTAGCACTTTGGACGTTTTTCGTCCTTTGCACTGTCACTTTCGCATGTACTGTCGTAGTACATCCCAAAAGTGCCGACAGTGACCGACACGGCGCTACTGAAGATGGCGAGCGGCCGAAACCCCGGTCTGGCCAAAAAGACGAAACCGGCGAGAGTAGACAGAAACATCACGAACCGACGTGTTGTTTTCCCAAATTGATAGCCCCAAAGACGGCGTCCTAACGAAAGCAGAAAGGGCTAAAACCTTTGTTAGTCTTTTCAAGATCTCTAAATCGCGGCCGGGTTTTTTTGTTTCTAAACAGGGAAGTAAACAAAGTTTCAAAGCTCCCTTCGCTTAAAACGCAGATCCGGTTCAATAATCGTGTGTTCTCTCTCTTAGTTGTATAGACAAGTCAGTCTGGCAACAGAGAGATCCAAACCAGTTTCAATCTTGTCAATATTAGGAAATGTATTAGTTTCTTTTTACAAAAAAAAAAGGTTTTCTCGATTAACATACTTTTATTTGCTATATGAGAACAATTAACGCTTTCAGTCAAACGTCAAATTATCTTATAACATTCTTTCGCCTGACTGGTTCAGAAATATTCTTCTATTAGTATCCTCTAAAATCCTGTTTTTTGAAAAGGGTTTTTTTTCGATTCAGTTGCTAATTTAATCACATTTTCGTAATTTATTGATATATCCATTTTAATTAATTTGATCGTATCTAAGACATGTTTTTCACTTCGCTAACGTTCCGTTAACTGTTTCTTTAAATATAAAACATATCTATTTTCTGTACATTCAGGTGAACAGGAGTACTGCGTTAGTCCGGAAATAGACGATAAGGGCAATAAATCTCAAGATTCAACGTCTCCTCTCTTAAATTCGAATAAGGTAACCGTTTAAATTTTCAGTTGAGACCGGACTTTACGCTTTATCTCTTACTGTTGTTAATTGAAGAGGCGGCTCGTTTTGCAGAAAGTCCTGAAATCGGCTCCGAAGGAGCACAAGACTCCGTGGAGCAAAATGAAAGGGATAATAATACACAATACGAGGGTGGTCGGCGTCAAAAAGAGACATTCCCAGGATGACACCGATTCCAGACAGGAGGATAAACACCAGTACGAAGTGAGTCCTGAATTTCACAGAGTTCCTCTATAATTCCGGTGAATAAGGCCGAAAGCGATTTCACCACTTGGGGCTTATCGTATAATTAAAAAAAAATGAAACATTTCCGGGCCGATTTCCTTTCCAGGCGTTGGCCAGCCAGATGAACGGCCTCGATGAAGTGGAAGGTTTGGAACCTCTGGAAAACTGCAGACTGTCACTGCCGACGCTGACGGTGACAGTGGCTTCGGTGGAAGAGCTGAGTGGGCGGGGCAAAGGGCCCTCCTCCAGCGGCCGGCCCTCCTCCAGCTCCAGAAATACCGACGACGACGACTCCAGACAGCCGACAGTGAGTAGACGCCCACCTGGCGAGTATTCACCAATACTCGGGGGGTCTAAAAGTGAACAATATTATAGCACAACAGGGATGAATCGGCGTTATGATTCATTCGAATTAATAAATTGGAACGCAGAAAGTGGGACTTCTATATTCGAAGTTACTGCTCTAATCCATTGCACCGACTTTAAGCCCCCTGTCTTGAGTGTGCCGCCATCTACTGTGTCCTACTGGAACCCGACCTCGCTAGTAGTTACTCATTTATCCGCTAGTCTCCACACGTATAAATTGTCGTATCTTATATTATTTATTAATATTTAATGTACGTTTTGGGCCCATTTGATTCAGTTTAAAAATTTATACTCATTTGAATATTTACAACAATTAAATATGAACCATCTCTGTACTAATGTCTATTGGCTATTTTCTTGATCTATATAAACAGAAATAAAAGCAATGAATGATGATATTAAAATCGAGAATTTCAATAATTTACGGAGATTCCAATTTTTTAAAAATTATTTTCACGTGTCAATATCATATGTTCTTCTATTGCGTTTCTTTTTTTTTTATATGAAGGTTAAAGCACAGAATTCCACCGAACTTTCTCCTCCGATTCAAAGAAAATCTTCGAAGTGGTTCAAAGTGAAGAATGTTTTTCTGCCTTCGGGCCACATCGTGAGAACGAGCAATTCCGCACCCTGCAGCCCAGTGAGATCGGACAGCTTTGTTTACGAAGTCGGTAAGAAACAGATTAGCCGTTATTGTATCTGGAGGTCTTTTGTTGTAGGAACGCGTCTTATTTGTGACTTATTGCGAATCTTATCATTGAATCTGTAATTTTCTGTATTCAGAATCCGACGAAATAAGCAGCGGCGAGTTTATAGACGAGGCCCAGCACAAGGATAGATACGATAACGTTTTCCACGAAGACAGAGCCGCCCCGGCCAGCGAGCGTAACCGCCAAAACATCCACGAAGAAATACAAACTAGTTATCATAAACTGCAGCGGAAACTCAACGAGGAATTCGAGAGGAAGGAGAAGGAATGGGACAAGGCGAGGAGCAGTTCGTTGAAATGCGGGCCCAGCGTCTTGGCCGGAGGCAGCGGGTTCTCGAGCGGCAACTCGAGCACCGGCGAAGAGCCCCAGCAGGAGCGGGCTCCGAGGCGGAGTTCGGGAAACGGCGAGCGGTATCCGAACTACAGGGACGGTAACAGCCGCCAGCGGAGGAGCGAGGACAACCTGTCGCCCGATTTCAAGAAGAAACTGGAAGAATGGGACAGGATGAAGTGCGGCCCGCCGGCCGTCGAACAGGGCAACAACCCTCTGTTCCCGAACAAGAAGAAGGAGGCCGAACGGAGCGCCAAGTGGAAATCGGACGAGGGCCGCGACCAGAACTTCCAGAGGAAGCTGCTCGAATGGCAGTGCATTAAACTGACCCCGTTCGAGTTCGAAAGGAGGTTGAACAGCCGCCAGGAGAGGAGGCTGTTCCCGGCCGAAAGGTGGATGAAATGCGGCGGCGCCCACGACAGCCCCTCGCAGAAGTCCGCCAAAAGGGGCACCAAAGAGTTGGCATGGCTCGAAAAGGAGCTGCACAAAATCGAGAGGGAGAAACAAAGACTGGAGAGGGAGAGGGAAACATTTCTGCAGAGAGAGGCCAGGTATTTCACTCGTCCTTAAACCACTAAGCTAGATTAGATTGGTAAAAATCAGAGTATGGTATGCCATAGCACCAACGCCGTAACGATTCTTGCCGTTTATCGTGATGAATTATTGCAGGCTGAAGAAAATGCGGCTGGCCATCGGCTCGGGAATGCGTAAACAGGAGGTGCTCATACCCACATCGACGGGCACTTTCAGATTCCAGGGCATATCGCAGAAATTCACGAGGAAGCTCTACGAATGGGAGATGGCCCAGGGCATAAGGCCGGAGGCTTCGACCTTCGCCCTCCTCGATCCGGGCTATAAGCTTTCGTTGAACGCCAGCTCGCACAGTCCGGGTAATTTATTTTAAACAGAAATTAAACGGAACGCTTTAAACATTATCCCGTTTTCCAAACCGTATAATTCTGCGTTCTAATAATATCCAGGAGAAAATTCGTCACTGTTGGTCCGTTCGAAATCGGTCGGGAGCGTCGCAGATTTGGGAGGTCCTTCTGGTAACGATGAAGGAATAGGGCATCAACCGTCCAGCTTATCACTTAACGATATGGATGCGATCGAGGGCGGATGCTTGCATGGTGATTACTAATTATTTACTATTTCATCCTAAATACAATGCTCATAAATGAATTGTACTTCCGGCCAATATATTGGGGGTACCCAAAAGTAATCGATATTTTGACTTTGAAATTCATTTTATTTTGCTAAAAAAAAAAACTTTAATTATTAATATATATTCACCGATATTATCGACAACTCTCTGCCACTTTTCGGGCAAATTTTCGATTCTCCTCTTGAAGAACTCCTCAAGACCGAAATACATCTTATCAAATTGTTGATTACTTTTGGGTACACCTAATAGAACACGGTATGATTTTTAAACTCAAGTTTGAGAAAAAACTTATTCTAGCAAAAGAAGTTATTTTAAAGCTCTTTAGAATAATTAATATGTATTTATTTAAGTCTGAATTTTCACCCAAACTGATCGTGTCATTTAATTTTTTGATAATCATGATTTTATGAATTTTGTTATGCATTACGTTAAGTGTAGTTTTCATATAGTAATTTAAATAGTACTTTTAAATAACACTCATATTAACATTTTCCAAATTATTGCTTTAAAAATATAATATTTATAGGGAATATAACTTTCTTTATAGCTGCTAGTTAATATTGTAGACTCAATTGAATTAAGTAATTCATAATTGTTTCCTAGTTGAGGAAGATGTCCCGGAAGCACTAATAGTTGATTTAGAAGATGTTAGTGAGGACACTGGTCTTGTGCCGGATTCTGAAATAATAAGACAGACACCTGTCTATTGCTATGCACCTGAGGAGGTAACAAGATTGATAGACTCAAGTGGGAGGTATGTGACTTTAAGCAAATTTTTTATGTATTTTTTAAATGTTGATATTTTTATAAAACTATCTTTATTTATTTTGTTTAGTGAAAATGAAGATTTGAAGAAAAATATTGCTTGTAAACAGGTAGTTGAATCTAGCTATCAACTATTGCAGGAGAATATGTGCCTCCTGAATAAAATAAAACAGGAAAGGGATGCTTGTTTGTAAGCATTATTATTAAATATAATAAAATAATTAATTTAACAATTAAATGAATTTGTTTTTTAAAAGAAATTCATAAATTTTTAATTTTTTTTAAACCAGGAAATTGGAACACGATATGGAGCATTTGGAAGGACAAATAAGCGATGTCTCAAAGTCATTTGACAATGAATTTGGTAAAATGTTTAATGTGATATTACTAAAAAAAAAATTATATTACATGATATAAAATTGAAGAATCAATACACAAAAATATATACTACAACATTTTGATTTTTAAATAAATTTATAAATATTGCTGTGATAGAACAATTGGACAATGGCATTCATGGCAGTCATTCTGTTAAAAAGCACATGGATGATATCAGAACAAGAATAGATGAATTGGACCACCAAAAAGAAGAATTACAATTTAAAGAGGACACATTAAAGGTTCAAGAATAGTTCCTTTCATTTTTCTACATTCATGACAATGTCCTATTTTATGAAAGAGTACCGTACTTATCTATATATTAATTTTTATATAGTATTTCTTGTATTGATATAAGTTATACATTATTATTTACTAATTCCATCATCTTAACAGGAAAGATTTGTTGAGCATTCAGAACAGGAAGCAGAACTTGCTCAGAGCCTTGTTGGAAATATGAGGGAGTTGCAGAAGGCCCACTATATGATGACCTTGGAGCATGGTTCTGGTCAACACGCCTGGAAGGAGAAACATGAAAAGGAAACATTATTTTCTGTTGTACAAGAGCTATCGACTGATCTTTTACATATGGTATATTTATTTTTTTGTATATTTCAAAAACCGTCAAAACATATCACAGTTGATAGGAAAAATCTTATTGGCAGTATACATTAGTATTTAAATATGATTATATTATAATATGTAAATATTTCAGGCTGAAAGGCTAGAGTTAAATTTAAATGTCAGAAATAGAGAAATGTGGAGAATGAGGCAAATGAATCGGGATCGCAGGAGGACGATGTC
Organism: Lethocerus indicus; assembly: GCA_019843655.1. Lineage (NCBI taxonomy): Eukaryota > Metazoa > Arthropoda > Insecta > Hemiptera > Belostomatidae > Lethocerus > Lethocerus indicus. The sequence continues at coordinate 3,346,095 of JACDQD010000007.1, read as the reverse complement.
AGATGAAATAATACAAAGACAGTTATGGACATTGTCCTCTTATACGTATCCAAAAAGAAAGGTGTGTAAAACCCAGTCAGAATATTTAATGGTTATTTTAACTACAGTTGTTACTGGACAGTGCACTGTATATACAAACGCAATATATATTTCTGGTGTGTTTTTTATTAAGAGAAATTAAAATTCATAATATCACTGGTTACAGGATTATTCATTAGGAAGGTACTGTAATGAAGAAGTCCTCCAACTTCCCACACTGCTTACTAATAAAATTCTGGAACTGAGGAAAATATTGGGTTACTATTTCGACGCAACAGGTCAGTAAACTATAGCGATGGTTCGTATTTTTATTTAATTTTTTCTGTAACGCCAGATTAAAATTACCATTATGTTTCGTTTGTCGAATGTTAGAATCTAACAGGAAACAGGAAATCGGTCTCCTCGATGAAGATTCAGATGGCAGTATATTGGACAACTACAGGACTATAGACAGTAAGGACCTGCACTCGAATTCGGAGTACACGACGATGCAAGACAAAATTAGAGACAACGAGTGCTCTTCGCCCGCTTCCAGTTTCACTTTTCACCCGAATTTCCAGCAGGAAGAGGACGTCCACCAGAGGAAGCCGAGCGTCTGGGAATGGGAAAAGCTCCGTTCGGAGAAAATGATAATCGAGGAAGGCCAACAGCAATACGAAGACGACGACAGTACCACCGTGAGCAGGGACGACGAAAAACCTTCGACGCCGAGCTTTTCCGATTACGACTATTACGGGAATTCGGAAAACATGAAAAGGGAAGGCGAGTACAAACCGTACAGGGAGATAATCAACGAGGACAGTTCTCACGACGAAGACGTTTCGGAAATCGAAGCGGACTGCCACCCTCCGCCCCTACCGCCGGTCCCGGAGGATTTCAGGTATTACCCCGTGCGACTGGACAGGGATAACAGTTTCGACGAGAAAACCGAGAGGTACGCTCCCTCGCCGGAATCGACACAGTGCGAAGACGAAGAGTCGTCGTCGGGTTGCAGGAGTCCCGAGGACGAACAGACCGATCGCACTACTTCGGTGAACGTTTTCGTCCAGACGACCAGGAAGATATTCTCTCCCGTCTACCTGGACGAGTCCGGAGAAACGTCTTCCGTCGTGGAAATAGTCGTCAAAGATCCCGGGGACGAAAAGGCGAGAGAGGACGAGGATAAAGCGGGAGGAGGGCCGGCGGCGTTCAGGGAAAGGGCACAGTCGGCCTCACCGGCCGTCCTCAGGAGGCAGAGCAAGTCTTCCTTCACCAGGGACAGCCCCAGACCGGGCAGGAGGCACTTCTCTTGTACCAAACTCAACCCCAGCTATACTAACAACAAGGCCGAAGATTCGGTCCAGAAATCCGAATCTACGGCGTCTTGCTCGTCTTCGCACAATTCTACGCGGTTGGACAAGACGGAAGAAGAGGAGACGGAAAAAGAGACGGAATCGAAAAGAGTGGACATAGGCTTCCCGCCGATTTCGCCGATCTACGGCAGGAAAGAGATCCGACGGTTGAACAAGGACAGCCCGGCCGGTCTGAGAATGATGATAAACAGGTTCAATAAAAAGACCGAAGGGGAGAGCCTCGACTGCGCCAGCTCTTCGTCCGCCGGGTGGCGTTCGCCTCTGTCGGAATGGAAGGCCGGGGAGAACAAGGGACAGAGTTATCGTCAGGAAATAAGGGGAGTGATAGGAGAGAGGACTGTCAGCGCGATCGCTATCAGGAGTCCGGAGGAGAACGGCGGCAACGATGCCGGAGCGAATGCGGGAGAAGAAAAGGGTTCCGGAATCACCAAGTCTTTCAGTGTCGGAGCAATCAGGTCCTGTCTGGACCGCCTGCCGTCGTTGGTCGAATTCCAGTCCGAATCCGTCATCGGCAAGGAGTCCGAAGGGGAGTGTAGGGCGGAGGAGAAGGTGGAAGAACCGGTCAAGACCGTAGCGCTCCGGGAAATAGAAGAAGACGGGGTGCCGACGCCGGAGAGCCTTCGTCTGAGAGCTCTGCGGCTGAAGAAAGCCAAGGAGGAGTTCCTACAACGGGGTCTGGACCAACAGAAGCTGCTTCCGCCCTGGCAGGAGGACCCGGAAGCGGCAGCCGAATCGGCCTCTATTGTAGTCAGCGAGGAGCGTTTGAACGAGCTGGGCAAGGTCCTGGTCGTGAAATCGGCCAGCGACGGTAACGTCAATCTGGTCCACGACCCCCGTCTCGAAGAGGCGAAGTCGCGGTCTCCCGGCGACGACGCCAAACAGAAATCGGGAATCGGCTCCAAATTCAAATGGCTGAAGATTCCCAAGAGGAACCAGAAAGAGGAAGGAGCTAAAAGGAGGATGGGAACGGTCTCGGTGCTCTGCCGGCAGAGCCTGCACGTCGACATACGCCCCAGCCAGTCCCAGTCGGAGTCCGAGAGCCCGGTCAAGAGCTGTCCCTCTTCGCCGGCCCTCCCCTCCAGGTCGTCCCCTACCTCCGACAAGGACCAACAACCCTCCCCTTCCTCATCCTCCTCCTCCTCGTCGCACTGGTTAAAGAATCCCGCCAAATTACTTTTCAGGCCGAAGGGTAAATACACGATTAACAACAATAAATAAAGGCTAATAAAAGATATTTTGTAACTTTTTCTAGGTCGATGTAATTCTTTTTGTAATCCGAGTACAACTTATTTAATCGCGCGGTTGTCGAAAATAAAACCCTTGTAACTGTTATTTTGTAACAAATAAAAAAAAACAATTTTAACATTTATAATTCTCGACTGCACGTTTCTCATCCCCTAAATGTAATACTGCTGATATAAGTAGATTTCGTGTGTTTCTGTCTCCTTTCGCTGGTTTGGTCGCATGGAATATCTTAAAATATTTAAATTTCCTTAAAGAATCAAGGAATTGTCTCCCCCACAGTGGACGAGGTCGTGTGGTCCCTCGAGGGATGCTAATGTATAACATCTACATTAGAAATAATATCCAATTTATTTTTGGGCTAATGTCATTCGGGTCAAACATTTTTGTGGACTTAATGTCCCGGTTTTGGGGGTTGTTGGGCGAGGGGCGAGGGCCGGGGGATCGGAGCCGGCGGCGCCCATTAACATAAATGGGCGGGTTGCTGTTATTTTGAAAGGAAACACAAACCCGAACCTAATGCCGCAACTGTACAATCTATAATAGGTATAATACGGTAAACCCCCTTAATATATATAAGTAGCGCAGTATAATAGTTTAACAAGTAGGCCGTTTAGCGGGCGACCGCCCACGGCGTACCGGCGGACATTAGGGACGACTCAATTTCCGAGTGTTTTATTTGGGGGCGGCATCCGTTTATTTCACCCCCCCCCCCACCCCCACTGGGGGTGAAAAACTGACATTAACCGTTTGTTTATATGTGTATTATCCAATCTGGAGCCCACCATCATTGCCTCGGTAAGATGATGAATAATATGTAATCGAATAACATATAATTTTCTTGGCTTTTACCGAAAATGCGTTATTCATTGCTCCCGCCAGGAACATTAGCCGCAAAAATATTTAGCAAACGTTTAGCAATATCTAAATTTTCTTATCTCTCTATGCGTTGATAAGGGATCTAAATGTAATTTGATATACCTGTTTTGTGGTCTGCGAGGGGTTGGAATACTGTAGGTTCGTGATGTTTCTGTCTCCTGTCTCGCCGGTTTGGTCTTTTGCTAGACCGGTTTCGGCCGCTCGCCATCTTCAGTAGCGCTGTGTTAGTCACTGTCAGCACTTTGGATGTTTTTTGGGCATATTTACACCTATAATCGTCTTAAAGGATCACACCCGCCCTACCACCACACCACCCCCTTCCGACAATCTGACTCATACCTAGAAAACGGATTAACAAAATCCGAAGACAAACATAACCCCCAATAACAATAACAGAACACATATATATATAAACGACTGACATACTGACAAACATTACAGTACATGTGAAAGTGACCCAGTGGGCAGTGAGGATGCCCAAAAGACATCCAAAGTGCTAACAGTGACTAACACAGCGCTACTGAAGATGGCGAGCGGCCGAAACCGGTCTAGCAAAAGACCAAACCAGCGAGAGGAGACAGAAACATCACGAACCTACAGGATCTAAATGTCTTCGTCTTGTCGAGTTTACGTTGGGCTGAAACCGTCATACCGCGTTGAGTCTCGAAAAAGGAAAGTTCAGAATTGTTTCTTCCAGAATTTTTTTCTACGGCCCACCAAGAGGAATTATCTGCACCGCACAATATCGGTGACGGAATTGCTGCGACGATGGCGAAAACACGAAATCCGTCTCTCTTAAACGGGGCGGTGGACCACCCTCGGCCAAATAGGTTTCGCTGCGTTGACACGAGTTTTATTCCGTTTATATTTTTTGCCCGCACAAAGAATTGACGGAGTGGGGGCGGGGGGGGGGGTTTCGAAATTGTCGGTCGCCCAACAGTCCTCTTCCTGTTTGGTCCCCGGGTACGCCTCGTCTAAAGGAAACCGGAACCGGACAGTTGACGGAGAATCGTAATTGGTTTTAGCGAAGAATTGAAAAATTGGCCCCCCTCTAGAAATTATTATCGGGAGGGAACGTGGCGACCACCCACAGAGGGGTCGGGCGTCGGGTTTCAGCCAAACTCCAAGGTAAAAAAAAGAGTTATCCGAGAGAAAATTAGTACGCAATTGAAGATAGATTTTTGGTTTGTTTTAAGACCGATATCCGGTCGGATCAAGCAGTAGGGAACTAGTTCAAGGAGACAGTCCCTTCACTGTGTATGAATTATGCCTCATTGAAGTGTTTCGAAGGGCATTGCAGCCCCTTAACGGCAAAGGTCGGCAACCTTTTCGGACGGCAGGCCATTTCAAATGTAACTTAAATAGTGCTTATATATCGTATACGAGTATAAATATTATTAAAAATAAGTATAGAAAAAATTTTTTTTATTGACACGCTATAATAACAATAATGTCAGAGAACAAACATTTTACAATTCTTAAAAGGGAAAAAAATAAAATTCCAAATACATATGTATAAGGAAAATAGTCTATATTTCATTTTATTCATTCGTTAAAATTCAACGCGCTTTTTGTTCTCGAATATTTTTTATTAAGTCCGGTTGTGTTTGCGATGCCGGATCTCAACAGTTTTGTAATTTTCATCCGTCAATTCTATGTTTTGATTTTATGAAATTCATTCTCGAAAATGGCACTTTCGCATAAATGGGTGCTTGAAAAAATACAAATCATTTATTTCGCAAAATTTCTTAAATTGGGAAATTCGTTTTCCGGTAGATTCGAATAAAATGCGATTAATTTTTATATACATTGTTAGATTGCAAATCAATTAACTCTAGTTGTAAATTGTCTGGCGCTTTTACAATATCAAATTTAAATGCCGTTTCTCTTGAATAAAAATCTTGAAACCGATGACGAAAATTTTCATCCATTACTTGTCGGACACTGTTTGTCGTTTTTCGGTTAAAAACGATTGCAAAGTAGGAAAATGACAATAATTATTCTTTTCGTCTCGAGAAATAAAACTTGCGCAGTAAAATACGTTTTCCCCACTATGCTTCTGTTAGGGGACATTTTTGTCGCCATTTTTGATTTTTTCCTAAATTTATATATCGTCGCTTTGGCGGGCCGCAGGTTGCCGACCCCTGCCTCAAGGTATTGTAATTAATTGCACATTTCAACGTGTATAAAACGCTTTACAGAAATTATACATATTTTTTGATAATCGAACGCCAGATATAACGATCCTCCCCACGGGGCGGTAGTCAAACGTTTGACTCGGTGAACTGTGCACTCAGTTATCGTCACATTAGTCGTTATTTCTTCGGCGCCGTTTGTTGCATGAGCGGCGTTCCGCAACAGTTATTGACTTGTTGACTAGAGCCAACAACTGTCACTCCGTTGGCGCATTCGGCGCGTGCCCACCTCGCGTGACAACCCAACTGTGAACAATATTTCTCCCGCTGTCACACATAACTTCGCCCAACTCTGTAAACAAACCGTGTTGTTCGACCCCCTTAGTAAAACGGGCCGTTATAAAGGGTGTCCCAAAATTAACGCAAGATTCGAATCGAATTCTCTGGCCGCCAAACTTTCATTATTTTTGAAATATTGCTCAACAATGAAAACACAACGTTGTTCTATCGTGTAACGCCCCATTTATACTAACCCTAAACTATCGGCTGTCAAACGGTTTTTTTTTTTAAATAGGGCTGCCGACTTTACTGCAAGAATGGTTGGCTAATTCAAATCTTGCGCTAATTTTTGGACGCCCTATGTACGAAACGCCCTTTTAATGGGCGTGTGTAAACGCCAAAAGAAGCCCGAAAAAACGTTTTACAAAACACTAAAAGGGACCAAAACATTGCAAATTAAATGTTCCCGGATTTAGCCCATATGCACTCAATAGTGGTCCAGATGTGAGTTACACTTGCCCCTGAAAGGAAAGTTTTGGAGCGTCTGTAAAAGTATTTTGGGGCTTTATTGCCTTCTTAGGCATTTTAAACTTTTATTGGTTTTTTTTTAGCGTTTTGAAGCTCAACAATGCGCTCATTCATATACTATAAATATGCCGCAATTTTCTTATGAGAAGCGTAAAAATAACTCTTTATAATATATAGAAATAATGTCTGGAACGACACAAGCTCGAATTAATTTGTAAACTGAACAGGTATCTACTGAAAGCCGTTATCGGATCGTAATTTAATTTCTAGAGAATTGTGGGCACGCGGCCGTGTCAAAAACTGACTGGAGCGTGACAACAGCGTTACAGTTAACTGGTCGTTTGGGGGATGTTCGGGGGGGGGGTGGGTGAATGAAAGGACGGGGATGATTCTCGGACTTCACGGCTCGGCTATCGCAGTAATGGGGTGTTATTTTATTAGGCCGTTAAAAAACCCTTCCCCAATTTACAAATTGTTCACCCTGTAATTTCGTACAAGTTGCCCGTTTAAACAATTAATTAAGATATTTGAAGTTGGTCAAAGTGAAGCATCCAATATGGGACACTGATATAAACGTTAGTACAAATTTTACAACAACTTCTGGACTTACGCGCACGGAACAATCTTGTTGAAATATTAATGGTCTATTTTCATTAGTCGCGTGACATACAGCCTCCCTATTCAATAGCTCAGAATTAATTTTCAGTTTAATATTTGCCTAACTCCAGGCATCATCCCTCATCCCCAGTTGCGATTCCCCCATGCCTTATATTTGGTTTAGTGTAATCGCTCCCTTTTCTATTTCCCTTTTTTCCCGCCGTCTAGGTGTCCCTCCCTCCGTTTTTCTCCCACTGGGATTAAAGCCGGCGAGGGTTCGTTCCCCAACCCCCCCTAACACGAACTTATTAATTCCCCTATTATCCCGGTCCAACTTTTTCATCCCCCCGCTTATTGTTTCGTCGCCCTCCTCGAACGCCCTCCTCCCTTCGACCGGAGCGTGGCCCCGATTCGTCGCCACCGCTACTGCTACGCCCCAATCCGAGGGTGTGTATTCAATATCGAATAAATTATTAGCGCGACCGAATTGAGTTACTATACCGGCCCGGTGACTAAACCCTGGACAAAAGAACGTTTACCCCCGCCCCCGCCGTTCGTACGCTGAAATATTCACGAATACTGAATTTTACATTTAGACCTAATCGAATTTCCCCTGTGCGTAATCGTTCGTGAAATATTAGCCCGTATTACGATATCCCCTCGCATGACCTCAACTCACGTCTTCGTGGTGTCTGGGGTACCGAATTTTCTTTAAATTTGAGCAAACGTGGTGCATTCTTCCGAGATCCGAGAGTAAGGGGAAAATAAATAATTTAAAATTTAACTCTGAAATAGAGAAAATATTAGTTCGGGAACACGATTTCAGGATAATTTCAGGTAGTGGTTTTAATGAAATTCGCTTTTTCGAAGGACAGACTTTTAATGAATAAGACTGTATTATCTGAAAGTAATTAAATCGACGGGAGGAGAATAAATACTACAGATTTACAGTTCATTTAAATCCATTTAGCCCGTCCCACTTTTGGGTCTCGAAAGCGGCCGACTGTCGAAGTTTTTGTTGATAATTTCGTTTCTTCGCCGTCCTCAATAGTGCCGTAGGGGAAAATGTTCAGTTTCCACTAGAACAACTGAAGTAGACTGAAGTGTTTACCCTGTTGTCAGGAACGTCTGCCCGGTTGATTGAGACTGAACTGGAAGGCCTCTGTGGGAGTTCTCCAAGAGGACGGGGTGCTGGAGGCGACCGCCACTTGGACGCCGCACAAGTGGAAAGCCACTTCATCCTCGTTATGGACCTTTCTTCGTCGGTTAGGAAAAGGGAAAAAAGTGTCAGTTTTCACGCGTTCTGAATTGAAAATCCGCGCCAATTACAGAGCGCACAGGCGGGCGTAACCCACTTCACGTTTTCGGCGTTTCATCGCCACCGAACTCCGACTCGATTTGCGGCGACTCACCCAACCGAAAATATGAATTCGGAGCAAACTTACGGCGGGAGAAAATTGTCCAATTAAGAAGAACGAAATTTTCGGAACGAAAGCAACGAAAGCTTGAGGGAGACAGGGATGTACAATATTACAGGTAAAAATCGTCACACTTGCCATTGTCTACCTCCCGCGGGGGGAAACGTTGTTGGCTCATCAATATAACAATTAGTAACAATCATACAGTTACTCATCAATATAACAATTAGCGACGCCCATAAAAACTGACATATTGCGATAGATATGCAGTTCACATTACATATTAAAAAAAATGGAAAAAAGTAATTACTGCGATGATGTTCAGTCAACATACGGACCGCGGGAAGGCCCATATCATTTACACATAAATTGCATTATCTATTCCGTTATTCGGATCGATAACGAGCATATTTTCGGTCGAGCCTTCGGTTCTGGGCGACGTTATTTTAAATATCCGGTTTCCATATCGGTATTTCTTTGGGGATTTGGCCCCTCTCTACCCACGGGGATTGTCCCGGCTGTTTGTGAAAGGCGCGTGCAAGCCGACAATCGAAGCCCGGACCGGGGGTGGGTTAGAGGGGGATTGGGGATGGGGGACGCGCTATGGATACGCCCGTCACAATCTTACTTTGGCTGTTACATTGTAATCAGCGGATTGTTGTTCGATGTTTACATACGGCATATTCGTGTGTGTGTGTGTGTGCTCGAGCCAGCTCTTGTTTGCATTATGAGCACAATATCGCTTGAACTATGGGGGTTGGGGGGACAACTTTGTTTCTGAAGCATTGGGCCTGTCAACGGAGAGTGCCACAACAAACCCTCCGCCCCCGCCCCCGGCTAACTATACTCTTGCTCCTTGTTAAGGAAAAGAATAAAGTGAAAGAGACAAAAAATAAATAGAAAAGGACCCCGGCACTCGATCATGATCGTTTGATAGGCGTTTAGCCCTCGGCCCCCCCATTGTTTTCCGTTCGATATCTTTATGCGCCCCATAGACCGGTGCCAATGTATCACGGCGGCTAACTGTTCTCACGGACTCGCTATAACGGCCAATCTCTCCGACATAACTAAGAGAACAATATGAATTCGGATTTTAAACCGAGGGTATCGTATTTGCGGCTAACTTAAAAAGTGGGGTAAAAATGGAAATCCTGTAAACAATCCGTTGTTTCGGGAGTTTGATTACAGAGCTGCAGTTCAGTTTTTGTTAACCTAATAAAAATATTAAAACTATAGGCTACGATTGTAAAATTGTTATCGCACAACTGATAGGGGCAATCCAAATAGACGTTCCCAGAAATCTTAAAATCGAGATAATATTTTAAATATTATTTGTTTATCATAAATCACAGTTCTTATTAACGATCTACGGTCGGTATTTTTCACAAAATACGCATTTGAAGCATTTGTTATTCGCTGTTCAAATGTATTGTGTTTGTTCGAAAAAAATATCGCACGTTGCAACCATATTCCAAACCACGTGGTAGAACATCGTTTTTTCCCAACGGAAAATCGGAGAACTCTGGTAGTTCTCCCTCAACGTTCCGGTTAATTGACATTACCTATATTATTTTCTTCTCCTCCAGAAGTGGTAAATGATTTATTTACTTAGTTTCCGTGTACAGGACAGGGCCAACAATACCGCGGTAAGGAGCAATAGCCTGACAATAGGCGGCATTAGTAGCTAGCTCATGCTAGTAAGCCCCCCTTTTTAAGAAGGCCGTAAATCTATCATAAGACTGAGGAAGGAGACGAGGCACTGATTAACATATTAGTGGTGGCGTGGGGTCAACGTGCTGCGGCCGAAGTGAATTTAATTGATACGGGGTAGGAGAGAGTCAGCCCTCCGATCTAATGGCGATAATGAATGAGAGAGAGGGAGGGAGGGGGAGAGAGAGAGAGAGAGAGAGAGAGAGAGAGAGAGAGAGAGAGAGAGAGAGAGAGAGAGAGAGAGAGAGAGAGAGAGAGAGAGAGAGAGAGAGAGAGAGAGAGACGGGGACCACACCGGTTTCATTCAATGAGGGGCCCAAATTAAAATAGTGGCTTCTATCAATCTCAACCGTTTCGATTATTGTCCTCCCACTTCGTACAGAATCCCCATCTTCCCGAGTCACTCCTGTACGACTGTCACATACGCGCATACGGGGGGAATGGACTCTGAAGAATAACGTCCTAGTCATTCAAGTGTATGACGTCAGGCACTACTGAGGCACAAATTTTCCTAGCTATTGGATCAGTCAATAAATAATAACTACACCAATAAGGGTTGTTACGCCCCTAGGGGTCAGGAATATCTGTCCTGGGTTTTTTTTTTTTTAGAAAATATTCGATCCTCGTCAGGCTCTTCTGCTTAACTGGTGGACGGTGGTTGCATAATTATCATTTTCAGAGATTAGAGAATTTTGTGTAGTCCGATGAACAATGTGGCCGTTTCATCAAATATTCGTACGTTTTTAGATTTTAGGTTTTAAAAGTACGTTCAACTGATATTTAGGCGTAATCTAATGGTAAGTTTCGGGGCCCGATTTCGATCAATGTATACGAATATTGATTTTCCACGGGGTGTTGATGTGACGGCGCGTTATCTGTCGGCCGTATGGCGGCTCTTAACGGGTTTCAACTGTTCAACGGGGCCCGCTTGCTCCCTCAACCCCTTTTTTCACCCTGAAGCGAATTATTATTACCCTGGCAGGCCTTGTTATTATTGAGGGCGAAAGTCGGTCAGATTTTATAAGCCGGTCGGGGGAGGGGGATGAAAGGGGTCTTTCTCTGAAGGGTTCTGCCCTGTCACATCCTCCCCTTCCGTAGCCCAGTTGGCCTCGCGCTATGCTATATATATCAGCCCGATTAGTTAATAGTTTAAAAGAGAAAATATACAAAATGAACTTATAAAACCTGTCGGTTTTTTCTCAGCGACGGAAGAGGACGTTTCAGCGCTTAAAATCTTGGCAGGAAGGATCGAAAATTGAGGGTTTTTCATCACGATAAATAGAAACGGGAGCTCGAGCTAATATAAACAAGAGTTAATGATAAAATGACATGAAATAGTATGGCAAGACTGTCAATGTTACTAGCAGTGTAGAGGCAATGTACAGGTTATTAATTATTGATCGGAACCGGGTTTTGTCTATCGGAAGCTCGTGTACTGGGAGATGGCGTTTCCGGTGAACGCGGTCGTCACATCCTGGTGGGGATGATTGCCTTCCACCCTTGGAGGGGGTCTCCTATTTGTCAGGGGTTGGCCACTAATGACCCTGCCACGAGAAAAAGGCGGCGATTAAAACCCTCCCCGGTGTAAGTTACAAATCGACTTTCCTCCCAACCCCCACCCCCAGGGACCTTAATACAAAGGCAATATCTTTCGTGCCGGGGAAAGTTTCAAAGATACCGACCGCAGTGAAAATCTAATTGATATCCGCCCCCTCCCCGCGCCTCGTATTTTTTTCAATATGTTCCTAACCGGACTACTGCGATTCGAATAAAAAAGGAAACGACCGGATAAAAAATCCGAGAGACAGAGAAGGTGGAAAACAATGTTTTAGTTTTTTCCCATCGTAGATTAATCGATGTAATCTATCAAATCTATGTCACAAACCCACACTGATCTACCGAACGAATGTTCTTCAAAACTGCCGATGGATTAGTTACGGTCATTTTTTCTTTACCTGCTAATTCTGTTAAAATGTTATATTGCGTTTTTCGGCCTCCGATTACTGAAATATATTGTTTGCCGGATGTGACGGAAGACGCTAATATCTCGATATGGTACTGAGCGTGACATTTTCTACGGACACCCCTCGGGCAATTTAAAATTACGCGTGTATCGTACGGTAATGTTGAAAAGAGGAATCCGTAATGCTTATATTTTTTTTTGTGGGCAGAGGATTGTCTCTGCCCCAGTCATCGCCGGTAACAACAATTGCTGGGGGTGGGACCGTTAGGCGGCCTCGGCAAGAGGCGGCCGAAGGCCATCAGGGGTAAGAGGACCGACCCCCTTATACATTATAGGACATGGGGGCGCGCTCATTACCCCCGCCGGCCGGATTAGTTACGTCCAATATATTCGGAGAAGGGGTTGTGAAGTTGGGCCGTCTGCCTTCCCCCCCCGCCCCCTGTGGAGGGATACAACATTATCCCTACCGAAGAACAGTTCCTACATCTGAGAAATGGCACCGTGACTAATGAGTTATATAATTTGACCCCCCATATCCTACCGAACTACCGAATTTTCACTCTTACAGAAAGAAAGTAATATTTCCGTTAGGGTTAAAAAAAACCCGGCTCACGCAACAATAATCAACCCTTCAATTTAATAATAAACATCGAGTGTCTTATTAGAATATAGAATACTGATTTAAGGTATTTGTTTCGTGATTTCAGATTTTCAACATTGTGGGTAGCATTAACACCTTCAGTAATACTGTTGTTGCACCCTGACCTCATTTTATTATCGACCGAACGGTACTGGTCGAAAATTTAAACCAGTCTATAGACCTTAAAGAATGTCACGATATTTCATTCAGGAAAAATGACACGATATTAGTGTGTAAAAATCCAATTTTTAACCGGTCAAAGAACCGTAAAACAATGTCACTTATCACAACAAATATTTCTACGAAAATTAAAATGGTTCAATCGTCACGTTCCGCTAGCATACCCTAAAATAAAATGATATGAAATAATGCACATTAAATATGTAATCGGAAGATTCATTTTGCTATTGTCTTCTTTAGTTGCCTCAGTCTGGAGTTATAACACACCTCCAGCAGGATTATGTATTAAATAGTCATAGAATGTTACGAGCATGTAATGAGCATTGGCAACAGGAAAATCCATATTTTTTTTGCGGCGCCACAGTCTATATTCTCGTTTATTTCTACGAATCGTGTTATGACATTTAAATGGGCCGAAGGAAAAAAGGAGCGTCGTTAAAACCGACCGGCGACGAAACGGCTCTTGGTCTCGGCCATTAATATCTGAGACAGACACAACCCTTCGATGCAATTTCATAGTGGGAGCAGAAGAAGGGACAGGGAGATGTCAGGGAGGAATAATAATAGAGTTGATGGCCGTAGGACTCCCACTGGGATGGCACGAATCGCGCCTATTTGTCAACCGCCTAACGGGCCCCTGACCCCCAATAATACACTCAGGATTGTGTCCTCACCTATCCTCCTTATACCGCAACGGGGGGAGTTCCTTTAATTTGATCGCGTCAACAATCCAAAGCTACCTGTCCTGGAGGACCTTTTTCAGGAATCGAGGAGCGGCCCCCCTCGACATTCGTCATAGAAACCCCTTGAAAGAACATTTATCTATCGCTAAGAATTTTTGGCCTTCGGGCTCCCTTTGTCTTTCTCCTGACGTCACTAGGATGAAAGGATTATTCACGTATAACTGACAATATTACAAGCTGAATACTACTGAAGGAGCTGAGATAAACGTCTGTTTACGAGATAACGTCTAAACGAGGCAGTGGAGAGAAACCACCTACTAGTGGCGTTACAAAATGTTATTAATGGTGTAACATCGTTTGAGGACCAGCAGATAGTAACGATCCAGATCAATCCTAAAATTACGTTGGAATGAAGGTAAATAAGTGTAATTCATTGTAAGTATTCTAATCACCCGTTGAACATTAAGGTTTTAAACTCAAAGTACCTAAAAAATTGCATTTAAATCTTCGTCTTTGTATTACTCATGCATTAGACATAGGCCTTTGGAAATGTATGTTTATGTTAACGTCCATGTTCTTCTATGAATTTATCAGTTATATATCACAACCTCTACGGTGGATTTATGAGATTAATGTACCGTGTGTTAGAAGGACAGTTATTTACTCTTATTGGACTCTTAAGGACTCCCAAAGATTGCGTTTTAATAATGGCCAAACATGAGAATGGTTTAATTATTATAATAGGTTCGATTCCCGTTTGTCGGGCCTTTTCAAATAGTTCATCCGAATAACAGTTTTCTATCTGATGTGCCACTGAAGACACGTCCAAGTAAAAAAAAAAAAAAAATCACGGCCTAGAAGTTTATCTAAGTTTTAGCGCGGATGGAATCGATAATGTTACAATTAAGGGGTAGGCCGGCGTGTTTTAGTTCGGGGAAGGTTTCAGGTAGGCCGGGTACACAGAACTACCTGTTCCAGGACACAGGTCCGCTAAATTACCACCGCATCCCCAATATTATCTCCTTCCAACGAAAAATTGCGACAAAACCCCAATCCCGACCGACCGCCCCTACCACTGGAAAACGGTCGGAAGGGTTCCATTTATAAAAAAAAAAAATTAACAGAAGAATAGATATTCTATTCCGTTGTGGGGAGAGGTAGCCTATCTATCCCTGCAGTCCATCGGTCATGGTCCCAGACGCGACTTGCCCCGTGACTGAAACTCGAAGAATGGGAAGGGTTTTCTGCCTCGGAGAAATTGATTTGTCTATTCGACAATCCGTTCGACCACAGGTTTCTTTTCACGTGTAACACGTGCGGTTACGCCGAAATCGCACTGGTGAAATGGCCGTGTTACGGCCAATTCTGAATGGAAGTATCTCTCCAGAAGTCTTTACATTATTTATTCTGCGTTTAAAAATTGTCCAACAGTTTTATCATCCCTTGCCCAAGCTACTTCTCCTAGTGACATGATGTCGATTTGAAAGAAAAATAAATTTGGTTTGCATTCGAAAAAAGAACTGCAGGAGGGAAAATACAACCTGAAGACTCAACATTACCCAGAGTAGGTCCTCCTGTTAAGAGGCTTTATTCATGGCCGGAATTATTTCAAATTAAAAAAAAATTAATTTGAAAACAAACATAAAAGTGAAAGTAATCGGATGTTTTCCAGATTGCGAGAAATGCTAAAACTTATTACTGCATAAGCACCTCGCTCAATGTGTTCAGTGCAAATTTTCGGAATATGCCTCTTGAAATTTTAGGTGCGAAAAAAATCGTATTAGCCCGTTTATTTCTTCCGTCGGCTATTAAGAACTATCGTTCGCCGACAAAAAAAAAATGTTATTAACGGTGCAGAAACGGGCTGCCTCTAATGTCTAACCACTCGGTTATTAGATATTCAAGTCTCACGGAGTTCGATGTTTCGAGTCGTTTTTTTTTCCGGCGCGGTACTGGCCGGGATCACTGGAGAAAGTCTTAATTTGTACCTTTGGGAACGTTTAAGGGCAAAAAACGGGGTTGATCGGAGAACACGAGGAGGAGTAACCCGACAAAATCGGGGACAAGTTGTAGGGCGGGGGTGTAGGGGTTTTGGTAGGGCGAGGCATCGAATTCGGGTGGTCCTCAGCTCGGTGGTCCCTCCTCCTCCTCCTCCTCCTCCTCCTCTTTCTCGGTCCTCTTTCATCGCTCTCCTCCTTCGTCGCGTACTTCGTCCTCCTCAGGTCCCCCTTCCTCGGCCCCGGCTCTCGGGCCCAGGTAGTTAAGGCCGTGTACACTCTGTTGAACTGTCGGTTGAATATTAATTAGGCAGCGGGGAGAGCTCCGCCGGCTGAGGCCCCATATCTCGACATGGGGAGTCCCCGCCCGGTACGCCTCTATCGGCCTACGGTTTTGACACCGGCTGTCATACAGGATTCGGTGTCTCTAGGCCCACAACACTAGAACGGAGCCTTCTCACGTTATCAGCACTACCGACCGGGGGGTGAAACTGTCACCCCCTGTCAAACTAGGACCGGATATTTGCACGGTGGGATGAAAAAAATTGGTATTTCGTGAAAAACCCCTATAAGATATGGTGGGCCGTCGCAAAACGGCCGCCGGCAAACGATTTCCGTGAACAGCGACTACGGTGTTGACAAAGCCTGCAGGAATAACTAAATGCATTCGAATAATAGCTTATATACAGTTTGATATATATACTGAACTAAGTGAGTCATTTTAGTACCTTGTGCCTGATTTATATCTGGGTCCTTAATGTGACTGATACGCTCGAAGAAGGAGTTATATCTTCTGGAATATCTGGAATAACACGTTCACCAAAAAATAATATACTATGTATCAATATTTCATGTCCAATTACAACGGTGACCGTTGTCTGTGGATTTAAAATATGTACAATTTTTTTCATTTTTTTCAGTGGGACAGTGGCGCACTGCGGATGCCCGAAAAACATCCAAAGTGCCAACAGTGACTAACACCGCTACTGAAGATGGCGAGCGGCCGAAAACGGTCTAGCAAAAGACCAAACCGGCGAGAGGAGACGGAAACACCAAAAACCTACGGCATTTCTTTTACTGTTTTGAATGTAGAATATTTTCAATATTCGATGTATTTTCGAAGTGTGTAAAAATAACGTTCGTAAAATTTCAGTCGAACAAACATCAAAACAAAAATATCCTTTTGGACAGAAAATAGTGCTGGTTTATCTATATAGCTTCTGTGATAAGAAAGCGCCAGTCATAAGTCGGAGAAGTACCTCCTACCGAACCTACGAAATTTATCCGTTGGTTTCTCCTCGTGAATCTTGGTGGGGATTACACTTTTTCGAGCAAAACACCCTATCCCTGTCCCTATATATACATGTGTGTATACATATACCGTTGTAGCTATAATAAGTGATTTACAAATCTGTCGTGTTCAGTGTGCAGCCCAACGCCGCTTATAACCGACGGGTCACCCCCAAAACGGTAGACACTCGGGTGTCGGCTGTGGTATTGGGGGGGGGGGTGTTTGAGGAGGCACCGTGTACAAATTAGTAACAGGAGACCCGGCACCCCACCCCCACCCCCCAACCACCCAACAAAAACCGAGGCTGAGGTCCGGTCTCCGCTTACACCGGCGGGACCGCTTTATCGCCGTTTAGCTACGGGGAATTTCGGATTTTTCGAAAAGAGGACCACCGCGATACTTCGCCGGGGGGGTGGGATTTTTGACCCCGGCGATCCGCCATCTACAGACGAGTCGATTAGATGAAGACAGAAGAGCGCGAAAGTGATGATTTGATATTGTTTTTCTCTAATACCATAAACCGGATACCCGCTAATAGTTTATTCACTAGACGAAATTCTTTAGCTGTAATGAAAACAAGGCGGGTCAGCCTAATATCACAGTGCGTGGGCCCTCAAATTAAAATTCGAGGGAGTGTCGGTCCTCCTTTGACAGGCGCGCTTCTGAACTGAAGGGAGGGGGGGGGCTTTCCCCCGTGTGAAAAACGCTTTATTAAATGGAGTTAACGTGCACAATCAAAGGGTGGCCCGAGAGCGCAGACCGCGCCAACAATGGCGCCGACGCTGAATGGTCATAATTCTCCTCCTCCCTTTGGATCGGTTGTGATTCAAAGCGGGGGTTGGGGCGTCGCGTGTGTTTTGACAGGGGCGATTAGCGCGAGGGTTAGGCTCACTAATGAGGAGGAGACGGGGTTGGGGGGGTGCATCTCAACCCCCACAATGCAGTCTGACAGTCTACATTCTTCGAGAAAAGGGCTGTTGGAGTCGAAAGGGGGCCTTTTAACAACGGGCTCAGGGATGTTTACAGAAAATAGTATTCAGATCGTATCGTACAGGATGGTACAGTTTCTAATAGAGAACCCAGAAGGGAACTATTGAAGGAATGAAGTACAATATTCGACCGACTGATGCAGTAACATCCTTTTGTATAGGTCCTCGAGAATATTATTTCAATTACTCCATAATTTATAAACTTTTTGCACCATTTTGGAGAACATCGCAGAAACAGTTCAATAAGGGTTAATTAGAGTAATCCAACACATGGCATATTACCGTGACAAATACATTTAAAACCTTCTGATAGCTGAAAAATTCTAAGGACAGGAATGTAAACATAAGCGTTACAAGTGTTATAGAATTATTACTTATGTTTCACTACGACGTGGATTAAGTAATGTTTGTTCCTACTGTCGAAGAAGAATGTTTTTTTCATTCTTCCCCCGGTCTCATATAGCCAGGCGCCCGACTAGCGGGGAGGCATCAGTTTTCGGAAACTCGATAGGCCCCAGAACTGACAGCTCTTTCAAAAGGTAAATGAGCCATTTAAAACATTGGTTACATCTCGGTGTGAGGTCAATTCCCGCACTGCTATTCATATCTGATGCGCTTGCGTATGTATAATTATGGTAATTATACGCGAGACCTAGTTTTTTTTATTTTTATTATTCAGTTTTAATATAATTTATAATTGTATTACAAACTTGAAAGTAGCCGGTATGTTTTCAACACGGTTTCAATGGCTTGAATTTCGATACGAGTATAAATAAAGAGTTTTCAATCAGTTGTTTATTCGGACCTCTTTTTCTTCTACTATTGGCGCTATAGAAAAAACATTTTCTCGTTCTCGGAAATATTTACTGCGCAGTAAATGCCTGCTGGCGCGGTAGGCGTACGGCGCCTCCGTCCATTTAAAGGTCAGTTCTGAAGGTGGAAAAGTACAGCCTCTCCAAGGCGTACATTATCGTGCCAATTACCCGGACACTGTTTGTTCAAACCGAGCGTTTACCGAGCTTTTACAAACACGGACACGGCGGGTGGAGGGGGTGAACACTGTATTTTCACCCCGGGGTGAATTACCGGAGATTTATGGGGAGAGGGGGGAGGTCGAACTACCCCCCAATTATCCTAGTTCATTCCAGGGAGTACAAAATCTATCCACGCTTCGGAAGCTCCTTCTGAAAAACTTCCACTTCTGTATACTCTTATACACTTGTGTTGGTCTTTTCTTAAACGTATATTAATTTTTTGTGAAAATACGAGGAAAAACCAGTGAATCGGCATTATGATATATCATTGAGATTGTGGCTATTACTTACTTAAAAAGTTAACGTGGCATACTCCCCGTTGTATATTTAATATGAATCAACATTTTAGACTTATTGATACATTAATTTATTCAGGAAAAATTGATTTCCTACTAAACTCCCACCAAATTCCCGGACGCCAAGGAACGTGCATTTGCAGTCACGTACCTTTTCCATTTACTCTCTGTAACACGCATTTTTTCTCAAACGGTCTGACACGGGGGCGATTATGCCCGTCGGACGGGGCAAGTGTCTGTATACCTGCATGTATAAACACACTGCGCTCTATTTAAGTCGAGATTTACTGGCGCCCAGGTATATTTACACGGGCCTAGCCGGCCTCTAATAACACGGGGCCGACGGTCATCATCTCCGCACGGCCGAGGCCATTAACAGCTTTTTTTACACTGACATTGTTAGTATAGCACGAGCGTTGAATTGAAACTAAGTACGCATACAAGTGTAAAAGGAAAATACTGTTTTTAGCCTCTCGGTGAGTACATACATTTAAACCAGAGTTATAAGTTCGAGGCTTAAAATCAGTAGGAGAACAGAATCTTATATAGTAAAGTTAAGCATAATATTAAATTATGACCCCCCTTATTTAATACAATACTTCCAATTATATAACCGATACGGCAAGCTAGAAACAGAAAATTCTGCTTATAATTCGCGTACAATGTTGTCCCAACAGTTTCAGTATCGGCTTCTGTCTATGGTCAGTAGAATTCCGTCAGTATTCAGGGAAAATAAAACTAAAAACAGTTGAAAATTAGCCTGCGTAAAATATTGCCGTCCTCGCTGCAAAATTTGATTTTTTACGGTTAGTATCTCCCACCGCAATGATTTCAAAACGGTCATGCAAGTTAAACGCAAAGCTAATATTTTCTATAATTGTAAAAGTTGTATTTCGTGACTATTCCGGTTGAATTCTGCAATAAATCATATCTGTCCCGTGTATAGGACGGCCCCTAATATCTTGCGGTCACCGAGTCAGAACATCCTGCCGGGATGGAGCAGGTGAAGAGTGGATGCGGTTGTGGGGGTGTTTCGGCGGTTGTGGGGGTGTTTGTATTGGCGCCTCCTGTAATTGACCGTAATGGCGTTGGGCCCTCAACAATAATCGCTCAATTCGGGAGGCGAACTTTCTCCGACCCCTAACGAATCAAAATTGCGACCTTCTCCCCCCTTCGCTGTTATTCTTCTTGTTGTTGTTGTAGGTATTATTTTTTTTTTTCGTCCCTTCCAGATTCCAGTAATCTGGGCGGCGGTCCGCGACCCGGTTTTACAATAAACTGGGCCCCCGATTATTCTGATTACTGTATTTGACACGGCCGAGTAACCATTTCGACTTTCGACATACCTGTTGTCGACGATCTATTGTTTTCGGATCGGAAGGCGTAGAATCTAGAACCTCCCCCCTATTCTTTTCACGGTGTAGGGGAAAAGGGAAAATTATATTTCGGTTGCGGATATAGAAAATTATACCCTGACGGCCCGGGCCGTGTAAGTATAGCAGTATAGTGACATCAATATTTCACTGCAGGATGCCGACATGCCGAAGCAAAAGCGAATATATTGCAAATTCATAAGTCGAGAGTGAAATCTATGAATTATTTCATGTAATGCGTTTGATTTTATCTTAAAACGAGAATAAATAAAGCAGAAGAATATTCGAAGAGAAATTACCCGATTCGAGACGAAATTTCAACACTAATTCTAATTGTAAAAACATTTCTTTTACTAGGTTTGTGGTGTTTCTGTCTCCTCTCGCCGGTTTGGTCTTTTGGGTAGACCGGTTTCGGCCGCTCGCCATCTTCAGTAGCGGTGTTAGTCACTTTGGATGTTTTTCGGGCATCCTCACTGCACTCTCACTTTCACTTGTACTGTGGCGGTTGTCTGTTTGTCGTGTGTATATATACGTGTTTTGTTGTTGTGTTTTTGTGGGATGTTGTTTGTCCTATTTGGGTCGGGAGGTATTGTGTTGATCGGCTTAAGTCTTTATCGGATTATCGGTCAAATATATATATATCGGTTGATAAAGTTCAGTACAAGTGAAAGTGACAGTGGGCAGTGAGGATGCCCGAAAAACATCCAAAGTGCCAACAGTGACTAACACCGCTACTGAAGATGGCGGGCAGCCGAAAACGGTCTAGCAAAAGACCAAACCAGCGAGAGGATATTTTCAATATTCGATGTATGCGCGATTTTCGAAGCGTGTAAAAATAATGTTCGTAAAATTTCAGTTGAACAAACATCAAAACAAAAATATCCTTTTGGACAGAAAATAGTGCTGGTTTATCTATATAGCTTCTGTGATAAGAAAGCGCCAGTCATAAGTCGGAGAAGTACCGGGTGAAAAACGAATGGAAGTCGGTAAGTGGGGGTGCGTAAAAGCAAACAGAGCGATTAGAACGCCCCCGTCGTATTCGGGTGTTGGGGGGTGAACCCCCGCATTACCGATAATGTCTTCTTCCCGGCCTATGTGTCTGTGTGTGTGTGTGTGTGTGTGTGTGTGTGTGCTCCAATTTAGGGTTGCCCCATCGGTACACGCCTCCCTTTCACGAGTGCACACTGCGCCCCGGCCTGTATTTATACAAGAGGGCGGCCTGTATTTACACACGGGGGCTAGCCCGCCTAACATTTACACGGCTACCAATAAGAGTTTTCTCGGAAGTTGCAGGTGTTTGAGGAGAGGGAGGAGCAGGAGGAGCAGGAGGAGGAGGAGGAAGGAGGAGGAGGCAAGCAGTATCCTGTACCGACGTAATGTGTAAGGTTTAAACAGAAAAAATAATCCAATTAAGCCCGTACCTTGAAACGCGATATAAACGGGGTGAACTATGAAAAATCAATGTACCTGTTACTAAATATAGACAATTTTCTGACAATTCCAAGCCACGGTATTAATCAGTTGGTGGTGACAAAATGGTACGATACGCCAGAATTTAATTATACTTTCGAAGAGTAGAAATAAATTATATATAGGAAGTGCGTCAATGTTAGGAGATTTACACATTTTAAGAAGAAATGCGATTGAAGAAAAGCATAGTGGCCGATACTGTGCACCTTACAGGAAATTGGATCCCTCCGATTAATAAGGGAGCCTCCGTTCCTAGAGTCGCTCTATCCTCCCTTAAACGGTGCTACTCAAAAAACCGAGGTTCCCAGGCGCCTTCGAACAGCTAACCGATCGTGTTTTCATTCTGAAACTGAGGACGCTCTTTCTTGCTATGAAATTTAAGTTCTCCGTGAGAAAGTGTCCTTCTTAGACACGACCCAATAGGGAACAGTTCGAGTATGATGTTTTCACTGAACGTTTATTAATTATTGCGGTCGAAACTATATAATTTCACTAGTCTTCGTTGAGTGCACTTGCACCGATAAATTAGCGGCCCCCTGAGGGTGGTGCGGAAATGTACTTAACTAAAGTTCGTTGAGTGCACTTGCACCGATAAACTAGCGCCCCCTGAGGGTGGTGCGGAAATGTACTTAACTAAAGTTCGTTGGGTGCACTTGCACCGATAAACTAGCGCCCCCTGAGGGTGGTGCGGAAATGTACTTAACTAAAGTTCGTTGGGTGCACTTGTACCGATAAACTAGCGCCCCCTGAGGGTGGTGCGGAAATGTACTTAACTAAAGTTCGTTGGGTGCACTTGTACCGATAAACTAGCGCCCCCTGAGGGTGGTGCGGAAATGTACTTAACTAAAGTTCGTTGAGTGCACTTGCACCGATAAACTAGCGCCCCCTGAGGGTGGTACGGACATGTACTTAACTAAAGTTCGTTGCGTGCACTTGCACCGATTAACTAGCGCCCCCTGAGGGTGGTGCGGACATGTACTTAACTAAAGTTCTTTGGGTGCACTTGTACCGATAAACTAGATTACTAACAATAAACTTTTACAATAAACCAGATAGCTTTCCCGTCATATATTTGGAAGTCAGAACCCAATAGCAAAAAAACCAATCCTGCGAGGGAAGACACGAAATCTACGATGTTAAAACAAGGCTTTGAAGGCTTAAAATGTTGATTAATAAATGCTAAGGCCCACAGAATATTCTAGATTTATATACATGAATGTTTGGACTAAAATGTACATTTTTTAAACTAACTTAATGGGAATAACTCGTTTAGAAGAGATCTGGAATCCGGGACCGAATTTCCCTTCAATTATTAACTTCAGTTTGTATATAGTTAGAGATTTCGCCATTCATCCATCGTCTATAGAATGTATCAGTTTCACGCCTCTGATGTGTTTGAGGTGTACTCTCTACACCGGTTGGACCCAGGTAATAATCGGTACATGAAATTGAACTGCCCCCTCTCTCTCTCTCTCCCTTATCGCGGTATCGTTGTTGTGCTCGTGGGAAGGGGCATTGGAGCTATATCGGTGGCGGCCGTGGGATACGTAGGCGGAGCGTCCCGTCCAATTAGTGTTAGTGTGGGCCCGGGTCGGGGGCCCTGAGATGCGGGGGCGGGCCGCAGCCCCAGCGCCCTGACTTCCTCTCACACGAGATGTGGGAAAAATCTCGGCGCCCCCTACAGGGCTCCCCCCTCAATTTCTTATCTCTAATGGGTTGTCCACTTTTTGAAGGCGTAAACGCCCGACGGGCTTCCGGCCGGCTACACCAAAATTGAAATTTCCCGATCGAGTTTCCGGCTATAAAATCGAATGGGAAAAATTAACACTCGCCTGTAAGCCTGTAAACCTGAGTATTCCCCTGGCAGTCATCCATCCAGAGAAGCGACCTATTAAGCTCCACTTTACAAAACGAGTATTCTAAATATTAGCAATTAGGAGGATTAAAAACAAGGCCCGCGGGCCCTTCTACAATGTAGTGAGGTACTTAGGCATATCTGCTGTCAATGGAGCACCTAATTATCCTGCAGTATAATAATTGAGGTGTTTTTTTAGACGTTTTACATTTCACTAAAAAATAACATAGTTCTTTAAAAAATAGATGTATAAATCGTATGTACCACAGTCAACACTAATACACTGACGTTAAAGGCGTCGATCCGGTAAATGGTCCAATCATTTCTAGGGTGAAAGCCGGGTGAAATAAATGCGTTATTACTTTTGTTGAACGACCTATCTCTATAGAATGGCTACTGAATCTCCCCCGGCTGGAGAGTTGCGTTGGCCGAGATCGGACGTACCGATCTATTACTTTTCCAGTTAGTTTCGTCCGCAGACAAAAAATCCGAAGGTGCGGCAGAGCAAATGACTCGGGAGAGTTTCACTAGGGCCAGGATTTTTAGTCGTTTTACTTCCGAAAACCCAATTATACATTTAATCGTAAATCTGTAACGACTTACGAATTTTCTATACGGGGAAATTAAACGGCGTTTCTACAGGATCAGAGGAAATAGCATTGTCAGTAACAAGAAGATGTAATTAAACTTAAAACTAATCCTATTCTAAACCCTCATCCCTTATAGTTGCACAACGCCGACTGGATTTTTCTATATTTCCCCTCCGTCGATAGTTCAATCGACCGAGGCCAACATAATGCCGTTTAATTACATATTGGAAGAAGAAGAAGAAGGAAGTGTTTCAGGAAGTGGAGGTAACCACAGCGGGCGCCTTCACAGTTGAGTAATTACCCGATGGGCGCAGGCGATCATCAGGGGGATGCCCGCTCTGATTGCCGGGCCACCCCAATTCACACCCCTAACTCTCGGCATCAACCCCATTGTTTCTCGCCTCCGTTTTTCACTATAGCCGGTCCTCGAATATTCTCAGGAAGTGTAATGATAAAAACGAAATTTCTGAAGACAATAAATTCGTTTAGAACCTGCAAATTCAACAGTTAGTTACCAATTTCGTTTTGGGAAAAATAAAGCATATTTTACGAATGCATAGAAAACGATGGGTCAATGCATTATTGTACGTTACAATAAGACCTGTGGTGATGGTCCGTCATGGTTAACAAAAATAACATGTAACTGATAATTCGTGGATTTAAAAATATAAATAAATGCTTTCCATATCTATTGGGTTGATTCGATAAAATTTTTGATCCTGTCCTCCGAAGGGAACAATTATAAGTTCCCTGTAAAGGATACGGGGTGGGTTCCGTTCCCGTGACTAACGGTTGTATGGAATAAGGGAGTCCTTTAGAGGAGGAGACGATCGAGGGGACCGGAAACAAGGGTCACCATTATATCTGACATACTGGGAGGGAAAAAGAAGTTAAGGGAGGAAGGTAAGATGGGTTGTGTAGGGGTGGTGGTGGAGGAGGAGGAGGAGGAGGAGAATAGAGAATTATAATAAGTCTAGAACTAGACCATCATCCTCCTACTAGATGTGTGGTGGAGGTGGTACAACAGATGGGGTATAGGAACAGGCGTGTGCTCAGCCAAACTACCCCCCCGGGACACCGGCCCGAGACAGGGGCCATTGGTGCGAGCGAGAGGGAAAACAGAGGACGGGGGAAGGGAGTATTAAGTAATTTAAACTGTAGAAAGGGGTGCCCGGGGGTTGTCGGCTGGTCGGACGAAGGGTGAACCGCCACCGCTGCGAGATCAAGCACTGTGTCACATGCGCTATCGCCGCGGGAATCTAGATGAATCACCGTGTTCAACGAGATCTAAATCGATTCGTAGCCGCTCACCCTCTTTGTCTCATCACCGCACATTTAAACAGATAAATTCCAGACCCATTTCAGGGACGATAGCCATGACGTGAATTCCGCCCTTAAATATTTGCCAGGGGTGTCTTTTAACATTCGGTGATTGCAAAAGGTGGCAGAAGCTGGCAATTATCTCAATCTGTAGTGTGTCAACATAACCGTAAGGAGAAATTGATTTAACCTGATTTGTGTGCAGGCTTAATATTCAAAATAGAAGATGAAAAGTTAGAGCGATTAAAGGCGTTTAAAAGTGATCTCGCCCCTTCGAAAAATAACTTGAGAAATTTTATTTTCTCGGCTTATTTTTTATTTATTAAATACAAATAAGAGACAAGATACTACGATGTAGTAGAAGCTTTGAATTGGTTAAGTTGTTTAGTGCTCGCAGCTGCTGTGCAAAATCCTGAATGGCTGAGGGACGTCCTTGCAATTCGTTTAGATGAATAGGCCTCGTGGCGGACCACACCCCTGGGAAAGCGGCAACTACAATGGGGCGGAGTTCTTCCCATGGCGTGGGGCCGCGCGCGGTGGCCGGCGGCCCCACGCCCCGCACATTGTAATGGGATTACTTACGGCCTGACTTGTAGGGCCCCGTGAACAAGTTCATGCAGTGGGATGGACTTCATTTAGTCCTGCCGACGGCGGAGGGGGCTCCTGTCAAAATACCTCGACACGCGATACAAGCCCCCTTGACATAATGAAACCGAACGCCCCCGTATAAAACTGATTTATGGGAAAAGAAAGATTCCACCCCCTCGCAACACGCCAAACCGTAATTGTCTACGGCCAAAAATTAATATGTACAGAGAACATTCTATAGTCAGTTTTGACAAGTGCCCAGTGTATACATCCCCGCAAAACAAGTTTTCATCGTACAAAATTTCAATAATAAATAGTTTTTTATATTTTTCATTGAAAGAATTCAGCGAATCGCTGAACGCTCTTCACGAGATGAAGTCCTCGCACTTTTTAGCACGCAGGTCGGTTTCAAAATCGGTCCCAAGGAGTCCCGAACGTGTTGTATATCTCGTTTTAAAGCGTCTTCATTAAGTTGGAAGAATATGCACTGTCGGCTCGTAAATACGAGCCACTCTCTCTTACTCGCCCGGGCACTTACACGAGTCTTCAACACCTAATCAGTTCCCTCCTTTAACACGGCTCAGAGTCACAGTCCGAGTCCTAAATTTTCAGTCTTCTTCATCCTTTTTTTTCTCTCTTTTCCCTTTCGAACCTGTTAACGAAACCCGTCCAATAATTATTTACTGCAGCTCTCAATAAAACTGTCAATCGGCCGCGCTGAAAAATCCGGTCCGAGCCGCCACCTGAAGGTGCCGAAGTCGTGTCGAACTTATTCCAATTTGGTCCGGGTATGATATTTCGATACTAATTATCTGCCAAAATTATTTATATGCGGACATTATTTCACCGCAATGATTTCTGTCGGGATTATATGTTTCGACTGCTATGCGACAATTTATAACCACTCTTCGGGTCTTCAGCTGTCTTCATATCGTGCATAGCTTTCCCGAAAGCTCGCGAAGGCGGGACGCGGCCAAACAATCTCTTGTGGTACGGCCCATAAGAACAGATAGCGGACGCAGGCATTATACCGGGGATAATTAAAGGGGTAGAATAAAAAACGGACCCATTCAATTAGACTTATAACATAGATTGCCGGCGGAAATTCTAGCGTCCTTGACAAACGGGACGATCATTACTGTAAACAATGTCCCCGTCCAGGCTAACGATGCCAGCGGCCTCCCAGGCAGTTCCGAGGAAATTAATTAAAGGTAGATTAGGCCTGCGTGGTGAATGGCGTTCTCTGGAAAAAGGGGAAATGCCGTACTGCTCGATTTTCAGCCACCGTCGGGAGGAAGCCACCGTGAAAACGACTCTTAATTCGAGGTTACACGCCCCAATGCGCTTCTTCCCGGCATATATCAGATATTGATTGAGGTAGGAAGCGCCTAACCCCCCTTTCCTCTTTCAGTCTTCAGCACACCTGCGAAAAACGGCGTGATTATAAAACTAAATCGATATTTCACCGCCTAGTAATTAGGTAAATACGGAAAATAGTATTTTTCTGCCCTATTTTTAGGATATTTCAGGATGTTTCCGTGTTCCACTCGGCCGTTCGGCTGCTCGCCGTCTTCAATACAATTCCAAATTTGGGCCAAAGTCATCAGCATCAATCAAGGGGCCGATACAATTCTCAATCTTGAGGAAACTGTTACCATTCAGTCAGCATCTTTGAATATTCTGCAATAGTATAGAATTACTCGGGGGTACAAAATACGATATTTGGCGTTGGGTTAGATCGCCGGTCGACGAAATCTGGAATCAGGTACGCGCGGGGGAGTCATCCAGAGTGCACCACCCTTCTGGTTAGGGCCTACGGAAAGGGTTCGCGGGCCCGTAACGGAAGGCCGGGCCCCGAGAAGGCCTAATTATTTCCCGAAAGCCCTGGCAATGATTTTTTCCCGTCTTCCCACGCAGCCAATCTGCCACCCTTTCTTCCGGTCCCCAGCATCAATTGTTCGCCTCCGGGATTTATATTGGCCCGATCCGGTTGGCGTTTGGCGTAGAAAAATTGAATGCCG
The DNA here is from genome assembly GCA_019843655.1 of Lethocerus indicus. Lineage (NCBI taxonomy): Eukaryota > Metazoa > Arthropoda > Insecta > Hemiptera > Belostomatidae > Lethocerus > Lethocerus indicus. The sequence goes on along the minus strand of JACDQD010000007.1, from coordinate 3,317,626 downwards.
TATACCTGTACATGTACAGTGAAATATAAGTTAAATATCCATCTAGGATATTATTTATTGTGTATTACAAACGTCGGATGCTTAAGTTCAGAAATTAAATACGATATGTAGTATGCGTTAAAAATAAATTGAATGACCATTGAACTACCATTGGATTTTGTACAATATTAAAAATAAAAGACGTTGTATTCATATCGAATGAAATTTACGTTTTGGATAAATCCGATAAAATTTTTTTTTAATTTTTAAGTATAATTACGCGGACCTATTTCCGGATAATTCAAATGCCAGACAGGTCAGACTTATGCGAATTTTGAATTCTGTTCCAGCCGGTTGGTTCGCTTTCCCGACATCTGTGAACTACCATCGGTATTCATAAACCTCCGGATGAAAGCGGGGTGAGTGTTTCTTTTTTCTAGAATTTTAATCTAATGCAAGTCGACTCCAGAAAAAATAATGGGAAATTCACGCCCATTACTCCGGGAGACAGTGTGTGAACGAAGCCCCCCACAAAGAGGTGGGGACGGGCAAAACCACCGCTGGTCCTCCCTCTCAAAAAAAAAGGACTCCGAATCGGCAATTTGTCGAATTTTGGAATGGGGGACAGGCGTGACCCGAAACACTGTGCGTGTGCGTGCGTTATACGCGTGTAGAGGTGCGTGCACGCACCGCCGTGTTTCGGTGTTAGTGCCAAGTTGACGGGCGGCTACGCGGGGGGCACCTCGTAAATCTATCAACGTAGGCCCCCTCCTCACAACCTCTACCAAATCCACCGGTCCTTCTAGTTTTTATGGCTACGTCTTATGAAAATCTTTTCGTGGTCTGCATACTTTTCATTTTCATTCTACAACGTATAGAACAATGATAATAGCGTTATAACCCACCGCAAGCTCAACCAAAGTCTTCAGGAGTTAGGGTGATCTGAAGGCTGAGGAACCTTCCCCCTTTCGTTAGCCTGGAATATAGATGATGAGAATGTACTTTTTCAGAGATGAACCATCGAATCCTGTAAATATCTTACTTCATCTTTGAATTTTATTACTCATAGTGTCGTCATAAATTAATTTTTATAATTAAATCCGTCTCGGACGATCTCGATTCTGTCTTTTGTCAAAAGACAAAAAAAAATTTCTGTTGACAAAAAGAATTATTACGAAAAATAATTGTTTTAGGGTCAAAGTGAACAGTATTTCACAGATAACTTTCGGTCTGCCGAAATTATTACTGTTATCCACATCCTGGCCTTTAAAGGATAAGTTAGACAGTTTTTCTCATCTCCTTACGTGCAATATCTGTCGTCGATTTCCCGTAGTCCGTTTTCTACTTCTCCCTTCTGGGCCGTCTGTGATCCGTTATCCGGTATCTTGGAGTTTTGGGCCGCGGGGGTGGGGGTGGGAGGGTCGAAGAGTGATGATAAAGGCGTCTATAAAGATGAAATTCGTAACGGCGGCTCGGTTTTTACAATAACTGTCGCCACATTTCTGGGTGGATGGGGGGTGGGGTGGTTGGGGGGGGGCGGGGGTGTTTCCTCACTACCTGGACTTGTAGACAGGAATCGGCTAGTCACCGTTCGGGATTGACCAGGTAATAGAAATTCCCACGAGGGTATATCTGGGACCAGAACGGCGGGGCCCTTTGAAAGGCGTCCCGCAATTTACTAATTACAACAATCCGCAGTTAGCATCCCTAAGGTTCTCCGAAATTCCTAGTGGACCCTTCATGGCCGCGTGCTATACAGAATGGAAAACAGAAAAACCGTTAAGGAATCAAAGAGGAGACCTTTAAGAGCTCTATAAGGTTCTTGTCTTGTTTGTTATTTCTGTAGATTGAATTGCAAATTCCCGTTTGTAGAATCAAGTTATCACCCGAGTCTCATGGTAAAATACCTCACTGTTCACATTACTAGCACCTCTAAATATTCAATAGATGTTTTGGGGCAGCTTACTAAGACAGTTCGATAGAAAAATACATAAAAATATATCAGTTAATATATACGTGATTCAACTGGTCGTAGGATCTACCAGGAGGTCCTTAGGGGGTGTGCGGAGGACCTTTTCTTAAGGGCGACCGCCATTTCCATGGAGTACAGTCTTCGGATAGCCAATAAGGGGGGAAACCCGAACAGGTCACACCTGTAATCGAGTGACCGGACAGGATACGGGGACTGTAATTTTCTCGCCAAACAGGAAACGGCGAATTCCTAAAGGAAATAGCTTTAAGAAATACGGATCCCATGTTGTATTGTAACAATTACTTAATTCCATTAAGCTGGAAATTCTTCTTTTTCATATCAATACTGATAAATTCGTAAGGGTTTAGTATATGTAAGCACTCTGGATTTATTTTCGAAACTTAAAAACAATTTCCTCCGGCGTATCGCATTTCGATACCATACCAGTAATAAATGTGATAGTTAAAAAAAATAAATAAATAAAAACGACCAATTTAGATGACAAGAGTTATACAATTCAACCATGGATGATATTCCCAATTAATGATATACCAAATTTTCTGGGATAACCAAATATATCAGATTGATTATGTTATCGCTCTGTTCCATCTCTATTGTAAGGTGTCACTGCAGTAATTTTTTCTCGACGGGGGATGCGTGTACCTTACCGCCGCGTTTAACCGGAAAGGCGTTGCGGAAATTGTTTTCCACCGGCGAAACGGTAAACGGTAGTTTGGGGCCGCGGCGGCACTTTGAAAGCCCAGAGAGAGGACCTACCGCAATGCCAGAAGTGTTAGATTGAAGTCGGCAAACAGGTTCACTACAAAGGCGTCATCCCCCCCGTTTATATCTCCTATCATTATAGCTATTAGTTTGATACAGGCTTAACACCCAGAAGACAATTTTAGCCACCAGTGTTTTAACTCCTGTCCAAGCGCCATCGCCCTCATACCTCCTGGGGAAGAGTAAAAAAAAAATTCAATTTATATCTTATTCTTATAAAAAGGATATAAACACACAGCGTATAAGCTTCATTTGTTAATATTGATGATAGTTATTTCAGATCACAACGTTAACCCATTAAGTATCAAATTTTTTTCTGAAAATTTTCCATAAAATTTACTTATTACGATGCATTCTTATCAAATAGTACCTCCAAATATGTGGTTTTAAAACCAGTTTGTCAAATATTTTGTTTTTTAAATCGAGTCCCATTAGGAGGCACTACAGAATTGAACCAACACATGAGACCACTCATCTTTTATTTTGAATAATAATCATAATTACAGGTATTTTAACACGATGTAGTATTTATAATGTGAAATTACTGAAAGTAATAAAAAAAAACTTCCTGAAAATATTAAAAAATTAACTGATCCCCATTTGGGGTCTACGGTACTTAATGGGTTAATACAGATATACATAGAGATTGCAATCGAAAGTCCTCCGAACACACCCTTAATACCCCCTGGTATATCTCAAATCACACCGTTCGCCACAACCTCGACATGAACCGATGAATTTATAAAATCCAGTTTACTAAAGTCTCACTCCTCAGCCTAATTCACTCCTGACGTTAATTAGTAAGTTTCTTCTCTTCGAATTACGCATGTAAAAGATGAAAAATTGAACGTTATGTTGCCGAATATTTATAATTTACCGCGGCAATATCCCGCGCCCACCCCCCCGTAAATATTTACGTAGGGGATATTCTGTGAAGTCAGCGCGTCGAACGGAAGTGTAACCCGACACGGGGGAAGAGTAGGGGCTTCCAGTTGAGGATAATATCCTGTTTGGGCCGATATAAGTGAGGCCCTTCGCAGTACCAACTTACGCTCGAACACGGCCTATCGTTTTTTAGGCTCGTGCAAAAATGCGTGGGGAAAATTGTTCAAATTTTTATGGACAATATTGAGACCAATGTGACAGCTATTACAAAGCGTGCGGTACAATTGTTGGCAATTCCACATCAATTGTGAAAAAAAAACCGAAAAATTGCAGTCGGTTAAACAAGTGTTTCGTTAATAAATTTTTTTCAACAGTTCATTCAGAATTATCTAGATTCGTCCCAGAAAAATCCGTTATATCCGAAAGGGAAGCCCTCGCTAATAGCTCATTTCCCAAGGAAATGTCCCTAAACGATATGTTCCAACCCTTTTTTTTATACCCCCACCGGGCTAACGGTAAGTAATACCATACGTGGCAGGATGCCGATAAAGTGGCCCGTTTAGTCGTAGTAGCGGGGTGGGAGGGAGAGAGGGAGAGAGAGAGAGCGAGAGGGAGGGAGGGGAGTGATGACCGACAATTTAAGACGATCATTATGACATGCGACCATAAAAGTGGAACTGCGCCCTGCATGGCAGGATGGGGAAACCTTGGTACGGTCATATCGGACCATATTACCGGTAAGCCAAACCTGTCTGTTAATGGGCTAAAATGATGATTAATACCTCCTGTGTCGACGGTCCGAGACAGGAGAACAGCTTCACTATTAACACCGCCATAATGGCTACACACTGTCATATTAACGGATTCAATGTTCGATGTATAAAACTGCAAGTGGTAATAGAAGGAATTGGATTCAAATAATTAACGATAAATTTAATGTTGACGAAACGTCCGACGTAGTAAATCGTCGTTTCTTATCTCCAGTGATCAGTACTGGCCGTCATTATATTATAGGGCTTGTTTATTTTTGGGCGGTGACTTTCGACGTTTAAATAACTTGCTTTCCCTCTTTCCGTCGATTGTCCGTCTCTCCCCCCCCTCTTGGGGGGGCTTAGGGGGGGGGGGCAATTGGTGCCTGCTGAATACTTTGCATACTTGGTTCCGGTCCGTACCCAGTGATCGGGGGCGGGGTCGGGGGGGGGGGGGCTCCATTGTTCAATTTGGCTCCGCCTCGAAATATTGGCGCGCCCCCAACGTTCGGATTGATTTGCGAGGAGACTCCGTATATATAAACGTCGATACTTCAACAGACTGGACGTCCGATTGTCCGTCACAGCCCAGTACCGAGAGATCTGCCACCGACAATATACTGCCTGCGCCGTCCAATTTCCTGCACGGCCGGGCTTTTGCATTTTTCATGGCTGAAATTTTCATGATTTTCACGAAATTGGGGTTTTTCCCTCCCCGCTGAGATATTTAAAAACGAAAAAAACGGCTGCTTGAAAGACACCCTGTGCGAGTCCTGCATTACCTCGCTACTGTAATATGGACATTACTCAATAATAAAATACGACGGGGGGGGGACTTTTAATTGTCGGAATGATTCTTGTTGAACACCTAGTTGTACAGTGGTAATAAAAACCACAAAACATAGACATGAATGCTATGAATGCTTGAATGCTACATTTTAGTGCGGTACGGACGGATCTAGATCGTTCTAACACCTCGTATTAACACATTAAGTGTCGCGTCCTGTTTTTTGTTCCATGGACTTGAGGATATTTAAAAGAGAGTGGCTTTTTAGGGAGGCATCTCCGAAGAGGAATAATTTGTTTTCCAATAAACGTTTAATTCCCCTGCTATCTTTTGGAATCGACGAAGGAGTGGAGGTACGGATATAATGTGGATTTGAAGCCGAGCTATATGTTAATGTTAAGTGAGGAGATCTGTTATTGCCAGATCGGGCCGATGAGATGCGATGCCCCTTCCTCGAGCGATCGGAGATAAGACCAGATAAAAATTGATAGCTCCTCCTTCCTCCTCCTCCTCCTCCTCCTCCTCCTCCTCCTCCGGGCGAACGGCGCGCTTGTCTAGCGGCCGGCCGCGATTTATACCGACGTCTTCGACTCGTATCAACTGACGTATTAGCATTCCCGGCAAGCGTCCATTGTTCGCCCGACAGCCGAGTATGGCCTCATTTTATGCAAAATAGCCCAACGGCAGTGGGCGAAACGGCGACGCCGCTTATGCCCCCGGTGATCTATTACTGGGCCCACCGCTTCGGTATTGAAAATTCTATTAATGCTGAAATAACAAAATAATAACCCATCTTGACGTCAGTGTGGCGGACAATTTCTGGGAATCGATCCGACGGGAACGATTTTTGAAAACGTCTAGCATAAACAATTTTTACTGTTCAACAAGTTTTACAGCAGTATAACGACGTTGGCGGGGTACTGGAAATTGGTTTTACATTGGGGTCGAATAGTGTAGGCTATCATTGGCGGGGATTCATTGCAGAAGCTTTGTGAGATAGGATCTTGGGAAGATCCCGGTGGGTACAAATCGAGGTAATATTTGTGGGGTTAATGCTCAGGGGGTGGTGGGGCGATTAAATCTGTGTAGCCGGTGTATAGGGGTGGTGGTGGTGGTGGTGGGGTCGGGGTCGCGTGGCACATGGCAGAGGGGCCCACGGCTGCCAGTTGGCCGGCGGAATTCCTCCCCAAAAACTACTGATATTACACACTGGCCTCTACCGCCCGCCACCGGCCACACACAAACCAGTCAACCCTCAAAACGGCCACTCGAATTTTAGGCTACCAAACTCCCACCGACGGGCCGGCGGTCACGTGCCGCCTTACCGACCCCTTGTCGTGTCCACGGTCGCCAACTTATGCTCCGCTTTCTATAACAACCAGAAATATCGTCCGCCCGACTCATTGTCCCGTCAATATCAAAGACCGAAGAGCAATGAAATATACGTGTGAAATTAATGGGTTGCCCGCAAAGTTCGTGCCGAAGGTCTGAATATATCGGAATGATTGAAAACGAATGACACACATACATATTCAAAAGTCAGTACTTCGGGCATATTTGGAAAATAGTTTGGTTACGATACGTTAATATTTCTCGGTTTTATACGCCTTAGAATACGGTAGCGAACAAAGCGCGTTATAGGCATTTAACGCTTTACTTTTTCCGAAAAGGCAAAAATGCCGATGTTTGCTCGGTTTAAAGCTGGAGATTTCGATCTCGAAGATCGAGAACCGGCCCGGGTAGGCCGTCCACCGGAGACGAAGATCCGATTAAAACGGTAATCGAAAATAATCCACGCTCTACAACGCGTCAATTAGCGGAAATTCTAAATAAATCAAAATCGACGATCCACGACCGATATTGCGAAGCTCGGCTACATAATCCGTTTCCCCACGATTTAGCGGACAAAAATCTGCCGGATCGCATTTCCATTCGCGACTCGCTTTACAAACGCAACGAGGAGACACCGTTTCCGAAGCGATTAGTGACGGGGGATGAAAAATGGATAATTTATAAGAACGTCGAGCGTAAAAGGTGTCGGGGAAAGCGCGATGAAACACCTTTAACCGCCCAAAAAGCCGGTCTTCGTCCGAAGAAGGTAATGCTCTGTGTGTCCGGTAGGATTGGAAAGGGATCTCTCCATTATGAGCTTTTACCAAACGACGAGACAATAAATTCGGAAAAGTATCGCTCCCGATTAGACGAATTGAAGACAGCGATCGAACAAAAACGTCCAGAATTAGCGAATCGGAAGGGCGTCGGGGGGGGGATTAGGGCACGAACTTTCCGGACAACCCAATATATTTAAATAAATAGCTCTAAAAAGTCAAAACCTACAATTCATAATGTATAGGTCTAATTCGGAAACGGTAATCGTTTTAGGAAATTTCATTTTTCTTTAGGCTATGGAATTTGTACTATCCTGTTAATTTTTCCGACGGAATAAGCACTAATCAATGTGCTGACAGTGTCCTTCATTGGTAATCGTACAATATTCGATACAATAATATTGTGTTATAGGACAGAGCAATATTTTTAATACTTTATTCATTGTAGACAATAAAGTTGCGATTTCGTTTTATGGTAGACACGTGTCGGTTTCTCGCAATCTTCAGTATCGTTTCCTGTACTTCACTGTTCCTGTCGTCCTCATAAGTCCACTTACGCTACGGAAGATGGCGAGGAGCTTTAGCATGTCTTGTGTAATACGAAATCAGATGTCTTTAATTACCCTTTAATTACCTTTAATTAGTCCGATAGCATTTCTCTAAACCGTCCTTCGGTGATAGGAATTGACAAGCGCCCGATAGGAAAACTTTAAAAACGACGAAGTCGTGAGGCTTGACGCGCATTAAAGTCCGGGACAGTATAAAGTTGCAACTTCCCGCCCCCATAATCGACGTCTTCCTCCGCAATAATATAAGGTGTAGTTTGGGGTAATGCGATACAGATCCCCTCCCCCTTCCCTCCTCCATCCCAAAACCGGTTCGCCGGAACTTCCTTTTTCGACAAGCACCTTCGAGATATTACTTCCGGTGGCTTAATTGGGCGCGTGCCGGCTAACTACCGCCCGGACCCCAAGTGGGGTGTTCACGAAATATATCCTAGATATATAAATTCCAATATCGCTTTATTAATAAATCTGCGGTCCCGGCGGATAGTCCTTGCGGTACGCAATTACGCGTTTAAGTGGATTCTCCCCCTTTGTGTGTGGCCTCCGGGACAGGAGCCAACCCCGCCCAAACAGCCGGCTTACCAAATAACTACGGCTACCTGCAGCACCGCCAAAAAAAAACCTGAAGAAAGTAACTATTTGCTAATGCTAATTTGCCAGTAACTACTGCGGAATTCCTTTATTTAAAGGCCATATTGAATATGAAAATTGAACCGAGATTTCACCCGTATGCTGCCCCAGGGGCTTGTTTCGGCTTCTCGGCATCGCCGCTTGTATTCCGATAAACGTCTCAAAATAGGGTGATTGGTGATTTTGATGCTCTGCTAATACAAATTATATTGGGAACGACATAAAGAAAATGTTCAAACCTGCATTCTTTCCCGTAAATGTTAAAAGTGTTAAATTGTTTTACCGTAGGTTCGTCGTGTTTCTGTCTCCTCTCGCCGGTTTTGTCTTTTGCTAGACCGGTTTCGGCCGCTCGCCATCTTCAGTAGCGCTGTGTCAGTCACTGTCGGCACTTTGGATGTTTTTGGGCATCCTCACTGCACTGTCACTGTCTCACTTGTACTGTGGTGGTTGTCTGATTGTCGTGTGTATATATACGTGTTTTGTTGTTGTGTTTTTTGGGGGTGTTGTTTGTAATTTTTGTACAAGCGAAAGTGACAGTGCAGTGAGGATGCCCGAAAACATGCCAAAGTGCCGACAGTGACTGACACACCGCTACTGAAGATGGCGAGCGGCCGACAAACCGGTCTAGCAAAAGACAAAACCGGCGAGAGGAGACAGAAACACGACGAACCTACGGTATTCCAACCCCTCGCAGACCACAAAACGGGTATATTAAACTAGTTAAATTGTTTTATTTCCAAAATTTTTTTTATTTCTATAGTTTAACCATTTGCTTAATTTTCGCCATCCTCGCCTGTTATATGGAATAATTTCTTGCAGCATTTTTAAAATCTGAATTATTTTTGGGGGGCCAATATTTCAATTTTGCGTAACCCTTGAGTGTGAACTGGTGTACGCTGCTGTAAGTATAGAATAAAAAGAACGAATAAACGAATTAAGTAAGGCTTTCGCAGAGGGAATATTTGAGAGAGGCCTCCTGTCCGATTCCAGGCTCCTAGTATGCGCAATGCAGGAGAGTTGCGAGGGGGCAAGCGGTGTGGGGCGAGTACAATACATACGCATACAGCACGCAGTACGCATACGGCGCGTACGCATTATCACCACTCTCAGCGATTACAGCGTCTCGTTGGTTTATCCCGGCCCGCGTCCACGAAAATTGGGACAGAAAATGTTTTTAAACACCGTTTTTGGGACAAAATTATTTTTCATTTTCAACACAATTTCCACTCAGGGCGTTACATTTGTGGTCCAGCGAGTTTCATCCCGTCCGAAAAGTACATTTTTTTCATACTATTCATCTTTATAAATTTACCCTAATTACGAATTAACCCTCGTGTATCACTTAAAACGTGTATATTGTAATTATACTGAAACCGGTCTACCGAAGATAACAGGAGTGGCGACAGACAATCGTATCTTTGATAGTATTCGTTTTAATAATCGGGAAAATTATCATATCTCGCACATTATTTCAGGACAAAATAATTTGATTTGGAACTCATCCAGGGCACAATACACACTGCTGGGGTTGACTTCTGGAATCTTCTTTTTTCTGTCAGCTAATGCTTACTCTTTTCCAGTGTAATTGTAATACTCTATTCATGAGGGAATAATGAGTTATTATCGTTTAATGGGGTTTTAAGAATGGCGGCTGCCCGTCGGAGTGGACTTAGTGTCTTGGACGTGGATTGATTTAGGGGGATGGGCCGGCCCGGGGGCTCTCTCTATACGGCCCCGTAACGTGAGTTATGGCCCTCGAGAATTGCAATATTTACAACTGGCCCCGGTGGCCCGAGCCGAAGAAAAACTTCCCCGAAACGAAGGAGTCTCTCTCTCTAATAAGGGTTTAATGAACGGGCACCCTCGGGGGCTTAATGGAGGGCGGAGGCTACCGGACCAATTAAAAACCGCCTAATCTATTAGGTGTCGCTGACAAAAAAAAAAAATAAGAAACGAGGCCTACCGCGGAGAACAATATCGTATTAACAGCAGGGTAACGAGTTTATAATTTAAAGGGGTCTAAACATTTTATCTCATTTTAATTTATGCCTTCTTATATATATCTTCTTTAAATTTACAGGCAAAGTTAGGCCGATAGGCTATTTCGGCCCCGTAGAAAATAAATGGCAGGAAGAAACGTTTTGAGCAAATGAACGAAAAATTGATGCAGTATTTAATACTTTAATAGAGTTTTAAAAACTAAACGGTGGAAGAAGGGGATATTGACTTAATATTCTGGACATTCGGATTAGTACCTCGGGGTAAAAATTTCCTCCACCATGCCTCTAGGGTTAGGTGTCGACCAGTTATCCGTCGTGTGCGGTTATGTCCACCACCGTTTTAATTCAAACATCGGCCTCAATTTATGGTCGGGTTGATGGGAACGAAGCCTCCCCCCCCGCCCCCATCAGCGCGGTAGGTCCCGGGTGGGCACGCCCCATTTTAATTGAGTGGGCCAACTCTTCTCCGCGAAAGGGATCCACCCCCCCCTATGCAATAATATATTATCCTTCCTTCTGGGGGTGGGTTTGGGGGTGGGGTTGTCAGGTTGAGGGAGAAAGAGAGGGAGGGAGAGAGAGTAAAAAAGGACGTTTTCGTACTCCTAGAAAAAACGGCGGCGTGTTTTTTGGTCTTAGCCCGTCCGTCGTCGACTACCGTAGCGAAACGGCCTCGTGACCAATCTGCTGATTGTAATTTCATTCATGGATATTGTTCTGCTAGCGGCTTAGTTGCAGAATATATTCATTCCGGCTTAAAATATTCACTCCGTTAGTCCTGCTCCGGTCAGTTTCTCGGGGTGGACAAAAACCTGAAAAATATTAAGCGTATAATGAAAATTATTATTCTATTTTCTATCCCTGGAGGAATGTGGGAGCGGAATATTCTACCTTCTATTATAATACTTTTTAACCAGTGAATGTAAATTTTACGATGAAAACGCGGACGAAAAATATATCGGTGGATTAGTTTTTACAACGCTAGGAGTTCTGTTATAGACGAACGCCACTATAATTTGATTAACACTTACTATTATTTCAAATTAAATCCGTGCCATTATTAACAACATACGAAATATTTGAAGAAAAGCGCTTTGAAGAGGAGACAGAAACACAAGAAATCTACACTTTATGTTAAATTTTTAATAAATGGGCGAGTTATACAGAAAGTTGTCTGGACAAACGTCAATTGATTTATATCATTATTCTACATTAAATAAACACGTATAATATAATAAATTTTCAGATATAATAAATACTTTTAGAGGATATCGAACCCACCGAATGGAGGTAGAAAATTATGGCGTCCACCGGATGGAATAAGACAGAATTAACAAGTATATCAAGCTCCGCCCCCTCATCCTAATTCAAATGCGTGATCCCGTTTATAAAAGGAGAGTTTAACAACCTGTTATTCGGCTTCTTTGGATATGCAACCGTTGTTTTTCCCTTTCTAACACCGCCTTCTAAGCCCTCCTCCGTCCCACAACGCCCGTGAAATGCTCACGCGAGCCGCATTAGGCCAATTTGTTTTGTCCGGTGGGGAAGAATTCAATTTTGGGGCCGTTTAAAAGCCGAAAAAACGATTCCTCGATCCGGCGGTAAGAACCAGTTCGGCGGCACAAAAGGGGCCCGGGCTCTGTCCGGGATCTGAATTTTAAATTAGCCCACCGACTAGAATTTAGAATTCACGGCATAATACATCGGATTTTGTACAAGGCGTTACAACTGGCAATATTGACTTGAGTGAAAACTGATAGTAGAATTGAACAGTAGATATATTGGAAAAAATCCAAGGAGAAACCTCGCGGCGCTTTTAAGCTGTCTACGCGGGACGTGGGGAAGTTTAAATTTAACAAAAATTACATCTTTAATTAACCCTTTGCACTCCGGACCATTCTGGATGTTGGCTACCGGCTACTCCTCGCTGGTTGGCCGATGTCACTGTCACTGCTATAGTTTCGGTCTAGATTTAGTCTTTCTAACGTATCCGTATAAACGACTATCTGGAGCTCATCTTCGCTACTACTTGTACCATGAGACTCAATCCTGTTTGAACGTGCCATTGTTCTAATAAAAAAATGAATAAATCCGTGGGTTGAAAATTTCTAATTGTTATTACTAGTTCTGTTACAAAATGATATTTACCGGGAGAAGAATCACTTACGATTTTCTCACTCGTTAGATCTGACTGAGCTCAGCTTTGAAACTCAAAATTCGCCGACATCTCTTTTATATATCTTAGTAATTTTACTATATTTTTATTTGATGTCTCGCGCCACATTTCAAGAGAAAACATCGGGCAAAACATGCACGCAGCGAAAAGTTGCGCAGAAATAACTTAATTCCCCGTAATCGCCAATAAATTTTAATGTCCCCTCAGAGGGGACATCGGAGTGCAAAACGGCCGTTGGTTTTGTCCGTTGGCAAAACGGACAAAAGAAAATGAAAATTAATTAATTTTCAATTCAAACGTCTTTCATGTTCACCGACTGTCGGTCGCATTTTCATTCATGTTTAGGGGGAAAAAAAAAAGAAAAAATAGCGTACTCATCGTGGACCGAAATGCCCTAGAAGAATTTCCACATAAACGATGTACAATAAGCGTTGTATTTATGTCCATTTTCTTTATATTCCTTCTTGTACGGTGAAGAACGATCGAAAACAGAGAAAATGGACAATAAAAACGAGTCGTTTCCCTCCTATGTTTTCCTTACGGGAGAACTCTGGATAGTCGGGATAAAGCTCAAAATCGGTCGAATATCACCGGAAAAACTCGAATCGCCGACTGTCGGTCGAATTTTCTTTCACGTTTTGCCGGAAAAAAAAAAGAAAAATAGCGTAGTCGTCGCCGACTGAAACACATTCAACGCCCAAGGAATTTCCATATTAATATTATTGTACTCTTATTTGTATCGACGAGAAATTAATTTCTGCATAAATGCGTGCCGACTCTACCAGAATTCGCTGTTGGATGGTCGATTGATGTCGAATTGATGTTGAACCTAATTTCGGCTTTACCATCTTGTACTGTACCGAGCTCCAAGTGTGAGGAAGATCTAACGAGAGCGGAATCACTTTGATGTTGAACGGGTGGGGACGATTTCGGCTGGAGGCCTTATTGTTCCTCTTACCTAGTTAGGGGGCCCTCACACTCCGAGCTCAGGCCTTGTTAAACTCGCATTTACGGTGTCGCAGAGGCGCGTAATCGGGCTCACACCTTCTATTTTTTCGTCGGATCCTAATTGCGGTTACGATCGCTCAATATTTTTTTTTTTTGTCGCATCGCCACGTCTAAACTACCGGGAATTCAGGGTACACCTGAAATAACCGTTAACCCTCTCCCCCGAGAGACTGGAAAGAATCTTTTCCAGGATGTACGCCTCGGTTGAGGGAATCGTAAGATAAAGTTCCGGCCAAGTTTGGTAGATCAATGTACTCCAGTGCGCGGCATATTGGATAACGATTTCATTTGAAAGGTTCTGATAAAAAAAAAGTCATACTCCCAAAGTCTTTACAATTAATTTAGGGACACACTGTACCTATAGATAAATAAATAGATAGATTTGTAATTTTTAGGTCCAGGGGTAAGGTTCCAAAAATGTTGGAGGACAGAATTTTCAATAGGAAATTTTCCTCACGCCCTTTTTTGCGTTATTATTTGAGCATAATGAATACTCTCGTAATTAATTAGAAAATCTCGAACGGACTCATAGTCTTAGTTTTTCGATTCCTATGCGCTGTCATGACTATAGGCCTAAAAGAAAGAGCCTTTATAGTTCGAAACAATTTCTCAAATCTGGAAGTGGCCACTCTATTCCTGCGTATTGTTTGGACTCGATTGGTCATCGAGGGCACGGCTCCTTAAAGGGCAACTTCAAAGACTTCTGCCGTGAAAACAAAGGCCGGTCTTTTGAAGAAGGCCGACCCGATTGGGGCGCTAGTAGGGACACCTCTCATTGTTCCGACTACCCTCCCCAGAGGAATAGCCGAGAAAAACCGGGACGGGGAAAAAACCCGTCGGCCACCCCCGCCGTTAACTTTTGTCTCTGTTCATCCCCACCACCACCACCACCACCGCCGCCGCCCCTCCGAGAGGGGTCCCTGCGGTCAAAAACTGGGGCGCCAAACCCTCCCCTATCTTTCCCGAATTATACACCCCCGGCCACAGTTCCAGAATAGTTCAAGGCTCGCACCCGAGCAGCGCGCTCTCCCTTCCCCATTGTTCCGGCCCGCTCGGAACAGAACAATACGACAGATTAATAGTTTCGTTCACGGCTCATTCCGGCGGACACACGGCCCGACGAGCCTGTTCTCATGCCGCCCGCTAATTGTTTCACACTTATATATGTTTTCACCTCTCCGAGCCGACAAACAGAAATAATTGACTTTAGCCGTTGCTGTGGCGCTAACGAGGTTTTTGCCGTTCGCCGAATGGACGGCGAAGCGCCGAAACGGAAACGCACTTTTCGGGGAACGTCCATTATTGGCGCGCTATAGGGAACTTTCGGCCTTCAGTCGGATTCCGGCAGGTTTTAGGACCGCATTAAGTTAAAGACGAAATATATTTGCGATATCGAGCAATCGCTACCTTATAAGCTTGCAAGTTGAATGGCAACTTATTACAGTTGTGTTCTATGACCAATATTATCTGTCGGTTGACTATTTTTGATATGAAACGATATGAATTTCCATTAACTTAGCAAGTTTATTACTGGTTTGTCTTATTGTACCTTAAGTTATACTTTGTTGATTGATATATTGTGTGGTCTGCGAGGGGTTGGAATACCGTAGGTTCGTGGTGTTTCAGTTTCCTCTCGCTGGTTTGTAGCCGAAACCGGTCTAGCAAAAGACCGAACCAGCGAGAGGAGACAGAAACACCACGAACCTATGATATATTGTTCATTATAAAATTTAAAATATGAAATATTTTTTAACGAAATTCCGAAACCACTGGATTTATTAAATTGGAATCAATGCTCAACTTTACTGTTGAATCGAGCCAAAGCAGATTTGTTCGATTCTGAATCTCATCTATTATCGTGTAATAGATGTAAGCGTACTGTGTTTATAGGCTCACTTAACGGATACAGAGAGGGTTAGTACCATACTGCGGACTTCTGTAAACCCCCAAAAAAATTATTTTTTCTTACTAATTATAAGGATTTAAATGTCATAATTAGGCAACTTATTAACGCCAGGCTTCAAAAAATTTGACATGTGCGTGTCCCCCCCCCTCTCCACAAAGCCGCTCCTTCCTTTAATCCTTCGTCCGGTGCCAAATTGTCGTTGCCGCCCAACGCTCTCCTTGTCCTGCGACTCTCTTTCTGTTCGCAGAAGAAGAAGAAGAAGAAGAAGAAGCGCCTCCAAATTGTATAGCGGCTCCCAACTAAAGAGCCTCCTAATGGCCCTGACGTGATACAATTCTTGTGTTGTAGATCCCCCCTCCTCCCTCTCCCCACCCCCAGCCCCACACCGCACTCTCCGCAGAACAAGAGTTGTATCACTAATTGCGGGAGCGTGCTGAGCACCGTTTGCGTGACGCGCTCAGCACACACACACACACACACAGACACACGCACGTAGAAACCGTCATATTTGCCATGTCGGTTGGGGAAGCGCCCGCTCAAAGAAAGCCTCCGTTGTATATTAATTTAAATTTCGGTCTTTCGGACAGGTCTTTTGAAATCAACAACAGGTTATTTAATAATGAAGAGGTCGTCGGTCTCCTGTAATTACACGTTTTCATTCGGGCCCAATTGATTCCAAATACGCTTTATTCCAGTGTGGATTCGCGTCACTGTCGTTTGCGGAGAAGTGTAAATGTTTCCTTACATTTAATACATTAACCATAAATGGGCAATTATATATATATGATATGGGGATATCGGGGCCGACGACGACGGTTGTGACGGTACATCTCCTTAGCACACGGTGGGAAATTTTCCAAGTACGTGTTACGGAAATGTAAAAGATGAAAAGTGCAAAATATAAATTATTGACCCTAATCTATTAAAATATTGTAGCAGTTATAAAAATACGATCGTCCGCCTGACTAACGAATTTTAGTTAACTCTTATATTTACAAGTCCTTAC
Organism: Lethocerus indicus; assembly: GCA_019843655.1. NCBI lineage: Eukaryota > Metazoa > Arthropoda > Insecta > Hemiptera > Belostomatidae > Lethocerus > Lethocerus indicus. The sequence continues at coordinate 3,301,074 of JACDQD010000007.1, read as the reverse complement.
AATTGAGTCAACCTAGCATTAAGTTCAATAAATGTTTCCTCGAGGTCTAGGCAATAATCGGAAATAAAATTCGAAGGATAAAAATAAAAATTTATAGATTACTTTTGTATATTAAAATCCGTCCCTTTCCTACCACCCGCCACCCCCCGGGGGTTGTAATCTCGATGGGAGCCACAAACAAATTTTAAAGAAGTTTATTATTATTAATTATTTTTGTTCGTATATTAATTTCTTCCAAATTTTCTCGAAATATACACGTTATATACCATCCTACATCCCCGTAGATTTCACCGACAAGTAAACCCTTCCTCTGCTGTGTATTTCTATCGACAGCACGTACCCGGTTAAGTGATTACGGTTGCAGATGTTTTTCGTTCCAGAAGAGGGTTGGAGGTCGACGATTGTGTAAGCCCAGATGTGATGTCGGGGTTGGCTTCGGGGAGGAAAAAGGTTTTTCTCGATGCTCCCCCCCCCGGCCCGTCCGTCCGCTATCCCTCTTCCTTTCTCTCTCCCTCCCTCTCTCTCTCCCTCCCTCTCTCTCCTCTCTCGCACCAGGAGTCGCAGCCACGCTCGCCAACTGTTTGGTCGCGTGCTCCTGCAGGTGTACCCTTCACACACACACACACACACACACACAGACACGGGCACACAGACGGGTAGACAGACGGAGAGAAGGGAGGACACTGTAAAAACGCAGAAGGGTGAAGAAGAACAATTAACGTTGCGCCTTGCGCCATCAGTCACACCGCCACCGCCTTTCACCCCCCGCCTACTGCTACTAATAACCCTCAGAGAAAGTACTCTCCTGTCTCTCACTATTTTTTTTTTTTTTTACTGCCCACATCGATTCTCATTGTACCCACTCTGTATGCGTACACCTGACGCCTTATCTGTTCAGAGATTGAGGTGGCAACGGTTAAGGACACGTAACGCGCCTCTTTTCCTAGTTTCGTTTACATAAAATCACCCGTTTAATGGACACGTCTGTAGCCCGAATTAAACCGTATAACTATTTGGAAATTTTTAAATCCTATAACTGTTCTCAGAATGATATTTATAACTACCAATTATACAGTACCAAAATTTTAAGGAATTAGACATAACTCATGTCATTTACAAATTTCTAGAGTGAATGCGCTAACCAAACCCAACAGGAATCGTCATAAATGTTTTGTATTTGTAAATCCGATTTTATATATATATATATATATATATATATATATATGCGCATGATAAGGGTCCATTTCTCTTGTTCCGTTTAAATAAAATAAATAGACTGTGAACATTAAAAAAACCACAAACGAAGCTCAACTAAAATTACTGAAACACATGTATGTGTGTTATGAGATACATAAGGAATTAAATATTTCAAAAAGTGCTTAGGATAATAGATTGTTATTAATTTTTTCAATTAGCAATTAAGCTCCAAATTGTATTTACGTAAAATTGCGCTTGAATACTTTGAATGAAGTATCGCACGAATGTCCGAGTAAGTGAATATCACTATGCGTATTAATATATAAAATTAGCAGTCGATTGATCAGTTTGATTTCCCATCAGTTCAGTACGACATAACAAGTCTATGTTTAAACACGATGCATGGATAATTTCAAAAATTTTTATTAGAGACTAATGAAATACTAAAAGGTTGTTTGCCCTTTATTTTAAAACTGGTTTTTAAATATTCGTTTATAGACTATATATTACAATATAATTGAATTGAAAGTATAACCGTTTGTATCAATCTAAAATATAAATAAACGTCTACTTCGTTGCTGTAAGCGACGATTAGTAACGGTTAATAGTTAAAAGTTTTGTCCGCCAACTGATTATAATTGGTGAATACAGTTAGCTGCAGTGAAAAAAGGCCGACTGGTTAGATTAATTTCGGCTCCATATTGGATGCCGCCATTGGGAGGGGCCGGCGGGCGGTGGAGGAGCAGCTGCCGGATGCCATAATACAACTTCCTGGCTTGTTAAATACATTGGAGAAGCGGCCGTTTCCAGGGCCCGTCCCGCCATCGCGGCCGAGAATCATCCCCGCCAGCCGCAACTACAGTTAGGATAATGAATATAGGCTGGATAATGGATTCAAATAAACGCCCGTATTTATTTCGGAACTTTTCTGATTTACTGATAGACCGACATCCAAATGAAATTGAACCTATATACAAATATCTAGGCACGTGCGGATAACTTTTATTGGACATTAATAGAATAATTACTGCCCCGGATCTTCTTTGGACTGGAATCGTCGCGTTGTGTGAAATCGTAGATGAAGTGGTAAATTGCTATTGCATAGAAGTATTCAAAAGCGTTATACGGTTTGGAGATTCGTCCGAATCGATGATACAAAAGTGGATATTGATAGAGTCCATTGAATTATTGGAGGGGTGGATGTAAATCTGGGGAATGTTGGGATAATTCGAAAACATTGGTAGGGCTGAATAAACGGTATGACAGAGGAGAATTATATGATCAAGAAATTAGAAGAAAAGCAAATATTCACCTGATTATATTATCACACAAATGATTTTCAGTCGTTGCCCACCCGTTAGGTGTTAAGGTATATCATTTACGGTTTCATCTTATTGTCAGTAGCATTCACAAGAACGTGTCTTTTCTTGATGAATTTTTCCCGCCCAAAATTTCAGAAATACCATTATGAAGAAAAAAACAAACGTGGTTTTTATGGTGGACACTTCATATCGATTTATAGCGATTTATATATATATATATATATATATATATATATATATATATATATATATGCATATATATAGTTATCACATTTTCTGTCGGTTGTTGATAAAGCCTGGCAGTACCGCGACTACGGTGCTGTCCCACCGTTCAGGTCGCCTCGAGCCAAAACCGGATTTTGTCCCTTCGCTAAAAGCGAAGCCTGGAATAAACTGTTGCCCTTTCGGTCGGCTTGAGCCCTGAGCCGGGAGAGTGGCGGCAAATATTTCCCAATCGGCTTGCAAAGAATTGGCCGGCAAAATGACGACGTGTCGGCTTAGCGGCCCCACGCCGCCAGCCAATAATGGAACCGGCGACCTACCTGAGACGATATTAGTTCCCTTCCGTTTCCAGTTCCAGAAGACCCCCATTATCATTTCGTGTCTCCACGAAACGGAACTTTACTCTTCTACTTTCTTCATTCCGAAATTAGGATAGAAAATATTCCCCCTAACGGAGTTTATTTAAATATTCAGTCGGCCTGTTTGGAACTGAAACCCGTAGAACACGATGAGTTGGTGTGGATTATTAATTAAACAAATCATTAAATGGTTAACGGGGCTATTAAGATGTATAATAATTCAATTCTAATGATTACACTGATGATTATTCCTCTTTTGATCAATTCTCATAGTTTGAACATGATTTTCTAAATAAAGATTCGTAGTAATTGCCGTAGTAATTACATTGTCAGGGTAATCTACTCAATGATTTTCATTAAATTTAGCTGTTATTAGCGAAAATATACCTATTTTGTGGTCTGCGAAGGGTTGGAATACCGTAGATTTCGTGTGTTTCTGTCTCCTCTCGCTGGTTTGGTCTTTTGCTAAAGACCAAACCAACGAGAGGAGACAGAAACACACGAAATCTAAGCTATAGCTGTTATCTGTTAAAAGTACTTGAGAAATAATTTCATACACTTTTATTTAAAACTGCCTAGTTTTATGCGTACTGTTGTATCATCGTAATAATTAGTGGCCACGGAATATATAAAATTCTGTTATTTCTTAAAAAAACTCAAATCCGTTTCTTCCTCCAAACCGGAAATTTCCTTTATGGTCCGAAACGAATGTATAATTTGTCAAGGTGATGGAATCGAAAACCAACGGTTTCTGATTTTGTTCTACTTGTCGAAAGCGTACATCCGCCTCGGTCCCGGAACGTTATAGGTCTATTTGGCGTTAACGAGGAAAACAAATCTGTTTTCGGTGGAAGATGCGTCGGGGGCGTCTCCGATCGGTTTCCAGTTAGCGGGCCCCGGTCACGGCCCATCTGCCGTCGGCCGCACTTTATCGCGCTTTTTGTTCGGCCCCGGAAATCTTCCGTCCACGGGTTAATGGTCCGACCGGGGACGACAGCTCAAACCTATCTGGCGAACACGGCCTTTTTACGAGGGGGATGATTAGGGTGCTAGCCCTCCCCCCTCGCTTTATTAGCCGTAAAACAGCGATGAATTACCCTCCCTTCATATTCCATTTCGGCATAGACTCTGCACAAATGTTTAACTAAGTGTAACAATACACCGCGTACTCGGAACACAATTATTTATTTTTTATCCTAAAATCGCAGATTCTCTATTTTAGAGATCAGGAATATACTTTAAGTCCGCTGCAATTCGTCAATTTTTCTGTTCGAATAGTCAACGGACAACGCCGTTCGGACACTACCCGGTAAAGCGGATGTTTGAGGAACATATGGCGACCAAAAGTGTCCCCCGACAGAGTTTAAGATGGTCCATTAGAACTGATAATATGACGCGCGTTTTGTCCCCCTCGTTGAAACGTCCAAATATTGAAGCTCAATTTGACCGGTCGGAACGAAAGGATCCGGTCGTACAAAAGATTGAATGCGGACAAAACGGCGGCGGGTGCGACAACAGGAACTGACCATCGGCGAAAGGGCCGGGTAAAGGGTTTACGGGGGTTAAACGACCCCACGTCAATAATCCCCATCCCCTAATCCCCCTAGAGGCCTGTTTACCTGAGCCCAGTGCTATTTGTGATGGGGGCATGCTGCAGTATGCGCGCTCCATGATCCTGTTTTCTGGTCCCATTGATCCGGTCTGTGTGTACCCGTGGACCACCGCGGAGCCAACTCAGTATGTTCACTGACCGCGGGATGCAAAATAAATCCCATTCAAATTCACTGACTCAGATTCTGGGTGGGGCCTTTGCACGCGTCCACCGTTTCGCACTGTCCAGATTTACTCGGTCAGTGCGCCGGCTCGTTGACCGGAATGAAGCGGGCTTAAAACGCATATTTACGCTCATATAATAGCCTCAGCCGCGACTTGTTTACTGTAGCGAAAGCATCAATTTAAAATTGAAAAAAATCCATATGCGATTATATGCGATATTGTGATTATATTTAAATTGCATTTATGATATGCTAACATATGTCCGGACTAACATTGAGCCTTACAGCAAACAAAAAAATCTCTTACATTCATTTCCAAACCCGCATTGGAATAATTACATTGCATCAAATTCAAACCGAAGTTTATTACAGTTTCGATACTACAGGCTGAGACTGGTATTTTTTGTTGCGATGAATTTCATCCAGGTATTATCACTAACTCCTGAGCGGGGAGGACCTCGGTTAGCGGGGGTTGACACCTTGAGAGTCCTGAATTTTTCCTGTTCCTTGGAAAGAACAGGAGCCACGTGGAAGGGTTGGTTTATCTCCCGCGTGTTTTCTGCTTCCGACGTTTCGGAAAAACTCTTAAAAAAAAATCGGAATTCGGAAAAAATTACGCGGTCGCGCCGGAAGTTAGTTGGGTTTTGGTAAATCATCTTGGCAACTCGGCTTTCGTCTAACATTTTTTTAACAAATTAGTCGAGAATAGTATAAATAAGGTAAATATTTATTCAGTTTTTACAGTGTTGAAAGCCGAATATCGGTGGTGGAGGGACCGGGTTTACGAGGGTGGGCCGTTAGGGAGGGGGCCGAGAGGCTCGCAGTTATGACATTAAAACAACTGGGCCAACTAGTAGCCGAATAAGAGGAATGGGTGGCGGAGGGCCACCGCGGTGTTTGTTTTTGTCGGCCCCGTGGACCACCTCGGTGGCGGGCCGTAATGGCCGGCCGGGGCCTGGCACACTTCAAAGCCCGGTCCTAATTGAACTTGGGCCCAGTCCTCGGGGTCACGCCGCGCCACACCCTCCCCCTTCTTATTAGCCGGACAGTCGCACTCCCTCCCTCTGACAAGTTCATTTTCAAAATGAGAGCCGGCGCCCGGACGTCACGGATTTTAGGTGCGACCCCCGAGGCCCCCCCATCAGCAAGTGTTTCCAGTGGACACAACTGTTGTACGCATTTATTGTTCAGAGAATTTTATTCCACCAGTGAAATTAATAACAACCTCTTGCCATTTATAATTTGGCATAAAATTACGAAAGAAATAAAATTTGCAAGAAATTTAAAAGCAAATGATTTGGCGCAATTTCCTCTCTTAGTAAACATTTTTTTTGTCTCTTTTATTGTTACAACTGTAAAATTATACAACAAGCAACATTTATGAAAGCACTAGCTACAATAGTCAACAATTAGAGGAGAAACCCACTAGTTCCCCCCCTTTTTTTTATTCTTTTTTTTATTTATAATTTAATTTTATTTATTTATTTATTATTATTATTTTTAAATTTTATTTATTTAAACATTTTATTTAATCATTTAGGTCGCGTGGCCACTTCCTTTTCAGGCGTCTTAGTAAAGATAACGTAAACATTTAATATAATGAGGCGCTAAAGAAAGATCCGGCTAAAAGAAACTGTTGTTCATAAAAATTGGTATTAATGGAGTACACAGAAGCGTGTTTATTTTGCTCATATGAAGGGCAAGAGTATGCTATGTAGACACGTTTTATTAATTGCAAATTACTACTGTTGTTAGACAGTGAAAACTGAGTACTATCTTTATAAACCTGAACTTAGGGGTAGAACAATGTAAAAGGATTTAAAACTTATTCACTTTCTATGTATTCACATATATAAATGTCTTACATAGGAGTCCAATGGACAACGGACCGTACGCATTTAGTCATTAAGTGACATTAGTCACGCTGAAATGAACCTTACAATGTTGGGAGAACTAAACGATCGCTTAGCCGCGAAATCGACCCTTTCGGCTGAATTTCACCCCGGTGCCGAAAAAATGGATTACGGAAAGCAACATTTTACGGTAATCTAATCGAATTATAGCGTGAGCTTTCCAGAAAGTATTGGAAAAATTTTAAAGGCGGACAGCCGTAGTAGAGGGCTTGCGGGCTTGATAGATTAGGGGCGGTCAGAACACTCGAAGAAAACGAACCCCCCTCGGAGAATTCCAATAATAGGGAAAACTCCAAATAACGGGAACTTTAACATTTTTTTATGCTTTCCAATTAGGCAGATTATTCCGACTCCCGGTTCTTTTCCGCAGGAATGAAAAATTCCGGGCCAATTTCTCGGCTTTTAACTGTAATCCGCCTTGGCGTTTCTCCTCTCTCCTCTTTTAAGTTTTTCTCTGATTTCCCCTTTGATCGGGATCTTCCTTTAGAAGAAGTTAAAAGTTAATAACTAGTATAAGACAAAATATACACCATTCATAGTCGAATGTACATTCAAATATATTTAAATTCAAATCTGTTGGAGGGCTTAAAGTTTATGTTACTTCATTGATAAAAGAATACTTGAATATAGCTTTATCGTTAAAAAAATTAATATACGCATTCTTTATTTTATGTCTATGATGACTCTCTATGAAATAAAGTAGGAATAAAAATAGTTGAATACTCGTGTAAGATTGCGTTCAATTGATATTCAATATAATATTCATCTTGCCCATCGCACGACCTACTTCCGAAGTAAGTAGAAGCTCCGGGCCGTATTCCATTAATCATTCGGCCGTGGAATAAAATGAGCCCTAAGTGATTATACAAATTGAAAAAAGGGCATTAGTACCGTTTTGTTTCTGAGGGCGGGTGGATCGGACGAATCCTTTCTTGTATCATCGATGATGGGGTCGCTGACAAAAGACTCGGAAAAAGGGTTCCATTGTCGGCGCATCTATTGGGCGCGAGAGGCAGAGACAGACAACAGGTCAGTGTTGGTTTGCATTAATTTTTGAGACTGTTATTCTCTTTTAAGGGCCGGGGCATGGGCGTGGTCCTGTTCTTCCCCGGCGCCCCCGTCCAGGGCTTTGAGGTTTTAAAATCTTTTTCTTTTTTTTTTTTTTTTTCATATCTCAAGCCGGTCTTCGGGGGTGGCCACAAAACTAACCCCGCAACCCCGGCCCCCGGGCCTTGCCATCGACCTTTAATTTAATTAAGCGTAAAAATGGAGAAGGGCCCTCACTCCCTTCACTAATGGAGTTAGGACCGATAGAAATTGGGCGAGCCGAGATGTTTATAATTGATCACATCGCCGAAACACCGAGCTGGTGCTCTTGGCAAGCCGCCGCGTCCAGATCATCGAAAGGATAAAACAGAGTTAATGAATTAGTAGCAGTTTGTATTAGTTAGTTATAACCGATTTCGGGCCAAGTATACGCTGAAGTGTAAAAAAAAATTACAGTCAAATGCTTTTCCAGTATTATTTAGTAGAAGCAAGAATTACAATTTGTATATTGACCCAGATCAAGATGCTGTAGCGTTTTGGCAAGAAAACTGAGCAAAGGGACATTTTAGGAATTCAATTGTCTGTCGCATGCACATCAAACACGAAAACGAAGTAATAAAAAGGCCAATTTAAATATAATTCAGTTGCCCTTTCCATCAGTAACGGTTAGTTAGTTAACGTTATTAACGAAAAATAATACAATAACAAGATATTTCATCTTCACGAAAGCCTAAGAGAGTTCAGTGTTTAGGTATTGATAGGTTTTAACACCTGGAGAACCCAGCCGATAATTAATTAATTCTTATGTGCGTAGTCCACAGTTTTTGCATGATTTAGATCTGTGAAGTCTCTAGGCCTAAAGTATCAGATTGGACCAGATACGCGCTGAAGATGCCAAACTCTCTTCAACCTTCCCAGCGTTACCCTCAGATATGACCCCTCGGAATTGCGATGTTTTGTAGTCGGCTGATGGATTGTGAGCGGAAAAAATTCCGGACTAATTTCGGCTAATCAATTCTTATGTGCGTAGTCCACAGTTTTTGCATGAGTTAGATCTGTGAAGTCTCTAGGCCTAAAGTATCAGATTGGACCAGATACGCGCTGAAGATGCCAAACTCTCTTCAACCTTCCCAGCGTTACCCTCAGATATGACCCCTCGGAATTGCGATGTTTTGGAGTCGGCTGATGGATTGTGAGCGGAAAAAATTCCGGACTAATTTCGGCGGCCATAAATCGTGGCCCGGCTACCGAGGCCGGGGCCTACACGGAAGGAAGGCGCAGGTCATCGTCGGTCCAACAGAGCGGGGGACTGGGGTTATAGCGTGGGCGTGCTGCACCCGTGTAAATCATGCGATCCGCCCTCGGAAACCTCCAAACCCTAATGGCTCCCGGGGCCCCGGGGGACGCTCCTCTTGCATTATTCCGGCCTGTTTAAGCGCCCACCCACCCTCACGATGATGGCTCTATCCGTGTTTCATCATCATCATTTCTCTCGTTAAATTCACCGGCCTAAATCACAATTCCTAAACGACTACTCCGCGGGTGGTTAAAATTATTTTACGATCTCTTTTATATTTTAAAGTGAACTCAATTCAGTTTGACGGCTTTACATTTTTGACGGCTAGGTCCGCCGAAATACGTTTTCAATGGCACTTGCTGATTTGGGCATGTGCCGGGACGTTTTCGGCCATTCGAATTTGTGGCTAAGGACAACATTTACGTTATGTTTTTCTGAGTAACGCGGTGATAATTCAACCGGATTTTCTCGCGAGAAATTCTAAAATCACTCGGGCTATGTTTTTATTTGGACGGAAATTTGGAGAAGGTCCGCCGTTTATTAGTTAATAGGTTTCCGTGAGTAGGTTTGCGGCGGGCCGACTATTTGTCTAATTGAGTAGAGTAGGTCGTGACTCAGCCCGACTCCGGCCATTAGTCTGACCGCTTCATCCGACGTCTTGCCCGGGGGCCGTCAATCGCGTGCCCTTTCGACTCTCCTTCATCGACGATTGTACCCCACTTTTTAGAATATCATTCCGGCCTTTTTAGCCGCAATCTATTTGAATATAGAACAACTAAGATGTCCCGCGGGCTCCTCTCGTGATCAATTCCAGTTAGGACCGCATGACCACCCACTGGTTCACCAGCGTGATTCGAACTAGAAGTAGCGATGAAACAGCGTGAATGTATCCGTAAATTTCAGTATACTAGTATTCAATTTGGCAATAATTACTAATTTACAAAGTTATGATATTGTATAGAAACCAGCAGTAATTTTTTATATCTATTAGTTTTGGAGGAAGAAAAATATAATCGTAATAATTTAAGGTTTTAAAAGTATTCTTTGGGTATTTGCGAGGGTTCGGAATATACTCACAATTTAGACTAGGGAGAGGGTTGTTGCTCCATTAATTAATTCAGTAATGCCTTGAAAATACCACACAAGACTTTGGAGTATATTAAGCTAGAGTACTTTGAAAGAATTGCCTACTTTTTTACGAAAGTGTTTCAATAATCAAAATTGACGACCACTAACTGTCAATAAGGATAAATAAATTTTTTCCCAGGTTCAATTCCTGGCGGAGGACCAGAGACGTTTCAATTAATCGCAAGATACATACAAGAACGTGTTTCATATAAGATCGATGTCTGTGCGAGTATGGTCCTCTTTCACAGCCGACCGTTAATGTCTCCCCGAGGATTCGATGCGGCGGCTTTCGGTTTAATGACGCAGGTATATTCGAGACTGAGGTATATTGTGGTAGAAAACGAAGGTGAGGGGGTTGGTTTCGGCGGGCGAAGGGAAACGTTGCCGAGACGTTGGGCCGGCGGGAGCCCCAAAAGTAAAGTGGCGGGGTTGGGGTGGGTTGGGGGGTGGTGGCGGTTGTGCTCTGGTGGCGGTCATTAAGTCAAAACCATCCCCCTGTTATTATCTGCCAGTATAGGTTACATCGCTAACCAGGTATAGGGGGCACTTGACAGCTCCTGCCCCCACCGCCTAATATCATTCCTCAACCACCCCCGAAAGATGATGATCGGTTACAAATTCGGCCGCAATTAAAGAAAACTGGAAACGCCGGCTGACTGTAAAATTTTAAACTAATTTTTTTTAATTACCTCGGTCTGTCTACAATGATTCCCTTCAGATAAACCAGTAGCGAAACAATCCATGCACCACAATAATTTTTGCACTTGTATGTCCGAGGTTATAGGTCTGAGGGTTGAGATATCTCCTCCTATTCTAGTGCTAAATACTGCAAAAATACAAAGAGCGGCTGCCCTCGTTATTTTATTTTGTATTATTATTAGTTATTGCAATATATTCTCATAAATTCTGGCTTCATTTGTGGCTATTTTTAACCATTAACGTCTATAATGGCCTATATGATGAAGGTGATCTACGCCCACAAGTTCTTCACAACCCGCGGTCAGTTTGATTTTTGATGGACAAATTAAATAATTATACGCGCCAAAGAGTGCAATTAAAGGTCAGCGATTTCTCCCGAGCTCTCGACCGACATATTAATACTCGTAGTTTAGTTTCTTTTTCTGCCGTTTGTAATTAGTGAGTTTTTTCTCGGATTCAGCCTCGGGGGGGAAAGTTGCGCCGGGATGAGTGAGCGGCGAAATTCCTCAATATCTTTCTGGGGGAAGTTCCCAGGATCTGAGGCCCGATCCGGGAATCAGGTACGCGGGGGAGTCGGACGTGTGCCTTAAACCTTACAACTGGTAATTATGGTTCTCGGGAGACGTTCGCCAAATCCTTTTCCTCTCCCTCCTACCCTCTCTCTCTCGCTTCGAAAGGCAAGGACTATTGTTTCCTTTTATAGTGGAGATGGCTCAGTTTCGAGACGTCGGTTAATACGGGGTTCAGTCTCTCTCCCTCTCCCGGGCGTCTCATTGTTAAACGTTTTTTTTTTCAAAGTCGGGGTGAATTCGGGTGAATTAACAGAATCTTCGGCTTTTGAATTCCCTCGGTGACGTTGCGACTCACCAATCGAAGACCGTGTTCTGGCTAAATACAAGTTGCAATATAATCATATCGAAGAATATTGGTCAGTAATCGGAGTTCCCAACCACTATATACAATGAAATGTAATAATAACGTTTATAAAAATGTAATTTTTGTGCAAACTGTTTCCCCTTGAAATAAAAACTTTCGTCCTGGAAAACTCGCACCACCTTCGACCACCGTTCGACCGGAAGACGATACTAAACAACAGATAAAGGATGGGATATCTATTCAGAAGAATGTACCGCGTACGAATGCGTATGTGAACTGGTCCATGGCTACTTCGTAGCAATGACCCTTTTACGATTCACTTTCATGGCCCCGTTCGGAGTTCCCACCGAGGGCATTGGAAACCGATCTGATTAATGGGGGGTTAGAAGCGAATATTAAGCTAAGGAAGAGCTGATTTTTATCCGAAAAACGGTATCTTAAACTCAATAATTGTAAAAGAAGTGTAGGATCGTTATATCGTCCGTGTTTTGAGGCGCTCACTGAGGAGGACTGCGAGAAAGAAAGTTGCGCGGAAATAATTCGGCGACGGACATTTTGGAAAACCTTCGCCGATATAGAGAGGTCGGGGCTTTTTTTGCTAATTTCGTTGGACGGGCGGCCAACGCTAATTGAAGGTCCGTGAAGTTCGCGGACAGGCGGAGGGGGTCAAAGTTTAAAGTTTAAATACCGAGGGTCAAATGCTCTTAGACTCGCTTAGAGCTCCGCTCGAACAATCTCGAATATCTAAAGTTAAGCAGAACTTAACCGTGAAATCGGAGTCGAAATTACGGATGACATGCCTTCAGAGTCACTGTATTATTTCGGAGGGTGAGTAAAATACTCCGTCGAATAACTTTCGAGATGTTCCATGACGTTTTCGAGTGGGAACAGGATCGGAGGAAAGAAGGGATGAACCACTGACGAAGGAAGGGGTTAATTGCCAGCCGTTCTCTGTATTATTTTGTCTACACTTTTTACACCTCTCGACCTTAATTTTCGATACAGTTACAATTCAACGTGGGTGGTCTTGTGACGCCCCGAGGTGTTAATTGCGCGATTCGTGTATAATTATCGACCTCCGACAGCAACGTTTGGTTCGGAAAAAACTTCAAAAGGTACTCCTTTATTTTTTTCTATGCGCACATAGAGACCTGAAACATCTCCTGACGCATTTAACGATCACTTATCCAATATAACGTAACCTTTAAGTTTGATGTTTGCGTGGGGGGGGGGGGGGGGGGGGGGGGAAGTTTTATGAAAACACCGGCACTCGCCTACCCAGCTAGATAACTGTTACGAAGGTTTTATATTTGTTGAATTGGAAACAGTAACAGTGCAGTGACAGTGCGAAGAGGATGCTTCATCGGCTGTCGACATACGTTCGATGCATTACAGATGAAATGGTGATAATCGGAAACCGATCTAGAATGCGGCCAGAAAAGCGAGTCTTTAAAATCTTTAAAATTTTACTACTATTTTATTATTTTAGCGTACTATTTTATTTACTTACTTCCTGGATAGACAGAGAAAAATAAACCTCGAAAATGTAGGCTCATAAATATAAATCTATTTAGATAGATATCCGTGTACCATTGATCATTGTCGTAACTAGCTACGGTAATTGATTAAGATATTATTTAGAAATAATTTCAAGAAATAATTGGTGAAGGTCAAACACTTTATTAGGACACACCTTCGAGGGCCCGTTGACTGAATTCGTCGACACTGAAAAAAGCGGAGGTTTCATTAAGTAATCTTTTCAAATTACAATTTTCCTATTTTTTATCTTCAGCTATCTCATAGTTAAACGCTATTGCCGGTGTTTGCCGCCACACCGGTCGCTTCGCCGTCACGTCAAAACAAATAAGATATAATTACTTAACACCATAATTGGTCGGCCCCTCCGCCCCAATAAATGAACTTATCACCCGGACCTGTTTTTAATATCGGGTTAGAGAACAACCCTTTCGGTAACAGGAGGGGAATATATAACCCGAGTAGGGGATGGATGGAGGGGGGAGATATCGATGCTCTAATATATGGGGTATGGGGGTATATACCACCCCTTTTTTGACCGGTTATTACCGCGGTGCGATGGGGAAGGGAGTACGTGCCCTCCCTTCCCCCTCAGTCGGCCGAATTAATCCGTGGACTTGTTTACACACGGGCCACAACTAATCTGTGCCCACCCCTACCTGTTCAATACCTGCCCGGAGATGTATTCTCTTCGAGTCACGATTAGTGAATGCAATTATCCAATCGTGACTCTGGGCTCGGGTCCATGAGGGGCTGCCGTTCCTGTGGAACCGATTCCATTGCGACCGATTCACGCGGGCGGATATTTATTAGTAAATGAATTGCGCGATATTTCTGTAATTCGTTCCAAGAGAATCGAGCCCAAAATTGACGTAGACATCATTGAAAGGTACGGTACTGTAGACCGGTTTCCCAAGATCTGGCGTGAAAAGCAGCATCTATAGCGTACGGCCTTCTCTTCTATCAGTCAGTGTTATCTGTAACTGGGATAATACAATGAAAGTTTTCAACTTAATGATTTGCCAAACTGCCATTGATTGAAAGAATTTCGTTTTTCGAAGCCCGGAAACGGTTCAATTGTTCGAGAGGGAAAGTGGATTCAGGTCCGCCTGAAGTTTTAGAGTCAAGGACGCTACTTGGTTTTTATAAAGACCACTCTTTTAAACAGTCGATACACTTTTATTTTTAGCTGGCGCTGCATACTTTTTCTCCTGGGAACAGAGTACAGAGTACGTTTAAGCCGACGCTGGGGGGTTAATGGGTGGGTAAGAGAGGAGAGGGACTGAACGAGTGGATTGGGATGAAGAGAAAGGCGGGAGTGGAACTTCAGGAACCGGGATTTTGCGACTTCATCGACTGTCGGTATGTTGAGGTCATGGTGGATTGTCTGGTTAGAAACATATACCGGGGAGCATTAAGGATGTTGAGAAGGACTTTTGATTGGAATCTCTGGATGCGAGCGATGTCGGATGTCTCGGTGGAACCCCATAGCTCAATTCCATATGTCCATGTCGGTTTCAGTATCGCTTTGTATATTGTCAGTTTGTTGCTTAAGGTCAATTTCGATGTCCGTTTTAGTAACGGCCTTAAGAGTCCAAATTTTCTGTTTAAGTCGGGTATGGGGGGGATTCCACGTGAGTCGTTTGTCGAGGTGGAGCCCTAGATAGCGAATCTGCTGTTGGGTGGGAATTGGTATGTCATTGAAATAGACGTCGGGAACGACGTCGCCGACGTCGTAGTGTGAAGGTGACGTGGGGGCCCTCTTGGAGCCATTCACCCTCACTCTCCATCGCCTGCACCAGGATCGGATGTTGGATAGGTGTTCCCGAAGGTCGGCAGTTATAGTTGCAGGATTTAGATCGGTTGTAAGACTGCAAGTGGCGTGGCAAGGACTGTGGAAGGATGTGCAGGGATATCGGCGGTGTTTACAAAAAGCGGGAGACTTTAAGGGTGGTGTAGGTAGAGTCGAGTAGCCGGTATAGAGGTGGGGGGAGGGGTTAAAAGCAGGGCTCATTTGCATATGATGCCGGGTGCCAAGTCATTACGGTCCACTTGTGAATGAACGTAGCGAGGACGGTAAGACCAGTTGAATGACTCACTTAGCCGTTGTTGTTGTTGTTGTTGTTGTGGGGAGACTGGTCCGGGCTAGAGCCACTACCCGTGAGTACTCAACTACGGTTTCCGTTCACACGCCGGCTTCGATTGTAGGATTCCCCTTCCATTGGACCCAGCCTCCAGTATTGCTCAACATACATTCGGGAATCGTTCCGAAGGACAATTCCGAAGGTTTTTGGAATTTGCGCTCTTGCGATTTGCTCCAGAGTTCACTTCACTTGTATACTGCATACAAAACAATTACACCAAGATATGAACACTAAACATCACACCCATCAAGTATTAAGTATTAACAGGAAGTCAGGGAAACGGATTAGATTCAGTTTCAAATTTTTAGTTTCCAGTGGGCAAATTTCGTCTTAAGAAAAATCTTAGCGCCACTGGTGGAACCGTGTCCTCAGTCGTTTGTAAAAGCGTCCGTCAGGATCTTGATTATTTATATTTTTTTATATCTATTCAATTCAGTTGTCTTTTTCCGGAAAGTCACCTGCGATTTTCGTGAATTTCTAAGTGAGAAATAATTAATTACCGTTTATTAGCGTTGACAATAATTTCTTGGCGACCGATAAGCAACTCTACAGTTCGACTATATTACTGTTGAGTGACAGTCCATTGTAGGCAGAGAGGGGGCCGAGTGGCGCGATAGCTTTATTAATACTCGGTCCTGAGGTGTCTCCACCGAAGACCAGGTAGAAAAATCCCGAGTCCTCCTTTTTGTCTTCGAAAACTTCTCGACACCGGATAGCCTGAGAGCAAGCCCGAGTGCCACCCTGTACACAGCTCTCCGATATCGCCACCGTTAGTTAACCGCTTTAGGGCCTTTTCACTTTTAAAGGCTCGTCCCCGCTAATAGATCACGGGGTGGCGGAAATAATTAGGCACGGGTTTGGGCATTCAATTGCGGAGGACTTTACTGGGCGAGTGATGAAAACGGTTCTACAAAATATTTAGGATTATTACCCCGGGCTAGAATCTCCGGATGGAATTAATTAGTGCTTAACAACACTTAAATGAGTTTAAAAGAATGGAGCGATTTCTTCTTTAAGCGAGTCATATAAAATTATCCAACAACTTTCATTCTATATTCGGTAGCTCACCGCATATTTACAGAAAAAGTGATAATCGTCGCTCTGCAGCCTTCTTTAAAGCGACATATCTAGGAGCGCACGTAAAGGAAAATGGGACTTTGCCGAGCCCCAGGGTTATTTCATAGCTCGAGGATTGGCCGTGAAAACGTCTAAATTGTTAGAGGCAAACTGGATATTGTCGATTATCTTGTGATCGGCCGAAGTGCCGAAGCGACTCCCGTACAGTGGGCCGTTTCCGTCTTCGGTCAAGTGGTTGGGAGCGCCTCAACCGAGGCGCTAATCAGCTCGGACAGGCCGTCGGCCGGCATTAGCCGCGATGGGTCTCATCGTGCCCAATAGACCGTTAAAACGATCGCATTAACCGGACCCAGACCGAACATGTGCCACCACACTTCTATTTTATACCGGTTGTATCGCTGCACATTATTGAATGTCCGATTGAGATCTGATCGAATTATCTCTCGAGTTCCTCTGGAGTTCACGAAGTGCCTCGCGACTAATCGGCGAAGTAGAAAATCGTGCGGGAGGACAGAATTTTCCATCAATTAAAAAAAGAACCATGAGATTGCAGGTTCGTGATGTTTCTGTCTCCTCTCGCCGGTTTGGTCTTTTGCTTAGACCGGTTTCGGCCGCTCGCCATCTTCAGTAGCGCTGTGTTAGTCACTTTTGGCACTTCGGATTTTCTGGGCATCCTCACTGCACTGTCACTGAAATAAAGTACTGGAATGCTAACAGTGACTAACACAGCGCTACTGAAGATGGCGAGCGGCCGAAACCGGTCTAGCAAAAGACCAAACCAGCGAGAGGAGACAGAAACATCACGAACCTACAGTATTCCAACCCCTCGCAGACCACAAAACAGGTATATCAAATTAACTATGAGATTGTAGTAAAGTTTAATGTAGTATAATCCGTAGTCGCCTCCAGAATTGTCCTTCCCAAAAAATCTCCCTGGGGTGATTTAACTAGGCGAAATCGTCCCTGACGAATATTTTATTTCTATTTTCCCTAACCCAAGAAGAGTTTTTTCTCCCTCATTTGTGTACCATCAATTTTTCCGCGTTAAGGACTTGATAAAAGAAACCACCCGATGGTGGCACTTTTGAGACATGAGAACAACCCAAGAAGAATAAATTTACAGATTTAATCACCAAGTTCGTGCCAACTTTTGAAAAGCCTTTCAGAAAATTGCAAAAATCAAGGGGGGGGGGAAAGTCGTCGAAATTCTCATGATAAATAATGTCCTTCCGTGGTAGGCAACACTTCGTAGTACAATAATTGACTAATATATCCAAAATTCTATTATAGATTTTACATAGACATGTCGATTATAAGTAAAGCAATTCTTGTTCGTTCATTGAATTCACTTATTTGGTCGACTGAACCGTTGAGAATTATCAGTATATCCAAGACCGCCAAGGAATTACACACGACATTACATGATAAGATACATATTTGTGTATCAATTTCCACTCTTTTTATTCCCATTAGTTAAGCATTATTCTGTTTACTGCTAAACAAAAATGTTCACGTTGAAGTACGTTTTTTGCAACATCAAATATAACTCCCGGTGTAGATAGAACTTTCCTGACGCTTATATCCCAGCCACTTTTGGTTAGAGAAATACATTTAATTTAAAAATACCCTTTTGGTTTGCGACAGACCTTTTTCACCTTTCGCTAGACAGGTTTCGTCTGCTCGTTTACTACGGTTTGGCGTTATTTGACAGCAAATAGACCAAAAGAGAGGAATCTATTTTCTCAGCTCGAAATAAATAAATTTAATATTTGTTTTATATTTTTATTTCTAAAATATTAAATCATACCTTCTAGCCTTTCTCTTGGGATATATTGTTGTAAGTACAGAAATACTTTAAATGGTCTGGTATAAAACAGTACTGGTAAATGTTAATAACACCGTATCATTTGTACGATTGTAATTTTAAAAGACGTTTTTGGAGTAAGGGAATCGGTATAAGATTATAAAGAAAAGTAATTTGTTTAAAATTTCCATTCAATATTTTATTCAATTTACAAAATACAAAAATAACTTCAACAATTAAAAAAGTCGGGCATCGAAGTCGCTGGGAGGCGGGCCGACTCTTTCAGTCAAAAAAGAAACGACACTCTCTCTCTCTCTCAATATTATCACAGAAATTAAGTACTGCCTAGAAGCACAATTTGCGACGGTCTTAACGCTAGATACAATATAAGTTAAACCCCTAGAAAAGTATACAAAAATATTTTTGTAAAAAATAATGACTACAAGAACAAAAGGAAGGCACGTTTCGGTCGTCTTACAAACTATCAATGGCAAGATTCTTTCTGCGCTTTTATAGTAAAACCGGTTTTCTTAATTTAAACACTCAGATTTAAAGCCTTTCTATGCCTGGGCCGGTTCGATTTTACGCCTTTTTTAAAACTTTGGTTTAAACGAAGCGAAGCTTCATCGAACCGTCGGAAGATAAAAAGGCTTATTACAAGCTGAATATCCTATAGAATTCTAAACACAATACAATATTTGTAGTTTTGCACGTATTCTTATTCCTACTATTTACAATTTTTGGCAATTTAATCTTTGTCCTATATATCTATTGAAACGGGGTCGTCTCGTCGGTAAAATAAATAGAAAAATATACTTCTAGCTTAAAATCTAATAGACTCTGTTATTTACATCGGTGGGACGAATGGGGGAGTTTCTTCATCTGAGAAGATCGTAGAGGGCGTTGATATAAGTTTGGGCCATCTGGAGGGTCTCGTACTTGGAGAGTTGTCTGTCGTTGCCCAAGGAAGGGAGGACGGTCCTCAGCCTGTCGAAGGCTTTGTTCAGGTTCTGCATCCTCCTGCGCTCCCTCGCGTTGGCCGCCAGGCGCCTCCTCCTCATCACCACGGGGCTAACGGCCTTCCCGCCGGCCCGCTTCTTCTTCTCCTCGTCCTCGCAGTCCAACATTACTTCGTCGTCCTCCTCCAGGAGCAGGAGATCGGAGGGTGGCGCCTCGGGGCTGGTCGACCTGAAGCTGCTCTCGGGGCTCGGCGTCGGCGTCGGGTGGGACTCGAGGGCCGGGTGGACCATCGCCCTCGGGTAGGCGTTGGAGAAGGCCGGCAGGGTGTACTCGGCCGCGTAGTCGTTCCTGCCGAACAGGCATCTCGACGGATTGTACATCTGGGTGGTTGCCATCATGACGCCGGTGATAGTGACGGGATGCGAAATATATAACAACACTCGCGCTCGGTTCTACGAAGGACGACTGTGGCTCCCGGGCCGGCTGAGGGCCCTTAAATACGGACCGGGCCTCGTACCCCCTCCACTCGACAGCGCGTGTCCGCTACGCCGTATCACGTGACCTCTCCTCCCGCCGCCCGGGGTCACGTGACCCGCCCCACCCCGGAGCCGCCTACCGCACTATAGTCCAAACAAAACGGTGCGATTACCGCCGCCCCCCTACCACACTCCTCCCGAGCTCCCTCTTTACCACGGGCATTAACCATGCAACGCTGGCTACCAGACCACCCCCCCTCCCCCACCACCCTCCGCACAATGGGGACACACCCCACTTATATTACAACTGCAAATATACTTGTTCCCGTCCCCGGACCGTTCCCCCCCCCACCCCCAATTACCGCCCGCCCTGCCCACCCGATCGCGTTCAATTATTTCCGTCCCCTCCCTCACCCTGTAACAAGTGGAGTAAACGAAAAACCCGTCAGTCCCCCAACTGTGCTAACGCCCGATCGTCGGCGCCTTAATTTGTTCCCTAATTACTCGAATGTTTGCCAATATGTCGGCCCAGTAGCATTTTGGACCTCCAAGTGTGAAAGTAAAGTGCCGAAAATGGCAATGGGATATTTGCTCATAGACGCGGATAACTATCGGTAACGACGATTCACGGGGAAAAAACAAATTTGTTCAGACCTTACTTTAAAATACTATTTAAAATCCTCCAGGTTCGTAACTCCCGTAATGTCCAGTTTCCACTCGCCCATAGGACACTTCTTTTGGATTAATAAAAAGCGCATTAATTTAATTCGGAATAGCTTTATTCGGCAATACAATGTCATAATGGGTAAAAAAAACACATTACATTAAAATACAGTTAACATTTTTAGAAAAAATTGAATGGTAACAAAAGCCGGGCCCTAACTCAAAGAGACGGCCTCCGTTTGAGGAGGGAAGCGTCGGAAGAGCGATTATCGCCCTTAATATACCGACAGAGACGGGTGAGTTTCGCGTGAGGGCCCGGGACCGAATTTGACTAATTTACCCGTATCCTTAAAAACCGATTGACGGACAATGGGGGGAACGGAACGGTCCGTCGTTATCGTATAATAGTAAACGGCCTGGAATTCATTTCAAATTTTTTTATTTCAATTAAGGCCGATCCGATTCCGTGAATGTGGGAATCTATTAGGGTTGGGGAAGGGCCGGAGACGTCACGCCGGTAACACCTTTTGTTATCCGGCAAGAAAATATTCAACGGCCACTTCTTTCACAGTTCCGACAGCAGAAAAACTATTCCCCATTTTCTAAAATAGTTCTAAATGTTCATTCCCGCTACACCTTTAGTAGGCCCAATTTAGCCATTACACGTTTGTATCTTATACGTGCATTCAAAACCGTCTACGGTGTGCAAAGATGTTGACGTACTTAAAAATATCTACAACGCCATTTGTCGGTGAATTACGCAATTACTTAGTTGCCAACCCAATATAAAGACCTGGAAGGCGGAGATTAAGGAAATTCTCTGTGCACACGTTATCATTAAGTTTGGAATACCTTAAAGTCGCGTTCCGAACATAAAGTATTGTTCATTCCTTTTTTTATATAAAATTATGCTGTTGCCATTTCATAGAATTTATAACATTGTAGTGCTATATATCATTATTCATTATAGTCCGTCAAAGCTGCGACGGAGGATGTAAAAATGTGTAGGTTCGTGATGTTTCTGTCTCCTCTCGCCGGTTTGGTCTTTTGCTAGACCGGTTTCGGCCGCTCGCCATCTTCAGTAGCGCTGTGTTAGTCACTGTTAGCACTTTGGATGTTTTTTGGGCATCCTCACTGCCCACTGTCACTTTCACATGTACTGTAATGTTTGTCAGTATGTCAGTCGTTTATATATATATGTGTTATTGATATTGGGGGTTATGTTTGTCTTAGGATTTTGTTAATCCGTTTTCTAGGTATGAGTCAGATTGTCGGAAGGGTCAATATTTATATATATAAACGACTGACATACTGACAAACATTACAGTACATGTGAAAGTGACAGTGCAGTGAGGATGCCCAAAAAACATCCAAAGTGCTGACAGTGACTAACACCGCTACTGAAGATGGCGGCAGCCGAAACCGGTCTAGCAAAAGACCAAACACCGGCGAGAGGAGACAGAAACTTCACGAACCTACAGTATTCCAACCCCTCGCAGACCACAAAACAGGTATATCAAATTATGTAAAAATGTCTTTATCCGTGAATGTGGTTAAATCCTGCTTGCCGGTAATAATCCGGTCTTTTTGTCCGCTCCTTTATGATCGGATATTTTTGTGACTGTCGAGCGGACGTAGTAAGGACGGGCCAAGCTCCTTCAGGATACACCTGAAGTCTTGTTCGGCCCCCACCCCCACCTCCCCCCCTCACCTGCCCCCCCTTCTCAGATATTATATGGGGTTCATTAGCCCTTTGTTCGAGACGGGTTGTAAGGAGTCGGAAAGGGACGAACACCGTCGTTCAGACGGTGCTCTATGCATTTCTCTCGGGAACAAAGTCAAAGTTGTCGGGAACGTGTGTGTGTGTGTGTGTGTGTGTGTGTCTGTGTGTGTGTATCAGTGTTTTTTCAGTGTCGATATCGCTGCAGGTGTCTCATTTGACAATGAGATCTGGCTCTATTGTTTAAAACGGGCTCCCATTGATATCCAGAAAGGATGACATCTTTCTCGATAAAAATTTCAATGTGATCTCTGGACGCTTCCAAATACAGTTTTATATCGAATTAAATCGAATCAACACACAGAAATACACAGAGAATATAAAAAACTGGATATTCCGTTATAGTATTATAAGATGGTTATGGAAGATAACAGTTTATTTGTAGTTTGAATAAAAATTACGGTTTACTGATATTTATTTCAATTTTTTATTATTTAAGTTCGACCAATTTCACTCCGGTGAAATACCATAATAACCAAGTAGGTAATAAACCCAGAATACATAAACAGCGCATAACATAAAATTTAGTAAAATAAGAAATGTTTATTCCACAGAGGCTCCGTTTCAAGATATTCCTCCCAATTGATCTTACTAGATGCAGATAGATTTTTTTAAATATAGTAATTATTAAGCCACCGTATAAAACAATATTTACAGTGAAGAGGTAATTTAAAACGAAAGAGTATAGAATAGACAACACAGTTTTCAATATATTTCCAAATATATAACAGGAAACCTATCTGGTATTGTGTATTACGATCGTAAGCGTTTTCCCGTTGATCCAAA
This sequence comes from Lethocerus indicus, assembly GCA_019843655.1. Taxonomy (NCBI): domain Eukaryota; kingdom Metazoa; phylum Arthropoda; class Insecta; order Hemiptera; family Belostomatidae; genus Lethocerus; species Lethocerus indicus. The sequence goes on along the minus strand of JACDQD010000007.1, from coordinate 3,278,013 downwards.
ATTGATTGAAAAAAGTTTATTTTTTAGTAATCCAGTTGATCGGTGCAAGTGCACTCAACAAACTTTAGTTAAGTACATTTCCGCGCCACACTCAGAGGGGCGCTAGTTTATCGGTGCAAATGCACTCAACGAACTTTAGTTAAGTACATTGCCGCACTACGCTCATGGGGGCGCTAGTGTCGCGTTTTAAGTACACTCAACGAACTTTAGTTAAGTACATTGCCGCACTACGCTCATGGGGGCGCTAGTGTCGCGTTTTAAGTACACTCAACGAACTTCAGTTAAGTACATTTCCGCACCACACTCAGAGGGGCGCTAGTTTATCGGTGCAAATGCACTCAACGAACTTTAGTTAAGTACATTGCCGCACCACACTCGTGGGGGCGCTAGCGTCACGTTGCGAGTGCACCCAACGAACTTTAGTTAAGTACATTTCCGCACCACACTCAGGGGGCGCTAGCGTCGCGTTGCGAGTGCACCCAACGAACTTTAGTTAAGTACATTGCCGCACCACACCCATGGGGGCGCTAGCGTCGCGTTGCGAGTGCACCCAACGAACTTTAGTTAAGTACATTGCCGCACCACACCCATGGGGGCGCTAGCGTCACGTTGCGAGTGCACCCAACCAACTTTAGTTAAGTACATTTCCGCACCACACCCATGGGGCGCTAGCGTCGCGTGTGCGAGTGCACCCAACGATTCTTTATTTCAGTACTTTATTTCAGTGACAGTGCAGTGAGGATGCCCAGAAAATCCAAGGTGCCAAAAGTGACTAACACAGCGCTACTGAAGATGGCGAGCGGCCGAAACCGGTCTAGCGAAATACCAAACCAGCGAAAGGAGACAGAAACACCACGAACCCACGAAAAATATAACTCTTTAAGTGTCTAAAAATTGAATTATGATTCATTTCTGGTGGAATCGCGTAATACTGTGGGAAGAACCTACGTTAGCAGTTGACTAGTAGCTGTTGACTCGATTCAACAGTAAAGTGGAGCATTGATTCCAATTTAATAAATCCAGTGGTTTCGGAATTTCATTAAAAAATATTTCATATTTTAAATTTTATAACGAACAATATATCATAGGTTCGTGGTGTTTCTGTCTCCTCTCCGCTAGACCGGTTTCGGCTACAAACCGGCGAGAGGAGACAGAAAACACTAAATCTACGTTATTCCAAACCTTCGCAGAACACGAAACGGGTATTCTAGACTGAAGGCGTGTAATATATTTTGATATTTCCAACTGCAGAAATTGCAGGTGGTATGAGATGACGGGGGGTGGGGGGGGGGGAGGGAGGTAAGTGATGGAAGTGGAAGGATGATGAAGGAAGGTGGAAAGGAGTGAAAGATACTTCCTGGGAGCTGTCTCTACCCCGCCCCACCCCCCGCAGGTGGGCAGGCGCGTGCCAGATGCCACAACGCCTCCGTGCACAGAACTGGCACGCTCCCAGTGCCACACACAATGGCACAATCGCTTCTCCACTATTTTATAAATTACACTAACTTCCCCCCGGCATATCGAATCTTCGGACAGTCAATTGGAAGAACCGTTTTGCGGAGAAAATTGCGGTAAATGCAATTAATATTTCCAATCTAGTGAAAAGCCAATCTTATAAAAGATTAGCCTCAATATTTTCCGAAGACACGGATTAAATTGAATAGACCCGATACAATTAAATCCAATTTCAGATTAGTACTGTTAATGCATCCTATTAAAATATACCTAGATTTATTGCAATCCATGAATTATTGAAGGTGATTAAACGTTATATTAATGCCTATGTAAAATTTACACAGAGTGATGTGACATAAAATAATTTTTATAATAATATTTCTGAAAGTAGCTTTGAATAGCCTTTTGAACAGGCGAGAGGCAACAGATAAATAAAAGTTTTCAGAAAAAGTTATAATCGAGGAGAAGTACCGAAGTCACCCGCTTAATGGGGGTACGACATAGATTAGTCGAATATATTCAAATTCGGTCAATAAATGTTTTGTTATTATTCATTTGTCCCTTCAGAAATCGATTAAATTGTGAGGACTTTGAAAATGCGAAATTATAGATTTTGAATTAAAATGTGTATAAAAATACATCGCGATTTATGATTAAATGACTGGTATTACGTGATACGATCGTGTTCGTTTACGTAAATACAAGTTTAACCGAGGAAATTACAACCTTTTATTTAATAGTTGAACACAATAATTAGTTGAAATTTGCAATTGAAGAAAAATTCTGTCCTCAACCGGAATTCGAAACCGAAATAAGCGGATGACTTTTCCGAAAACTTTTATTTATCTTCGAGGGCTTTTCAACTGCTTTCAGAAATAGTATTATAAAAATTATTCAATGTCACTTCACTTTCTGTAAATTTTACTTAAGCATTAATATAACGTCGCTCTTTCGAAATTGCAAATCTTCAATGTAGGATAGGACTAACCATTATGTATTTTTATTATTTCAACTCTTTTAAAACTTGGTTGAGGATTAAACATCAGTAAGCGTCGATCGCTTCATTCAAACTTGGGAAGTGGAGGTCATCAACTGGAGTTAAAATATAATGAAAATTCTCATTTTTTTTAGTTTATTTTCATGTTATTGCCAATATATTACATGGGATATATTATCAAGTGCTGAACAAGATATGCTTAAGAGTTGAATTATTGATTCAACTTACAGTTTTTTTAATCTATACGAAACTATATGAGATGAACTCTTCCGCGCCTACTTCCGTTTGCCCTTCTTCTTCTTCTTCTGCAGTTCTGGCCAAGGAAATCCCCTTGACTTGAGCACGTCCTGCACGCTGTGGCAGGTGTAGTAGGCGTTCTGCATGGCGTCCTCGCTGAATATGTCCACGTGGTACCTCGACTTGCCCTTGCCCTCCTTCCTACCGCCCTTCATCACGCTCCTCTTCATCACCTTCTTCTTCTCGCCGCCGCCATTGCGCTTCTTCTCCTTCTTCAGCGGCATTTCTTTTTTTTTCCTCCCCCCCGCCCGAAGACCACGACAGGAAACTCTACAAAACTGTACGGACACTCTGACCGAGTGTTTGTTAAGTCAATAACGTCTATGGCAACGAATCGTATAGCAGAAAAAATATCAATTCGGCTAATTTTGTTTTGGAAAAATGGCGAATTATAAACCGTGTCTATAAATGTAATAAAATATTCCGATAAGTATAACACAGTCTTAAAATATATTAGGGCCATATATGTTGGATGTATTTAGTCATAAAGTGAGTATCAGCGCGCTCTATTGACTTCCATTGCAACTTCAGTTCTTACCAAATTTCAGTTTTATAAATTTACTTACACTTTCCGAAATTCCATTCGACATTTCAGATAATAATTTTCATCCCAAATATCGAATTTTTCAACTTTTACTATTCAACTTAATAGTTCAATTTAATTCAGGTAAATAAAACATGAATTTAGATGCAATAGCGATAGGAAGGAATCGGGGCACTTCAATAATAAATCTGCTCTAACAAGTAAATTGCAGTTAATTTAAGAAACATTGTCTGGCTTGCAACAGGAGTGTGCATTTTAATTCAGTCTATTTGCGGGAACAATAACAATAACAGGGTTAATCCTTGGCTTTAGATCAATCTGATGCAGCTTTTTGAATTTTTAAATAAGGCTAAAAATGCAGAAATAGAATTTTACCTTATTTTTATTATAGTCATTCATTGTCGAATATTTTCCCTTGTCAGTCATGTAATTTTTGGGGCACAAATATCAATTTTTGATTTCAATAATTAATGAAGTTAACATAAAAAAAAGGAAATAGAATATTATATGTAAATATTCACGGGGCATAATGTGATAACCAATAAATGCAGTAAATAATCAAATAGTGAAACTATTAATTAAAATAGTGTATATCATCCTCTCTGTTGGCTGACCACTCTTACCATAATATTATACTTGTGTGTGATTTTTTTAATGTCCTGTCATTTAAGTTGACTAAATTATTTTTCTTCAATTAATAATTAATAATTAATTAACAGTGCCAGTAAAGTAGGCAAAATAGGATGGAAATATAACTATATATTTAGTGGTTTATACTACCATAGAACAATTTTCTTGTAAATTAAAAAGATATACAACCAAGTTACAAGTCAATATCACACGCGTATATAAAAAGGTCTCTCATGTAAAACCAGTTATTTCTGTCAAACTTCAATGTTACGTAAAATAAATATGCGAAAATTACAGGAATCAAATGCTTCCAAATACGCTAGTATTAAATTATTTATAATGAATATAATAAAATTGAAACGCCTTTCATTTGTCCCCCTTGTGTACCTTGCACAAGATCAATTAAATATTTCTAATTTTGCCTTAAAATTTATTAATAATAGAAATTATTTTAATAATGATTGTAAGTGACTGTTTCAAGCTCAAAATAGGAAAAAACGGTTGTTTATTACAGTGTTTTCATCCGATTAAAACACACATTATGCTAATTCATGCATAAATATATATAATTATAATAAGAAATAATGAATAATATGAAAAATAATAAATATATTATATGTTTTGTTGCGTGGAGTGGTTCCAACCCACTTCTATAACCTAGTTGCGCGCCCTCTAGCGGCGAGCTCGCGCAACGGGACGTGATAGAGGTTCAGCCGTCTGTCGCTAGATGGCGCTGATCGAGCCGTGCCCCTATGGAGGGTGGTTAAGGGCGGCAAATCTGAGCACGCATCTGGCAGGGAACCTTCTCAACGGTTCCACTCGTCGTGTACTCGTACCCTCCCCCGCCCCACCGCGGACTTAGCACTGATAAGCCCGCCCCCGTTTCGACTTACTAAGCAGTGCCGGCCGTCGTACGCCGTCTCCCTGAACCGATTTCCGGATGTTCCAGTGACCCGAAGTTAGCGGCAAAGTTGCGAATTTGATGTTGACAGTGAAATAGATCTACACTCGGTAGTACAACAATTGATCCGATATGAGTGATAGTGTTTTCAATTCTCCCGCGCGGAGCGTTTCGTCCGTCGATTCCGGAGGTGGCTCCGACAGGGAACTTCTCACCGAAGTGCCGGGCGATCCGGACCAGACAATTGTCACCGGCTATCTGAAGTTCAGGGACTTCAAACGGGTAAGGCGCCCTTTGCATTCATTTGGCACTCATCCGATACAAAACGTTGGCTTTATGTTAGGCAATAGTTTTGCCGCGTCGGCAACAACGTTGCCGTGGTTACAAGTGTAAATTGTGAGGGACCGAAACCGGTTCTTTCGCGGGCGTCATGATTCGAGCTGATTTTCACACTTATTCAATCCTTTTTCCAAATATCCCCACGCGGTTTAAACGACATTGCCTTTTTTTTATTGAATATATCGACCCGTTGAAAAAGGCGTCGAACATTCTCAATTTCGAGAATATCCTTTGAGTCGATAAAATATTTCGAGCCGAATTTGACGACGGGTTGTATACGTAACGTGCGTAACGCGTACGCCCCCGATCTCCCGTCCCACTGGACTATCTCGACGGGTAAATGAGATTTAAATTGCTGTCCCTCGTAACGCGGCGATGAAAACGCTATTCAGTTACAAGACGGTCATACTGAAAATGTCGTTATGTATTTGCGGCTGTATTCAATGTTAAACGCGACAATGTCTAAGAGATTTTACAGAAAAAATTTTTTTGCATTCGAGCCCTCTAAACTTTCCGCAATTCAATTTAACGCTATGGGATAGTTACGAAAATTTGGCAAATACAATTCTGTTCTTAGAATCATTTGATTCGAATAGTCAAAGTGCTAGGCGCCGTAACGCTACCGGCAATGGCGAGAAGCCATTGCACTAGAGCACGAATAAATTCTGTCGGCAGCCATTATTATTATTCATACATTTCCAAACCAAATTTCGTTATTCTATGGTAAATTTAGCGGACTCTAAGAAATCGGCGATATCGGAAATCTTGTTCTACATACGTACTTTATCGATCTGACCAAAGTAATTCATATTAATCTGCAATTTGTACCAATTGGTAATAGACGTACGTTGAACTGTGCAGTATCTCTACAACAAGCCGGACGTCGTTTCTTCAGTAGCATTCCGTTTGCAACTGTACGGAGTTGACGGCGCGGTATTATCGTTAAACCTAATTATAAATACACGATATAAATTACACTTATGACAAACACAGAAATGTCGCAAACAATTGTGTTAGTTTTAGTTCATTGAAAATATTACAAGCACATATAACATCCGGCGTTATCAATTTCATTCTTCGAACGAATAAACCCTTTATTATATCCAGCGTACATTGCTAATACATTGCTGCGTTATTTTCTAAAGTGTAGCGGATTTATTGTATATAGTTTTGCGTCTCGATGACTCCGAAGAGGAATCGAGGCGGATAAGCGGAATTCCATCATGGGATTCTTGGAGAAATGGTTGGGGGGGGTGGGTGGGGGTTTGGAGGAGAAAAAAGTATTCTTCATCTCTAAGCCCGGAATCGCTACCGTATTCGGGAGAAAGTCAAAATAGGATTTGGAAATATTGTCGTCCCGAGGAACAAAGAAACGAAAATATTTCCATCAATTCCCGGCGAGGTTTTCCATCCTATTCTAAGGCGGCTCTCGGCGAAATTGATTTACGACAATATGCATCTCACACAGGGCATTATGCCAAGAGAGGTCTTTTCATTGTACTTTTCGTTGTTTGTCTCTTTCTAATATTTGAGTTATTTGTTAACAGTCGCAAATTTGTACGGGGGTAATAAAAAATTAATCGCAAACAGGACAATTTACCAATATTATAAAAGTCAATATTCAATCAATAATTTAGGGTACAATTGTCGATTTTTCAATAAACACTGTTGTCAAAATCTATTAATGAATAAATAAATAATAATATAATCTACTATAGCATAAACTACTTTGGCTTTTCGCCATAGTCAGTAGGATTCTGTCGGCCAAATGAATAGGTATTTCTGTCACTGTTTCTGTGGACAATATATGGTTTCTTTATTAACTTAGGGCCAATTAAGCCGTGCAATTTTTCGCCTCGTTTATCTGGTCCGAATATATATATGAGGGGGAGATACAAAGGTTGTTGTGAATGTCGGCTGTTGATAAAGTATCCAGTTAATTATCAATATATTCAATAATTTGCAATAAATTTCAACCTTAATTGTTGTTTGGGAGTCTCATAAATTTTAATCCCTCGCCCCCCCCAACTGCTGAAGTTTTGTCACCAGTTATTAGATGTGTTAATATATTGAATCGAACTCTGGCCGCCAAACTTTCATTATTTTTGAAATATTGTTCAACAATGAAAACACCGCGTTGTTCTATCGTGTAACGCTCCGTTTTTACTGACCTTAAACTATCGGCCGTAAAACGGTTTTTTTTTTAAATACGGATGCCGACTTTACTGCAAGAATTGTGGCAAATTAAAATCTTCCGTTGATTTTAGGACACCCCATATAAGCCCCATGAAAACCAACTTGTGTCTGATAACTGTTTTTTTTAATTCGTTCCACCCCGTTGTGCATTCAGTGGGGTCGCTCGTTAATTCCGATTTCTATGCCGGCCTCAAGTCTAATGAAGACGACGGAAAGGGTCTTCCAGAAGGGTGTACACCCCCTGTTAACGCCTCTGTAACTGTGGTCGGGTGTTGTACGTTTTGTGTGGCCGATTTGTACATGATAAATAATAAATTTTTCCCTTGGTGAAAAATCGTATTTATAGATTATTCATTTGTCTTCGGGTCGGTAGAAAAAAAAAACTAAAGAAAACTGAACAAAAAAAATGAACTTTAGATTAATGCGTTGGGGAAGTTGGTGGGTGGGGGGCAGGGAGGCCTCGTGTATATTATATTGTGTGGCATGTGATAGGGAGGCCGGGGGTGGAGGGCGTTTTCCTACCGATAATAGTTTTCTCTTATCGGCCGGCGATGCAAATTAGGCGAACTCCCGCCTGCGGGGGAAGTCGCCGCTAGGTATATCGGTGCCGGCACAACCCAAAACCACCCCCGAACAAAAATCGAACGCCCTACGGAACGGATAGATTTGACCCTTTTCCCCCCCCCCAACTCTTTTATTGTTACAACTGTAAAATTATACAACAAGCAACATTCATGAAGCCACCAGCTACAATAGTCAACGATTAGAGGAGAAACCCACTGTAGGTTGGTGATGTTTCTGTCTCCTCTCGCAGGTCCGGTCTTTTGCTAGACCGGTTTCGGCCGCTCGCCATCTTCAGTAGCGCAGGGAAGTAATCTCCTAACTTTAAGGATCGGTGATCCTCTTATCACTTACACACATTTCTCTTTTCTTAAAACCAAATTAGGTTTATGTTTGTTTATTGGCTTATCAGACATTGAATGTCTTAGACGAAGGGGCTTCATCCTTTTTTTCTTTCCCCAATAGCATCCTGTAACACTAAAGTGGACAACAACGTGTACTTAAGAATGTTTCATTACGTGTTCTTACTGAATAATATGCAACAAGAACCTAGCAATTGAAGAGATGCTACTGACTATGGCGAATAGTAAAAACCGGTCAATCATACGTGCAAACACAATGTTGACAGCAACTTTATCTGCTGCAAGAAATTACATTAGTTGTGCGCTTCAAAATGGAAGGAGATATTTGCGATAGTACAATAATCAACATTTATATTAACAATAAAATTGTATACTTCCAGTTTATAAACGATTATCGAGCCGGTACTGTATCTTGATAGCGTTTCACTGATTAATGGCGACAAGCCTGGTTCGTATGATGTATGAAAAATTGACATGAACATTGTGTTAACACGCATACAACTGTATACACACACACAAATGATATTCTATAAACCCTGAACTTGATTCATAGTAGAAGAAATTATCGATAGAAAAAGTACGTTTATTGACGCTGACAGTGTTAGTGTGTTCAGCAGACATATTTCGTTGCGAGGGACGATATTATTCGGGTTATCGGGTTGCCATTGCCATCGGCAGTAGCAATCCGTTATTAGCAGCATATTGAAAGGTAATATATCAACTGAAAACGTTGAACAAAATTGACTCTTACGATGCAAATATGCTTAGTACAGCCCCTAGTAAAAAGTAAATTAATTTGCTTGCTGTCTCCTGTTTCCACTCGTTGGATTTGGACACCGTCAGAGACTTTTTCGGTTATTTTTAAGAAATAATGGAGCGTCGTCGGCCCTAGACGCGCTGTCTGCCCGAATATCCTGTGCCAAAATTTTTCTGAGACGGCCCTCGAGGCGACCCCGTGACCCGACCAAAAAAAAAAAAAAGCGAAAGCACAATCCCAGTTTGGAGTACCGACCGGGTCTTATCTCGTAGTCACTTCCCGTCGTTGCCTGCATAAAAAATAAAATCGACTAATTTTAGTGTTGATTCGCTGAAAAAAATAACGGGAAGTTACACAACGCCCGGAAACGATCTAAGATAATCGCCGCTACTAGTTATATGGAATGGTCGATTATTAAAAATTTTGAAGTTTAGAAAATTGGACTCAAAAGAACAGATCTCAATCTCAAATTTGGACTGCTGAGACCTCTTTTGAAACGGGACAACAAAACTTTCAATAGACAACAAACTGACAATATACAAATCCATTTTAAAACCGACACGGACTTACGGAATAGAGCTATGGGGGTTCCGCCAAGAAATCCGACATCGCCCCCATCCAGAGATTCCAGTCAAAAGTCCTTCGTACCATCCTTAATGCTCCCCGGGTATGTTTCTAACTGAACGATCCATAATGACCTCAACATACCCCGACAGTCGACGAAGTCGCGAAATCACGCTTCCTTAAATTCCACTCCCGCCCCTCTCCACGTCCAAATCCACTCCTGTTCAGTCCCTTTCCTCTTCTACCCATCCATTATCCCCCCATAAATTAGAAAATTAGAAACGTAATATTTAAGAGCTAATGGTAAAACATTTCTTTAAGACCCGTTTCCGCTTATATTTCTCGCCAATCCTGTCGGAAAAAAAACCTGTTTAGTTAAATTTACTTATTATATTTATTATCGCAGTCAGGTAGAGGGCTGGAATCCAGCAGCGTTTGCTTATACCCTCCGTCCGTCCGTCCGTCCGCTATAACCTCCCCCGTCCTACATTCCTTGAAGCGCCCTTCCTACCCTCTGACCCTCCCTTCTTCGGGCCGGAAGCTAATGAAATTTTTAACGTCAATATCCTCTAAGTGAGGCACACACACACCCCCTCCCTCCCCCCGCCCCTCCAGCGAGTGTTCTATTGCCGGGAAGGTGGACTAGATGAAAGAGGAAGGGGGTATTATTGGGGTCCAAGGGGTTGTTAGGAGATGTTGAGGGGGAGGTTCAATCGTGGGGGTGGCGGGGTAGCGGAGGGGTAGACACGTTACTTACGCCGTATTGGATACAGACGGGGAGGGCGAGAGGGAGGGAGGGAGAGAGAGAGAGAGAGAGAGGCGTCTGCTTTGATTGGACCAGAAGGAGGGGGAGGAATATGCCTAACCCCGTCCTCAGCTTACCCTACACCACCTTGAACAAATTAATCAATGAGCATCTCCCAATATTTGCCATCAAGTCATAGCCGCCCGGTAAGGTTTCGGTTTCAAACCGAACGTATCATCAATGGGCAAACAAAGAATTGAACTGCCGGCATTTAGATTAGATTCGCACGGGGGGTGGAAGGGGGGTAAACGAAATTGAAACGGGAATTTTACAGATGTGTGAACTCACGTGCTCACGCTATCTTGCCCCTGTTCTAATTGATTATCTAAGACTGGCGGGAACGTGCCGACTTGAAGCAAGAAAACTGACAAAGATCGGAAGCGGAAACACGAAACTGATTACGTGTTTTTTTTTTCATTAACGTAACAAGGTACAACCGGGGTGGATACTTGCCAGCACATACCGCGATATTTTTTTTTTTCATTTAGTTAATGTCTAAAAATAGCGTTCAATTTAAATTTCTCACACCGGAGAATACTTGTTGAATACAAATTCTGTGGATAAACTTTCGGGGCAATCGGTTTAATAGGTCCTCGCGAGAGAGAGAGTTAGAACGGGCCATTTCTGCGTACCCTGCGGGCGGTGATTAATCGCGCCGATATTTCTCCTCCCGGAGTCACGTGATATGTCCGTATTACCATAGCGTATGGGCGCCGCTAAATAATCTCTCCATCTAAGACCGGGGGGGGGGTGGGCCCTTCCATCCCTCAGCCCTTATCCCATCTCGCGTTTCGCCCGTTCGTTTTTGTCCTCCTTTTATATATATATATATATACATAGGGCCCTTCCTCGCGCAGCTTTACGCCGAGTGTGCATTGAGGGGGGGCTTAATGAAGCGAGAGCTTCGGCTTGGCCATTATCAGCGAATTAGCCTTATTGTATACACAAGAAATCAAACTGTAACAATTTCATTCCGCGATAAGATTCCACCGTATCCAAGTATTTCACTGCCATCGCCTGAAATGATTATCACGGAATATACCTATTGAATTGTGCGGGGACGAAACTATTTATATTTGAAATTATCATCCATTTTTTCTTATTGCCTCCACGAGTGCTAGTGCCCCCACGGGTCGGTCGGTAGGGCTCCGGTGTATATCGACTGGCCGGAGTTTCCCCCACAGCAGGTATATAATTACTTTAAGGGCCCGGGGCCGGGATTGACCCTCCCCCGCCTATATGATATACGGGTTCGGACCGCCCCGCCCCCGCCCCAACCCCCATCCGACTAAGCCTAGCGCCACGTGGAGCCCGACTAACGCTCCAGGAAACAACAGTAACCACCTAGGCTTTTATTATTGTCACTAACGTGATACTGTGGAGTTGGCCTCCCGTCGTTCCAGGATTTTTCCTGCGTTCGGAAACCGCCCGAAGCGAGCTCCACTGGGAAGCGTTCTTGTTGTCTGCTTCCGACGTTTCGGAATTCCCTCATCAGGGACTCGAGAGTCAACCCCTGCTAACGTAGGTTCTTCCCGCAGTATTACGCGATTCCACCAGAAGTTAATGATAATTCAAGTTAACTACTATATTTTTGTTAGACACTTAAAGAGTTATATTTTTCGTGGGTTCGTGGTGTTTCTGTCTCCTCTCGCTGGTTTGGTCTTTTGCTAGACCGGTTTCGGCTGCTCGCCATCATCAGTAGCGGTGTTAGTCACCGTCGGCACTTTGGATGTTTTTCGGGCATCCTCACTGCACTGTCACTTTCACTTGTACTGTAGTGTGGTGCGGAAATAAAGTACTGAAATAAAGAATCGTTGGGTGCGCTCACACAGCGACGCTAGCGCCCCCATGAGTGTGGTGCGGAAATTCTTTCACAGTACAAGTGACAGTGACAGTGCAGTGAGGATGCCCCCGAAAAACATCCAAAGTGCCGACAGTGACTAACACCGCTACTGAAGATGGCGAGCAGCCGAAACCGGTCTAGCAAAAGAGGAGACAGAAACAGCACGAACCCACGGTATTCCAACCCCTCGTAGACCACAAAACAGGTATATTAAACTAGTTATATTTTTCTTTTTCAGTGGAAACAACGCTACGGTGTCCTGACGAAGATTTCGCCGGCCGCAGGTAAGCCCTCATTATTCTGCCGCCCCGGGGCGGTTTCTCTCTATCTGAAATATCGATGAATTACATTAGCGTTATATGTCCCATAAAAAATCGGTGTAAATTAGTTTCGAAAGTCTATAATCGCCGTGCTCGTGAGCTCCAAGCTCGCACGCATGGCCCTGATTCCTTCGGGTTAGGGGAAGGGGACGGGGTGCGGGTATGGGGCACGCATCACGCATGCACTTCCACCGATAAAGGAACTTACGTTTTCATTAAAATTATACATAAACTTCCGCTCCTTCTACTCGTCGAGCTATACGGTAAAAAAAAACCCCCACGGTTCGTTGCTGCACTATAATGGAGGAGATTGAATATTGTTTCCGGGCTGAATATTTTTTCAGCTTTTCTCGCACAACAGAATGAAATTCGTGATTTTCTCATTCCCGAGATAGCGTTTTGTATCGAGGGTGCCCGGAGTGGTTTAATTGGAAGCCAATAAGTAGAGATTCTCATTATCCGCCTTTTAATGATCAAAACTGTTTAAAGCTTTAATATAGGCTCAACTGATTGTTGGAAGCCTCAAAAATCTATTTGTCTCAACATTGTTGTTTTTTCAATGCTCTTTCAAGTCCGTAGTCGGAAAACGTATTAGGTTTATCGTTTGGGAAAGGGATGCCTTCCACCCCTTGGGTGGGAATCATCACTCAAAACGAGAGGCCGCCTCAACCCTCTATGGCCAAAATTGACAGGAGAGCTATTTCACAGGGGGCAGAGCATCCCAAACCCCTTCACATAATAGAAACTTATTTTTTTTTCCACCCCTCGCACCTTCTTTCTTCTCCCCAACGCCGGCGCTTATTCTTTTCCGGGGATTCCGCCCGAATCGGACATTGCCGAAAACAAACATTTCTCGCCCCCCACTACCGATATTTTTTTCATTTCTCGGACTTTTTCGCATCATCATTTTTTTTGTCGTCAATTATATCATAATTCTCGAATATGTTAATACGAGGCAGCGCTAAGGTGTCTTAGTAATAAATATTTCAAAGACTAAAACTGTTGAGTGAGCTAATATTATTGACAAAATGTCCGCATTATCGTCGGACTTTAATTTATTTGGTAAGGGAGAACATTATGAATTTAATTATTTTTATATATTTCTTTTCATTTCTGTTCATCTGTGATCAATCAGTAGAATTTCTCCGTATCCGTTTTCAACAACCTACGTATATGTTTGTACCGATATGGCAACATTAACATTCATTTTAACAAACATTGTGATTAGAAAACCAAAATTACGGTCGGTTTAAACCGGGACATTAATCGTGGAAACTTTGTTCGAAAACCGATTCAAAGTTCAACAACTGTTATCAGAACTTTCGGAGCGGAACTGCAGATAAGTGTAAAAAAGAAAAGTGTAAATATTTTTTTCCAAGTGCAGCCACCACAACCGACAGGGTATATATATATATATATATATATATATATATATATATATATATATATATATATATATATATATCGGTGTGAAAATATTGGCACGAACCCAGCCAAAGTCGCCCAGTATGAGATTTCAATCAGAATTGTGTATTCAAATCCCGAAATCCCCACATTCACATACACACTCACAGACAGGCATATATGACCGAATCATATATCCTAGAATAGATTGGGAATAAATCGGGGAACGTTGTGGGAAAAATCGATTTCCACGTCAACTTAGCGAGTCTTATCGCCGAATATAAATTAGATTTTTCTCTTCGCGATTCGGCCAATACTTGCTGAATCTATTGGCAGTAGATCACGCGTTAATATCGATTCGTGACGGAATATCGGAAAATTGCGACGGTTCACAATATAATCCATTAGGGATTTCATAACTAGGCGCATAAGTCGGGGACGTCAGTGTACAATAAAACGGAATAGCGTTCAGAATAGTAGGATGAGGTGGTATACAATATACAGTGTTACAAACAATGTCTAGATTAGGACGATTGATGTTTTTAACCGCCCAGAAATATAATAAACTAATTATTCTCCCACTGGTTTCATTACCGGACTCATAGAATCAACGCATCTCTTATGTTGTAGCCCGTCCGCCGTCTGTGAAAAAGAAAAATTTTTCCAGACTTATTGCAGCGTTATCCAACGCCAAGGCGCTACTGAAGAAGAGTCGGGAGCCGGCCCGGCGGACGTTTACAAATGGCCGGCTCCAATATCCAACTTTGGCCGTTATAAAACGCGATTGTACGATATTTTATCGCGATCGATAACTCTTCACGATCATCGGGGCGTTCCCAGAATATATTAATGACCGTCTTCAGCCTAAATTTTTTCGTCACTCATTTCACACTCTTTTGGATGGAATGTAAAGAGTCTGTCATTATTAAGGGTTTACTCTCCCCTTAATTATTATAATTTATTAAAAATATATCTGCCAACAATGAAACAGAGCTTCCTGTTCGTAATGATACTGTCTCAGAATTTTTTAACCGTCTTCAAAATTGAAATCGTCCTATTTCGATTAACAGTGAGAATATTCAAAACTGGATTCAATCAGAAACGTTATTATTTGGCAGAATAATGAAAACAGGCTCATTATATTGAACTAATAATATTGAAGTGGGTGCAATTCGATCACTAGGTCACGGGGTTAATTTCGGGCGGTTTTCGGATACGACCGTTGGAGAAAGTCCTTTTGTCGGGTTCAGAAATTAATTACTATAGTAAAAAAAAAATACAAATATAATTAATAAATCTTCGGATTATATAAAATGATCCGTCTGTGTTTTGAGGAAAGGCGTTTTGAGATTCATTACGAAGCTCTTCGTCGGGCTTCAGAGCAAGTCACGCGGCGGTGCGCGCTACACGGTAACATTTATTAGCGTCATTATTAGCTACAATCTGATAATTCACCTCCTTTTTCCACCCCTCCGCCCAACCCGTTTTATAATACCCATTATAAATATACCCTTTCGTGTCTCACAAATTAACCGTTCGCTCTCCCCTCCTTTTAATTTCTCCATACCGCTGTACAAATTTGATTTGCCCAAGCCGGTTTCGATACTGTTTTTTTTATTGTTTGAATTCGAGTTATATCGGACCCATCGTGTCGGTTATCGTTTAAACGGGGGGACATATTTAATACTCCCGTCATAGTTTTAAAATGTTTAATTATTCACTGTATACGTTTATTGCCCCCCGAGAGGGGGATGGAGGTTTAATTTCAAAAAATTATCGGTAAATAATGCGATAAATTTTGCTATTCAATTTACATAATAATCGTTTCTACTTAATGGCGAAGTAGTGTAGCGTGCTCCGGCCAAAGAAGTTCGGTAGAACAATTCAATTAACGTAGATTTATTTACTCCTCGATGGTAATACAATAATAAATGGGGAAGGGTTTATTGTTTCAATTAATGTATACGCGTATTAATGGTATAAGCGGCATGTATTTTCATGAAATAGCGCGATGAGTTTTCGGTATTGTACTGATCCGAGTTTATAATTAATTGAAGCTAAAGTAAAATAACAGTTATATGACTCAAAATATTAATGTTTTTTCGGTAATCCATTTCGGGAAATCTCTCCCGACCATTTTGCAGGATTTCCATCGAATTTTCATGCGATTTCCAGGTTTAATTTCTCGTTTCTCCTTGAAAGTTTCAAGCCTGAAGAAAATGCCGGTCGTGGAAGAGCCAATTAGGTCTTGTTCGAGAGGCGGGAGTTTGTTTTTGTTTTTTGTTCCGCCAGTTAGGCTGTAACATGCACGGCGGCCCCTGTGTATTGTTTATTATATGTATTGTGTGTGTGTGTTGGTCGGGGTCCGACTTTGCAGCCGGTTTCCTTGAAACATGCGCTCCGATATTGGAGCCGACAGCGCCGAACCCGACCCGCAAAAGCTCCACATCCCGCCTTAATTTGTATATTGATCCCGACTTCACAAGTGGCTTTCGAACAGCCGATATTATTCACGTGTACTGACGTTGTTTTACATTTGTCCATAGTCGTGTTCGGAAACAAACGCGGGTTAAGACGCCAATAACGTTTATACGAATATATGGAATAATCGTGGAGTACTGTAGATTTCGTGTGTTTCTGTCCCCTCTCGCTAGTCTGGTCTTTCGCTAGGCCGGTTTCGGCTATCTCGCCATCTTCAGTAGCGGTATTAGTCACTTCGGCACTTTGGATGTTTTTTTGGACATCACCGCACTGTCACTGTCAATTGTACGGTCGATTGTTGGTCAAAAGGGTGCGGGTTATTATGTTCTTTAGTTCTTTAGGCGCTAGTTTATCGGTGCAAGTGCACCCAAAGAACTTTAGTTAAGTACATCTCCGCACCACCCTCAGGGGGCGCTAGTTCGGTCGGCGCCGTCCAAGCGGTAGATACTAGACCGTCAAGACAACTCTGCTATGCGGGTCTGCGTTAGAGCGCCTTAGTATCTTCTCCAATAAATATCTGTATTGGTCACACCGCAGAATCGATATAGACCCGATATAGACTAGATTTGCGAGAAATGCGGCTCTGTGTCGATTGAATCCTGAAAACCAGCGAGAGGAGACAGAAACACACGAAATCTACGAATCATCATCAAGATTCACAATGGTTTAAAATATCATCAAATGTAACTGCAAAAAATTTAAGGAATCTGAAACCTGGTGAAGTCTTTTCATTGTGTTCCCCATGAAGGTTGTAGCTAAATACCTGCCATAAAATATGCAGTAATAAACTAACATAACTCTGTAGGCCCTATTAGGGAAGCAACTGAATGGAACCATCCTCTGCTCAACACAAACTGAAAACGTTGTCCTGTATTAATTGTCGCTTTGTAATTTAATAAAGCTAATGAAAGTCCGATTTCCCGGGCTTTTCCAGCGGGTTTTGCGCAGACTGTCCACTCGAAACACGTGGAGGTCCCGTACGGCCGGAGGTTTCGTGCACTGAGACGGGCGTTACTTAAGCCGAGGCGGTCGTGTTATAAGCTAAGCGCTCAATCGATAGTCACAGTGCACCTCAGTCAATTATACCGGCGGGCCCGTACACCGAGGCCACACGAGGGAGGGAGGGGGGGCGCCCTCCTCCGCCCTATTTATTACCCATCGACACGAGATTACCCGACTCGGGTCCCGGGGCATAACTCCGGTTAATATAACTTTTAACCGACGACGGACCGGGGGTGTTTTAATGTCTTCAATAATGGAAGGAAGTTTGTCAAAACAAGTTCCGGCCTAAGGGCGGTTGAGCGATGACGACGGGGTGTAGTACAAATCGAATAATATATACGAGCACGATGCCTGTAACAGTTCCAGGGTGATATTATTTTCTATGAAAAAAATTGGAACATCTCTTTCTCTCTAATCTCGAGCGTTTTGTCCCAATATTCAGTTCTACACTTGATTATTAAAACAATGCCGTACTGGCCAAATTAGGTAGAAGGAGAATTGAATTGTGTTTTTGACATTAAAATACGACAGTTGTTACGCCCCCATCAATGGTTCATCTGAATTGCGGACGATTTTAAAGGACGGACCACCGTTTTCAGTTCCCCCCACACGTCCTATTTCGTCCTCGGCTAGATTTACTACGAAATTCAAAGATGGAAAGAGGGCGGCTCGGATAAAACCCGGACTACCTTACCAGGGGCCGTGTGTCAAAGCCAGAAAAATATTTCGGCCGATAGCGGTTCACTCGAACGGAGGGGCGACGCGGGGTGGAGGGGAGTAGGGGTTGGCACTACAAAGAGGAGGGAGCGTGACAGAGATATAGGGAGAGGATTAGAGTTAGGACCTCGGACGGAGACGGAGAAGGGGCAGAGAGAGAGAGAGAGGGAGAGAGGAGAGAGAAGGAAGTAAGGAGGGAAGAAGGCGAGTTCGCTACAATTAATTGTGAAACAGCTAACGAGACGAAAAAAGGAGACAGAAAAAGGAACATCCCTCCCTCCCTCCCTCCATCACCCCCTCCCTCAGACCGAGAAAAAAAGGGACAAAAAGAGGAAGAAACAGGCAGCGGGAGCGGAAAAGAAAAGATTGTCTAAAGGATTTCTCCGGTTCGTTATTTGTACTTCCTAGAGGAGGTAGTTGTTATTTCTCTAGGGCTATATATATATATCCGAGAGCGAACAAAATATTTATTCCGCCGCCTGAGAAACTTCCAATTGAAGTCGTCTGACTACAGTTCAGTGCACTTTACTGCGAGGCGGCAGTCTGTTTTTAATAGGTATAATTCAGTAATTTTCGAAATAATAAAAATGGGGCTGCAAGCGACATTAACGGAGCAAAAACTCCGTTACGACAGAATTAGTTTGATAAACATTCTCTGATTTGGGGCTGTGTCATCGCACTTACTGAAATGCGTATCTCTTTAGCAGAAACAGTTAATGCAAAAGAAGTCTAGTAATCTAATATGTTCTATATAGCGAAAATATATGACGGAAATAAGAAACGGACTTCCGAGAATGCTTCATCGTCCGAAACACGTTTGCCCCCAACACTTATCATCCAGGGGCTTCATTTTGGGCTTACATTTCAATTTGTGTTTCGTCAATAGGCGGCGAGCTGGAGAATGCCGTGTCCGGCACACAATGGCACCGACTAATTAAGTTCAGTCATCGGAAGACGTCCACGGGCCGATTGTTCTTTTTTTCCTTTAAAAAAATTAATTAAATTCTCCCCCACTTGGGCCCGTTTTTGTTTCTGCCGCCGGCCCTCGCCCGCTTTTCGCCCGATAATCAAGTGTCAAATAATTTTGATGAAAAGTCGAAAGCGGAATGAAGAGGAAGTGGAGAGAAGAAAGCCCAATTTCCTTGCGGCATTGTTCTCTCGTCGATGACACTGCATCCATCTGTTTCGCCGGCGTGTCTCGGTATCTGAACACAGAGACGTGTCGATTTGTTGGATATATCCAAACTGAATTGAATGAACCAAAAAAAATCACTCTCAAATCTAATAGCTCGTGACTGAGACGAGAGATCAGCAAATTGATCTTGTTATCGTAAAAATTTAAACGGAAAGGAAAAATTTTCTACTGTTCAATTGAAAATAGAAAAAATATTTATCAAAAACAGAGTTTAAACCTTGTTTTGATACCTACCACATTTAATAATCCAAGAATAATGTATCGCGGGAAATCCAGGTATTTTCGAGTAAGGATTTTTTTCAGTTTAACATACCTGACTTTTGTGGTCTGCGAGGGGTTGGAATACCGTAGATTCGTTGTGTTTCTGTCTCCTCTCGCCGGTTTGGTCTTTTGCTAGACCGGTTTCGGCCGCTCGCCATCTTCAGTAGCGGTGTCGGTCACTATTGGACGTTTTTCGGGCATCCTTTACTGCACTGTCTGACGTAGACCCTCCCCTCAACTCGAATAAGACAAACAACATTCCCCAATAACAGGATACGTATATATACACACACACGACAAACTGACAAAAACCACAGTAAAAGTGACAGTGACACAGTGCAGTGAGGATGCCCGAAAAACAACGATTTTTTCAGGTTTTATCATAATTATTTACATCGCTCATTAGGTACAATTCAAGGATAATATTAAAGGAAGTAATCAAGGGGTTCCTGTGGATACACTTCGGTCAATAGGCGTTGGGTTTATGTTTTATAATGCCGAAAATTTGAACCGGTCGCGAGTGAAGATGATTTGTAACTCGGGTAAAAATCTTTCGCATTTAGGCCGGGGTTGAATAGACGAGGGGGTGATATTTATAGGGGTCTAATTGCGGTCCTTCAGTTTTGCTCCGGCTCTCGAAGCGGAGGGTTAATCGGTTAGCGGTGTAACAAAGTGAGAGGGCGGCGGTGCCAGCCTCGACCGGCCCCGGGGGGCCGCGGCGGTGGCGGGGGTGGATTGCGTGCCGGCCACAACACCAAAACCCACCCCCAATCCACCCCCGGCCTCTTTATTATTTATCTCACTGCATCAAGCGTTGCAGCAGTATATGCCTCTGTTGGGGGGCGTCACATCGATCTGGCCCTCCCTTCGTGTTCCTGCCGAGGAAATTTTCTCCGACACGGAATATCATAATTTGGAATCAACAGATCCCGGGCGTCGGGGGCGTCGGCCGGCGCTCACCCCGGTGCAGGGGCATCGTCCAATCTCGAATTTCACCTACGCCGCGTTTATCCCGAATTCGAAGCGCCAAAAGTTCCTTTCCCAATTCTTCAGGAGCGTCGGAAACGCGGAACATCGGACAAATTGGCCGACGATGAAGTACAAATTTTAGTTCAGGATATAAGTTTAAAGATCCTGTCGCCGAAGCAGTGTTGACAATAATACTTTCACTTATGCTAACCGAAACAGAGCATGAACAAAAAAATACTATATCCGCTAGCTCTAGTCCACAATTTCCTCTATTCCTCTATAATGTACTCATTAACCCTGTTGACTGCACGTGGCAGTGCTTTTTCGGGAACACAATATGCGGGGAACAAATCCTCGATTGAAGATAAAAACGCCGATACTAAATATTTTCTTGGCATATTTCGATAAGGAATTTATGTAGGAGTTGGTCCACTGTGGGTGCATTAAGCCGCACTTTGGACGGTGGAGTGGAGAGGGGGGCGGCGGCCCTAATTGGAATATGAAAGGGATTTTTATGGCTGTGAAAGTGGAGGAGGTGCATGTAAATGAGGCCGTGGCGGCCGGCCCTTCTATCTCGTGTAGAAGACATCCGTCATGCAACACAGTCATGGAACACCTACGCCCAGAATAATGCTCACTCACTATATCACCGAGCGCATTTATAAAAGAACCCTCAGTGTAATTATGCGACCTTTCGATTTTTACTTACCTCTAGCCAATCGGGCCATGTGGACGCAGCTTGTAGGATGAATCCTAGGCCGGGACGTTTTCGGCCTCTCGCCACCCTCAGTAGCCGCAATATCGTTTTGCGCCTTTCCTTCCAATTCGGTAAAAAAAAAGTGGGCCGTTTCAAAGAGAAAAGTAGAGGCCTAGGGGGAGGGTTGCGCACAGAAGTTTGTTCCTACCCCTCTTAGCCGCCCTCCAGGGGATGAGGGCCCAATTTACTTTGTTAGTGACAAACTTCCAATCTTAATGTTTAATGTGTTGCGGCCACAATCTATCTTTGTACACCGCCTCCTACACGGACTGGTCGTATTAATAATAAAGTTTTATAAAAATGTGATACGATAAACGACTATCACTATAATTTATTGGAACTTGTTTCGGAAATTTCCTTTACATTTCTTGTGATTATTATTAAATGCACGAAACTATGTCCCGATTAATCGAATGGAACTTCATAAACTGTAGAAGACTCAAGAAAGAAGTATCTGCAGTTGTATTACCGACCTAATGCTACTGAAGAGATGGCGAGAAGGTGAAACCCGGCTACCTTAGTATTCAAGCTGAAAATTGCTAAAGTAATAAAAATTCAACTGCTATTATACGGCCGGGTTCATTTAGTATTCGCCGGGGGACAGCGCAAAGTCCTAGGTAGGTCAGTGTCTCAATTAGTAAAACAGTCATGCGATGCATCTCCTATTTTTAGGATGCTCATCACTCTTATTCCACTTTGTATTGTGTCGCTTTTTTTAAGCTTATCCGGGCCGCCCCAGTCATCCTAATTAGGAAAACAGGAAGGAAAACGGAGATATATATCTCTTTAGTTCCCGACTCCGTAAAATGGTTTTTTCCCTTCCTTCGAGCGAGATAGAACTGGGCTATAAATTAAGTGTAGAAATACCGAAATAGACGAGCGTACCTCATTTTTAGGAACTAAAATTTTGTCCTGTCACTAACGATAGAAATTGGGGACTTCCGAAAGAAGGCGGAAATTCAATAGGGCCAAATCTGACCAAAAGTTGGTTTCAATTTTTATAATGACTGCGGTTCAATGGGGACGGAAATTGTCCGGACGTCCGTTTGACATTGTCGGAAGGAAGCGAATTTAAATTGGATTTTAATTTAAAACAAACCGCCGGCTCAAAATTAACTTAAGAAAAAGCACGGGAATTCGGAACGTAGCGGGTCAAACCACCCCGCTTCGGGGGGTTAACGACTTTATTGGCTTGCCCTTTGATTAACCGAATCGCTACCACCAACGGCCGGCTTTTGGAACGGGAATTGAATTTTGAAACGAGATCGGAGTTCGCGATACCCAACTTCTTTCTTCTATTTTTTCCTCTATTTTATCCCCCCCTCGAAACTATATAAAAGAAACCCCCCCCGTCCACAATAAGTGATAGTTGAAAGCGAATTAAAGCCGGGTTTGAATCGACCCACATTCCGAATTTGTCTTTTCTATAGAATTTCTCCCCCGAACGAATATTTTGACTAAAACACTGGCCTCGATGAATTGCTATAAAATGAAACGGGTCGGATGAGACAAATTTGACAAACGAATAAGCAATATGTTTCAAGCTTATTTCTTCATATTTTTAAGGCTCAAACCGGCTCTTACAGAAAAATATATACTTTCTTTGATTGAATCCCGATTGTCGTGTAATATTCAATGTACAGTAGTAGGGCAAACAACGTTTTGTTTCAACAGTCGATTCAGCCATATTGAAGCAATTATTTCCATTGTACACTAACAGAACAGTACTCCGTATTTTGCAGAAGTATGTAATTTTTGGTGGATTATGCCAATAAGTAACTGGGTTATCTGCCAGCTGTTCGGGATCAATCGGATTGCATTTTGTGCTCGCTTGTTAATCGCGTGCAGCGTCAAGAAACGGCCTCTAATTGAGAACGAGTGTGTGTACGACACACTGGCATAGAGGGAACAAAACAGTCTCGTTTTTAGTGAAATGTACACGCAAATTAGAAACGATTTTCGAGCCTGTTCGTTGAATTCTGTTCGCGCTTTTATTTACATAACATCGATCTATATCGATTCCGCGGTGTGTGCAATACAGATATGCGGGATATGCGGGTCTGTGTCGATTGAATCCTGAATACGTCCATTTCACAACGAAGAAGAATGCTAAGAAACGGGCATGGTTGAGGATACAGGATACATGCAACAAGAACAAAAACAATAGCGTTGAAACAAGGAGATTAACTGAATTAAGTTTGGTACCGCCTGCAACCGCCCAATAATCGAAAAAAGAGATAAACCACTTGACACTAATGATCTGAACAGAAGAATAGTATTTCCAAACTACCGGATTTATTGAAGAAGATGCTACGGCGCTCTAATGCAGACCCGCATAACAGAGTTGTCTTGACGGTCTAGTATCCATTGCTTAGACGGCGCCGACCGAACTAGCGCCCCCTGAGCGTGGTGCGGAAATGTAATTGACTAAAGTTCGTCGGGTGCACTTGCACCGATATCCTAAAAGTGCCAAAAGTGACTGACACCGCTACTGAAGATGGCGAGCAGCCGATACCGGTCCAGCAAAAGACCAGCGAGAGGAGACAGAAACACACGAAATCTTTCGACAATTGTCGAGCCTGTTCGTCGAATTCTGTTAGCGCTTCAGTACATTTATTTACATTAAATGTACGCATATACAGATATTATGCGTGAACCTTCAATAAAGTGTGAAGTATAAATTTCACACAGGCCTGATACTGTTTTCGGTTCTTGTTTTTTCTTTTGATTTCCAAAATGTGTATTTTTCATTTTCAACAACTTGTTTTGTTTTATCTTTCATACATTTTTAAAGCATAAATATGACACATCTATGTATTATTCAAGAATATAATTTCAACATTATTTAGTCTAGCTCTTCTCTCATGTTATCATAGTGTAATCAGGAATAATTAATAATAGATTGTAATTTGATATTTTTCCATCGCATGTCCACTAAAAGAATATCGTAATAATTGAAAAATGAATAGTTGTACTTAGCCGCCCCTGAGTTGGACTTATCGGTACCAATTATACACCAATTATTAGGTGGGTTTTATACGCTTGTTCTCGCCGATAAAATAAATATCAGATCCACGATAATTTCCTACCACTTCTCTTTTTTTTTCAGACAGTATTCCATAAAGAGAAAAAAACTCGGTACGATTGACTGTGTATTTCGTGATGTCAGTCTATCCGCCGGTCAGTTCAGAGGGGGGCCGACCGCTTTTAATAATAAAAACTTCCGACCTCGATATAATTATTATGTTTATTGAGCATGCAACAAATCGGCGTAGATTGTCATCGGAATAACAATCGGGACCGGGGTGAAATAATGGCGGAGAAATTGTTGGGGGGGGGGGGGGGGAGCGGCGAACAGAAATGAGCCTCATTAAAGTCACGCTTCGGGGCACAAATTACTTAACAGAATCATTAAACAATTCCGTCGCCGACGCCCGGTACGGATTATAACTAATTCTCGGGAATATTTAAGCGACCAGAAGAAACAAAGACCACCCAGTTCCCAGGGGATTATTATTTATTTTCCAATATTTCCTGGCGGTAATACTGCCTGTTTACAGTCACGTAAACTCTCGGAAATTTCAGCGCCCGGTCTGTAGCCGCCGAAAAGAGCAATAGTAGTGAGATGCGAAACCGATTTTATTCTTAATTAATACAGCACGCTATCTGAATTGCAATCCTGACATTTCAGGATGAACATTTATTGCGGTAACAATGAGTTGTACCGATTAAGATTCGGAATTCTATTAACGAGAAAAAACCGTGAATAAGGCTGAAGATGTCCTTCGAGCCGTTTGCAAGATAATGAAATCAAGTGGGTCTCCTCCGGCTGAAGAAGTTCAAGCGGCAATAAATAAGGTAGTGAGATGGGCGGGGACCTTTTCTAAGATAGGAGAAAGGGCTCAAGGGAGAGATAATACGTTGAGTTATGCCGTGGCGGTACCTACCCCAACCGCCGCCGCCCTCAGCCATATTTCGGGCCCTTCCAGTAAATCACCTCCAGTGTATCGACTCCGGTCATTAGGCGCCTACGACCGAATAGAACAAACCCGGCAACGAAATATACGGACCACTGTCCATTCCGTCCTTATCATCGAGCCGCCCTATATCATCTCCAGTTCATCTTCCCTTGTGCCTATAATGGACGACGATCCCTTCGCCGAACCGAACCAACTTTCCGAACAATACCAACGAACCGTTGGACGACGTTAAAGAATATTGACACTAATAATTCAACCCTTATCCAACCTTAGACCAGATCGAGCGCGTGACATCTGGAAATGCACGTCGACATGATGCCGTAATTAATAGCACTCTAATGACTGTTAGCGAGATTGAAACCTCGCAGATACCAAACCCCGTAAAAAATAACTCGATTGAGCTATAATAGTCTGGAAAGCGCTTCAATACCCCCATTTCCCGCTTTTCCACACCGTTTCCGTTGGAATGCCAGCCTCCCGATATTGCATATAGCTTAGCACCGTCAAGGGGTGTAGACGACCGAAAATCAAATATACGACAGCGACATAACAAACTCTACTCATATACATTCCGTTTTTCTTTTTAATTGGTATATTTCGACACACTGTCTTGACCAGTCGATCTATTATTACCGGTTTCTCAAGTATTACCGGTACTTCATTTCTTGTGTCGGCCTTGAACCAATCTGAAAGGTCGATAAATAAATAATAATTAGTTTACCATACTAACTAGATAACCGTACTAGATAAACTGCTTGACACTAATGGTCTTAAAAGAAGAATAGTATTCCCAAACGGTGACTAGAAAACAGAGATGGACCCCTGTTGCATCCAACTACCGAATTTATTGAAGAAGATACTACGGCGCTCTAATGCAGACCCGCATAACAGAGTTGTCTTGACGGTCTAGTATCCATTGCTTAGACGGCGCCGACCGAACTAGCGCCCACTGAGGGTGGTGCGGAAATGTACTTAACTAAAGTTCGTTGAGTGCACTTGTACCGATAAACTAGCGCCCCCTGAGGGTGGTGCGGAAATGTACTTAACTAAAGTTCGTTGAGTGCACTTGCACCGATAAACTAGCGCCCCCCTGAGGGTGGTGCGGAAATGTACTTAACTAAAGTTCGTTGAGTGCACTTGTACCGATAAACTAGCGCCCCCTGAGGGTGGTGCGGAAATGTACTTAACTAAAGTTCGTTGAGTGCACTTGTACCGATAAACTAGCGCCCCCTGAGGGTGGTGCGGAAATGTACTTAACTAAAGTTCGTTGAGTGCACTTGCACCGATAAACTAGCGCCCCCTGAGGGTGGTGCGGAAATGTACTTAACTAAAGTTCGTTGAGTGCACTTGCACCGATAAACTAGCGCCCCCTGAGGGTGGTGCGGAAATGTACTTAACTAAAGTTCGTTGAGTGCACTTGTACCGATAAACTAGCGCCCCCTGAGGGTGGTGCGGAAATGTACTTAACTAAAGTTCGTTGAGTGCACTTGTACCGATAAACTAGCGCCCCCTGAGGGTGGTGCGGAAATGTACTACGGCGCTCTAATGCAGACCCGCATAACAGAGTTGTCTTGACGGTCTAATATCTATTGCTTAGACGGCGCCGACCGAACTAGCGCCCCTTGAGAGTGGTGCGGAAATGTACTTAAATAAAGTTCGTTGCGTGCACTTGCACCGATAAACTAGCGCCTAAAGAACCAAAAGACCAAACCAGTGAGAGGAGACATAAACGAAAACACGAAATCCACGGTAAAATTGTGTTTTTCATGTCGATCCAATGGTGTCCAAAATTAAGTTCGCTACTATTGCAGAACCAATGCAGGTTCGATATTACACGTGATTAACACGATTAAATTGTGTTTGTGAGTGTTAAGCATTAAAATATCTACTTTATATGGCTTTTGTCTAACATTTTTGAATTAAAGGAGATAACTAGTCCGAGTGAAGTTGTCGTTAGTTTAAAATTGGCGGTGACGATTTAAAGAAGCCCCCGTCAGTTGTGAAGGGCCGTGGCCCTCGAGGCCGCTCCAGATCCGCAAACTGGCCGACGCCAATAAAAGCCGGCGGAAGGAAGCCGGGTTAAAAGTTCAGGAGGGTAATGCGAGTCGCGCCCCCTTCGGCTTCGTGTTGCAGTTGTCGAGTGCTGGCTTTAGGGATATTCCTCTCCCCCGCCCCGTCCCCGTTAAGTTTTACAGTCTGGAGGCCGTGAGACGGGAAAAAGACACGGCGGTGAACGGGCGCTAAGCCGGCCAGATCTGGAGCCGCCGTATCGAGCCAAGACGACAATGTGCAGCGGAATGGAAAAGAGCCAACTTCCCAACAGCGATATTGGTACTGAGAATTTTTACGACCGTCCTCTCTTATTCGAATCGGATCTGGATTTAGAAACATCCTGCAGAAAAGAATATTGGAATATTCCAGTTCGTGTTGGAAATATGCAGTTGTTTGACGACACTAATAGAATTGGAAAGAAAATAATACACACGCCTTCGTGACATATTATTTAATTATACTATTTCTATGTCTGTTCTTCTTGAAATTTCATCGAATAATTTTAGGCGCCGAGCATTTAAATTGCCCCCCTTTACCGGTCTCTTCTTCCTAATCTACTCTAATAAAACACCTTTCGTTCACAGCGTCACAGGTTCTGGACAATTCTCGTTTTGTATGTCGCGTTAACGCCCGGAGGGCGTGCTTACAGTTTACACACGGGCGGATAATTAACGTGTTTATTCGCAGTGAGTGTCAACGCGCAAATTCCTAGGTTTAAAGGGGGTGCGGGCTTAATAATGCAAACTGTTCGAACAATTGTCAACATTAATAATTCATGTTTAAGGAGGGTGGTGGCGGCGGGACCGTGTGGTTGGGGTGGTGGATGTATTGCGGGTTGCGCCGTGGGGATGCACATAAATTAGACTTGCCCGAACATCGACGTTTATGATAAACTGGCTCCTGATTAGATTCTCCCAGCAGATTCACACTCCCCCCCCCCCCCCTGGTAACAAGCCGTCCACCCTCTTCCGGCACCTTCAATCAAACGCTTCCACTGCTTCATTTTAAAGTTATATTAATTTAGCTACGTGAAGTTTAAATACAATTTCTGAAATAAATGTAATATTGGTGGCTTAAAAATAATTTGAATTTTCACATACATTCAGTTAGCCGTTGGTACATATGTACTGGTAACTAGATTGTAATATTCCACATTCAATAATTTATGTTTATAATTCTTTGAGGTAAAATATTGTTTAAAATTCTCATGCGAGGTTCTTTAGTTCTTTAGGCGCTAGTAAGTACATTTTCGCACCACCCTCCGTGGGATCTAGCATATCGGTGCAACAAAAATAATAGCATAATAAAGGAGAAAATTAACTGAATTAAGCTTGGTACCACCCAATAATCCCAACAAGAGATAAACCAGTTGACACTAATGATTTAAAAAGAAGAATAGTATTCCAAAACACAGGCTAGAAAACGAAGATAGACCCCTGTTGCATCCAACTACCGAATTGATTGAAGAAGATACTACGGCGCTCTAATGCAGACCCGCATAACAGAGTCGTCTTGACGGTCTAGTATCTATTGCTTAGACGGCGCCGACCGAACTAGCGCCCCTTGAGAGTGGTGCGGAAATGTACTTAACTAAAGTTCGTTGGGTGCACTCGCACCGATAAACTAGCGCCTAAAGAACCAAAAGACCAAACCAGCGAGAGGAGACATAAACGAAAACACGAAATCCACGGTAAAATATTGTGTTTTTCGTGTCGATCCAATGGTGTCCAAAATTAAGTGCGCTACTATTGCAGAACCAATGCAGGTTCGATATTACACATGGTTAACACGATTAAATTACCCACAGGTCATGAGAAAGAATCGCGTTGTCGCCACATTTGGCAAATGCGAAAAAAACGAGGGTGGCGGAATGAGATTTTTCTTTTCATTGGGGGTTGGGGGTGGCGCAGAAACGGGTCGCACGGTCGAGTTCATGTATGATTCATGGTCGGGCGATGCCAGTTGTGGCACGCCGGCTACGATATGGCACGTACCAACCTTAAAAACAAAATCCTCCCCCGCCCCATCTCCGATACTGCCCCTTGTTCCCCGACACGTCTGAATTTATTATATTGTACTTGGGGCTCCACAACGGCCGCCTCCGATTTCCCCACCCCGGGACCGTTTCCCTACCCTCTTCTGCTAATTTCTAGACTGTCCACAGCACAAAGCAATAATTGTCACCGTCGAGTATTTGGTCTGTGTAGACCGGTTTCGGTCATCAGCCTCTGTCAGCACTTAGAAGTTCAAACATTTTGTAATTTTGAAATTCTCTATGTGGTATTAGGCAAATTGGCACAAGAAACGCCCATAAACCTGGTGTTAAATACATTATTGGAGCAAAGAAAAATAGCTTTAATCCCTCTTGAAATCCCCCTAGTCTATTTCGCCCCAGGACCTAGTCGACTCTATTTGTTTAAACTAAGTATTCACCGAATATAGTTTCCAAACTATTATTGTAGCCCACGTGGCGAATTCTTGAATCGAGAGCTCAGGTGTTTGCACTCGTGGCAGTTATTTTACAAAATTAATCCCGCCTAGTCGCGTAAAACTAAATTACATAGGGCGACGTCAAGACTCAAAGGGGCTGGCGATGCGGGGGGGGGGGTCGCCTGACACTCTTCGGAGGCAGAAAGTGCACTCGCGGAATATTAATTCTGAGCTTTCAGGCCGGGCATGAAGTTCCACGGGCACGAAGAGAGGCGCGAAGCCCCGAGAGAAATGGGCCAACACTTTCCTGTAATTTGTTAAGCGCGGGGCGGGGCAACTTAGGCCCACAACCCAGTGCTAGTTACTTCACGTACTCCTATCACCATCACCGAAGAGGCGGCTATTTAAATTAATATATTTAGCGGAATGCGTATATAACGACTTGGAAACAAAATTAGCGGGTAACGCTTTTTAACAACCATATTTACATGTTCTTGGCGTCCCTTTTTCTAGGAGTTGAGATTGGAGAGTTATTGATATTGAAATTTAAAATTGAACGAAAAGTTAGTAAAATAAAGCCTCGATTTGGAATCGACCTCGAATTTATAAATGTGAAAGTATGCGTTAAAAATTTAGGTAAGCATGTTAATTCGAGTTTAAAATTCACTTCTCTAGTTGACAGGATTTACATAATTTTCTGATTCATTTGAATCCACGTAATCGTAAATGACTTATTATCATTATCATTTTCGGTTGGTAATCCCTGTTATATTCAAAACCTCACCTGAAACGACTTCATAACGGGTAGAAAAAATGTATATACTGGCCATTTTATAATCGATAAAATAGGAAATACACTAAAAATTTCGTGTCTTCAATTGGACAGATATTTTGACGATATATTATAGAGATGATACGGTATTTGTGACGGTGGGTGAGTTGTCAGGATGCGGCAAAGGCTTCAGACCGAGTGCGAGGTCGACGAAAGAGATCGGACACTTGATGTACAAATCTTTACAGTTCTGGTTCCTCATGCCCGCCCTGTACGCCGCCAGGTAGCTCCACTGGTGTTTAGGTTCGTCCTTCCTGTACCCGCCGTCCGGGTACCTGAAATTAATTTTGGAATAAATGCAATGAAAATTATTAATACAGGTTAATACAATATCTATTGATTGGCGGCTGGTCAGAAGCCAGTCTGGCATGGATTTTTTTCAGATTTTTACGCTTCTGAGTACCATAAGTACACAGAATAATGGATGTCAGTGTGGCTTGAACCTTCTTGAATGTGCAGTTAATGTGAACTTGGGCCCTGGCGTTTAGTGTAGAGTGATCATATTTCTGCTTATTAGAGTATTCCTGACAGAAATCATGTACCCCTTCTGTCAGTGTTAGAGAGGGTACGCGGCCGTCGCTCAGCGGGGGGTTGTTTTCGTTCAGAAACACACATCTCCGCCCCCCAACTTTTGGCACTTTGAGGGGGGCCAACTAAATGGGGGCGCTGAGAGTCTCACAGAGGGCTTTAATGCCGGCTTTTTAACTGGAGCATCACACCGCATAATAAAGCCCTTACCGGCTTCTTTTATGCCACGGCTGGATGTCCTCTTCCTCTTTCCCCCCCCCCCACCCTCCCGCCACAGCCGACGGTGGTAACGACCCCGGGGCCCTTATTTTTATTCGTTACGACCCGGTGAAAATTGTTAGAGGGGCTTCGTCCTCCTGTTCTGGAGCCGTACCTTCTAAGGACGGAAGGCCGACGACTGTCCCCATTCAGGGGCCCTTCACCAGCCGCTAAAGAGAATATAAGAACCGACCGTATTATCAAAATTGCAATCTATGACCCGGCCTCAAGTGACGCTTTCTCATCATTTGTACAATGTTCTACTTTCACGTGCAATTTCTTTTTTTTATAACTTTATTTATTGTACAATCAACTATATGCCAGTTATATTTGTTTGATTAGTTTCACTTGTTTCACTCGATAAAGACGCCATCCACCCTGTGCCCGGCCTACAGAAAGTCTCTAGGGCAGTGGCGTTTAGGCCGATAATGGATGGGTAAAAGAGGAAAGGGACTGAACAGGAGTGGATTTGGACGTGGAGAGAGGCGGGAATGGAATTTAAGGAAGCGTGATTTTGCGACTTCGTCGACTGTCGGGGTATGTTGAGAGGTCATTATGGATTGTTCGGTTAGAAACATACCCGGGGGTGAGCATTAAGGATGGTACGAAGGACTTTTGACTGGAATGTTTGGATGCGTGGGATGTTGGATTTCTTGGCGGAACCCCATAGTTCTATTCCGTATGCCCATGTCGGTTTTAGTACAGCTATATATATTGTAAGTTTTGATGTCCTTTTCAAAAGGGGTCTCAACAGTCCTAACTTACGATTTAGATCTGTTCTTTTCAGTCGGGTATGGGGATACGTGCAATATCAAACGCATTTTAATGATCTTTTCGGTTGCGATGTAAATTTTGTTGAATCAATATTTGGTGTAGGAATTTGACAGTTACGTGACATTTATTCTGACAAATATTTAGTTCTCATCACTTACACGACGGGGCAAAATAAATAACTATACTGATATTACATTTTTGTGCGATTTTTGCGTTGACTCCTTAGTGGCTCCAGCAGGACTCGAGTAGGACCTGTTAAAAGTAGTCGTGTCGCTCGCTAATAAAATAGGACTTGTTGAAACCGGCCGGGGCCGCTAAAAAATGTAAAAAAAAGGATGAAGTACAAAAGCGTACTTACGCGAGTACGACCCTCAGAAGCTCGGCGAGTAGGCCGTTGCCCTGGGGGGCCAGCTCCTGTGCAGCCTCGCACACGGCTCGCAGCACGCAGGCCCGACCTTCGATTCCCATCCTGAAACCAAACCGAAAACATTCCTTCGTTCATCCTCCGGTCATCCGAAATACAATTATTCTGGCATTACCTATAACCCAGGTAATTTTCGTTTTTTGTTGAACGTCAACGATATTTGGTTTTATTTTAAGGAAAGGAAATATTGACCCCTCCCCCCCCAAAAAAATCACTTTCCTGTATTGTAAATAAAATTAGAATATTATGATGATTTATAGTTTTAATCTGTTTAAGAATAGATTCACCTAGAGTATATACGCGTGTGCAGCATGTGTGGGGCAGGTCGTAGGATATGCCGGCAAATGAATGGCTGCCTCTTTAATATGAGAGAACGGGACGGGGTTGTGTGTCTTTTGCAGGGGGAGAGCGGGGGTGTGAGAGGATGGGGCCGGGGCCTTTTTTTATTTTTTTTAATTTTGAAACGCATAATTCCGCTATAAACCAGGAGGACGGGTCCTGTTGGAGGCAGCAACGCCTGGGTTAGATTGACGATCATCCAGAAGTACCGCCCGGGAGAAACCCGCCGCGTATACCTTCCACGCCCTCATATCATCGTATAATGCTTTATATGGATGTATAAATTAGCTAATTATGTAGCATAAACGGATGTACATATTTAAATTAAATTTGATATTGGTTTATCGTAAAATTATGACCTCTTTTTTAGAAAATTGTAGTTCACACAAATGACGATGGGGAGAGTATTACACTAATTTCGGGCTTTGAACTATGTAAGTTCTCTATACTTGTCCCCTTTGATTATTCGGCCCGGTACTCGTAATTCTTTCGACCGATTCCGCGACTCGCATCCGTCCGGGAAAGTGCGGCGTAAAGCCGACGGCTGTGGAACTAATATCGGCTATCTGGGGGTCTAACCGCGTTACCCACCGACAACTCGGTCGGTCCACAACCGGACGGCTTCGGCCCATTTAATACTGCCGCCCAATATGTCACTCGGACGGGCACACCGCATCCTCCACGCAGAATACAGCGGAGCCGGCACCAGGATAGGATGGACGACTAGAAACTGGTCACTTACGCGTCTACGACTGCTTCCACTTTGGAGTACACTTGGTTCCTGTCGGACCTTGCCAGGTGGGGGGCCGGCCTGTGCTCAGAGTCCGTGAACAGGCCCAGCGCCCTCGTGTTGTTCGGCAAATCGTAGTTGAGGGCGGCGGCCGCCGCCTCCGTGAACACGTCCACGTCGCCGGGGGTCAGAGCCTTGAACTGCAGGCAGAACGCGAACTGCAAAAAAATCACTCGCGGTAATCACAATCTGAGGATCGCCAACGTACAAAAAATCAGATTAAAGATCTAATTATACAGTGATATTTCGATTTAAGACATTTCGAAAAGAAAATTCTCATATTGGTCACTTATTGAGCCCCCAAGTGCTCCATTGAGAAACAATGGATGGGGGGATCAATTTCCCTCTGATTACTGATGAAATTCCAGAAACTTTCGTTATAATTCTACAACAATCACTAACGTACAATTCAGTTTGGATTAGACACAGGACGTAGTTGGATTTTCCCCGATCTGTTCGACGTCATTACGAGCCTGATCGCCGACAGAAAAAAATCTCGCTCTAATCCATTAGCAAGTTGGACCGCCGTTCCCCTCCGATTCGAATGTTACTTCTTCGGTTTAATGAAGAAACAAAATTACAATCCTGAACCCCTACCCCCCGCCACCCCCTCCCCCAATCTACCATTCGATTAATTGATCGAAAGTCCGTAACTGTTCCTCTCAGTTGTACGTCAACTCGACGTTAACTGGTATTTCTGTAGCAGTTTCGAACTGAGCTCTGTTTACTTATGCTAAATAACGATCGTTCGGCTTCAGGTTTCCTTCTCATACATTATTCACGCCCGCGTAACGCGAATTCGGGACGATTGTTTGCGCGAATCGTCTAATTATATACGGTGGGAACTGCCGGATATTTTGCGAAGAAATATACGGACATTTGGTAATGAGTATCGTTCCCTGAAAATTTTCTTCGGTCAATTAAAACGTCAGTTCATATCGTTAATCATTTTCAGCCAAGAGTGAAAAGAAGCTGTCTTCGATTCACTGTTCTATTGGAAACTCAATCATTAATCGCGCAATTACATTTACGAGTAGGATGTTAAAAAATTGCGCTGTTCACAGAAGAATATATTCCTATAAGACGAAATCCTGTTCAATTGGACACCAACCGGGAGCGGGTATCGTTTCCGGGCTTTTAGTCAAATGAATTTTACGCCGGGATAACATTTATTTTTTCCCTTTTTTTATTTGACCGCTCTCTAACCGACGTTCGGCCGAAAATTATCCTATCGCGGGTCCGTCCCGGAAATAGGGGAAATCGGAGAGGGAAAAAGGTTCATTCAAATCGGTGGAATCGATGAGGGAGGGTGCCCCCCCCCCGCCCCTCTTCGTTGGGCTTTCGTTGGGGCCATTCCCGGTCCCCTCCCGTCGTTGTTCAGAATTCTAAAAACGTCCGGGATTCTTCGCCTCCTAAAATCCCCGTTAGGAACCGGATTGGATTCCCGCTCTTTCCGGACGTGACCTTCCCCCCCCCCCCCCCCCCGCCACCAATCCAACCCACCACTGTGACGGGGTACATTTTTGACGCTGTAAATATTCGCCGCTTGTGTAATTAATCAGAGGAAGGGAATGAAAAAAGAGAGGGGATGAATAAGGGACGGAAAAATATTCCTTAGCTTTCGCGTCTAACAGCCGGAAATAGAACAAAAATAAGTAAAATTAAATTATGCCGTGTAAAAACAAATTGTTCACTTGTTCACGCTGTTTGTGTGCTGAATTTCCTTGGCAAATGCAATATAAACTTAAAAACCGGACGATCGGTACAAATTTCAGCGTTAATTGTCCGGACTTTTCTTAACAAAAACGACCGTTAGGCCCTTAGGAAACCGACCGAAGAACTAGTAGTGGAGTGCCATTTCGAGGGAACTCCTCGTCCCGTCCAGCCGCGGCTAAAACTTTTGTTCCTGACGTTGTTATAAGTTTGTCTGAACAAGTGGGAAGAAATCAGTCCCCATCTTACCCCCTTTCCCTACCTTCCCAACCCCCCGCCACCACCCACCCGCCCGCAACAAAGTTTACCCCGCCATAGAGAGGAGAGGGCTTTTGCCGGGAGAACTCTCTGTTTCTATTTGTAACGTGTTATATGTGGGACGTTAACCCCGCGGTGTTACTCCGTGTGTGCGCGTGTGCTGCGCGGTAATTTTTTTTCGGGAAGATAGGATCGAGTCCCACCGCTCGAGGGGTGGTTCGGACGAAACCATTTATTCAACCATGAAAAAGCTCCAACATGCCCACCCTGATGGACTACCCCAGAGTAGTTACAATTCCCTAGTTGGAACTAAAAATCGTCCGCCTGTATTCGATCGCTGAATGAATACTTTCATGACTTATATGTGATGTATATCACTATATGAAATACTAAATTATTTTATGAAAATAAAAATATTTTTGGTTAACCAGTGTGGGAAATGTAGAGTAGTATAACCCTGCCTAATTATTGTATCAAATAATTATAAATATATAGAACGAAGCTAGGTTAGGTATTCATTAGTATTAAATTAATTAGAACCCGAATTCAATGATTATTATTTATGTCGAATAGATAATCGATAACAAATATACTTTATATAACAAACGTATACGTATAACTCACCGAGAACGTGCTGCCTTCCGGAAAGACGAGGTAGCGCCTCTGTCTGGACAGGGCGGACGCGCCGGGACGCCGGTCGCCGTCCAAGAGAACCTGGACGGAGAGAAAGGCGACGAGAGAATAGGCGGAGCGCGACAGGAGGAAATTCGTGACCGTCATCTCCGACCAAGAGCGAGAGCTGTTGGCCATTCCGGAGGCGGAATGCTCGGCTTCTGTTTGCCAGCCGATTATCACTAGCTCATTAGCACCTTCTTCGACCGAAAAAAACACCGGAAGGTTCATAGCCCTTGCTCCGTTCACTGTAGTATTACGGTATATAATATTTTAGAATCTTCCCGAAACTTCGGTGCAGAATTATTCACTAAATATAGTGATTTATTTTAAAGTAAACGCTCAATAATGTACAGCTCATAATTGGACATTTAGCGAAAGAAAAAGAGATGATTCGCAGCATCTGGAATACAGCGTTTGGCAATTATCGGTCAAAAGATCACGGAATTTTACGAAAAAAAAAACCCGACCCGAAAAGTTCATTTGCGCTTTAAACGAATTCGGAAACAAGGAAAATTACCGGGGTGGCGGGGAGGGGGGGAATAAGAGATGTAAAATAATTAATATATAATCCCGAAAATCCCGGAACAAACTGTTGGTCGCCATGGCGGAGGGGCTGCTGTATTAATGAGCGGCATTAGAATTAGTTCCGGCTAATCTAATTTAACGAGTCCTGATATAATCTGCTTTGGCCCCCCGACCCGAGTTTATAACAGCGCGCTGGGGTGGCGGGAGCCTGTAGGGGTGGGCGGATTTGGCTCCGTTTTTTAAGGACGCCCCTTTTTGTTGGGGCTTTATTTAGAGTTGAGGGGGGCGGCTGAACGCTGATCAGTGGCGGCGGACCGAATTTTTGTTCGGAGGTGCAAAACTGTAATGACTGATTTAATAATACCGATTTTAAAACGACAAATCAAAGGGTGTTGATAAAAAAAATCCCCTATTGGAAAAATATAAAACAGCCGCCAATTTTCTTTTTAATATATTAAGTATCATTTATAAGAGTATCATAATTTATGTATCACTCATAAGACCAAACGCTGACTAATTCTTAACGTGAATTCTTCCCGTCATCAAATGCTCAGACTACGACGTTCCTACCTACGTTTTTACCTCACCATTTTTTTGAGCAACTATTCGGGTCCTTGAGAAACGTCCAGTAATGCTCGACGTCCTGGTGTACCCCTAAAGAGTCCCTCGAGCACGATCTCAGGATAAGTCGGAAGTTGTAAAAGAGTCCACGGAAACTGGGTTCGATGTTCAGAGATAAGAGGGATTTCGGTTGCCACTAAAATGTTATACACATTGCTATTTACTGAGGTTGACGAAAAGCAGAAGTCGAACTCCGTCAGGCCGTAGAGATTAAGAGGAACTTTTTTTTTGTACCATTTCAAAATGTGAAACGTCGTATCTTAGGGCCCATTGCGGTACGCGAAATTCCGGTCACGCGGCCACCGGAATTCAAGAGCGTTGAAAGAACCGCTCGGCATTTACGGCCACCATTTAACCACCCCCCCCGCAACAATCAAATAGAACCGTTTCTCATCCAGAAAAAACGACAAACCTCTACCCCGAGTAAAAACATTCGGGCGGCCAGAAGAGACGTGGCGTTGGGGCGCTCCGACGGTGCGGGGGTTCTTGTTTTACGACACCTGAGGCGCCGTCACGTGACCGGCGCCCTACCCCCCCCCCTCCCCTTCCGAGTTTTACGGCCCTGCAGACACACGGAAACTCGTAAAGGGGTGTAAAGGACCGGCGATGATGTTTTTACGTTTTTTCCTCTTCGCTCTCGTGGGTGTGGGGAAACAAAAAGAAAAACGGAAAATATTATGACAGTCGCACGACGCGAGAAGGAGAATAGGAAGGAGGAAAAGGGAAGAAGGAAAAATACGTTATTATATAAAAAACGCGTAAACGCCGGCGGACGCCTCAGAGCGTACTTAACGGCCGTGACCCTCACCCTTGGCGTAATAAAGGGAATTGTAAATATCACCCTGTCTGAGCAGCATTAGTGCCACTGGTTAGAGAGGATTATAATGGCTGAGATTCCGGATTTTATCTCGCCGTTCATGAAAAATGAATTTCAATCCACGTTTTTCAAAATACAGCGAAGAAAGTGAAAAATTCGTTTTCTCAATAATCGGGAGATAAAATTTGATTTTCAAATTCATTAAAATCCCACCGACGGGAGGATCATATACCCGTAATCCTTTTTTGAGATACACGCAAAACAATATATTTTCTGTACGGTCGATGACGGGTACCCATTCATTAGCGGTGAGCTTAACCCATGGGGTGAGTGTTGTCATTTTGAGCGCATAATTTAATCGATCCCGCGGCCAATTCATTATCCGGCCCGCGATTATATCTCCACCGAACAAAGCCGGAATTTAATAATATCGGCGGGGGAAATCGTTCGCGTCATAATCCACTTATCGCGAACGGTGCCAAGTCAGTCTGTACACAATTTACAACCCCCTCTCTATATCCCCCTTGCTCCTGTCTGCCGAACAGGGGGATGAAATTGAAGATGTTCACCTAAACAAACATTTATAGTTTAAAATACCTGTTTTGTGGTGGGCGAGGGGTTGGAATACCGTAGATTTCGTGTGTTTCTGTCTCCTCTCGCTGGTTTAGTCTTTTGCTAGACCGGTTTCGGCTGAGCGGTGTTAGTCACTTTTGATTGAATTCAGGATTCAATCGACACAGGGCCGCATTTCTCGCAAATCGCGGCTCCTCGTAATTGCTCGGCGGGTCTATATCGATTCCGCGGTGTTTGCAATACAGATATACGTCCATTTCACAACGAAAAAGAATGCTAAGAAACGGTCATGGTTGAGGATACAGGATACATGCAAAAAGAACAGAAACAACAGCATAATAAACGAGAAAATTGACTAAATTAAGGTTGGTGCAACCTGCAATCGCACAATAATCCAATAAAGAGATAAACCACTTGATAATGATGTAGAAAGAAGAATAGAATTCCCAAACACCGACTGGACAACAAAGGTAGACTCCTGCTGCATCCAATTACCGAATTTATTGAAGAAGATGCTACGGCGCTCTAATGCAGACCCGCATAACAGAGTTGTCTTGACGGTCTAGTATCTACTGTTTAGACGGCGCCGACCGAACTAGCGCCCCCTGAGCGTGGTGCGGAAATGTACTTAACTAAAGTTCGTTGGGTGCACTTGCACCGATAAACTAGTCCATAAAGAACTAAAGAAACTAATTCTAGTCTAATTTTAGAACAAGTACTTAGAATTCTTCGCTCAGATTAATTTTTTTTTATGCGTTATGTCCGTTGCGCTTTAACGTTTAATTAGATTTTCTAAATCGCCGTACCACGTGCTTTGCTAGGGCACGTGCGCTTTGGGAAAATAGATGCTATAACTTTGCCGAGGTCGGCGATCGACTGCTCGGCAACGACTCGGAAGCTCTGCCGAGGTGAAGTTTCACCGAGTGTGGCAGTTTTCCCTTCGGACCCGTATATCAGGGGCTTAGCGCGACAATGGCATTTTTTCATCTGAAATAGCCACGTATCTTTCAACCGTCCGGGGATTTGGCGACGTCTTGCAGCGTGGAAATTACCCCTGTTGGAATTACGTATTATTCTAGCTATCTTTCCTGCTTTAAAAAAAAACCTTGTGTTTTAAAAAAATTATTTGAAAATTACCGTTCAAACCGGTTGGAAATAAATTTTCTGCATAATACATTTAAGACTAGCCATAACGTTTTCTTAAAACACATCTCAACATAATTTAATAATATAATAAGATCGATGCATAAATCCTGAAATCATTATTTTTCTATAGCCATAAACTAGATTAGTGTTTGTAAAATCCATTTTATGCTACACCGATTTCAGTGTCACTGTCAGTAGCGCATTAGGTTATGGCTACCGATGATTTTGGCGAGTAGACGAAACCGGTCTAGCACCCACACACACACAAAGGTATTTTATAATATCTCCAATACGTCTTTATAATTGTATGCTTCCCACCCCCTTCCCCATATGTTTATCTTTGTGTGTGGAGTGTGGCTAAGACGGCGGTGATATAGAGGGATACTGCTACTTCGGACCCTTCAATAATTTATGATGATGACTTGGGGGGGCCCCGGCGGGCATTTAGATTGGTGAGCGTAGGGGCGGGGGTGGGCGGGGGCGGGCGAGCTCCCTGACATAGTGTGTGTGCGCGCCTAGCCCCAGGCGCCCTTTTGATTAACTACATATAGAGGAGAAGCCGGGGAGGGAGAGAGGGTGGGAGGGATAGAGGGTGAGAGAGAGAGAGAGAGGGGGCGCCAGATATAGGCCTACGGAGCTAATATCGTTGACCAAAGGAGCGTCACCCGCGTTTATGGCCCAGTTATATTATGAATCCCCGGTAGCCTCAGCCGGGGTTCAAGATTTATAGTACGGCCCTCTGTTTATTGACCTCTTGGAGACCCACTCGTGGGTTTTATTCCAACTGCAATCGCTTACTTAACACCCCGGTAACAGACTGTTGATAATTTGCGAAGGGGGAAATTTTAATATTATATTCGCCCCGAAATGAGAAATATCGACTGGCGTGGAATCCTCACACAAATAGCCAAAAAGGAGGAAAGTCAACTGGAGAATAGATCGGAACTAAACTGTAGAAACCGGTCTAGCAAAAGACCAAACCGGCGAGAGGAGACAGAAGCACAACAAATCTACGGTATTCCAACCCCTCGCAGACCACAAAACAGGTATGTTAAACTATAATTAAACTTGAAATGTGCGGTTCTACTAATACCAATGATAATAACTAAGGCACCCGTTCCGACTGACACCGTTTGTCCCGTGAACTAGCCACAAAAAAAAAATGTAATAAATTGCACTTTCGAATTACACAATACAATCACTGTAGAGTTTTATTGTCTACCAAATTAACGGTCTTAATCAGAATTAATCAGTCCCGAAACCGTCCAATTCCGTGGTGAAAATCAAGTCGTACAGCGTTGCGATCTGACCCCGGTCCGACGCTATAATTTCAGGGCTTAATGACGCCGGGACGTCATTACGGTGGTTGAGGGGAGGGGGTCGGAATTAACGGGCGTACATATTGTTATTCATGTTGTTATTATTATGCAAACGCCGGAGACCTTCCAATAACATAACGTTATATATTAGGCCCGGCCGGAGTACACTAATTATCCGGGGCTTAGATGCGGGGATAATTTCTCATTTTTATCCGTGTATTATCGAACGCACATTTTGAATTGCAAATACGAAATTTTTAGTCCGCGGCCGGTAGGCATTTTAATCGCGTACATTTCACGCGTCGTACGTGTGAATTTTTGCCGGACCTCAGCTTAAAAATTATTTACATCCAAAAGTAATTTAATGTGCCCAAGAGACATAGTATATTATAAGATAATTCCGACCCGTAGTGTCCGAACATTATAGAAAATATCTGGCACAAGACGAAGCTTTAATTTTCAAACTCTGTCATACCGTTTCGAAGGGATTGGCAGAGTGCCCCGGGCGCGTTAATCTAAATATTGTCGTCGACTATAGCACTAAATTTCGAATTGGGACTGTTCGCTGGAGGAGAGTGGACAGTGTTTAATAGACGGGACCGAATGATCTACGGGCCGCCCGTAATGGCCCCGCGATAGCCGCAAACGCACAAATATTTACAGTCTTCCGACCCTTTCCCTGTCCCTTTATAAAACCCCGATTTATTGCCCCCCAAATACTCTTCCGTATTTTAGTCTGCATTTTGAACCCTAGAATTTGGTCCTAGCCTCACGTGGAATCCCCCAAACCCGACTGAAAATCGTAAATTTTCGGACTGTTGAGACCTCTTTTGAAAAGGACATCAAAACTGACAATAGACAACAAACTGACAATATATAAATCTATATTAAAACCGACATGGACATACGGAATAGAACTACGGGGTTCCGCCAAGAAATCCGACATCGCTCGCATCCAAAAATTCCAGTCAAAAGTCCTTCGTACCATCCTTAATGCTCCCCCCCCCCGGGTATGTTTCCAACCGAACAATCCATAATGACCTCAATATACCCCGACAGTCGACGAAGTCGTAAAATCACGCTTCCTTAAATTCCATTCCCGCCTCTCTCCACATCCAAATCCACTCCTGTTCAGTCCCTTTCCTCTTTTACCCATCCTAGCACCATCACTGGATGGCGTCTTTGTCGAGTGATTGTACAATAAATAAAGTTTCAAAAAAAAATGCTAGCCTTAGGACAGCAGGTTTATACACAAAAGAAATGATGTAGCTTTGTACAAACGGCCGTGTAGTCCGCTAAGTTTGGAACAGAGTAGTTTTTTCAATCTTCTGTCACCTCTTACTTGTCTCTTCGCTATGTCGAAATATGAAAATGATGTCGGACGGCTTTCACGCAATTTTCCCTCACTCATTATCTGTTTACAGTTGTATTCATGAATGAATACCAGCGAACCACCCACCCCTCCCCGCGGTGTGGACCCGGACTTATTCGTGACTCTGGTAAGTACACAGGCCGACTGGTAGAAATGGTTCGGGGTGGTGGCGGGGGGGAAGT
Source organism: Lethocerus indicus (assembly GCA_019843655.1). Classification (NCBI taxonomy): domain Eukaryota; kingdom Metazoa; phylum Arthropoda; class Insecta; order Hemiptera; family Belostomatidae; genus Lethocerus; species Lethocerus indicus. Next base: position 3,235,048 of record JACDQD010000007.1, on the reverse strand, counting down.
GTTCTAATGGCGGTAAACACGCGACAAGATTTCTCTTGAGGGAAGTCATAAGGAACAGCGCCATTACAATTATTCTTCTCGGATACCGAGTCATGATGGCCGACAATAAAATGCAAATACCCGGTATCGGAAAAGCGAGTCACGATCGCTCGCCCGGTCTACGGTATATGACGGATTCCAGAACCGCTGTCGTGTATTCAGGAAAAGCGTTACTAATTTGGCAAACGGGAAAACGTAAGAGGGTGTTTTTTACGATTACAATATTTCTCCACCAAAAGCAGCTATAGACTAATTTTTTCTGAAAACAGTTCCTTTTCACAGCCGACAGAGGTACAATATAATCACGCTTATATATCGTTGCTTGCGACAAACAATTCATATTTTTTAATTCATCCTACTAATCCTTCTATTTAAGAAATGAATCCGTCGCTCGAATTATATTGGGTTGACAATTAAGTAATTGCGGAATTCACCCTAGAACAAGTGGCGTTGTACATATTTTTAAGTGCGTCAACATCTTCGTACAGATAAGCCGTAGATGGTTTCGAATGCGCGTATAAGACACATTCAGCTTCTCTGCAATGTCCCAGTGTTGAACTGTGGCGATCCGAATCGATAATGGCCTTTATTCGGTCAGAAAGGACCAAATAATAACATATAAAAGAATCTTATCTCTGCAGAGATGTTGACGTACTTAAAAATATGTACAACGCCACTTGTTGGAAAATTCCGCAATTACTTAGTTGCCAGCCCATGTATAATACGGTACGTGAAAACTATTGTACAGTATAATAACGATATATATTGGAATATATTGTTTTGACACAGTAATTTAGCGCACAGAGATCTCACCGACCCCTAGGCGTCGTTGGGGGATTGGAAACGGCCGTATTGATAACGGCACAATTAATAGGATCGATCTCGGCCGGGACTTTAAACTTCTGCTCCATTTAACCTCCGGGCCCGGTTTCAACATTTACGATCGGACGTTGGGGGGCGGTCGGGGGGGTTGGTTTGGGGCGGCTAACGATCCTCCCACAAATCGGGGCCCCAAAAAGTCCCGCTAATAGGGGTAATTTTAATTTTGAAACTCTCCCAACCCCTCACCAACCGACAATTATAGTGGGGCTCGCAGGGGAGGGGGGCCAAAGCTATTTCCGATACTGGTGATCCTTCACTGGACGGAACGGGGTAAAAAATCTAAAGGATAACAAGTTATAACAAAACGGATATGGACCCGATATATAATTGCAATTACAGTATCGAGATTTATAAATACAATAACGTAAATTAGGTAATTATGTCCGTTAGGTAATTTGATGGTGATTTTTTGTATTACTTCATTCTTTCTGGCATAAGCCACATGCATTGGTCAATAGCTGTTCATTAATCTAATATCAGAAAAACATAACAAATTCATTTTTCAATAATTTTCCTATTTTGGTGTAATATCATTTCTGGGTACAGTTTCTGAGTACACTTTCAGTGCAGGGTTTCTGAGTACATTTTCTGAGCACAGTTTCTTACGTCTTGGAGTGGAGAATCGTAATATATAAATTGTGGCCGGAAAATACCATCCAGAACAATGGATTGAATTATATTCGTTTACATCGCGATGCGTCGTCTTACGATGCCCTATAAGCTGGAATAAAAAATTTTAATCAGTTACGAAATCCACTTTTAGTCCTAATTTTTACTACCTTTTACGGGGACCTTTTTTTCTCGTGCATCAAAATTGTGTCTCGTATTAGAAATTGGAATTTAATTCTTAAATTTTCCGCCTTTATCGCATTACTCCGACCTGTCTATTATAAATTCCGAGCATTTTCTCCTCTCTCCCAAATTGATTTACGTCCTTATCCGGCTGAATTATTTCACAAAGTCATGTCGATGAATAATTCTGAGCTCATTACTTTCTGTTTCGGGCAGTGGAAAATTTGATACTAAACAATTTCCCCGCTACAACAGAAACTGAATTGCGCGGTCCATTTTCGTTTTCTTTTATTTTCGCCCTTCAAAAAAAAATTAGATATTTGAATGGGATAATATTCAATTAGCCCGCTGTAGTTTCTCTAATTCAACGAGCAACGTTTCGCCCATTTCATCGTTACTTGTTGCGATATTCGGTGTTCACCTTTCAATAACCATCAACTGCCAGAGACATCGTTCTATTGTACTGTATTTTATGGCGTTTGTGAACGCCCTTCGATTTTGTCCATTTTTGCCAAATGGGCCGTGCAAAATAGGATTGAGGTCATGAGACACTTAGGTGGGTTCAGAGGGCAAATCCTTCAAGTACCGCTGTATATATACAGAGTATCGCATACCCGACAAGTGCATCTGGACGTTCTTGAGATCGGTTGTAGTGTAACTTAGTTAGCTACCGACTGCAGCGGCTTTTCCAGCGATTCATCGGACAGTTCACTCTCTCGAGGCAAAAAGCGTACTTATTCGTAGGGCGTTTCGAAGGTATTAGCGCCGGGGGGGGGTTTTTGCGGTCCGACCCCTAATGGCCGGCGCTAATAGGGTGGCCCACCTCACCAAAACATCCCCCAAACCACCCCGCCCAGCCTTATCCAACTGCCGCAGTTTTTGTCACTCTTCAAAACCGCCCACCCGGGACACTATTCCCAAACCGTAAGAAAAGATTCGGATAATTATAAAAAAAGGGATAAACGCTAAGTGACTCAGTTGAATTCGTATGAATACAACAGATCTTAGTGCTCTGCTAAACAGCACGGATATAAGAACTAAATTTTAGACTTAGTCTCAGTCATTTCTCCACACCTCTTTTTAACGCTAACATTACTCAGGAAAACTTTCTCGGGAAATTTTTCGTGCAATTTTAAATTTCCGTGCGAAAGGTAATGCACCTCATCCCTTAAATCAACAAGCCTTATAATAAACCAAATAACTGAACTATTCCCTTTCTTTAGATTAGATTTATCGAAAAAAGGATCAATCAGAAGTCACACAGTTTAATCGACTTAAACAGAAAATTTGGACTCTTAAGGCTATTACTAAAACGGACATCGAAATTGGCCTTAAACCGACACGGACATACGGTATAGAGCTATGGGGTTCCACCGAGACATCCGACATCGCTCGCATCCAGAGATTTCAATCAAAAGTCCTTCGCACCACCTGAATGCTCCCCCCGGTATGTTTCTAACCACACAATCCACCATGACCTCAACATACCGACAGTAAACGAAGTCACAAAATCCCGGCTTAAACGCCACCGGCCCAGGGATCACCTCGGACAGTAATTAAATCGTTTCAAAAAGCGCCATCACTGGGTGGTTTCTTTGTCGAGACAAACACGTGAAAAAAATATATAGTATCAATTGTACTTGTGTTTCCTTAATTAATTTTAACGTTTCTTAACGCCGGTTAAGGCTTATACTATATGTAGATGTGTATTTTAGTGCGGAACTAGTGGCGCCAACTCAATATACGGTGATGCGACCGTCGTATAATTAAAAAATAGTGATTTAGTACCCCGAGGGCCGAAAGGCAGCGAGATAAGGGTCGCGATCCGGAACATGTATATTCGCCCCCGTGTATATAGTATACTGTACAACCGGACCGACAGTTAGTTACGTGCCTCTGTTCTGGGGGGGGGGCGACAATCGTGACCATAAATCATAGGTTAGTCGCCGTGTTGTGGAGAACAGAGAGCCGGGGGTGGTGGGGGGTGGGGGAGGTATTATGATGGTATTTCACAATTAGTAGGCTCCGCCACCCGCCAGACGCACGGCACTAATTTATAGCACCGGAGGAATTTTACGTCTTTATAAAGCCGGTATAAAGGCGTGCTCAAACTATCTTGTTGGCGCCGACAAAGTCTTTTCGGTACAATAAAATACGTTGCCGAGATTTAATTAGATATTTACTATACCATGCCATATACCTTCTCGCCATTGTTAGTAGAACATTAGTATCGGTGCAATCGATACGCTTCTCCTCGAATATGAAATTAATGAATTGAAACCATTGAGTAAAATATATTTTCTTGATAATAAGACTCCGGGAATACAAAGTTGATTCGGAGGAAAACACTTTTTTGCTGAGTATGCACTTGGACTGCGGTTTCATCCGACGATACATGTCTAGAATTTGAGCCCGTATTTCTGATCTAACCGTTGGTGCGGCGAATAGCGCTTAGCTGCGTACGGCCAATTCAGTCGGGGGCCTAACGTTACGTGCGGTGGCCGATCGGGTACGGCCTCGCACGCGACATTACGTATAGCCGGCACATTATTTCACAATTAGACCGCGGCGTGGTGATGATACACTGTCTATTGGGCCCTATTAGTGCGGGGCCGTATAACCCGGTTATCGGAAGGGGCCAGCCGCCAGCCTCTGGATACACCAGCTTCAAATCCTAATAATGACCCCTTATTAAATGCCCCAGTTATATCATATCGCAACAGCTTAGTATTACACTAAGTAGAGTAGAGTTTTTAAAAATAAACGTCAATATAATACACATTCCTGGTGACAATGTGCTTCAACAACTGAACTTAAATATCGAAACAATTATACGAAATACCTGTTTTCTGGTCTGAAAAGGGTGGCCAAGTGTTCCAATTAAAGCTAATGAAATAAGTGTTGGGAACCTGTGCACTATCGACTAGTAAATACATATTTGAATTTTTAAGATCACATTTATTGACCTTTTGTTGATTTAGTAAAAATTAACCCTCACCACCCCCAGGGGGCGCAAGTTCGGTCGGCGCCGTCTAAGCAATAGATACTAGACCGTCAACGAGAAAATTAACTAAATTAAGCTTGGTACAATAATCCAAAAAAGAGATAAACCAATTGACACTAATGATCTAAAAAGAAGAATAGTATTCCCAAACACCGACTAGAAAGCAAGGATAAACCCCTGTTGCATCCAACTACCGAATTTTTGAAGAAGATGCTACGGCGCTCTAATGCAGACCCGCATAACAGAGTTGTCTTGACGGTCTAGTATCCATTGCTTAGACGGCGCCGACCGAACTAGCGCCCCCTGAGCGTGGTGCGGAAATGTACTTAACTAAAGTTCGTTGGGTTAACTGAAGAAAGAATAAAATTTAAATGCCTCATAATTTTTATAGTTTCATCTGCGGAATATGCTATATTCTAACCTATACATCGGTTTCTCCTAGTAGTTACTTGTATATAATACCGTACTGGTTTAAAAGCATACAGTTCAAAATACCTCAATCTTCTAATTGCGAAAGATCGTCATGTCTAAACTTGTTGGTGAATATTTTTACTTGTACTAAAATTAGAAGAAGGAGTTCCTCAATAGATTGACCTTGTAGAGTCATTTATCCGGCGGCCAACATTAAGGACGAAGGATATCAACAATTGAAAGGATCGAAAGGGAGAGTCGCGGTTTAGTTTAACTGTAGAGTATTTGATGGGGGGGGGGTTTAACGCGGCTGGAAATAAATACGCGTTTTAAATAAAATGCGGACCACCGGATTCCCTTTCAGAGGGTTCGCCCTCCCCGCGGCATTGCGATTGTGACGCACACGCGTGACAAGGCCCTTCCTGGAATCATCTTTACGTTTAGGGCCGCCACCCCCGAGGGGCTGATTTGGGGCCACACGACACCGACAGCCCTTTAATCAATCTGAGTGCCCTTGAAAAATCCCGCGAGGCACGATGAAATCCCCGAACAAAGCTCCGCCGACCCGAGGATTGAGTTTAAGAATATCGACGGTTGTGCACTGCAGGGGAACGGCGTCAAGAAGTCGTCCGTTTCAAATATCTTGGAATTTACGATTCCAGTACTTTACTCGATGTAAAATTCGTCGGAGTATTACGATTTAATGCAACAGCAGAGAAACTAATGCATCGTTATTAATTATACACTAATTTCATACACGCACGAATAACGGATGAAACTTTCATTCCAATTCAATTCCAGCTAATAGTTTCTTCATTTTACTCATTAAAAATACATCGAGGAGTGGTGGTACTGAAATGTTTAGAGACTGTACAATTAGAATATCTAAGTTTTATAATTATTTGGTAAGATCTACGCAATGGGGCCGTAGTTGGCGGCCCTTAAGCATAACAGGGATCTTACACTGAAAAAAATCTGCGTTATTTACACGGATTGTATTTGCTGTCCGTCTAAAATTGAACATTAGAAAATTATTTTATATACGACTAATTATTACGAATATTATTAGGGATACCCAAAAGTAATTTTGCTAAATTAGTAATTTTTAATCTACTATATATTCACCGATATTATCAACAACTCTCTGCCACTTTTCCGGCAAATTTACGATTCCCCTGTTGAAGAACTCCTCAAGACCGAAATACGTCTTCTCAAATTGTTGATTTCTTTCGGGTACACCTAATATTTCGAAAGATTAATTTGACGTTCCCTACAGTAAGAATTATCGTTACTAGCTTGTCTGAGGGTACTGTGTTCGAGGGAACGTTAAAAACCGTCCTGAATAAAACCCGACCGTCCAGGTAGGGGTCAAAATTCGGGATCGATAGTTGATTTTTCAAAGACCCTCAAAACCCGCCTTAAAACCCGTTTTCAGGGGCCCGTTCCCAAGAGATTGATCCGACGCAAATGCGCCCCCTCCCCATTGATGTGGGCCACAACTTGACCGACAAAGGAAGGGTGGTCGGGACGGAGAAAGCTTTGATGGATGCTGATAGATGCGAGTTACATATTACTGATTGGCCCCGGCGGAGCATGTGAACGGGGGCGGCTGCGGGGGCGAGGGGGTGGCGCGAGGCGTAAAAGGGTTTTAGCCCGGGCACACCACCACCCAGACCCTCCTACTACCCTTACTCTTCCACCTCCTCTACATTATGTTAAGAGCCGCCGCTGTTTTAAAAAGCGCCCCCTCCCCCCCCACCACAAATGGTCTTACAAGAGAGCTATACCGTTTACACGACACCCCTTGCAAGACCCCCGGACCGAGGCCCACACCCACCTGAGAGTATTACACAAACATTCCAACACTCTTAAGAACACCGTCAGTAGGAGCAATAATAATTATATAAACCCCTTTATCCACATTTTATATTTTTAATGTTTAATAAATTTGCAAGAAATTAAAACTCGAAATGTGAATGTTACCCCGTTATTCTTACGCCTAGATTTGCAGACAGATCCGATGATTGGACGGTAAATAACTTAAACCGACGTTTCGTCGTATAAATATCTCCGCAGATACGCGCATCCCCAATACCTTTGTATAGGAAAATAAGTCGTTTTGCCAACTATGCCACCCTTGTCCTCAAATTTATAATGAATTTAGGATCTATAATATGAAACGTTCTTAAAATAACGTTTTAAGAACACAGACATCTGTATCTGGGTGGGAGCAGCTATTTCAACTCGGTCGAAATAAATAAAGTATCTACTTTCTCAATCTCTGTCATGTATAATACTGTCGGATGTTGACGCTTCGCATTTCGGCCCCGCCGGCCGTGTATCGTATCTCGATTGGAACTGTGATACTTTTAAAGTAGAACGTGAATTAGAAGGCGTGAAACCGAGGCCCGTACAGGGGGATATTGGGAATGGCGCGTCTCCGCTCTGGCTTTGTTCCAAACTGATTTCCAGAGACCGACACAGCCGGCGAGAGAGTGAGAGAGAGAGAGAGAGAGAGAGAGAGAGAGAGAGAGAGTGAGAGAGAGAGAGTACGCTTAGAGCCGCTAATGCCAAATCCTCCGCTTCCTTCTTATTCCTCTCTCAATCTCCTTCTATTTCTCGTTTTTTTCTTTCCTCCTTCCATTTCCCCATTCCCTTATATTGACTCGAACGGCGGCGGCGTGACCGAAGCCATCTGTTTTTAACCCGTTACATCAGTATACGGGAGTGTTCCAAGGATTATACCGTATCTCCACTGGGGTTGGGATAAACTACCCGATTTTAAAACATATTTTCCCTTCAACAGGTAGGACCTTGCATAAATTAAAAGTTCCGCGCCTCTACTCAAACTGTGACGGGGGGCGGGGGGGGGAGAAATACAAATTAAAATTCAGTCAGTTCTGAATTATCGCGAAATCAGTGCAATTCCGAACTGGAGGGTTTTCACTACAGCATTTTCTTCCTCCGTATTTATTTTGTTCCCGGACGTGACTCCCTCCCCGTCGTATTTGTTATTTCCGTCACTCTCCAGTCCTGGAATTTCGAACCAACTTTATCCGCCGAATCTCTCTGTTCCTCAAAAAAAACTTATTTTTATTTATTTGAAAACTGTCCGATCGCATATAATTTTACGATATCGGGATTGGTCACTAAATATAACGCCTAAATATATAAATATTATCATGACGATAATTAAGACCTTATAAAGGATATGTTATTGATGTCTGCGTCGAATTTGAGGGACAAAAGATTCGTAGAAGGGACAATTGAAATTTTAATTAATAGACAAGCCCCAATATCTGAAGGCAGATTATGCAAAATAACGTATTGTTGTGCGCCAGATAAGAGACCGGTTACAGTACGCGAATAGTGCTAATAGGATGCTCCGCCCTGAGCCTTCGCACCCAATTCTGAACTTTACCCGAACAGATACCCGTCGATTAATGATAATGGAGATTAGCCGGGGCCCGTTCTGTCCAATACGAGTTGGGACGGAAGAGATCGCTCGGCAGAGATAATTTTCAAGAAACCCTATACGACAGATACATTAGCGCTAATGTATTATACGTACACGATAATGTACTCAATTTGCGGATATTCAAGAGCTAATCCGACGCTCGAAATGATTGGGAAAATATATGCGGCTGAAATAGCCAAAACGGAATTCTGTTTATGAGATAAGGAAAATAGGAATATATCATTTTTAAAGTCTTAATTATCGAATTCAACAGATTATCACCAGTATTTAGAATGAGATTCAACGAACACCGTAAAAGGTTTTTATATTGATAACATGTAATTAGTGATATACGAATTATTTTCGGTATTATAAGGAAATATATAAGTTTAACATACCTGTTTTGTCTGCGAGGGGTTGGAATACGGTAGATTTCGTGTGTTTCTGTCTCCTCTCGCTGGTTTTTAGTTTCTTTAGTTCTTCAGGCGCTGGTTTATCGGTGCAAGTGCACCAACGAACTTTAGTTAAGTACATTTCCGCACCACCCTCAGGGGGCGCTAGTTTATCGGTGCAAGTGCACTCAACGAACTTTAGTTAAGTACATTTCCGCACCACCCTCAGGGGGCGCTAGTTTATCGGTGCAAGTGCACTCAACGAACTTTAGTTAAGTACATTTCCGCACCACCCTCAGGGGGCGCTAGTTTATCGGTGCAAGTGCACTCAACGAACTTTAGTTAAGTACATTTCCGCACCACCCTCAGGGGGCGCTAGTTTATCGGTGCAAGTGCACTCAACGAACTTTAGTTAAGTACATTTCCGCACCACCCTCAGGGGGGCGCTAGTTTATCGGTGCAAGTGCACTCAACGAACTTTAGTTAAGTACATTTCCGCACCACCCTCAGGGGGGCGCTAGTTTATCGGTGCAAGTGCACTCAACGAACTTTAGTTAAGTACATTTCCGCACCACCCTCAGGGGGCGCTAGTTCGGTCGGCGCCGTCTAAGCAATAGATACTAGACCGTCAAGACAACTCTGTTATGCGGGTCTGCATTAGAGCGCCGTAGTATCTTCTTCAAAAATTCGGTAGTTGGTTGCGACAGGGGTATATCCTTGTTTTCTAGTCGGTGTTTGGGAATACTATTCTTCTTTTTAGATCATTAGTGTCAAGTGGTTTATCTCTTTTTTGGATTATTGTACCAAGCTTAATTTAGTTAATTTTCTCGTTGACGGTCTAGTATCTATTGCTTAGACGGCGCCGAACGAACTTGCGCCCCCTGGGGGTGGTGAGGGATAACTTTTAATAAATCAACAAAAGGTCAGTAAATATGATCTTAAAAATTCAAATGTGTTTACAGCTGAAAATATGTATTTAGTAGTCGATAGTGTACAGGTTCCCAACACTTATTTCATTAGCTCTAATTGGAACACTTGGCCAGATTAGGTTCACGAATTCGACGGACAGCCCAGATTACAGATCTTATATTGTTTGTGAAATTTGTTTTCACAGAAAGCTCCCAATTCTCTCCATTCAGCGTAGAGTTCCCCATTTAAATCCGGCGGCAATTAACGCTAAGGTGTACAGCTTTTCGGAAAGGTCCCATTTAATTGTCGGACAATGCAGATATCGAACGTGGAAAATAGATTTTCCCGGCCTAATTGGGCTCGGTCATGAGACGCTAATGATTCATAGATGGCACACGCGAATTTAACATTATCAGAAGAGAATGGTAATTCTGAATTCCTTCGCAACCCACTCCAACCCTCCTGTTTAATGACCGCTCGACCCGCAGAAAGAAACTTTTAAGATATTCCTCCCTTCCCTTATCTTCCCGAATTCTCCTTTACCTTTTCCCCCTTTCCAACTTGCGTTGTCTTTTGCCGCCAACTTATTGTCCCTGACGGCGGCATTTTGTAAATCCTCCACCCGGGGCCGTTGATATTCCGAAACCTCTTCAGCAGCGGAGTTATTTCTGCAATAAAAGATTTAGTTCCTTTTTATAGCTACGGGATCGAGAAGATTTGACACCTGCGTGCTTCAGTAATACGCAATAAAAACTAGTATTGCTAAAATAACGTAAAAAATATGCAATAAAAATTTTCTACACTATTATAGAATAAGTTTATATTGTGTGTTGATGGCGCAAAAGTTTACAGCAATGTGCTAGATGATGGAAGAGTGGAAGAAAACAAAGACTGCAGGCGGTCATTCAAATTTTTTCGAAAATTTCAAGTTACAAATTCAAAAAGCATTTTCAAAAACCAGAGATCGTTTCGGACAGTACCAAATTCGGATTTTATTGCAGTAACCGGACGTTCGATTAAATTATGAAAGCGGCTTATGAGATAAGGAAAATATTTTAAACGAGGGAGCTCTCTTTGAGGCCCTTGTCGGGGGTATATCATGAAATTGGATCGGGGCAACTTCCGGTACCGTCGGTGTCTTTTGAAGTAGAGCGCCAGTGGAAACTTAATTTCAGACATTATTCGGTTAGCGCCGCCCCTGCTGGCCCAATGACGGGTGGGGCGTTCACAAATTCAAACGCTAATTAAATTTACAATTTCTCAGTCAAATTGACGAGTTTAAAATATTGAAGTGAAATTTTCAATGATAAAATTCACTACCGGAGCGATGTTCCCTGGGTTTTTGTACGACTCGCTCTTCAATCTTTAGTTATTTAAATTCGTTGATGTAAATTTTTACACACACTTAAATATTTATTTGTAATCATTGGAAGTCACAACTAGCAGCTGTTTGGTCTTAATCCAAATCTAAATGCTGTCTTCAGTAGTTTTCCTTTAATAATACAATGAGGTACGTAAGCATGTCTGAGGGTTGAAAAATTCATTTTTGCTCTCTTTTTCTGTTCCGTTTGTTTCCTGTGAAATCACAAGTGATTATAATCAAAATTTTTATTTAAAACCGTGCAAAATGAATTACACCTAAACACAACTCGACATTCATAAAATAACTCCTCTGTCTTTACGGGCGAGGATCTACTCTTATCGCTTTTCAGTTTCCTTTCTTAATCCCAATTTCCCTCCGGCGCCGTATTAATAATGTCACTAAACCTAAGCGATTAGGAAAAGGAGATTGAGTGAAGCGCAATGCTAGTAGAAGGAGGAGGAGATTAAACCTAGCGGGGGACTTAGCGAGCTTAAAACGTTTCGCGCATAAAGCGAAGCGGCCGAGCTTACGCCTTATAGGAGGCCCTCTGAAATGTTCCATATTTGTCCGAATATTTGGGCCGGTTTAAATACAACGTAATCAAGACGGTAAATTAATAATTCTACATTCCTCTTGAGGCTCAGAAATAAAAGAGTGATAATTATAATTGGAGCTAGATTGAGAAAAATAAGTCCAACGGATATTTATTGTATTATATAGGGTGGCCCGAAATTAGCGCAAGATTTGAATCGAACTGTGGCTGCCAAACTTTCATTATTTTTTAAATATTGTTCAACAATGAAAACACGTCGTTCTATCGTGTAACGCTCCATTTGTACTGACCCTGAACTATGACCTCTTAAATGTTTAATATTTTTAATACGGTTGTAAACTTTACTGCAAGAATGGTGGCAAATTCAAATCTTGCGTTAATTTAGGAACACCCTATATTAAGAAATAGCAGGGGGGGTGTAATTCAGACGTCATTGCCACCCTGTACACGGGGAGAGTTATTGTAAGGGTTGTACTATAAATACAGATACCATGGGGCGACGTACTAAAAATTGCATTATTATTGGGTCGGCAACTAAATAATTGCGGATTCTTCTAATCTTCGAGTGAGTGTGTCCGCCCTCATGTCGTGCATTTTTTGGCACGCACGACGAATAGTTGGCACGTCGTAATAAACATTTCAGAATACTCTAGATACAGGTTTGAAGATGTAAACGTGCGTAAAAATACAAATAACGCCGTCTCCATCCAGCGACGAGACCCGCAATGACTTAGTTGCCGACCCCAATAGAATGGACTTGTATATAATAATTAAATTAAATAAAGATTAACGAGCGAATGCCAGTTGCCATTAAGAATGGTGGCAAATTAAAATCTCGCGTTAATTCTGGGACAGCCTATAATAATAACGTTTGAAGCGTATTGGGCGGAACGACGGTTATTAGGAGAGGGGTTGTTGGTACCAAACCCCAGCGGGCGATATTCCACAGGGTGGCCGACGACACACCTGCACCGACACGGCCTGCGCCAAATGCAAGCCCGCCCTTGCAGATAAGTCCCATCCCCGCGGGGAAACTAACTTAGTCCAACATATTTTACCGCATAGTCGGTGCATTGGCGTAACGGAAATTAATTAATAATCTGTAATCAACCGTTACAAATTTGGGAAAATCAGTTTTTTTTTTCAATTGAACTTTACAGTCGATAATAGCCAAGATACAAATAATTTTTATTACTATAAATACAAATATTACAACGATACAACGCTATAAACAAGATTTTGATTAGTGCATGTATTCCGGCCTATTGGCCTTATTACATTTATATTCTTAAATATTATAATACATTATACATGAATTTTTTTTTTTACGATGGTTTGTCGGGAAAATACACAATAAAAACCCGAGGACCTCGATAATAACCAATTCACTCTTCTACGACTTCAACATCACCCAACAACATACAGGTCTTAAGGACCCGTTTTTACCTCCTGGCCATCCAAAAATATAATAGAGACCACACACGTTGGTGATGCATATCATTTGTATATTTGTGATAATATTAGTCCAATATTCTCTATAAGAAGGCTGTTTCGATACGAAAGTTTTCAATTTAGGATTCCGTTTAGTTTTAGTTTGTGGATCTGTTGAACAAATCAGATGTTATACCAGTGATACGAGTTCAACGAAGAATCGAATATACCATTTGTGGAGAATTTTAAGCTGAACGTTTTGCGAGTCCTAAGGACTAGCCCGTCGCGTGCCCTTGACAGGTTCAGCGACCGGATATTAGTTCTTGGGGGGGGGGACACATTCTGCGCTCAATTGGAGGGAAGAACCGATTCACACCGGGTTCACCCGGACTCATGACTTATTTTTCAATTATTCGCCAGTTGTATACAGATTTCACGCAAAATACGCGGGAAATTCATGTATTGAATTTGCTCCAACCCCCTCGGGACGCAAACCACAAAAGCCAAAAAAGAAAAAATTTGGAGTCACTAAGATTCATCATTGTCACCATACGCCATAGTTATATTAGGTTGTTGCAGAAATAATGCAGGATTTTTCTGAGCTTTACTTGTTCATAACCAAACTTTGAGTGATATGATAATGTCTGCAGAGTTTATTTTACGTTGAACTGAGTCAATTACGTTTACTGTAGATTAAGCAATTGCCAGAAATGAGTAAGTTGCGAAAAGTGAGTTATTTAATGAATTGTCAAGTCCTAATAGAAAATTTTATTTGATTAGCGTTAACGCCTCAATCGGGCCCAATTCCGAAATTAAGCGTAATTGCGTGAATATTTCGAACGGGTTAAAAATAAATTAACGGAATTACCGGACCGCCGATTTGGGCGCCGTATCAATTAAACTGGATAATGAGTACTGGAATTAGGGAATTGGTAAAATTGCAGATTCGGTAATTTTACGAAAGCGTTACAACGCATCACAACTTCGAGTGATACTCCATACCGGTATAGCTCTGATTGACAATATAACTACTTTAATTACTTCCGGATCGTTCGTCAATACAGATTTATAGAGTGGAATCACTTACGAATTACCTCTATACGATTCGGTAAACATTCCGGAAGTTAGACCGCGTTCTCCGACGAAACGTCCCCCAATTCTCCGGTTTTCGGCTCGAGACCGTCCGGAGCGTAAAACTATCAACTTGAGTAAACTATTCAATTGATGCGTTGAAGCGAATTGGCTGCCGGGCCGGCGAAGAATGCTTAGATCATTCGTCGAAAATACGTGGCCCGAATCCCGACACAACTTCCGCCCGGTCATCTCTTCTTTCTGTCTTTTTCCTTCCTCCTTTTCCCTCTTGACCTTCTTCTTCCTGTTCGCATTTTTTGTACAGTTGCGTTTCGAACGCAAACGGAGTAAGCGATATACGATTTAACGCTCAATTAAAAAAAAAATGGGGAATTACAGGAATAATCGCAAATCCTTGAAATACCCAGGAATGTTTTTCCAATGGACAATTTTCGTTGGATTGTCCAAGGTGGCTTTGTGAAGGTCTCCACGACCAGAACTTGAATTAACCCATTAAGTACCAAATTTATTTTTTATGAAAATTTTGTTATCAAATTTACTTATCACGATGTAATAGTACCTCCAAATTTATGTTTTTAAAAACCAGTTTGTCAAATATTTTGTTTTTTAAGTCCAATTTGGGGATTAGGGCAATACAGAGTCGAAACAACAAATGAGACTTTTATTTTAAATAATAATCTGTAATTACAAGTATTTTAACAAGATGTAGTATTCATAATGTGAAATTTCTGAAAGTAATAAAAAAAACTTCCTGTAATCACATGTCATATCAGAAAAAATTATCTGATCCCGATTTGGGGCCTAAGGTACTTAATGGGTTAGTACAGTGTTGACAACACCTAATATGAGCTTATTAGCCTATTTCGCTGAATAAATAAGGGAAAAGAACTGTGAACAGTATTCACTTTTTTACGATTTGATTGAAAATAACTTATTTATTCTGTTCCACGACATGAGTTCGGAAATTTCAGATTCCTCTTCTCTCAGATATTGTAAAGTGTAAACTGTGCGTTAGGATAATGTTCACTGGGATAATCACTTCGTGACTAGTTTGGTCTCTGTTGAGGTGCCCGCGTTACTCCCCCCTCTTCACCCTTATTTTAATGTCCAATAATCGCGCTCACCCGCCCTATTGAAAAGATGTTAAATTGATTAGGGCAGAGCCGGGAAAATTGCCTTCGGTCTCTAATATACGAACAGGTAATATGAATTTCAAATTCGGAATTAGTCATTCCGCTGTATATCACCCGGTATCGTGAACGCGACCAATTGTCGTTTTGATTTTCTCCCGATCGGAAACGAAAAACGATGAAAATCGTCTCGATTAACAACAAACCGATATACGGCCTCAATCCACGAACCGATTGGCAAACGTTGGATTAATGAATTTCAAGCATAATTGGCAAACCATAGGCTGCTCGCCGTCTTCAGTAGCGGTCGAGTTGTAGTCTGAGTCAACTCAAATAAGACAAATATAATTCCCCGATAACACAATAACAAGATACGTATATATATATAGTGACACAGTGACAGTGCAGTGAGGATGCCCCCAAAAAACATCCATTGTGGCTACTAAAGATGGCGAGCGGCCGAAACCGGTCTAGCAAAAGACCAAAAAACCAGCGAGAGGAGACAGAAACACACGAAATCTACGGTATTCCAACCCCTCGCAGACCACAAAACAGGTGTGTTAAAATAATTGGCAAAGATGCAGCTAGAGAAATATTAATAATGGGCATTGCTTTTACCGAATACTCAATACAGAATTTCGCTGGGGTACTTAGTAGCGGTAGTAGTAGCAGTAGTAGTAGTAGTAGTAGGGGCAGATTTGTTCCTTCTTGTGATTTAAAGGGTGTGTTTAATGGCGGTGAGTAGGTAATAAATGTGAACCGTGATGGGGTGGGAGGGGGGTGGTAGGGTTGGGGCTGGCGGTCCTTATCGTTAACTGGCTCCCTCGACACCTGAGTATTTCGCCCCATTCCGAGCCACGTTAACGACGTCTGCCACATTTAAAAAAAAACCCGCCCTCACGGTGGAAAAAATACGCTAATTCCTATCCGTACAAGATAACCAAGGCTTCCTTAAAGCCGAATTTAATGTAAATTTAAGCCCCGAAGCCGTTCCGATTTTCCCCCCACACACCCCCGCCCCCTTCTGAGTTGTTCGGTATTGGACCTGTTTCGCTTTCCCACCGCGGTCAGTAGCAACAATTCGTTAATTCCAGATTGTGAACTTTAATACAGGCCGCTACAATCTTCGTATCTATGTTAAATTTAAAATTTACATACACAAAGTCTGCCTCGCCTGTCAAGAGATTCTCAATCTATTCTGTTCACGTGTAGCTATCATTAACCACCGTTAGTGCAATCAAATTTCAGAAATTTTAAGGATTTAAGAAACAAAAAATATCTTTGGGCTTGGATACAACGGAAGTCCGCCCCGAATATGTAATTATACAATTATACAATTTCACGTTTATTATGGTTGAATAATTATTTTTATTTCAAACAACAATAACGTTAGCCAAGGTGGGGGTTGTGAAAGAGTTCCGGTGTTCTTCTTTAGGGAAGACTCATGACTAATTTAATCCTAATTGTGGCGGTAAAATTTAAAAAGCTTTATGAATTCCTTCGTATCTACGTTTATACCTGAGTTATCAATGTCCCGTTTAATTATGACCTCGGACAGGAATTCACTAGGCATTTTACACTGCAAAAAAATTATTGCTCACGGAGCCGGTTCTCGCACCGAGTGGCACTCTTCTCGAGTCTCGGGGAGTTCAAAAATCAGAATGGGGGCGTTGCCAAAGTGGCAGCCGATGGTAATTTGGAAGTGGTTGGTAAAAAGAAGGGTTATTTGCCGAGGTGGGCGGGGGGGTGGGGGTTGAAGCTCGAGGTTCTAGAGGAGGGGGTTGGGAAGGTAATTCAGGTTGTGAGGCATTACTCGGGGGTGTGGGGGTGGTAGGAGGAGGAGGAGGAGGAGGAGGAGGTAATGGCACCCCCCCGGGGTCGACTCCACATCCACGACACGCCATCTACCCCTGGTGGGAGGGTGAGAGGGGGAGGAACACGAAAAACGAACAGAGAGAGAGAGAGAGAGAGAGAGAGAGAGAGAGAGAGAGAGAGAGGGGAGAGAGAACACATAAACACAGTTGAGAGCACCTAATCACAACACAAGGGGACACGTGTTTTAATGCGGCGGATTAACTAGTCCAATGATCAATCCATCCATCATGCATCACTCTATCATGCATTCTAAGCTAAGATGCTTAGATGACTGTCGACTGTACGATGAGCGCAGGAGGGTAATTTAAGGGGTAGTTTAAGATGCCGGTTAAAATTTACTGTAGGGGCTAGGAACGTTATGGGGTGAATCGATGTCGTAAACTTGTTCAGAGGCGTCCGACGGGTTGTGCATTTTGACCATTCCTTTCTAATTAGGCGGGTTATTTTTTTTTAATTATTAAATTTAATTTCTTTGCGTCGTTTAAAGCGTGAGAGACCGGAAAGAGTGATTGAGATATGTATGGATCTGGGATTGATTGCGAGAGAGTGTTGTGTGTCCTCAATGCGGGAAGGGTATGTCTCTTCTTAGACCGTGTTCTAAGAGTGAGTCAGATTCTGAATACGGTTAGTTTTGTTATATCAATTTTTACATATTTCTTTTCGCGTCATAATTACTCCATTTACCTTTACTTTGACAATTAACGGTTCTGAAATTCGTTCACATAGTGTGAAGACACGCCGACGTAGCCCCTACGGTAAATTTTAACCAACGTACCCGTTTTGTGGTCTGCGAGGGTTGGAATACCGTACTTCGATCTTTTGCTAGACCGGTTTCGGCTGATCGCCGTCTTCAGTAGCGGTGTCGGTCACTTTTGGCACTTCAAAAGGCGTCATCAAAAACATCATCCCCAAAACACAATAACAAGACGAATATATATATATACAGGACGAACGGGCAACCACCACAGTACAGGTGAGACAGTGACAGTGCAGTGAGGATGGCCGAAAAACGTCCAAAGTGGCAAAAACGACAAATACCGCTACTGAAGACGGCGGGCGGCCGAAACCGGTCTAGCAAAAGACCAAACCAGCGAGAGGAGGAGACAGAGAAACACACGAAATCTACGAAGAGTTTAATTGTCAGAAGTCTAATCGCAGATCGGACTTAATTTGATGCTGAAGCCTTTCTCAAGAATTACTGTAGTACTCTCAAGTGTTGATTAATCAATTCGAGTGCAATAATTTTTTCCGGAATATTTTATCCTACCGGAAGTTCCGGTCGCGGAAGCCTTCGCTCGTTGATCTTTATTTAATTATTATATACAAGTCCATTCAATTGGGGTCGGCAACTAAGTCATTGCGGGTCTCGTCGCTGGATGGAGACGGCGTTATTTGTATTTTTACGCACGTTTACATCTTCAAACCTGTACATAGAGAGTATTCTGAAATGTTTATTACGACGTGCCAACTATTCGTCGTGCGTGCCAAAAAATGCACGACATTAGGGCGGACACACACACACACTCGAAGATTAGAAGAATCCGCAATTATTTAGTTGCCGACACAATAATAATGCAATTTTTAGTACGTCGCCCCACGGTGTACAATCTGTATTTATGGTACAACCCTTACGATAACCCTCCCCGTGTACAGGGTGGCAATGACGTCTGAATTACACCCCTCCCCCCCTGCTATTTCTTAATATAGGGTGTTCTAAAATTAACGCAAGATTCGAATTTGCCACCAATCTTGCAGTAAAGTCTGCAACCGTATTAAAAATAATAAACATTAATGAGGTCATAGTTCAGGGTCAGTAGAAATGGAGCGTTACACGATAGAACAACGTTGTGTTTTCATTGTTGAACAATATTTCAAAAATAATGATATTTTGGCAGCCAGTGTTCGATTCGAATCTTGCGCTAATTCTGGGACATCCTGTATATGTATGTATACATCTCAATGTTCAAAACATACGGCCCTGTATTAACACATAACTCTCGACACAGAACGACTGACAGTCAACAATATAATAATAGTGCTTCCACGCCTGAAAAGGGTGCGTGATCAAATACTGGAAGGGCGCAACTCTTCGACAGAAACTGGTTTTGTCCGACGTGACAACTCTATCGGCCCAGACAGAGCGATAGAAAGGGCGTAAAGGGCGTATCGGTTCGAACGAACGACCGGTAACAACAGCTCGGCACGTTACCGACGTGGCGGCGGGAGTTTGAGTTGGTCAATTGAAAAACTCGACCTATTAACGCCGATTTACACAAAATCGTGTAAAATAATCGCCCCATCGACTGGTTTATGTGTGAATGAGTGGCCGGAACTATGTGGACTTATCTCGGAAATCAGGCAATGTTCTACCTGTGTCGAACAATTACAGGATTCCACACGAGAGGATCACACAAGACAGGTATCGATTGCGTAAAAATGCAGTTTCAGTGCATACCTCACCGACATACCGACAATATACATCGGTGGTATACAGGTTTTGGCTTCACCTAATTGTCAATACTTAGTTGGTAGCCATTACTACTGACCATTGTAAGGAAATCAAAAAGACCGGAATTTATGAAGTTGTATTCTGATTTGAAGGCATGTTGAAAATCATATTTATAAACAATAAAAACTATAACTGTTATAGTATCTGACAACAGTAAATAATAAGTCATAAAATAACCGAAAATGAAATTCTGCGGAACGTTTGAATGTAGATTAATTTGGCGGGCCGGAATCCGGGAACGACTTGTGAAGTGCGTCCTCGCGCCATCTGCCGGAATTATTCGGAAGCTCCGGCACTGTTAGTTCCCCTATTGGGCCCCAGATCGCAGAAGTGCGATCCCCTCCCCCCGTTCTGGATTTCCATAATTTCCAGCTTTTCCGACAGTTTTCAGTCGGGTTTATTATAAAAATGCGATTCGTGGCGTTCCAAATTCTGACTGACCGCACACAGATTTGCTTAAGGATAGCTCAAATTTTCCAAAATGTTCGTATCCCATTAAAAAAACGAGTTTGAAACATCCCCGCGCTATTTTCGTTATTATTTTCATGAATTTTGCATCATAAGAGCTTATCGTCCATGACTATCGCGAGAAAGAAGAAAGCTCACTAGTTACTGGAGGTTGCCCAATATTTTTTTCTCCAATAATATGTTCGTCCATTTTTTTCAATATTGTCCTTAATTGGTGAATTACGATAGCCCAATTCACTACCTGTTAGGTTTTAAAATACACTTATAAATCAATAATTTGTACCTATGTATGTAGTTTAGATCCGTTGTCGAGGAGTTTTTCTTTTCCCAGTATGTGTCAATAAACTATCAACACATGCTTCGATTACACCACATCGTTCAGAGAGAAAGAGACGGCGAATTGAAATATGTTAAATTTCGCGACTGTAATGCGATTTGAATAAGCCAATTTGAATCAAATTCCACCACATGGGCCGTAAAATTCGTTTGTAACAATCGCGTAATCCCCGTCACGTACAAAGGGAAAAATGGTTTAATCCGTTTTAATACCGGCGCCGAATCGACTTAAACAGAAAATTTGGACTCTTAAGGCCGTTACTGAGACAGACATGGAAATTGACCTTAAGTAACAAACTGACAATGTACAAAGCGATACTCAAAACGACAATCAAAAGTCCTTTGCACCATCCTTAATACTCCCCCCGGGTATGTTTCTAACCGCACAATCCATAATGACCTCAACATACCCCGACAGTCGACGAAGTCACAAAATCCCGGTTCCCGAAGTTCCACTCCCGCCTTTCTCCTCATCCCAATCCCTTCGTTCAGCCCATTTCCCTTTCTCACCTCGGACAGTAGTTAAATCGTGTCGAAAAGCGCCATAATCGCGGCGGTTTCTTTATCGAGACAAACGCGTCTAAAATATACACGTATCAATTGCACCTAGAACTGTAAAAGTCGATTGTGCAAAATAAAAAAAGAAAAAAGTTGAACAGAAAAAAAACCCTGATCTACCGTCCCCTTGGGGAATCTCTGAGAGGGATAATTCGGTCAATATTGCACTGTCTAAATGTTATTCATATTCGGTATTGACCTTTTTACATAATAAACGAGGGGCGACCGTGTAGGGGAGCTCAACAGCCGCGGTGGGGAGGGAGGTATTGCAGTGTTTTACGCGTTCAGTTAAAACGAATTCTTTAACATTTCGCCCACTCGAAACGTGGGGTGGCTTTTAGTGGGTTTTTTTTTTAGGGCGGCTATCGAGGAAACTCGAGATTTTTCTGTCCATTCGGGACCACTCGACGTGCATCCATCCGACGGGGGTTGATGATGTGCGCGGGTGTGGGGGCGGCTCCCCTCGGAATTAGCAACAATGCGCCTGTCCAGCAATCAACCCCAATGGGGTTAACCAACGCGGTCCACCCCATCCGGAATAGCCGAGTACTGGAAATAGCTTCCGCCTAGTGACAATAACTCGATACGGACACTGACACTGACACGAGAGAAGAAGCATTCTGTCAGCACTGTCAACCACCACTGCAACTGTTCGGGAATTTTCTAGCTTAAGTATCAACCAAAACACTTGAACGGTATATCTCGAACTATATTCAATTTTTTTTTTGCACAACCAACTTTACAGTTATAAGTACAATTGATAAGTGTATATTTTTCACGTCTTTGTCTCGATAAAGAAACCACCCGATGATGGCGCTTTTTGACACGATTTAACTACTGTCCGAGGTGATCTCTGGGCCGGTGGCGTTTAAGCCGTCGTGGGGGGGATAGTGGATGGGTAAGAGAGGAAAGGGACTGAACGAGTGGATTGGGATGAGGAGAAAGGCGGGAGTGGAACTTCGGGAACCGGGATTTTGTGACTTCGTCGACTGTCGGTATGTTGAGGTCATTATGGATCGTTCGATTAGAAACATACCCGGGGGAGGGGAGCATTAAGGATGGTGCGAAGGATTTTTTATTTAAATCTCTGGATGCGAGCGATGTTGGATGTCTTGGTGGAACCCCATAGCCCTATACCGTATGTCCATGTCGGTTTGACTATTGCTTTATTTATTGTCAGTTTGTTACTTAAGGTCAATTTCGATGTCCGTTTTAGTAACGGCCTTAAGAGTCCAAATTTTCTGTTTAAGTCGATTCTTTTGAGTCGGGTACGGGGATTCCTATATTCACAAAACATTTAATTGACTATACACACCTGCATTCAACGGATAGTTGGAATCAACCCCGAGCGCTTTGGAAGATTTCTGTTTACCATCGTGTTATTGAGGGTGAACCCAACCACCCTGTTGGGGTGGTTGTAAACTTGCGGGTGCATCGGGCTGTTGCCCCCGGTTGCCGAATGAATTGTGCACCGCCACAATTGTACCGCACAATGGCACCCAACACAACCCCTATCTTTCTCCAATATTACTACACCGCGTAGATTCAATTCGACGGTATACTACTTTCTCTAATTTTCAGCCATAGCTTTTTCACACATTATATACCCGTTTGCATTTGTAAGTTCCGTTATGCGTAGCTATTTTCGATTTTTACGAAATTTCAGTTGAATGATTTATTAACTCAGTTTAAACATTAATCTTAATGTTAATATTGTTATTTGATTTATGTAAAAATTGATAAGTAATAAACAAGGTTAATACTCAGTCTCATTATCCATTGATATTGTCGATAATGACGGCGCAGATCAATACTAGACCGGTGTAGTCGTTGGGTCTTGCGGGTCTAGTATCAGCGCCGTACAACTAAAATGTCTAGTCCGCCGTATTTCTATTTTTTGATGAATTTAAAATACCCGTTATGTCTTCTCCTCCTGCATACCTCTCTCTGGACGCTCTGACTCCGATGCTGGTCACGTATGGAGCATCCTGTCAGCACTGCGCACACGGACACCCCGTCAGAGATGCCGGAAAAACGATTTTATTATTATTTTAAACATTTAAAAGAACACAATTTAACAACCGTCCCTGTTTAATATTTATTCGACTACTAGGTATCATAGAGTTTGCCTTTCACAGTCTTCAGTAGTTCCTCGTGCCAGAGTTCGCAATAGCGTCCGCTTTGATTATCCCAACCCCCCTATCTTACGATTACGAATTGGGTATGTATTTAATTTAAATTTGAAATCGCGTAAACGGGAAATACACAATAGGCGGATACAGAGTCGAAATGCAGAATTCAAACTCCAATTTGAGACGGTGGTAGAAAGTGGTAAGTCCCCTTCTCTCTCTCCCTCCCTCTCTCTGGACAAAGCATCGTTAGCGCCGGGACTTCTGAACTGGACAAAAGCGGGTAACAACTTAGAGGTACGGCAAACCCAAATTGTGTGTTGGGGAGGGGAAGCTGGAGTCGAACCCACAGCCGACCTAACGGCGTTGTCGAACGAGAATCGATGTCCGAACGCCTCCCCTAATAATAAGGGACAAGACCGGTATATTCATGGACATGAAAACCGTTGTTGCTCGCAAAATCGCAAATTTCCGATTGTTCATCAACAGTCGTACGATTTTCTATATATATATTTCCTGCCTCTTTAGTCGGGACCAAACGGGTCCTGAAATTTTTGTCCAGGTTCTAAACGAGTTTCAGCTTCTAACCAACACCTTAGTAGGCTCAATAACAGTGCCTAAGGTTGATAAAAATCCAAAACCAGATATAAAAGAAGTATCTGTCACGTTATCCATTGGTATTTTCAAAAATAAGACGGCGCAAAGCAATACTAGACCAGTGTGGCGTCAACGTCGTGCGGGTTTAGTAGTATCAGCGCCGTACCACTCCAATGCCTTGTTCGTTTTCCTGAAAGTGTATGAGAAACGCGTTCGGTCCAATATTTTCTCCTATCTCTCTGCCTCCGTCTGCGTCGTGGATACAGACCTTATATACAGCGCTGTATATAATTATACCTCAGGAAATACCTGATTGTTTTATCGTTTTTTATGTGCTTCTAACAGCACATGCAGAAGCAAGAGACCAATGATGTAAAATTGATCAGTTACTTTTAGACAGATTCGTGCGAATTTCGATATTCCAGATTTTAATTTATTATGGTGCACATTTTAATTAAATGAGTGTCAAATTTAATATACCTGTTTTGTGGTCTGCGAGGGGTTGGAATACTGTCGGTTCGTGATGTTTCTGTTAGCACTTTGGATATTTTTTGGACATCCTCACTGCACTGTCACTTTCACATGTACATGTGAAAGAAACACCGTGACTAACACAGCGCTACTGAAGACGGCGAGCAGCCGAAACCGGTCTAGCTAAAGATCAAACCATCGAGAGGAGACAGAAACATCACGAACCTACAGTAAATGAGTTTCAGTTTAACCAAAAGGAAGTTCAAATGAATGACTACATATCTTTGTAATGTATCACACGCTACGGCGATTATATATCCCGAATGAGTATTTATCTTGTCCAGCCGATATCCGACATAACCCATTCCAAGATGAGATCGGCATCTTTGATTTCTTTTCGACTAATAATATGAATTGGGCTGCTGCTAATTGATCCCCGTCTTTCTTCAACCGGCCCCTTTAAATCCGGCTTAGTCGTCAATTTATACTTATACAATAAGGGGCCGGGAGAGGTAGGGGCGGTGCAATTTTAACAATTTAAATATCAGCGAGCCCCCCCCCTCCCCGACGTGGATTAAAAACCTGTGGGCCGGGGGCGACTTTGACTAATAAGGACAAAAAGGTGGGGTGGCGGGTGAAGCGCGGATGAAGGGATGGGGGCGGGGTCGGCCGCCTCATTAGCCGCCCCTCTATAAGACGCTTTTAAAAAGGTATATTTGATCTCCCCGTCCCAGAAGCTTCTCATCTTTGTCAGACGTATAAATTATTTTATAATAATCTTCGGCCCCCCCGAGGATTAAAATCGGGCGAATAGTAATATCGCTGAGGAGAAAGACGTTTCGTTCGGAACCTCTATTCGGTCTAAGGTGGAATCCCCACACCCGACTCAAAAGAATCGACTTAAGCAGAAAATTGGGACTCTTAAGGCCATTACTAAGACGGACACCGAAATTGACCTTAAGTAACAAACTGAAAATATACAAAGCGATTCTTAAACCGACACTGACATACGGTATAGGGCTATGGGGTTCCACCGAGCCATCCTTAATGCTCCCAGGTATGTTTCCAACCAGACAATCCACCATGACCTCAACATACCGACAGTCGACGAATTCGCAAAATCCCGGTTCCTGAAGTTCCACTCCCGCCCTTCTCCTCATCCCAATGCACTCGTTCAGTCCCTTTCCTCTCCCCATCCACCCTACTACGACGGTTTAAACGCCGCTAGCCTAGAGATCTTATTAGCCTCTGACTATAATTCTTCTTGTGTGAAAAATGCCATCTTTGGGCGGTTCCTTTTATCACGAAATACATGTGAAGGAAAAAAAATCAGCATTTGTACTTATAACATTCGTGTTGATTGTACAAAATGAAGACGGTTAAAAATGTCCTAATGTACTTATTAGTCCGGGAAAATCGGGTACTGCGGTACGAAATTCGTAAAATCGTTCGGAGTCATCGCCGGCCACTTTTCCGCAAATATTTTCCCAACCGGAGATATAACGCTGAGCGTATACGGGGCGAATATTGACGGCCCCGCTGTATAGGCCTATATTTGCCCAGCGACTGTGATTCAAAAGTGTTGGTACTTCGTCAGTTGACTACGACTGGCCAGTCAGTATTCCACATGAAAACTAAAAAAAAAAAAAATAAAACCTACGATATAGAATTTCACCGTGCTGAAACCAAGAGGAAAACTCCGGGGTACGGCTGCGGTGGAGAAAATTCTCGTGTGCAATATTAAATTTTCAGGTTTTACCCGAATAACAAGCAGTTTTAAAACGTAATTTTTAAACGCACCGAGTTCATCCCTAAGATAAAGCCCTACGTAGTGTAATATATTGCTTAAAATTTAATCGAATAGTCAATAGAGTTCCAACCGTATATCATATTCGATGCTTGAATCGTGGACTCGAATGTATGTTGGTAGAATTCTAAGGCAGAGGAAATAAACAGGGCCTGTAGCTGCAGGCTGCAACCCTAACTAATTAGTAGTACAGGAAACTCATATTTTACCCCCTCGGGGGTAGGGTGGGGGTTGGGAGGGTTGGCCTCCGCTAACAACCCCGTACCAATTTACTAGCGATCTCCGTTTCTCGCTTTAAAAGCGATTCACAAGAGACTGGGATTCCTTCGTTAGCGGCCCGAGTAAACCCTCCGCGAACGGGGTCACGTGTGCACATTTCGGAAACGAATTAAATGTTCCTCCGTTCCGCCGGAACGTGAAATTGCGAAATGGCGTTTCTCAGTACGGATATTGCAATGGATAGGGACGTTACCTAGTCGGAAACGAGGAAATCCGATGGAAATTCGCGGGCAGGAACCGACCCCAAGGACGAACCAGCAGGATGTGGAAAAGAGAGTTAGGTTTAAAGAACCGATATCGAGAGGAAAACGTTCAAAAATTCCACCAGGAAAAAGGAAACTGTCCCTAAATGACATTCTAGTCCATAATGATTCATTATGTTCCGACAATGGCCCCTACGAATTATTATGGGGAGAAGGTGTAAATTATTTTGAATGTACTCTGTCCAAAGCCAAACCGAAACCACCCTTAGGTGTGAATGATCTATTCGCCTAATTGAACCTTCTCATTCGTATTATTTACCCGAATACTCCGTCATTTGAAACTGATTAATTCAAGTTCAGGGCGATACATTTTCAGGCGTTCTCTCCTGTTATTTGCGCATTTCAGCAAAGGGGTGTTCGCTCGTAAAACGCATCTGTTTTGCGGCCGCCACGTTTAGCAAAAAAAAAAATATATATATCCGGATTGGGGGAGACTTTTCGAATTTGTTTTTAACGAAGGCGGCTCTACATACAATCGGGGGACACGGATGAAAAAAAAAATTATTGCAATAATTAAGTGGAATTTCGTCCGTCCGGAGGCCGGAGGGAGGATGTGAGTTGTCGACGGGCAAGCGGTGGTCCCGGGGGGTGTTCGGGGCGGCACGACGGGTAGGAGGCCGGAGGAGGATGTGAGAGGGAGGATGTGAGAGTCGACGGGCAAGCGGTGGTCCGGGGAAGGTTCGGGCGGCACGGCGGGTAGGAGGCGGAGGGAGGATGTGAGATGTCGACGGGCAAGCGGTGGTCCGGGGGAAGGTTCGGGGCGGCACGGCGGGTAGGAGGCTCGAGGGAGGATGTGAGATGTCGACGGGCAAGCGGTGGTCCGGGGGAAGGTTCGGGGCGGCACGGCGGGTAGGAGGCAGGAGGGAGGATGTGAGATGTCGACGGGCAAGCGGTGGTCCGGGGGAGGTTCGGGCGGCACGGCGGGTAGGAGGCAGGAGGGAGGATGTGAGATGTCGACGGGCAAGCGGTGGTCCGGGGGAAGGTTCGGGGCGGCACGGCGGGTAGGAGGCTCGAGGGAGGATGTGAGATGTCGACGGGCAAGCGGTGGTCCGGGGGAAGGTTCGGGGCGGCACGGCGGGTAGGAGGCTCGAGGGAGGATGAGCGTCGAAGGTTCGGGCGGCACGGCGGGTAGGAGGCCCGAGGAGGGAGGATGTGATGTCGACGGGCAAGCGGTGGTCCGGGGGAAGGTTCGGGGCGGCACGGCGGGTAGGAGGCCCGAGGGAGGATGTGAGATGTCGACGGGCAAGCGGTGGTCCGGGGGAGGGGTCGGGGCGGCACGGCGGGTAGGAGGCCGGGGGGGGGAGGTCGGGCGGCACGGCGGTGGGGAGGCCGGGGGGGGATGTGAGATGTCGACGGGCAAGCGGT
Organism: Lethocerus indicus; assembly: GCA_019843655.1. Classification (NCBI taxonomy): domain Eukaryota; kingdom Metazoa; phylum Arthropoda; class Insecta; order Hemiptera; family Belostomatidae; genus Lethocerus; species Lethocerus indicus. The sequence continues at coordinate 3,206,936 of JACDQD010000007.1, read as the reverse complement.
GGTCCGGGGGAAGGTTCGGGGCGGCACGGCGGGTAGGAGGCAGGAGGGAGGATGTGAGATGTCGACGGGCAAGCGGTGGTCCGGGGGAAGGTTCGGGGCGGCACGGCGGGTAGGAGGCTCGAGGGAGGATGTGAGATGTCGACGGGCAAGCGGTGGTCCGGGGGGGGGTTCGGGGCGGCACGGCGGGTAGGAGGCAGGGAGGATGTGAGATGTCGACGGGCAAGCGGTGGTCCGGGGAAGGTTCGGGCGGCACGGCGGGTAGGAGGCCGAGGGAGGATGAGATGTCGACGGGCAAGCGGTGGTCCGGGGAAGGTTCGGGGCGGCACGGCGGGTGGAGGCAGGGAGGATGTGAGATGTCGACGGGCAAGCGACGGGCAAGCGGTGGTCCGGGGAAGGGGGGGCGGCACGGCGGGTAGGAGGCTCGAGGAGGAGGATAAGGACGACGGGCAAGCGGTGGTCCGGGGGAAGGTTCGGGGCGGCACGGCGGGTAGGAGGCTCGAGGGAGGATGTGAGATGTCGACGGGCAAGCGGTGGTCCGGGGGAAGGTTCGGGGCGGCACGGCGGGTAGGAGGGCGGAGGGAGGAGGCTTGAGGGGGCGACGGGCAAGCGGTGGTCCGGGGAAGGTTCGGGGCGGCACGGCGGGTAGGAGGCAGTGGAGGGAGGATGTGATGTCGACGGGCAAGCGGTGGTCCGGGGAAGTTCGGGGCGGCACGGCGGGTAGGAGGCCGAGGGAGGATGGAGATGTCGACGGGCAAGCGGTGGTCCTGGGGAGGTTCGGGCGGCACGGCGGGCAGGAGGCAGGGAGGATGTGAGATGTCGACGGGCAAGCGGTGGTCCGGGGGGGTTCGGGGCGGCACGGCGGGTAGGAGGCTCGAGGGAGGATGTGAGATGTCGACGGGCAAGCGGTGGTCCGGGGGAAGGTTCGGGGCGGCACGGCGGGTAGGAGGCTCGAGGGAGGATGTGAGATGTCGACGGGCAAGCGGTGG